>ML660201.1:29420957-30020957 GCA_007570785.1 Antilocapra americana | reverse complement strand
TGAATCACACAGTCAAAAGCTTTGATGTGGTCAATAAAGCAGAAGCAGATGTTTTTCTGGAACTCTTTTTTGATGATCCAATATTTGCGATTTGATCTCTGGTTTCTCTGCCTTTTCTAAATCCAGCTTGAACATCTGGAAGTTCACTGTTCACATACTGTTGAAGCCTAGTTTGGAGAATTTGGAGCATTACTTTAATAGTGTGTAAGATGAGTGCAGTTGTTCAGTAGTTTGAACATTCTTTGGCATTGTCTTTCTTTGGTATTGGGATGAAAACTGACATTTTCCAGTCCTGTGGCCACTGCTGAGTTTTCCAAATTTGCTGGCATATTGAGTGCAGCACTTTCACAGCATCATCTTTTAGGATTTGAAATAGTTCAAGTGGAATTCCATCACTTCCACTAGTTTTGTTTGTAGTGATGCTTCCTGAGGCCCACTTGACTTTGCATTCAGGATGTCTGGCTCTAGGTGAGTGATCACACCATCGTGGTTATCTGGGTAGTGAACATCTTTTTTTGTATAGTTCTTCTGTGTATTCTTGGCACCTCTTCTTAATATCTTCTCTTCTGTTAGGTCCATACCATTTCTGTTCTTTGTTGTGCCCATCTGGCATGAAATGTTCCCTTGGTATCTCTAATTGATCTAGAGATCCTGAAGAGATCTCTGGAATATTATTTTCCTCTATTTCTTTGCACTGATCACTGAGGAAGTCTTTGTTATCTCTCCTTGCTATTCTTTGGAGCTCTGCATTCAAATGGGTTTATCTTTCCTTTTTTCCTTTTCCTTTCATTTCTCTTCTTTTCACAGCTATTTGTAAGTCCTCCTCAGACAACCATTTTGCCTTTTTGCATTTCTTTTTCTTAGGGATGGTCTTGATCACTGCCTCCTGTACAGTGTCATGAACCTCCATCCATAGTTCATCAGGCACTCTATCAGATCTAATTGCCTTGAATCTATTTGTCACTTCCAGTGTCTAATTGTAAGAGATTTGATTTAGGTCACTTCTGAATGGTCTAGTGGTTTTCCCTACTTTCTTCAATCAAAGTCTGAATTTGCAATAAGGTGTTCATGATCTGAGCCACAATCAGCTCCTTGCATTGTTTTTTGCTGGCTGTATAGAGCTTCTCCCTCTTTAGCTGCAAAGAATATAATCAGTCTGATTTCAGTATTGACTATCTGATGATGTCCATTTGTAGAGTCTTCTCTTGTGTTGTTGGGAGACTCATCTCATGTTGTTGGTGATCTCATTGTACAGCAGATTCTGATACAGTAGATCTAGAATGGGTCCTGAAGACTCTGCCTTTTTATCCATAGTCTTTTAGAAAGCAATGATGATGATGCCTGGCGCTACACTTTGAGACATTTCAAGACAATGGCCCACTCATTTCTAGTTCTGTTGTGCATGCATGCTAAGTTGCTTCGGCTGTATCCAACTCTTTGCAACGCCATGCCAGGCTCCTCTGTCCCTGGGTTTCTCCAGGCAAGAATGCTGGAGTAGCTAGCTATGTCCTCTTCCAGGGGATCTTCCCAACCCAGGGATCAACCCACATCTCTTACATCTCCTGTAGTGGCAAGCTGGTTCTTTACCACTAACACTGCCTACTTCTGTTAGAGATAACCAATTTTTAGCCAATCAAACACTGTGCTGGAACCCACTGCTTACATTTTCATCTGGTGAAAGAATTCTCACACCAACCTGGCAAATCTGTGCCTCCTTTTTCCAGTGCTGAAGGCAGGCTGCAGGGACCCACACTGATGGGTTGTGTCCTTCCCTTCTGCTGTGCTGCAGAACTTAGGTGGCTGAGACCTCTTGATTCAGGCAGAAGGGGATTTGAATCTCTAGTCATCACTTTCTTACCTAATCTCTCTATGTCCTTATTTACAATGAAGGGTTGTGAAAGGCCTTCAATGAAGGGTTAGCAATAATCAGAAAACAAAAATGCAAGTTGTTAATATTTTGAGGTGACTTTTGTCACAATTGGTATATTTTGTGTCTAGTAAGACAATTAACTCCAATACATTGACCACCTGATGTGAAGAGACAACTTATTGGAAAAGATCCTATGCTGGGAAAGACTGAAGGAAGGAGAAGAGGCTGGCAGAGGATGAGATGGTTGGATAGCATCACATAGTCAATGGACATGAGTTTGATCAAACTCCAGGAGATGGTGAAGGACAGGGAAGCCCGGCCTGCTGCAGTCCATGGGGCTGCAAAGAGTCGGCCATGATTTCGTGACTGAACAACAATATGATTAGAAAACATTCCAAAATCATTCATGTTGATTCTGCTTAGAGTTAGAAAATATTCAGTGTTACCTTATGTGGGCCACAAGCTTGACAATTCTCAATGTATTCCTAAGTTTCTTGATGTTTGTACATGATCAATTACTTGTGAGTACAAATATTTGGAGTTTGCTTAACATAGATATAAAAGTTTTATCAAGAAGACCAGGTTATCTGTGGACCAAGTGCAAAAGTCTAACCTGAAACTATCAAAAGGCTTTCTCAAAAATATCTTTCCTCTTCTCCTGAAGGTTTCAACATCAGAACTGATCCTTTAGAGAAAGGCATCAGAAGGAAGGTCAAAAATAACTTCATTTCTTGGGAACTATTGTAGACTAATTTATCAGCAATTATAGGGCATATTATGGATTAAACAGAAATTTTAATAATTTAAAATTTATTAGGGTAGCACATGGGAGCCATTTAGCATATATAGCTTTTTAGAAAATGAGCTCACAGAGGGGGGGAAATAACCGAATTTATTATTTCTATTGAAAATGTCTTTAAAATATTGTTTCTCAATCTGTATTAATCAAGAATTTTTGTTGAAAAATGATAGAAAACCAAGCAAACAAAACTGCTAAAGACAAAAAAAAACAAAAAAGGTAAAAAGAAGGAGGTAGAGTTTGTTGTGGTTAGAAAGTAAGTTTACAAGAATGCAGCCTATTTGGACAGGCAGGTGTTGAAAGGAATTAAACAGTGTCATGTTCCACCCACACCACACACACACAAACACACACCTCTCTCTCTCTCTCCCCCCCCCCCCCCCCCCCCCAGCTTCTCCATCTCTTGCATTGATTTCAGTTTTGGGAATGATCTCTCCACACAGTGGCAAGGATGGCCATTAGCCAGTTAAGATCTGTTTCCCATGATGCAAAATTCCGCTGAGTCACAGAACTCCTGTTTCCCAAGAGGACCCGAGGAAGTCCAGAGTTCAATTTTGTAAGCCTGGCTTTGTCACAGGCTCATCTCTGAATGAATTATGTGGTTCAGGATATGAAATTATTTCCCTCTAACTGTCCAGAGCTTGGTCACATAAAGCACGTCACTAAGAATGGGACAAAGATTATTTTCCCAGTAAAGCTGGGCTATTGTTTCAAAAAAAAAGAAAAGAATGAATGAATGAATGGATTGTGGGGTAGGAAACACAATTGATTTCCAAGATCCAAAAGTAAGTCAAGGTGATAAATTCCTTTAAAGAAGTTGATCAAGAGAGAGAGATTCCAAAAGAAACACGCACACACACAAGAAAGAAAGAGAGAAAAGAGAGAGATTGAAAGGCTTTTCAATAAAGAGAATAAGTATCATTTTCTGATATCTATCTCAAACAAGGTGTCGTTAGCAAATACTTTAAGTTTGCAAAGGGTTAAAGTTCAGGTGCTGAGCATGGGGGAAATATTTGGGTAACAGCTACCTGTATTTTGTTTGTCAATTTCAGTATCAGGGTTTACTCACGCACTTACGTGTGTGTATATATATATATTTATATGTGTGTGTGCACACGTGCATGCCTAGTTGCTCAGTCGTGTCTGACTCTTTGTGACCACATAGACTATATATAGCCTGCCAGGCTCCTCTGTCCATGGGTATTCTCCAGGCAAGAATCCTGGAATGGGTGGCCATGCCTTCCTCCAAGGGATATTCCCAGCCCAGGATCAAACCCAGGTCTCCTGCGTTGCAGGCAGATTCTTTACCATCTGAACCATCTGGGAAGCCCACACACACACACACACACACATATTTATTTAATGTATACAATAAACTTATTCACCTCAGAAATGGGGATGTGATGCCAGCCAGAGGATTTTACTCAAATGATTGAAATGTGGTTAAGTGATTTTCAAGTATATAGCGATTTGCGCTATGTAACTATAAATAGGTGCTCTGGGAAAATACTCTTTCCCCAATCCTATTGATTATGGAGATGTATGAGGAGATCTGAGCTCTGAGCAGAGTGAAATATGATTTTGTACTAGAGTTTTTTCCTGCCAAAGATAAAAATCACTTTACATAAAAAGAGCCTTATTCTCACCAGGTGACAAGCTGCTCTTTCATAATAAAGCACAGTACTCTGGTAAAACACATCAGCTCCTCTGCACCACTGGAACACCCATTCGGGGAGGCAGAGAGCAGGGAACTTAAAACCATTGGCTTTGGTACCAATTTGCCTTTCTCGCCTGGGTGACCTGCTCAACTTACTAATGATAGGTTTCCTCGTCTCTTTAATGACTGTAATCAAGCTATCCTAAGCAAAGGGAATTGTGAGAATAAAAAGGATAAAACCTATTACATGGGACCTGGCATTTTATGTAGTCACAAACAATTGTTAATGGGTGAGGATCCCCGGAGGAAGAAATGGCCACCCACTCTGGTATTCTTGCCTGGAGAATCCCATAGACAGGGGAGCCTGGCAGGCTACAGTCCATAGGGTCACAAAGAGCCAGACTCCACTGAAGTGACTTGGCATGCATGCATGTGGCAACTCCTGCAATGGCTCAAGCAGTAAAGAATCCACCTACAATGTAGGAGACATAGGAGACGTGGGTTCAGTCCCTGATCTGGGAATATCCCCTGGAGCAGGAAATGGGAACTCATTCCAATATGCTTGCCTGCAAAATCCAGTGAACAGAGGAACCTGGTGGGCTACTGTCCTTGAGGTCACTCAGAGTTGGACACGACTGAGCACGCGTGCATGTCTTGTCTTTCTGTCACGTGGCACTTAGGTACATGAGAATGCAGCAAGTGGACTAGAATAGTTCATTGCTCATTTTAGTTTGTTTTTTCAGAAACTGACTGGATTAAAAAAATCAGTCAGTGTTAGATTAAGAGAGTATTAAGATTTTGTGATACTTAAAATTCATCTCTTTGGACTGTAATTTCCTCATCTATGAAATGAGAGATTCAAATACAATTTTTTAGGATCTTCTCAGAATTTACAACTCTAAAATTCTCGGTAGAACATTTTGATACCTTTAGTTTTTGAGCATGGTGATAACACTGAATGTTTTTGAAATAGAGCTAACTTTTATGTTAGGCTAAGCAATGATTTAATAGTGATTGAAACTGCTGAAGTATTATAAATACATTTCTTTTAATACATTCACGTTCATACAGTGGGACGTGGGAGACCAGACCTTTGAATTCAACTCACATTCATTTCTTTATTCTATAGAAGTAAACGGAGGGCCTCTGCATCCCTCACTCTGTGATAAGCACAGGCCTTATATTTTAACTGGGAGGAGGGGGTAAAAGTATGTAACAGAAAGTACATTTATAAATCATGTCACAAGTTAGGAAGAAAAGAAAGTAAACAAGAGAAACAAAAATATTGCCAATGGGGTCAGCCTCGTTTTCATTTAGCAAGCTCTCTAAAAGGAGGTGACGCTTACACTAAGATATAAAGTAAAAGGAACCCAAACATGCAAAGGAGGGAAAGAAAAGCATTCCAAGCAAAGGGGAAAGCAAGTGCAAAGGCCTTGGGCTAAGAAAGATAAGTATATCATTGAAGAAGTGAACAAAAAGTCTGGCTGGAGCATAATTGGTTGGGGAGAGAAAGTAATATGATATGTGACTGGAGAAAGGAAGGAGCCAGATCAGTGAACTTGTGGCGTTGCCAAGACCTTGCATTGTTTTATTTGTGCATTGAAACACTGTTGAAAGAGATTAGAATGATTAAAGTTATAATTTAAAACCACTCTTGCTACTGTAGAGAAACTCAGGAGAGTGTTAAAAAAATGGAAACAGGACGACCAGTTAGAAAGCTATCAGAGAAATCCAGAGAAGAGAGGTTAATGAGCTATGTCACATGGTGACAATACAATGCAAAGGAAGAAGTGTTTCTACCTTACCTTTGTCTGTGTTAATTTGACTTAATTTCTTTTCATCTGTGGGACTCCATTTCACTGTAAGATAAACACATAGAATGCAGTCTCTAAGGACTCTTCTGGATCAGCCTTTGGTTCCAGCTCACAGATATTCTAAGCCAGACCAACCTGTCCATAAAATCCATTTGACTTTAGTAGGGCTCAGTGATTTGCTCTGACCAGTTCTCAGTCATCCCCGCAAGGCAGAGATGTGAGAATATTGACCAGCCAAAGGTGTAAGAAATTAGCGTATTGAGAGCTGCAGCAGTTGGCCAGCCTTAAAATGGTGCTATATTATCTGTTACACTCGGAATGACTTCACAATGGTTCACTCAGGTCCACAAATGAATTTCCACCTCCAAATTCAGACTGTAAGTTTCATATGTCCAGATTATGAATGTTAAATCTCACTCCATGGAGTTTAGGGTGATGCTTTTCATGAAGAAGTGCAAAACATGAAAAAGAGCTGTGATGAAAGTTTCATAAAATGAGGGATTCAAAAGAGAAAATTCTCCAAAACTCCTCCAACATTTTTCTTTCCAGTGTTCAGATAAAAATGGTAAATTAATAGAAGAGCAAAACAGTATGGGATGCCAATACATTCAAGAAAAAGCCAAAGTTCATTTCTGCCTGCTGATTCAAACGCTTGTCGGCAGATCAATAGGAGCTTCTCAGTGTGCTTTGAAAAAAATCGTTCTGCAACTAATACCTCAAGGACGAGACTTGTCCTGCTTTGGCTACTGCAGACATTTGCCTGGATTGCTATGGGAAATGATATTTTCCACTGGGAGGACTTCGAGGAATATGTAGTTTACTTCATCCATTAATCATCAAACCTCAAAAACGTCATGAAGGTTTTGGTGTTTGCATGTTTTTTTCACATAAAACTGTGTTTCTGTATGTATGTGGAGGGTGTCTGTGTGTGTGTGTGTTCCTAGTCTTAGTCAGAAGTTCAATTATATGCTGCTTCTTCAATTTAATTAGATTATGACTATGTATAGATGCCCTCTTTCTCTCTCTCTTGCTTAGTTATACTTTCTAGAAGATCTTCCATTAGCTAAAGACCTTGTTTGCATTTTTGCTGTTGCCAGAAAATTAATATGTAATTCACATGCAGTTTGCAGAAGCACAGTAGAGGTGGGTTTATGAAGTCAGTATTTCTTGAGAAAAACAAACAAAAGTTACTTAATGTTTAATTAGTTTTTATTTTTAAAAATCATTTGCAGATCTGCAGGATGGAATAATTTAAGCAGTATATATTTGTGGAGCATGTATCATATGGAAGGAATCAGGGTGGGCATTGGAATGGCAACAGTGGATGGGAAGACAAGGGCTCTGCCTTCATTGGGCTTCTAACCATAAGAGAAGGCAGGCAAGGGGGCCAACAATTAAAATGCAGAAAGGAATGTTTGGGAGCACTGCAGAGGGCAATCTTTGTGGATAGTGGGAGCAATCATGCTGAAAGACAATTGCTGAAGGATGAATGGTTACTAGTCAGAAAGTGAGGAGAGTTTTAGTAGGAGCTGAGACACGTCCAAAGGATCAGAGACTGCATGTCCTGATGAAGAAGCTGAACAAGACCAGTGTGGCTGAAAAGGAGAGAGAGGGACAGCAGGAGAGCTTCAGGTAAGACCACTCACGTCCTCAGACCTTACATCTTCCATGGCCTTGAAGGATTGGGACACATTTTCCCAGAAGTGATTGTTAAAGAGACAAACACTAAACAAGGAAGCAAGATGATTACCGATCAAGAGTGTGAAACAGGATGGTGGGACAGAGAGAGAAAGCTTAAAAGAGACTATAGCTAAGATGAACAGGAAAGGCCTCTCTGAGGGGGAGACATCTGAGCAGAGATCTGAATGGCACAAAAGAGCCAGTAGAGAAGAGATTTGAAGAAAGGGTAATGCAAACAGACGAATAAACAGGGCGGACACCAAGGAAGCAGGACTGGGCTATGTGTCAATAAACAGGAACGAGGAACTGGTTAACTGGAATTTGGACCTGGGCCCCGAGTCTACATCCAGAGTTCATGTCGCTACCTTCAAATGCCATCCCCTATCTGGGCCCCCTGCCCTCCAGGATTTAGGAATATTTTCTCTCTCTCGGCATGTTAAATCTGTGGGCATTGGCCATGTCTGCTCACTTACATCTGTACACTCACTGTCTGGCCACCGGCTGGTCCTTATTAGACACTGAGTAAAAATCTGTTGTGTGAAGGGATCTCTAAGAAAAAGTGGTCATGTGTCTAGTGTTGGGATTCTAAGACTGGGGAAGAAAATGCTTTCAATGTTGAAAACTAATTGGTAATTTAATAACCCAGTAAGAAATCCAGAAGTTAAAGCAATCAAATTACTCATACCAGTAGATACAGCCTAAATAACAAGATAGGGAATCTATGTGTTTGTGTGTATATATGTGTGTGTGTGTGTATTTATTTTATTTATTTATGGGACTTCCCAGGTAGTGCTAGTGGTAAAGAACCCTCCTGATGCTGCAGGAGTTACAAGAGACCCGGGTTCAATCCCTGGGTCAGGAAGAGCCCATGGAGAAGGCAACCCAAACCCACTCCGGTATTCTTACCTGGAAAATCTCATGCTCAGAGGAGCCGGATGGGTTATGCGCCATAGATCACAGAGAGTCAGACACAGCTGAAGCAACTTAGCTCACACACATACACACACACATTCTCAGCCTCAGTACTGTGAACATTTTGGACTGAATAACTCTGTGTCATGGGGGTTATCCTGTGTATTGTTTAGCAGCGTAACTGCCCCCTGCCCGTGAGGTACCAGTATCATCCCTCAGTGGTAGCAACCCCAAATGTCTCTAGGTACTGCCTTATGGTCCAGAGGAGACCACTATATAAAAGTATTCATGCCATGATACTTTAAAAAATGTTGCAAAAATTGTTGCACCACCCAGAGGGGTTTCATTTGATTTGTCTGCAAAGTTTTACAGAGAGGTATGATGAATGTGCCCCCTGAATTGAAATACTGTACATCACACATGCATTTGTAGCAGCAGAAAACAAAGATGCTTAATTTTTTATTATTTCTTATGGTGAGTGTTCAGACATCCATCAATGTAAAAGAAACCATTTTCAAAAATTTTCTTTATAAATATGTAATATAATTGTAAAGTAAAACTCCTCTATCATCCTGATGGGGGAATCGACAACACTCATCTTACATATCGAGCTTTATCAGGATCTCATCCTATCATTTTCAGTGGAGGGAGGGAGGTGGGGAAAGGTCCGATTTGCAATATGTTGAAATGTATGGAATAATGCAGTTTCACTTTATCATTCAGCCCTACCACATGGCTTACTTACACAGCTTTAATAATTTTTAAGAATAGCTTTGGTTTTTTTTTTTTCCTGATTTTAAATATTCAGAAAATACAGGCAAGTATACAAAAGGAAATTAAAATCATCCATAATCTCACCATCTAGAGTTAACTGTGTACATTACTCTTTTATAGATTCCCTTACTCTTTCATTAAATTATGTACCCAGCATTTTGCTAAGGCTAAGAATTTATGGTGGACCAGATGTACATCTTTAGATGAAACTGATCTGCACATATATTAGTATTTATATATCTGATCTCTACTTATGCCAGATGTACCTAGATCCCTGGGTAGTTAAATAATGCTTGGGTGGAAAATTGTTTGGCTGTAAGTGACAGAAGTCTAAAGGATATGAACAAAGCAATGGCTTTATCTTATTTATATAATGCAGTTTGGAAAAAAAAAAACATTCACATCTGATTCATTCCACACTTGCTTTGGGAACCCAGGCTCCTTTTAGTTTTCCATTGTGCCATCTCTAAAATCATGGATCCATTACCCCAGTGCTTGCAAAACAGCTTCTCTTTTTCACATATTCATCTAGTTTCCAAGCTAGAAGGAGGGAGAAGGGCAAAGAACAAACTGTAGGGGCCTCCTGAATTTGGTCCTATTAACCAGCTTTCTCACAACTTAAAAGAGCTTTCCCTGTGACATCCATTTTTATCTCTTGGGCAGGAAACACTGTTGCATGGATCAAGATACAAAAAGGATAGGAGTGCAAAATTATACAAAATTGGAAGTGATAGACTTCCTCCTCAAAATAGACACACTCCTCCCTCAAGTAACCATTAACTGTTCAGTATTAGACTCCCAGATACTTACCTATGTACATACAAAGAGAGCCATACACATAAACATTAGGAGTTTTTCTTCCCACTAAAAGGCATGGTAGACATTTTTATCTCCTCAGTGATATATTATTGGCAGTCTTCTACATCAGTATGTCTAGATGTATCTTTAGAAATAATAATTGTACAACAGACCTCATTACAAACATGTTTCATCTTTGTAGGTATGTAGACTCCAAGTTACTTCTTGTTATTACAAGTGAGGCCACAGTTGTCTTATTTGTATTGTATCCATACACAAATGGCTGAGTTCCTCTGTAGATAAGCTTTCTAAAAGTAGTTACTGGATCAGTATATGTGAAACATTTTTAAACAGTCTAGCATTTAATGTCAAATTGTCTTCCAAAAGTCATAACTACTTGGACTCCTATCATCAGTGTATGAGTTTGCTCTTCTCATATTTTCATTAGCAATAGATATTACCCACCTTTTAATGTTTTCTAACTACATAGGCAATAAGGTATCTCTGGATCCATTTATTTTTCAGCTTTTTATCACGAAGAATTTCATATATACTCAAAAGTAGAAGAAATAGTATAATACATTCTCATGACTCATCATCCAACTTCAGTAATTACTAATAGAATGCTACACTTGTTTCACCTGCATGAGGTTTAATCTTTTTCTTAATTTTCCTGCCATAGTCTTTTTTACTTTTTGCTTGTTCGTGTCTCACTCCTCATCCTAGTACTGGTTCTGATTTCAAGCATCATCCCTGTGAGTCGAGTTTTCTGTCAAGAGCAGAAATAGTATATGAGCAGCACGAGTGTTGTCACTTCCCCATCTGCACCTGGGTAGGTATCATGAGCCAGTGAGTGCATCAGTTTGCTGGAAGCCCAGCCTATCTTTGCAACTCTTTTTAACCCAGGGCTTTAGACCAGTATGTCTCACACTTTACCATACTTAAGCGTCAGCTGGAGATCTTGTGAAAACACAATCTTGGGACTTCCTTGGTGGTACGGTGGATAAGAATCTGTCTGCCAATGCGAGAGACATGGGTTCAATCCCTGGTCCAGGAAGATCCTACGTGCCGCAGAGCAGCTGAGCCTGTGCTCTGAATCCCCCGTGCCACAATTACTAAGCCTGCGTGCTGCAACTGCTGAAGCCCGGGCACCCAAGAGCCTGTGTTCCACAGCAAGAGGAGCCACTGCAGTGAGAAACCCACACACAGAGAGTAGTCCCCACTCACAGCAACTAGGGAAAGATCATGCATAGCAATGAAGACCCAGTGCAACCGAAAAGAAAAATTTATGAAAATAAAAAGAGTATTAAGAAAAACACAGTCTTGGATCCCTCCCCCATAGATTCTCATTCAGTTTGGTCTGAGATGGAGCCTCAGATTCTGCATTTCAAACAACCTGCCAGATAACGTTGATAGTGCCTGCGTATATGTCACATTCTGTTAACATTACTCTAGGCCGTGTCCAACTCTTACCACCCCATGCATTGTAACCTGCCAGGCTTCTCTGTCCGTGGGGTTCTCCAGGCGAGAGTACTGGAGTGGGTTGCCATTTCCTTCTCCGGGAAATGCAGATTTTTTTTTTTTTTAATTCAGGAGGTTTGCTGCAGAGCCTGCAGTTGAGCTTTTCTAACAAGCTTCCACGGGACACTGCTGTTCTATAGCCCAGCTTTGAGTATCTAGGTCCTCAATGACCACTGCCAGAAATGGTGTATCAGGTGAATCAAATGCCTATGCCTGACCAAGACAAATAGGCTTGTTTTACTTCAAAGAGTCCTAAATATGATCCCGCAAACCAGAACCAAACTGGCTACAAAATACGTAAATTAGAAACTTACATTGAAATTTAGATTCCAGGGCCCTTCAATGAGAAATTCTGATTGAAGAAGTTTGAAGTGGGGCCTGGGAGTCTTGTTTCTTTAGTCAGTTCTGGGACACAGGAAAGTGTTTGAGCCCCTAGGTTACATGTCACAGATGATGATGCCCAGGTAGTTGTTCTTTCTTAGATGCATCTGGTCCCTCTCCAAACTATCCAACTTACCAAGATACTTGTATTTGCACTGACCATTTATTATACATGACTATGCCGAATGTTGGGAGCCATGCAAAAATGAAGCAGCAGTTGAATCAGAGGTGCTCCTACTTCTCTAGACCTGACAATCTGGTGAAAGGTAAAGACATAAGAATATATAACAAACACATTTAGGAAATGAGAGAAGAAAAAAAAATTTCCTCCTTTTTGAAAGTTCATTCAGTACACTTAATAGGAATTTTTCCATTTCAGAAAGAAATATCACAAAAGCATAGAAATGCCAGGGTGAGTTTTTTCATGTAACATTAAGTCATAATATGGGCTTTGCACATGGGTTGTACTCCTGACTATTAGCTAGGCTTGCAAGTATAACACATGTTGTTCATTACTGGTACATACTACATTGGGGAAATGAACAGCACCTAGAGAACCACAGCTTCCTTCATTCCTTGACTCAGGGAGAATTTTAATCTGTAATCTTAATAGTGTACAACTGTACTTTTTGCATTTTAAGTAACGTACCAGTTGCAGTCTTGCATAGCATTCTGAGTTTCCCCAAATCTTTTTACAAAGCTTCCTATGCAGGGTGTAAAACTCACAAAATGCTAATAACATAAATGATATGGTAACCATCTGCTGGATAATGCTATTTGCTGTCACAGATACTGACAGAACCACTTGAGAAAACAGAATAATGGAGAGAGAAAAGAATGGTAATCAAACATCACAGGACTTCTCAAAGGGGGGAGCTGAGACATCTTTCAGCAGTGACCTTTATAACACTGCTATTGGAATGGGACTGTAATTGTCCGTCATTCTCTTCAGTGGTCGATACTCCACTCGCCACAACTCATTCTTTCAATACCATTGATCCCTTTAACAACATTGGCTTGTAATCACTCTTTGTAAGTTACAAAGTTAGTGGCATTCCTTCTGCCCTTTTTTTCAGTTCACTGTTAGGCAGTCTCAACATTCTGTCTTGATGAATGCAGCCTGGTAAGTGAATTAGGAAATTCCTCAAGTGGTAGTATGGAGTGATTTTTAGACAGGTTATTGTTGTGGTTAAAGGGAGGCATGGGTATCAACTGATAGCCTCGCATCATCATCAAAAAATTCTACCTCCTCTTTTAAAGGAGTTGATCTAGCTTTGAGCAGATTGTGATTTAGTTGTATTTTCTTTCCTGCACAGTGGGATGGTTAGAAAGATTTTGATCTTGTGTGTACTTATTCTAATGGAATAAAAATCCATACATTTCTAATAAACTATTTTATAAGATGTTACCAATTTAAAATTTATACACAAGTCAATTTTTATGACAGCTCTATTTAACAGGCATGATAAATGTTTTAATTGGGGGTTTACAACTGAGTTAGCTTCAGATATGCATACGACACCATCCTTATGGCAGAAAGTGAAGAGGAACTAAAATGCCCCTTGGTGAAAGTGAAAGAGAGTGAAAAAGTTGGCTTAAGGCTCAACATTCAGAAAACTAAAATCATGGCATCTGGTCCCATCACTTCATGGGAAATAGATGGGGAAACAGTGGGAAAAGTGTCAGACTTTATTTTTTAGGCTCCAAAATCACTGCAGATGGTGATTGCAGCCATGAAATCAAAAGACACCTGCTCCTTGGAAGGAAAGTTATGGCCAACCTGGATAGCATATTGAAAAACAGAGACATTACTTTGCAAACAAAGGTCCATCTAGTCAAGGCTATGGTTTTTCCAGGAGTCATGTATGGACATGAGAGTTGGACAGTGAAAAAGGCTGAGTGCCGAAGAATTGATGCTTTTGAACTGTGGTGTTGGAGAAGACTCTTGAGAGTCCTTTGGACTGCAAGGAGATCCAACCAGTCCATCCTAAAGGAGATCAGTCCTGGGTGTTCATTGGAAGGACTGATGTTGAAGCTGAAACTCCAATACTTTGGCCACCTGATGCAAAGAGTTGACTCATTGGAAAAGACCCTGATGCTGGGAAGGATTGGGAGCAGGAGGAAAAGGGGACGACAGAGGATGAGATTTTTGGATGGCATCACCGACTCAATGGACATGGGTTTGGGTGGACTCCGGGAGTTGATGATGGATGGGGAGGCCTGGTGTCCTGCGGTTCATGGGTCCCGAAGAGTCAGACACGACTGAGCAACTGGACTGAACTGAACTTACAACTGAGTAAAGGCTCAGGGAAGTTAAAAGAATGGCTGTGAACTGGCAGCCTTATACACTACAGAACAACTTAATGTTGCACAAAAATAAATAATGTTATGTAGCTAAAACCTTCATTTTCTGACTCAAAGCTTTTTCCACTTTATCATTTTGCCCTTAGGGTTATCTTTTTAGCATATTAAGATTTTATTTTTAGTATTTTTCAAATCAGACATGCTGAATACATGCTGTGACATCAAGCCCTAGAATCAGTTATTTAAGATGTTTTGGTTTTTGGGCACCAATTTCCATTTTAACCATTCTAAAGGAAGTGTAAAGCTACTGTGGGAAAGGAAGACTGGGGGAATGCAATTAGGATATTTAGTTCTATTCTATACATAGCACCATAGTGATACAGATGAATTGCCACCCGCTTTGCATTCATATGCACATTTTCCAGTCATCTGGACCGTTGATCACAAAAATCTGTCATAGCTCTCAAATTCAATTAAAGCCATGAGGACTTTGTGTTTGATGGAATATCTCTGTTGGTGTAGATGAATTTGTATTTTTCTTCCATGGAAAGTTTCTGTATTTCTCAGGATACTTACAAGAGTGGATTTGTGGCACCATTGTACTACCACTTTGATTTTCATTAAAATAATTTATCAGTATTATTTCTGATCCACATAAGGAAGTGAGATGGCTTTGCTTTATTAATATTCCTGATTGTGACAATCATGAAAACAGGTGATGAGAACTTATCAGGCACTTTTTTGAGTTCAGTTCATTCTCTCAATTGTGTCCAACTCTTTGCAACACCATGGACTGCAGCACGCCAGGCCTCCATGTCCATCACCAACTCCCGGAGTTTACCCAAACTCATGTCCATTGAGTCAGTGATGCCATCCAGCCATCTCATCCTCTGTCGTCCCCTTCTCCTCTCACTTTCAATCTTTCCCAGGGTCTTTTCCAATAAGTTAGTTCTTCACATCATGTGACCAAAGTATTGGAGTTAACAGCTTCAGCCTCAGTCCTTCCAATGAATATTTAGGACTGATTTCCTTTAGGATGGACTGGTTGGATCTCCTTGCAGTCCAAGGGACTCTCAAGTCTTCTCCAGCACCACAGTTCAAAGCATCAATTCTTCAGTGCTCAGCCTTCTTTATAGTCCAATGCTCACATCCATACATGATTACTGGAAAAACCATAGCTTTGACTAGACAGACCTTGTTGTTTAAGTAATGTCTCTGCTTTTTAATATGCTGTCTAGGTTGGTCATAGCTTTTCTTCCAAGGAGCAAGCTTCTTTTAATTTCATGGCTGCAGTCACCATCTACAGTGATTTTGGGGCCCAAGAAAATAAAGTCTGTCACTGTTTCCATTGTATACCCATCTATTTGCCATCAAGTGATGGGACCAGATGCCATGATCTTAGTTTTCTGAATGTTGAGTTTTAAGGAACTTTTTCACTTTTCTCTTTCACTTTCATCTGAGAGGCTCTTTAGTTCTTTACTTTCTGCCATAAGGGTGGTGTCATCTGCATATCTGAGGTTATTGATATTTCTCCCGGCAATCTTGATCCCAGCTTGTGCTTCATCCAGTCCAGCATTTCTCATGATGTACTCTGAATTTAAGTTAAATAAGCAGGGTGACAAGATGCATCCTTGATGTACTGTTTCCCCGATTTGCAACCAGTGTGTTGTTCCAAATCCAGTTCTAACTGTTGCTTCTGAACCTGCATACAGATTTCTCAGGAGGCAGGTAAGGTGGTCTGGTGTTTCCATTTTTTAAAGAATTTTCCCCAGTTTGTTGTGATCAACACAGTCAAAGTTTTGACATAATCAGTAAAGTGGAAGTAGATGTTTTTCTGGAACTCTCTTGGTTTTTCGATGATCCAGCAGATGTTGGTAATTTGATTTCTGGTTTCTCTGCCTTTTCTAAATCCCACTTCTCCATCTGGAAGTTCATAATTCATCTACTGTTGAAGCCTGGTTTGGAAAATTTTGAGCATTACTTTGCCAGTGTGTGAAATGAGTACAATTGTGCAGTAGTTTGGGCATTCTTTGGCATTGCCTTTCTTTGGGATTGGAATGAAAACTGACCTTTTCCTGTCCTGTGGCCACTGCTGAGTTTTCTAAATTTGCTGGCATACTGAGTACAGCACTTTCACAGCAACATCTTTTAGGATTTGAAATAATTCAACTGGAATTCTATCACCTCCACTAGCTTTGTTTGTAGTGATGCTTCCTAAGGCCCACTTTACTTTGCATTCCAGGATGTCTGGCTCTAAGTGAGTAATCACACCATCATGTGTGATGGGTCATGAAGATTTTTTTGTATAGTTCTTCTGTGTATTCTTAGCACCTCTTCTTATTATCTTCTGCTTCTCTTAGGTCCATACCATTTTCTGTCCTTTGTTGTGCCCATCTTTGCATGAAATGCTCCCTTAGTATCACTGATTTTCTTGAGGAGATCTCTAGTCTTTCCTATTCTATTATTTCCTCTATTTCTTTGCACTGATCACAGAGGAAGGCTTTCTTATCTCTCCTTGCTATTATTTGGAACTCTGCATTCAAATGGGTGTAGCTTTCTTTTTCCCCTTTGCCTTTCATTTCTCTTCTTTTCACAGCTATTTTTAAGGCCTCCTCAGACAATCATTTTGCCTGAGTATATTTGTGCCTATGTGTTTATTTGTGCCTAAACCTCCCAACTACTCTCTGGGGGTGGTTATAGATAGCACCCCCATTTTATAGAGGAGGAAACTGAGACTAAATGATAGGTAGAGACTTCTCCAAGTTTACACAACAGGTAAGCAGTAGTACTGACATTCATACCCTATTTTCAAAATCCAGCACCCATTCTCTTAGAGATTGGATTGATTTCATCTCTCCTGATATAAAACAGAACTGTGGGCCTCTCCTAGTACTAACAGAAGAAATCTCTTCTGACCTTGGTGTCCCATGAGCTCCTACAGTCATATATCTGACCTTCCTTCTTATCAAAGTCGTTTCCTTCGTACAACAGGAAAATGAAAACTATTTTAAGATCCTTTTCAATGTGTAGTCTCTCTTTCTGGCTAAAAGTAGCTATTTCTTTTAAAGGTAAGGTGACAGGTCCTCTTCTCCACTAATTCTCCAGTTGCTTTTGCCCATGCTTCATTTTCTTACTCATCACCTTGAACGCTTACTATGTGCTTAAGTGTATGTTATATTATTTTATATTATCTAAGCACATTATGTATATTTTCAGTCTTCCCTATAGCCTTATGAAGTAGGCATGAATGTATCCTCATTTTAGAGATGAGGAAATCATGACTTAGAAAGTTGAACTCAATCATCCAATGTCTAGCAACAGAACTGAGATTTTACCAAAGAAATCTGACCTTATTCTCTCTTCCTAACTTTTCCTCAAAAGGTTTGTGTTTGTCCAAATAAAGTCCGCATAAGAGTATCATTCTCATAGGAATGGATGCCACATTTTATAAAGCTAGGGGTTCTTGTTGTCCTCTAATTTATGGATGTATTAACAACAACAACAACAAAAATCTCAGACCATCATTTGTGGATGACTCGCTTCTTACTACAAAACTGAGAACGTTCATGGTGCCTTAGATAATTTTTAACTCCTTGCAGTCTGCTATGCTCTCATGAGTATGAGAGAAATAGGTGTAGTTACAGCAAGCTCATGGAGCCTGCAACCAAAGGAGCATGTCCTCTTCCCTGAAGATCACCATCCATTATGAGGTTCATAGCAAAGTCAAGGCTGGGAAGAACTGACAAAGTGTCTCACCACGGTACACAATGATGTTTTGGCTGTCTCCTCCAGTGAGTCAAGTGTTTGCCCAGTGTGCTCAATCATTTCGTGGGTAAACTCTCCCATCTTTTTTTCAATGAGATATTCTGAAGAATATAAAATTCCAGGTTTTGTTCTTTTTCAGTCACCCAGTTGTATCCAACTCTATTCAACACCATGGACTGCAGCACACCAGGCCTCCCTGTCCCTCACCGTCTCCCAGAGTTTGCCCAAGTTCATTCATGTTCATTGCATTGGTGATGCCATCTAGCCATCTCATCCCTCTTCTCCTTCTACCATCAATCCTTCCCAGCATCAGGGATTTTTCCAATGAGTTGTCTGTTCACATCAGATGAACAAAATATTGGAGCTTCAGTTTCAGCATCAGTCCTACCAGTGAAAATTTAGGGTTGGTCTCCCTTAAGATTGACTGATTTGATTTCCTTGCTGTCTAAGGGACTTTCAGGAGTCTTCTCCATCACCACCATTAGAAAGCATCAAATCTTATAGGAATTCTCTCTTCTTTACAGCCCAGCTCTCACAAATGTACATGATCACTGGGAAGGCCATAGCCTGGACTATATGGATCTCTGTTGGCAGAGTAACATCTCTGCTCTTCAACACACTGTCTAGGTTTGTCATCACTTTCTGCCAAGAAGCAACTGTCTTCTGATTTGATGGCTGCAGTCACAGTTCACAGTGATTTTGGAGACCAAGAAGAAAGAAACTATCACTACTTCCACAATTTCCCCTTTTATTTGCCATGCAGTAATGGGGCCACGTGCCATCATCTTAGGTTATTTAATATTTAGTCTTAAGCCAGCTCTTTCACTCTTCTCTTTCACCCTCATCAAGAGGCTCTTTACTTCCTCTTTGCTTTCTGCCATTAAAGTGGTATCACCCAGGTATCTGAGGTTGTCACCATTAGAGTGGTATCACCCGCGTATCTGAGGTTGTCATAGAACCTCATGAATTGTATAAAATTCCAAGTTTTCTGGTAGCTAAATCCTTGGCCTGATTCCTGGGAAGGGTCTCTTACTTTCAGCTTAAAACAAATGAACTAGAATCACTTTCTGTCCAGGATATACTAGAGCTCTGGGCACATACGTTAAATCTCTCTGAACTCCAGTTTTACTCATAGTACAATAGGAATACTATTGTGTCCACATTTTACCTTTTGGTTGATTATGGAATATAACCTTTTTCTTTGCAGCTGTAATTACACTCTATTGTAAAATTCTCAGAACAGCAGATGTAGTAGATGTAATGTGTTTTATGATTATAAAGGATCCATACTTAAACCAGACTAGTAAACTATGCATATAAGGAGGAATGCTTGAGACTGTTCTGCCATACCTGTTCACTACTACCGATTTCATAAGTTCTGTAAAATGCTAAAAGGAAGAGAGCCCTGAATCAGCATAGATCATCTTATATTCTTTCTTTTAGTCTAACTGACTGATTCTCAAGCTTTATCATGCTTAAGTATTACTCTTTCAGGTTATATACACCAAGCCACTCTGCCCTACTGTGTAGACAATTCAAGGATTTTTTAGGAATAACTTTTGCGTAATTTTCTTATTATCTCTAAATTTAATATAATTCATCCTCCTTGTAAGAGAAAGCTCTGTGGCATTACTGCTTATATTGCTGGGTGTATTCTGGTCCAAGCGCTTACAGTGAAAGCTCCTAAATGTCTCTGAGCCTGTTTCCTTCTCAGTAAAATGTAGTAATAAAACCCACCTTACAGATTTCAGTGAGGACCTAATTCAAGACTAGGTACAGAAAATTCTGTGTGTAATGGGTGGCACATCGTATCTGCTTAGTAAATGTTATTTCCTTTCCCATCTTATATTCCATACAGCCCATCCCATGCTGAAAACCAGAAATGGGTGGTCATTCCCAGGTTCAAAACCATGCAACTGTTTTCTGTTGTCCTTAATTTGCTTTCATACATCGTATAACTGCATAAACTCCAAAATACTTATTGATGAGTAGAATTCTTTTGGATAAGTGGTTGTGCAGTTTTGCACGTCTTGTCAAGTTGGGTGAGTAAAAGAGTAGATACATCAACTTTAACCAGAAGCTAAGACCTGAGGTTTCCCTAGAAAACCTGCTGCTCTCTGTGATCTTACAGAGGTTGACAGGCTTTTGATATTGAATCTGCTTTAATGCCCACTTTAGCCAGAGAATTTTGAAAGAGGGAAGAATTAGATGAAATTTGAGTCTTTCCATGTTTTTCAGTCTCACCAACCTTAATTGCAATTTTACTGATATCAGACAACACCACGTGAAAGCGCATGTTCCTATTAAAGTCTCAACACTTATGAAAGTTGTTGGCTTCTTCTTAATTTGGGGTGAATTTGTGAGTTAAACATAAATGCTGGTACTGCTCATCCATCAATCAGTGCACACCCTACAGGATGACCAATATTTGAAAGATTGATAATATGAAATTAAGTACTGGTGAGGGTATAGAATAACTGGAAATTTCATATTTTGCTGGTAAGAATGTCAAGTGCTAAACCACTTCAGACAACTAGCAATCTGTAATAAAATATTTGCTTCCTCTATAACCAAGCAATCCTACTCCTAACATATGTCCACAAGATGTTAAACAGTTATGTCTTCAAAAAGATCATATATGCTTTTAGCAGCTATGTTCACAACAGACAATATCTGTCCATAGGAGAATGGTAAATGAATCATGATGTGTTCATAAAATTACACAGCAATAAAAAAGAACCAACTACACATACATTCAACACATGGATGAAACTCAAAAATTTTATGTTGAATGGAATAAGCAAGTTATAATACAAAAGAGTTCATAAGGTATAATTCCATTCATGTGAAGTGCACAAAAAGGCAAAAGCAATCTATGCTCTTGGCAGTCAGAATAGTATCTGTATTTGCCTGTGGTCGGTAGCCGATGGCTGGAAAGGGGCACATGTACATCTTTCTGTGGGATGAAAATGTTCTAAATATTGATATGGATACTGTCAACATATAGAAACTTATAAAGATGTGCTTTAAAGATTTGTAGATTTCATTATATCCATATTATACTTGAAATTCCAAATAACCTATATATTACCATGGAAGAGATTTATTAGCATAAGATATATCACAGGAAATTAGTGACTTCATATGATAAACTTTCTGAATATCCAGTTTCTTCAACAAATATGTAGCATTGAAGAAAAGAGATAGAGAACTACTATTAAAGGTTTTAAATTATTTAATAAATAACAAACATCAGTCAAATGCAATTTACATGAACTTTCTTTGGGTTCTAATTTATTTTTAAATTGAGCTTATTATTTAGTCATTTGGGGGAAAATTGAATGTGGACTGGTTGCTAAATTATATTAAGTATACTACTAATTTTATTAGATGTGATAATGCTATTGTGACTCTAAGTGAAATGAGAGTGTTTCTGGGATTTTCATTATATATTTCAACCAATACAGTGAGAGCAGAGAGGTGAACCAAGAAAGGCTAAGCGTTACTCAGGAGTAAGGCCAGTTTTATGACTTGGGTGACTAAAATATAATAAAAATAATAAAGCAATATCAGAATGGCATGAGGGTATGAGTAATGAGTCCATGTGTTGATGTTTCCAATGAACCATTCAAGAGGAGATTGTTGGCTATATTACCAGGAGCTCATCATTGAGTTCTGGACTGGAGAGGAAGATAGAGGGAGTCACCAGTACTTCAAATTGCAGCTCTGAGTTGTGTGGGGGTATTTTCTGCATTGATTCTTTTTTTTTTAATATAAATTTATTTATTTTAATTGGAGGCTAATTACTTTACAATATTGTAGTGTTTTTGCCATACATTGATATGAATCCGCCACGGGTGTACATGTGTTCCCCATTCTGAACCCCCCTCCCACCTCCCTCCCCATCCCATCCTGCTGGGTCATCCTAGTACACCAGCCCCGAGCACCCTGTATCATGCATCGAACCTGGACTGGCGATTCATTTCACATATGATAATATACATGTTTCAATGCCATTCTCCCAAACCATCTCACCCTCACCCTCTCCCACAGAGTCCAAAAGATTGTTCTATACATCTGTGTCTCTTTTGCTGTCTTGCATACAGGGTTATTGTTACCATCTTTCTAAATTCCTTTTTAAAAATTTTTATGTTATATGGAATATGGTTGATTTACAATGTTTTGTTAGTTTCAGATCTATGGCAAAGTGATTCTGTTAAACATATATCTATTCTTTTTCAGATTTTTTTTTCCCATTTAGGGTATTATAGAATATTGTGTAGAGTTTCCTGTGCTATATAGTAGGTCCTTGTTGGTTATCTATTTATATATATAGTAGTGTGTATATGTTAATTCCAATTTATCCCCCCCCACACACACATTTCCACTTTGGTAACCATACATTAGTTTTCTTTGTGAGTCTTTCTGTTTTGTAAATAGGTTTATTTGGATAAACTTAAATTCCACAGGTAAGTGGTATCATACAGCATTTGTCTTTGACTGATTTATTTGTTTAAAATGATAATCTCTAGGTTCATCTGTGTTGCTGCAAATAGCATTATTTCATTCTTTTTATGGCTATGTAATATTCCATCATATGTATGCACCACATCTTCTTTAACTACTCATCTATAGATGGATACTTTGGTTGCTTCCATGTCTTGGCTATAGTGAATAGTGCTGTGAACATTTGGGTGCATGCATCTTTTAGAATTATGACTTTCTCCAAATATATGTCAAGTTGCAGCTCTGAGTTTGAAAGAGAGCAGATGAATAGAACAGAAGTGGTAGCAGAGGCTGCAGTCCCTCAACCCTCAAAGAGTAAAAACGATGGAAGTAGAGACCCTCAAGGATGCTAAGAAGGATTAATAAGGGAGAACTGGGAGGAAAATAAAAAGCAGTAAGCCCAGGAAAGTTGGAAATAGCAAAAAGTATCTTTTGAATATCACTCAGCAAACATTTTCTGAGCACCTTCTATCCAGGCACTGGGATTGGGCGATTGACAGATCACGGATGACACTTTCCTGGGGCTGTCCCAGTAGGCTGCTTAGGGACAAGCATGAGGTGGCAGTAATAGAGAGCAATCAAGACATTGAGTGGTTGGTTACTCTTACCAGAAAGGTAGGAGAAAAAGCAGAGTGAGCTAGTGATGGAAATTTGCAAATGCTCTCTCTTCCTAGAGCTAATGCAGCAGAGGATCATCTTCCTGTGAGAGCCAAGCCCCTTGACACTGCTCTCATGATAGGCCCACCCTTGGTGTGATACAATTGGAATTGAGATTCATTGAATTTCAAGCAAGGAAGCTCAGCATGGGGCCCTGCAGTCAACCACACTGAAAAAAAAAAAAAAAAAAAAAAAGCTGGAAAACAGTAATCTCTCCAGCAGAGAATTAAAAGTGACCTACTTTTAGACTTTTGGGCTTAGCATGCCCGAATGGAGACCCTATTTGCCAAGTCTCGGCCCACAGTTAATTTACTTTCATTTTATTTTTCCTACTCCTGGATTGAATTATCATCACCTTCCTGAAAAGCTGTGTGTGTAATAGAAAAGCTGACACCAGCCAAAGTGGACTGTAGCAGCCCAAATGAGTCTCCTATTACCGCCCTATTACATGAGCAACAGCCTTCTCTTTGCCCTTCATTCATCACCTGCTAACTATGAAGAGCTAATCAAGCCACTGTGTTTTAATGGCAGAAGTTCTGCTCCCTGACCTGTGCTGCCCAATACAGCCCCCCTCTACAATTCCAGAAGCAGACAGATGAGTTCCATTTGGAGCTGAAATTATTGTGTGAGAAAATCACAGTCAGGGGCAAAGAGATTTTTTTCCTTTGCCTCCGTGGGACAGGAAGCATTACAGTCCAAAACAGACTCAGATACTCAGACTAGGACTTCAGCTTTGCCTTGCGCCTCCTGCTGAAGGCTTTCAAGATCCCTCCTGATGTTTTCATAAGCATTTTCAGGGTGTTAAAAATATATCCTAGAAATGATTTTAATCGTGGGTGCTTCCTGGCCTGTGTCACACATTGTATACACTTAGGACAATTTATCCACCCTTCCACCGTGCCTTAAAGCAAGGCCCATTTGTGAAATCTAACTATACCTGTTTCTTTCTTTAAAAAGAAAGACATTTTTAGGTCTTCCACCAGGCACTCTTCCTCACGCTTGGAAGATTTTTGTTTGATTATTTTTCCCCCTTGGAGGGGGGAATTATATTTATTTATTTATTTACTTACTTACTTACTTGAGAGCCCCCAAATGATTGGAGGCCTGATATTTATTTATTTTAACACCAATTTCCACAGGACACTGTGTAGGAGACAGCGTAACCTCCCTTTAGTGAAGCACTTCAGTTCTGAAAGCTTCTTGGCTGTCGCTTCCCATTACTTTTTTTTTTTTTTTTCAAGTCATGGGTGATCTCTCCTTTCCTTGTAGGACTGAGAGTTCATGAATGTTTCTAACTCAGAATTTGTAGAAATAGAAAAATATGCCCCCCGAGACCGTCATTCTCTCCTATATGCAGCTGCTCACCTGTCACAAGAGCTCCCCTGGTAGCTCCTCTGGTAAGAGTCTGCTTGCAAGGCAGGAGACCCCAATTCTATTCCTGGGTTGGGAAGATCCCCTGGAGAAGGAATAGACGACCCACTCCATTCCTCTGGAGAAAAGATAGGCTACCCACTCCAGTATTCTTTGGCTTCCCTGGTGGCTCAGCCAGCCACCTGCAATGTGGGAGACCTGGGTTCGATCCCTGGGTTGGGAAGATCCTGTGGAGAAGGAAACAGCTACCCATTCCAGTATTCTGGCCTGGAGAATTCTATGGACTGTATAGTCCCTGGGGTCCCAAAGAGTCGAACACAATTGAGTGACTTTCACTTTCACCAATTATAGGGCAAAACACAACTTAGTTCCAGACCCACGAGTGAGCCCTGCCATTGTCACAGGCACAAAACGATTTTTTTTTTAAGCAGCTTTGTGAAGATGGAGATATCCTTGGGCTAGTGTTTGTGCTGAATCTCAAACACTTGGTGAAAGCAGAAATGAGGAAAACAATGCAGATTGAATCCGGGGAATTTCCATTACCTCAGTTCGATTTACTAGAGAATCAGTCTATAGAAGATGATGTTGCCATTTGCACCAAGTCAGAGTGGCTGTTTGTCAAGGGAGGCTAGCGTTCTATTTGTATTCTTACCTAGCCCACATGTTTAATGATGTCTCTTCTCCATTTCTCATCCAGACATTTTTTTTAATCTGCTTTCAATGCTAATGCCTCCCTGTCCTGTTTTTCAAATTAAATATTGTACTTAAAATATTAATACTCCTTGCTCTTTGATTCTTTGTTTATTCATCTTATGCAAAACACAACAGTGAGCCCTCCATCTGTATTAAATGCTACTGTATGGGCAGATTCAATGACTTATTAATGACTTTTCCATGATAGGAAGAGCTAGGGCTTTATATAATCATGCAATTCTTATTCAGAAATGCTCTGCTGGTACTACCCTGTAGGGAAAAAATGAAATATGTCTATCTTTTCAAAGAAAAAATGACTTGTTTTGTGAAGAACATCGTAGAGGCAACCAAGTATTTAAAGTAGGCCAAGCTACTTCAGTCTCCAAGGAAGTTAGCTCATGTCTTGAAGTATCTGGGTATGTAAATTTTTGTAAAATTTTTTGAAGTAAAAACCATGTACCATAAAGGTGTATAGCTCAGTGAATTATCATGGAGTGTACAGTCAAAAATAGGATATGTTTAAGGTGCCTTTTTCTTGTCTTTGGCCCATATTCTATTGGGTTATTTCTGCTTTGTGTATGATTTATAGGTGGTGTTTGTATACATTTTTATAAGGCCTAGATATGAATCTTCTGTCTATTGTATGTGTTAATAAACCCACTATGGAGGCTACGTTTTCACTCTTTTGCTGTCTTTTGATGAACTGAAGTTCTTAATTTTATTGCAGTCCAATTTATCAAGCTTTTCCACTATGGTTAGTAGAAAAAAAAAAGTGTTTTTTCTATTTTAAATATCTCTCCCTATTCCACCATCATGAAGTCTTCACTAATACTTCCTAGAAGATTTACTGCTTTTCCTTCATAGTTAGATCTGCTTTACTCAGAAGTTTAGTATTAGTGTGAGAGTCACAGGATATCACTAGAATGTGGAAGATGCTTGCCTTGGCTAGTTAATCTCTTATATAGATCTTTCTGTCTGCAATATGGAAGATGGACAAGGTGTGAATCAGGGAGACTATTTTGAATCTTCTGCCTCAGTAGTTCAGGTGAGAAATGATTACAGTAAGGAATTGGGTGGAAGCAATGAAAATGGAGAGAAGTGGCTGGATTCGAGCTATGTCTCAGAGGTTCAGCCTTCTAATTTTACAGTTGTGGGGATAGAAGAAGCCAAATTAAGGACGCCTCCTTGGTTCTTGACTTGAACAACTGGGTGAGTGATGATATTATGGGAATGAATGAGTGAATGAAACAGTGAACTTGTCCTAGATAAATAGGCAAGTCATTGGCCAAACTTGAGCTGCCAGATATTTAATTTTTTTCCATTATACCAGCATAATTCAGAGAATATTCCATTGAAGTCTAGTTTCAAAGTATTATAGAAAAACAAAATAACAATCTCTGTTTATGTAATTTGGGATATTTTATGTATTAACTCCCTTGGTGATTTAATATATACATAAGTGTCTGAGAACCTCTGCAAGAACAAAAAATATTTTTTTGGCTTTATGTAACCTAGTATTTCTCAATTTTTTTTCATAAAAGCATTTTAAAAGGAACACCTGCTATGATTTCCATGAAACGAATTTTAATATTCTGTGGAATCATCTTTTTTTTTTTTTTTTTAATTATTGTTTTAGCCATACATTGTTATGATATCACCATGGGTTTACATATGCTTCCCCTCCGGGTCCCCCCTCCCTCCTCCCTCCCCCCCGGGAAATCTCGCTGCACCAGTCCCGAGCATCAATCCTGGGCTGGCGATTGATTAGACACATGACAATTAACATGCTTCAATGCCCTTCTCCCATCTCATCCCACCCTTACCCTCATCCACAAAGTCCACAAGTCTATTCAAAGTTTTTTTTCAATTTACTACCATGTTAACATATATAAAACACAAACACACACATAGCAGACTATGGCCTTACTGTAGCAAACATCATTGTTTTCAAGTTTGTCGATTTCTGCAATCTTACACAAGTGGTAAAATGTCTTTTAACTGCCCTTTCTCAAGGGCAGTTCCCTGTGTTATAATAATTGAAAATTAAGAAGTTACAGAGTCGTAATTAAATTGTCCCCTTTGAACCTTTGTTGACTAAAGCTGCATATTAACCACATCCCATTCAGACAGAAGTAGCAAGAAATATTCAGAACACCAACTGCTACAAGATAACATAACAAGCTTTGACAGCTTCCTAATTACCTGACTATCCAGTAGTTAAGAACTCTTTAACACTGTAGCAATTCTCTTCTTTGCACATAAGTCAAAAGGTATATCTAATTTGCTGTTTAATTGATATCTATATTGCTGCTTTAAAAGGAAATTACACTCTCCGGTATGTTTAACTATTAATTTGTAACCTTTGATCTGCATATGAGAAATAATTATAAAAAGAAATTACTTATGTTATCAACTACGATGATGTCAATAATAGATAAATCTAGAAAATGCAACTAAAAATGAATCGAATCCTTTTTTTTTTTTTTAAGCAAGCTTTTTTCCCTCAAGGTCTAACCCACTTTCTGTTTAATAGCTATGTATTCTTGCAAATTTTATTTCACCCTGCTAAGCTTTCCTGTTCTCATCTGTAGAATGGGAAAACTAATCTTAGGGTCACCACAGACATCAAATATAAAATGATGCACGTGCAAGGATTAGAATGGAATCTGACTCATTGAGAACAATGATAGGGCTTCAGCAAAGGGCTTTTACTTGCCTTGTGCTGTGCTAAGCTCTTAACGGGCATATTCTTGGCTGAAGTCCACAGAGCCCTGTGAGTTGGGTAGCATCACTGATCCTATTTTATAACAACAGCCACAACAACAACAAAAATACAAAATGTGGCCTAAAGTCTCCAAGTAACGTGGCCAAAGCCAAAGAGCTAGTAAGTGGTGGAGATAGAATTTCACCTAAGTCTATCAGTGTGCAGAACATCATACTCTTCCTACTGAAAGAATCTTGTGAAAATAGTCATTGTGTAAAAGAAGTAGTGGAAGCAGAGAGTATCTATACATTAAAGTAGTGTGGATGGACAGCCATTATGGAGAACGGTATAGAGATTCCTTAAAAAAAAAAATCTAGAAATAAATCTACCATATGTGTGTGTATATGTGTGTGTGCTCAGTTGTGTCTAACTCTTTGAGACCCCATATAGCCCACTAGACTCTTCTGTCCATGGGATTTTACAGGTGAGAATACTGGATGGGTTGCCACTCTCTTCTCCAGGGCATCTTCCTGATCCTGGGATTGAACCCACATCTCTTGCATCTCCTGCTTTGGCAGGTGGATTCTTTACCACTATCACCACTTGGGAAGCCCTAAATCTTCCATATGACCCAGAAATCCCACTACTGGGCATATATCCAGAGAAAATCAAAATTTTAAAAGACACATGCACCCCCAATGTTCACTGCAACACTATTTATGGTAGCCAGGACATGGAAGCAACTTAGAAGTCCATCTGCAGATGAATTAAGATGTGGTACATTGTATATTAATATTCCATTAATATACAATGGAATATTAATCAGCCATAAAAGAGAACTAATTTGAGTCAGTAGTAGTGAAGTAGATGAACCTAAGCCTGTTATGCAGAGTGAAGTAAGAAAGCAAAAAACAAATATCACATATTAAAGCATATATATGGAACCTAGAAAATTGGTCTTGAACCTATTTTCAGGGAAGGAATGGAGGCACAGATGTAGAGAATGGGCTGTGGAAACAGCAGGGGAAGGAGAGAGTGAGATGAATAAAGAAAGTAGCATCGACATATATGTACTATCATGTGTGAAATAGATAGGTGGAAAGTTGCTATATGCTCTGTAATAACCTAAAGGAGTGGGATGGGAGGAGGGGAGGGAGGCACACGAGGGAGGGGATATATGTATAATTATGGCTGATTATAATTATTGTATGGAAGAAGCCAACAGAATATTGTAAAGCAATTTTCTTCCAGTTAAAAAAATAAACTAAAAAACAAAGGAAAACAGTAATGTAGTACAGACTGAAATAACTTATCCATTCCCCACAGAAATGATCTAGATCATGTATAAAGATTGTTTAAACTATTATAAACCAGAATGATATTTAAAACCTTAAAACCATCAATCTCACTAGACTTAAGATAAACACATGCTTGTTCAGAGAATTCTGGGTTAACTGCCATACAAGGAATATCAGAAATAAAATGCATTTCCTGCCTTTAGAAAGCTAATACTCTAGTACGGAGAGAATACAGTGTCAGGCATATATTATTTTATCCCTAAATATATGAGAGGTAGCTCCTTGAATATGATGATTTTAGACCAACACAGACAAGATTGTAACCAAACAATCTTGGGTATAAGATATGACGTCAATCTGTCAGTTCAGTCGCTCAGTCGTATCTGACTTCCTGTGACCCCATGGACTGCAGCATGCCAGTCTTCCCTGCCCGTCACCAATTCCCAGAGCCTACTCAAACTCCTGTCCATTGAGTCGGTGATGTCATACAGCCATCTCATCCTCTGTCATCCCCTTCTCCTCCTACCTTCAATCTTTTCCAGAATCAGGGTCTTTTTCAGTGAGCCCATTCTTCACATCAGGTGGCCAAAGTATTGGAGTTTCAGCTTCAGCATCACTCCTTCCAATGAATATTCAGAACTTATTTCCTTTAGGATGGACTGGTTCGATCTCCTTGTAGTCCAAAGGACTCTCAAGAGTCTTCTCCAGCACCACAGTTCAAAAGCGTCAATTCTTTGTCACTCAGCTTTCTTTATAGTCCAGCTCTCACATCCATACATGACTACTGGAAAAACCATAGCTTTGAGTAGACAGACCTTTGTTGGTAAAGTAATGTCTGAACTTTTTAATAAGCTGTCTAGGTTGGTCATAGCTTTTCTTTCAAGGAGCAAGCGTCTTTTAATTTCATGGCTGCAGTCACCATCTGCAGTGATTTTGGAGCCTAAAAAATATAGTCTGTCACTAGTTCCATTGTTTCCCCATCTGTTTCCCATGAAGTGATGGAACTGGATGCCATGATCTTTGTTTTCTGAATGTTGAGTTTTAAGCCAACTTTTTCACTCTCCTCTTTAACTCTCATTAAGATATGATGTAGAGAAACATGTTTTGAGAGACGTGAACAAGGAGTGTTTGGGAAATTGCAAAAGGTGTTTCAGAAGCGATGGCTCTTCATCTGGATGCAATTAGCATATGTGAGTTGATCGGACAGTTGGACTGCAGCACACAGGAAGGTACGTCTGGTGTGCACTCGTCAGTCATTCCTAGGAAGCTCAAGGTGGTCAGCCTGCTTGGAAGTAAATTCCCTAGGAGGTGAGAGAAACAGTGATGTTTCCTGGACAGGGAGTTTATCTTTGATGGAAAACAGACTCTTCAAGATGTTTTTTAAGTTCTATGATGCCTTTGGTTTGTAACTTTGTAAGGATTCTAAAAATGATTCAGCAACGTTTCAGTGAAATATACCCTTCAAAAATTTTAGAACTTTATTTCTACAAATATAGTTTCCATTTTCATTCATGTCAGATACACTCTCATTACCATTTTCTCTCCCAGACCAAACCAACCTAAGCATCAGCTTTTTCCACACAAGTTACATCAAATGTTGTAATTCTAAATATCTGATGAAGCATACTTAGTCCACGCTAAGTTGACTCTTGTTTGTATCATTGTTAGTAGTTATGTCCAGTTCTTTAGTCTTGCCTACCTAGAGGCTCAAAGAAGGACCAGATATTATCTGTCTATATTTCCCATATCATCATCTCTATGACTTTTCTTCTTGGTCTTTTCTCATTTACCATACTTCTCCCCAGAAATGTTTCAAACTTTTGAAGTTCTCATACATATGTAGTTTTAAGTTTCGTGTGTTTGCACCATCTTTTGCTTCTCTCTTCTTTCCCATTTTGTGAGAACCCCTAGGAAAATGTAATCACTTCCCCATACTCATCCACAAGTTAGATTAAGAGAGCTTTCATTGATTACTTCTCTTCTGCTCCTCCATTCCAAAAAGCCACATATTCAATTTTGTGCCTTTTTAAAATTGTTAGCATAAAAGGATGTCTCTCTCTCTTTTCTAAATACCTTAGCTTTGTACTAACAACAGGAACCTGATGGCTAAAACAGTTTCACTGAAAGTTTCACCTCTCTGTAGACTAAAGTGCTTAATCCTTACTAGTAGAAAAGATATTTAAATAGTTTAATAAAAGTTATAAGTCCTCTTCCTAGGGAAAGAAAACTTTATGTTATCAAAATGTCAGATGAATAAGGACCAAAACTTCTTCCTTGCCTCTTTCTAGGCATGTGATCATGGGCATACTACCCGCTCCTTGTCTTCCAGCAAATATTAGCATCTATATACTTGGGTTTTCATAAGGATTAAGTGAGATACTCCGTATAACAGGGCGTACATAGCTTGTTGCCTGGCACATGAGCTTAATCAGCATTTGTTATCATGTTCTTCATAAAGCATTTGTATTTAGTGTCTCAGTCTTTGCAGTGGGAATGGAAGTCAGGACAGAGAAGCTGGTCATTTGAGACCTTTGTGAGAATCTGAAGAGTAATTTCCAGGTCAAGAACTGTGGTGGGAAAAGCGTTTTTCATTTCATTTCCAGGCCAACCAGGGGTTGCTTCTTGCAGCCCTCTTATAAATGAGGTCAGGGAGAAAAACAAACCTTGTTGAAAAACACAAAGAAGCAGAACCTGGTCAAAGCACAGAGAATCTCTCTGCAACATCAAGGATTAAGATTTAGAATTGTTTTGCTCATTTATCACTCAGAGGAACATTACCAAAATATCCTCTTAGCAGTTTAGAAAATTGACTCGATTTAATTATTGCTTGTGTCTTCCCTTATCTAAAGGAATATATTAGAATATCTGTAATTGTCTAAGTATGCAGTAAACAATGAAAAATCAGATTTTAGTATGCTAATCCACCATCTTCCCCAGGTCAAGTAATTGATAAAACAAGTTAATTCAGAGTAACATTCCTCAAGATAAGTAAAATGCAAGCCAGATATGTAATTTTAGCATTTGGATCACCAACCCTTATAACTTTTTCTTTGAGTTCATCTGATCTCCATGTTTGTTGTTCCTATCTACAATCTCTTAAAACATGTGACGTGTGTCTCCATGTATTTATCTTCTTGGATTTCAGTTTTAGTTTCTTCCTGGTGTGGAGATGGCTGTATGTGGGAGGATGTCCTTACAATCATCCTTCTCATGTCTGTCTTTATTAGGGCACTAATCCCATTAGTGAAAGCTCTGCCCTCATGACTTAATCAACTCCAAAAGACCTCAACTCCAAATACCATCCCATTGAGGATGTAGGCTTCAACATGAATTTTGAGAGGACACATTCAGTCAATAGCACGTAACCATGTGCAGACACTGTACTCAGTACTTGGTTTTCAGGATACGTGGGGAACAGATCAAAATGACTGCTGCCCTTAGGGAGCTTGTTATTGGTGGGAGACTAGTTCATCCAGTAACCAAATGTAAAAAGTCAACTGTAATAAGTAGCATAAAAAAGATAGGGCAAACAGTGATTTTGAAGATTTTGGAAGGAAATGACTTCATTGAAGAAATCAGGGAGGCTTCTATGATTGAGACTCAAAGTATGAAAAAAAATATTAACTAGGTAGTAGGGGAGAGGAGGAGGATGGACCTTGTACATACATGGAACAACATGTACAGAAGCGCAGAGAATGTATAGAATGAGACATAATTCCTTGACATTCAAAGAAGTCAAGGAAAGCCCCTGGAGCTGGAGCTTAGACAGCAAGCAAGAGTATGACACAGGATAACATTGAAGGGACAGACAGGGACAGATTCTGCAGGACTTGGTAGGTTTTCTCTCAAACATTTATCTTTACCAAAATCTAATCTGATCTTCATTCTAATAGGGCATTCCTGTTCAAGGAGCCTGGCATGCTGCAGTCCTTGAGGTCACAGTCAGACACGACTGAGCAACTGAACTGAACTTTCATTAACTAAGGTTGTTGAGACTATTTAAACCATCACTTGGCTATCTTCAATTTTTTAAGCAAACCATGAATTAATGTAGAATCTTCTCCTCATAGCTTCAGAATAGTCAGTCTAAATTCAGAATCTTTATCCTGGTGAGTTTTACAACAAAGTATATGATGGGACCTCCTCTCCCAACTCCTGGAGTTTGGGACTTCATAGATCTAGGATGGGGCGCATACATCTTTATCATTTAAACCTTATACTAGTGATTCTCATGGGCAATAAAGTCTGGAAACTATTCCCTTTTGTATATTACCACTTCATTCACAGATAATATCAACTTCAGTAGAATAGATAATATTCCCAGCTGCTTTTGGAAATTATCTAATGGGGAAGTAATTTACAGCAAGATCTTCCTCTCCCTATATAACTGGGCTTTGTGATATTTTATTTCTTGAACTTCTTGGGGATCTTCTCTATTAAGAATATACCTATATGTTTATGTCCCTTCTTTTTCTTTCCTCCTTGCAAAATTTTGGTTCTTTGTAAGTTGGTATCTCTATGTATTTTGAAACAATTATTACAACAAGCTCAATGAGTCTAGCATTTTCAGATAGTACTATTTTTATCTTATTTCTCACTTAAAAAGAACTTGCTATAATTCAAATACTTTCTTGCAGTCAATATTATTTATTTTTTTCTGAACACTTCAGAAATAAGACAAAGATAGTTCCTTTCTGACTAAATTAATTCACTCGACCTGGAGATTTGTTTCTCTAACCTTGTCTGTTCATCCGTTTTCACCTCTTAGGCAGACTGAGGCATCTGCCACTGGTGTAACCATGCTGGAGGGCCTGTTCCCACAATTCTTGATAAACAAAGAGTGGACCAGTAACATGACTATCTTGCCATCAGTGAGGGCTGGGCACCATTTCTAAAAAGAGCCACTGAGATGCTTCTGGAAAGAATTTCAAATAGGGATCTAATATACATAATTACTTCATTTGGACTACTTGCAGTGAGAGGCCATATAGAACTGGAACTTCAGGGGCTATCAACAGGCCATGGACAGGTGGTTGTGCTTGTTATATGCTGAGAAGCTGTTGGTAGAGGGCATAATGAAATGGGGAGAAAATTGAAAATGGCAGGAAGTAACAGGAAAAAATTGAAGGAGACTGCAGCAGTGATGGAATATCTTGTAGCTGAGGTAGTGGGATGGGTAGAAAGAGGGACAGAAACACAGAAAAAGAGGAAACCTGAGAAGAAAAGAGGTGATGAAAAGAATGAAGACAGACAAGATAGTGGGGTAGAGATATACAGGTGGGAGAAATAATGATAAAAAGAAGTGGGAAAGAGTAAGGGAGACCTTCAGATACATGGAGATAAAGAGCAGTTGTCTTTTCTCTGAAGTCTTTATCCCGTCATGAGCATATCTGGCTTTCTTTCCTGCCCTCAGATTCTCTATTGGATTGTTGGTTAGACACAATTTTCCTTCCAAATGTTATTTATTTGTCTTTTTTATTTGTCTCATTAGAACTTAGCTATGTTATTTCTCTTTTCAAGAGTGTCAATTCCTTGATTTTCCAATCTAACATTGTAAATTTTGGTTTTTTAACTCCGTTTTAAAATAATTTTAGACTCACATAACCACAAAAATAGGACACAGGTTCATGACTATCACCAAAATCTGACACTGATATATTCACACAGTTAAAAAATCAAAGTAAGATAATTTTAAAAGATATTCAGTGAAACATTTAAATCCTCATTGTGTCCCATGATCATCTTGTTCCCTAACATAACGATCACTTTTACTATTCTCTTTTGTTTGCCTTTCACTCATCCATTTGAAAATGTAATCAGACTAGTATGTATTTTTATGCTCTTTATGTAAAAGCTCACTTATATAAACAAATCTTCTCCTTTCTGTTTTCATTAATACAAGTTGGGCATCATTTCTTATTTTCACACAAAGCATTTCTCATTCATTTTATAGGTGTATAGTACCTATTGTATGTATGCTGCACCTTGAATTTACTTACGTGTTCTTGGAGCGGCTTTTTACACCAGACCAAGATGCCATATATCTCACAAAACAGGAGTCTTGGGGAAGCTTGAGAGAAGCTGTCCAAATGCGCCCCAGTAAACTGGGGCAAATCTATCAGATGGAGAGGAGCAAAGTGGCCTGGGAGCAGGGAAAGTAAGGCAGAATCGAAGCAAGAATACACCTCTGCACTGAAAAGATAAATTTTTTTCTAATCAAAGAGAATATCACCTGAACTATTTAAAATAATGGGGTCATAACTGAGTTAAAAATTGGCATTGGAGACTCAGTCTGCACTCTGAAAATTGTCAAAAATCTATCAGATGATTGAGAGTTGATGCTTATGTGGGAAACAAAGAGAATATTACTTAACTGTCGAGGCCAAGTTGAAGAAGAACTTATATTTCAGAAAGATAGGATAAATTAAATGTACATATTTTAGAGACAGACTCTTTTACTACATTTATTCAGGTTGGTATTCTCGGTTCATCTTATCCTAGTTCATTTTATTGTTAATTATTCATCTGAAATTTATTACTTTACCATTGTCATAAACAAAAGATATTCAGGATTTATTCTATAATTTCTGTTGAGTGTGTATGCTTATGGTTAACAGAAAGTCAGATCCATGTAAAATATCTTTTGTGATCACTACCATACATCAGATATTTTCCTTTACCCGAATTGAAAGGAAGAGATAAATTCTCTTAGTTGGAGTTTGAAATACCAAGGTGATATTACATTAAGCCTTAACTCATTAACAAAGACTAGAGTAAGAGAGATGTTTATTCCTAGCCCATCCTGTGATCTTTTACTGCTTTTGAGATTCTGAGAGCTTCTAGAAAGGCAGTTGAATTAGGTGAATTTTTGTGAGCATCTTTTATTTGTCAGGCACTGTATACATGTCCAGGAAGGAATTCCTTATTCAAAGAGTGCCCTGGTCGCATCCCCAAAATGTAGCATGATCTCTTCATGCAAAGCTGTTACTTCCAAATAACAGCTAACTACACTGGAAAAATGAATGAAGTTTAGGTGCTGGTAGCTGACAATGGCATTAAGCTTTCCCAGCCACTTGTCTATATCACCTTTTAAAAGCTTTCTTCTCAGTCTTATTTTGAATCCCTGTTCTCTTGTTCACTTGTTTGCCTATCGTTTACCCTCCCACATGAAAATGAAAGTTCCAGAAGAACAAAGTCCATTCCAGTCTTGTTCACTATCCTACCCTTCACATCTACAACAGATTCTGGCACATAAAGATACTCAATAAACCTTTTTGAATGAATAAGACAGAGGCAGCAGTCTAACCTACAGTAAAGACCTCCATTCAGGGAGACTTAAATTCCCATTGCCTCTTTGACATTTGCTAACTATGTAAAGCAGCAAGGAAAAAAAATCTCTGGACTTCAGTTTCTGTATTTGTAAAATAGGACTGATGGATTCAGGGTCAAATACAGGTTCCAGAGCCAAAACACTTAATTCTATCATAGTTCTACTATTTACTAGCTATGTATGATCTGGGGCAAGCTACTTAAAACTCTGTACCCCAGGTGTCTCATTTCTTTAGTAAGAGAAAATATGAGTAATCTTCCACATAAGATTTTTGGAGGACTGCATATTCTCCTGTGGTATGTAGCAAGATGTCTAGTATATACTAAATGCTCAATAAATAGTCATATCACCATCACTTACTGTGAGAATCAAATGAAATGTAGTGAAAGTACTTTCACTGTATAAGTAACTACACAAGTTATATACTTCCTTATTACTGTATTACCTTCTGAAGGACACATACTTGTCTTCTAGTACCAGGTTTCTAGAACCACAGTGCTTTTACAAACTAGTACATATACTTGGAGATCCTTCCAAATACTGGCATACTGATGGTGTGAGATTTTTGGAAAAGGGGGCTTTTGATCAATCCTAATGTAGTGCACCATACGAAATGCCAGGCTGGATGAAGCACAAGCTGGAATCAAGATTGCTGGGAGAAATATCAACAGCTCAATAACCTCAGATAAGCAAATGACACCATCCTTATGGCAGAAAGTCAATAGCTAAAGAGCCTCTTGATAAAAGTGAAAGAGGAAAGTGAAAAAGTTGGCTTAAAAGTCAACATTCAGAAAACTAAGATCATGGCATCTGGTCCCATCACTTCATGGCAAATAGATGGGGAAATAATGGAAACAGTGACAGAATTTATTTTGAGGGGGCTCCAAAATCACTGCAGATGGTGACTACAGTCATGAAATTAAAAGCCACTTGCTCCTTGGAAAAAAGCTATGACCAACCTAACAGCATATTAAAAAGCAGAGACACAACTTTGCCAACAAAGGTCCATCTAGTCAAAGCTATGGTTTTTCCCATAGTCATGTATGGATGTGATGAGAGTTGGACTATAAAGAAAGCTGAGTGCTGAAGAATTGATGCTTCTGAACTGTGGTGTTGGAGAAGACTCTTGAGAGTCCCTTGAACTGCAAGTAGATCCAACCAGTCCATCCTAAAGGAAATTAGTCCTGAATATTCACTGGAATGACTGATGCTGAAGCTCCAATATTTTGGCCACCTGATTGAAGCTTGTGCTTACCCTATTTCACATATTAGAGCTGCACCCACAATATGGTGCTTGGTTATCAAAGGCAGACATTATAGTAGTAGAAAACTGAAGTGTAGAATAATAGCTTTACCCACAAAGAATAAGGCAGGGCTATTTGAAAATGATAGAAATCTGAAATTGGATATTTAAATATGGAAAAATGAAAGTTACTAAAAGGATGTGGAAATATTATAACCATATTTTCACCTGTCTCATAGTAAAGTAGAAAATACTCAATAGCTCTGTGATTTAAATGATATATACCTGATGTGAGCATGTGTAAAGGAGAAGGCTGTATTTAAAATAAGCTATCCAAAATCCAAATGCTGTTAGCATTTTATTTGTAAAAGTCCAAGTCAATACAATCAAATATCTAACCACAGTGAAAAACCTTTTTGAAGTTTTGTTTATACTTGTACTGAGCTAAAAGCCGTTCCTGGATGGCTTCACTGGTAAAGAATCTGGCTGTCGAAGCAGGAGATACAAGTTCGATCCCTGGGTAGGGAAGATCCCTTGGAGGAGGAAATGGCAACCCACTCCAATATTCTTACCTGGAGAATCCAATGGATAGAGGAGCCTGACAGGCTGCAGTCCATAGGGTTGCAAAGAATCAGACATGACTGAGCTCACACACAAAAGATCTTCCTGGTTATTATTGTATGCATTACTGGTAATTTTTTCAGTATGTAACTCTTTTCTAAATAATATGAATAAGGAGTGGGATTTAGATCTGCAGCATGTCCTGCGTTTCCTCTACATATTGGTACATCCATGAAGTTTCAGCATAATACCTTATTTCCGTAATGACAGAGTCACAACCATTCCTGAGTTGCTCTGGAAGTGAGATACATCTTGAATAAACTGTTACAGTTTATTCTTTTAAAACAGCCACAGAGGATCACAGTTTTAAAATAGAGAAATAAACAAAAAAATATTCCTTTTGATGGTGATGAATTACTTGGTTACTTCATAAAAAGAAGTAAAGATAACCTTACTGAAGGAAGAGTTTGCAGAGGAGGGATTGTTCGGTTGTATTTTCAGTTGTTTTGTGTGTTTTGGCTGGCCAAGCAGAGAGTCATCTGGAGTAGACCCCAAAGAATAGTAGCTAATCTCTATCAAGATGTCTCCATTTTACTTCTCATGTAAACAAGCAAAATATAGAATATGGGGCACTCTGTTAGTTCCCTGGAAATGCCAATACCAAGTACCATAAATTGGGAAGCTTAGCACATCAGAAATTCATTTTCATTCTCCCACATTTTTGAAGTCTAAAAATATGAAATCATTGTGTTGGTAAGAGCTTGCTCCCTCTTCTGGAGATTCTGGATAGAATTCTGATTCTTTCTAGCTTTTAGTGGTGGCCATCAACTATTGTCATCCAAAGGCTTGCAGCTGCATAAATCCAATCTCTGCCTATGCCATCATACTGTTGTTTTACCTTATGTCTCTTTCTTCTGATGTTTTACTCATTTTAGAAGGATACGTCATACTGCATTTAAACCCACCCTAATGAGCACATCCCAACTTGATTACAACTGCAAAGAACCCTTTTAATAAGTAAAGTCATATTCACAGGTGCCAGAGGTTAGAACTACAACATATTATTTTGGCTGGAGTCGGGTAGGATGAGGGCAGTAGGAATTGTCACAATTCAACCCATTAAAATGGCGTATGGAAAAGGGAAGTTACTAGATATTTGAAGTTGTTCTTGCAGAAAAAAATGTAAACTAGAAAGCTTCAGATTTCAAGAGCAGATCCAGTCCTTGGGAGATCACTAGAGGTAGTTCAATGGTACCTATAATTGTCTAGTCAGAGACCCCATGGCTTGTTACCTAGCTGGCTGCTTTTTTTTTTAAGTTGCATTAAATTGTACCTCATTTTTACTGGGTGGGGTTTTTTTTTTCAGTGGATTTAGTGCCTAAAGGGAAATAACAAGTAACTCTCTGAGTCTGACCTTGCAAAAAAAATGTAATTAAGTAACAGTAATTATCAGGCTGCTATTAACTTTGAAACAGCTGACACTTGCATACCATCCAAGTTTGCCTGAGTCTGATTTTCAGACTTGTAGAAACACAGTTTTTGAACTCAAATATGCAGTTGTGTGTGTGTTTAAATTTATATGCTGTCAAAAATATTTTTTGACTGAACACGTTAAACTTGGTCTCATACAAATTCTCCCCAATGGGTAGACCCAGATCTTACAGGAGATATAGCTAGTCTCTGGAACCACACTGTGTGAAAACCTGTCCCAACGACAGCTGTTTGTCTCTAGTATTTGAACCCCGTTGCAGGCTTCTGAGGGTCAGGTTGCTCAAGAGAGCCCCTGTACCTCCTGAGTTGCTATCCTTGGTGCTGAATCTTCACTCTACAGGAAGGAAAGTCAAAGTCGCTCAGTGGTATTCTGACTCTTTGGGGTCGCGTGGACTATCCAGTCCATGGAATTCTCCAGGCCAGAATACCGGAGTGTGTAACTGTTCCCTTCTCCAGAGGATCTTCCCAACCCAGGGATCAAACCCAGGTCTCCCGCATTGCAGGCTATTGCTTTACCAATTGAGCCACCAGGGAAGGGATCTTTTTCCAGAGTTCCCACATTCCAACCCCACCCTTACCTCAAGCTTCCCCATAAGACCAATTATGGATTAATTTGCATATTTTAAACCATTTGGTGTCAAATATTTGCACTTTCTTTTCTGTAAACATTTGGTGACATTTCAAGGCAGCATTATGTAGTGGTTGAGAGGACAGTCTTGGGAGCCAGCAAGGAAGGGTCAAAGGCCAGCTCTACTACATGACATTGGAAAGCCATTTAATTTATATTGGCTTCTATTTACTTATTTTTAAAATGCTTATGATGATAGCATAATTGGAATAATGCATACTTAAATTTTAATATACATTGCCCAGCACATACCAATGTACCTCATCAACACTGCTAACTTCAGATACTATTTATCATGTCACATTTTCTAAGATGAAAGTCCATTTTATCCTGGAGTAATGAAAGCAAATTTCTTAAAATATTTATATTTACCTCATTATTCCGAAGTTGGGAATTATTTGGGTTAGCTTGAGGGAAAATTTATGATAACTCTTGCAGTGAAGCATAGGAAAGAAGATGAAAAGTTTAAATAAGTTTTCTAGTATCCCAGTGCAAATCTAGAGTAGTCTTGTATGTACGTTAATCTCTAGGTCTGTAAATACAGAACAGCTACAGATTCTGCAATTCCAACAATATGATTTTTCTATAAATAACACCTATTAAACAGTAATATCTGATGACATATATGAATAACATGGAATTTTAATTTTCTCAGATTTACTAGATGCATGTCTTCATCATCCAGTTCTCATTTATGGGTTTTATTGGACATGTGCCTCTACTTTGCCTTGAAACAATTTTTGAATTTTATCTGTTTTATCTGATTGTTGCTTTGCTTATCTTAGCAAGGGAAAACATTTGAAAGGGCTGGAGGTTTGAAGTATAGCCCAGAGTCCTTTCTTGATTTAGCATATTAGTTTCATCTGAAGAGTTGAAACATTCATGAGAGAGTCGCTTCCCCAGGACTGGGAAGACACAGAAAGGGTACGAACTCCATGTGAGGTGAGTCTGAGATCAGGGTTAGAAGTATGCAAAAATGCATAAAAAATGGCTAATCATTGCATCAGAGACTCATATTTTCCCCTGTTACTTCATTGATTTGTAATATGACTATGTTAGCCTTCTTAAATGTCCCCAAATAATTATCTACTTTAAAAAGATAGTGTTGATTTTTAATATTACTGAGTGCTAAATAAACATGTGTATAGTCACTCCCCTAAAATACCAAGTATAGTAATAAGTTGGGTGATATGAATGGAAATTTCCTAATTTGAAAATGAGCTTTAAAATAATCAAACATGCAGACATACTCAAAACCTAGGATTTACAAACCACTAATATTGTATGAATTCAGAGCCCCCATGAAGGTTGGCAACTAAAGATATTCCTTATACCAAACACTCTAAATCCCACAATAATATTTTATTGATTTCTAGTGCTTATCACTCTTTGAAGTGTTATTTGCTTTCTTCTTCATTTTTACCGGTTCTAACACAAGCTCTGTGAAAGTAGATAACATACCTTGCCTACTCTGTTCACCATCATATCCTCAGTGTGGAAGGTACTAAGCATAGACTTAGTGCTCAAAGAATATTTCTCATTAGCAGTAATAGTTTAATTCTTCAAGAGTAGCATCATCATAATATGCACAAATGCTCTAGTATCTTAAAGAGGAAAGAAAGAAAGAAGCTATGGTATTATGACTAAATTATTTCAGTTTTTAAATTAAGCTTTTATTTTATATTAGAGTACAGTTGTTTTACAATGTTGTATTAGTTTCAGGTATACAGCAAAGTGGTTCAGTTGTTCATATACATATATCCTTTCTTTTTCAGATTCTTTTCCCATATAGTTTATTACAGAATATTGAATATAGGTCTAAGTGCTATAGGCTAGGTCCTTCCTTGTTGATTATCTATTTTATATATAGTAGTGTGTATGTGTTAATCTCAGATGCCTGATTTATCCCTTCCTCCCCCATGTTTCCCCTTTGTTTTCTGTGTCTGTGAGTCTGTTTTGTAAATAAGTTCATTTGTATCATTTTCTTGGGTTCCACATATAAGTGATACAATTAAATTTGTCTTTCTCTGACTTTCACTTAGTATGATGATCTCTAGGTCTGTCTATATTACTGCAAATGGCATTATTTCATTCTTTTCAACTTTCACATCCTCTCAGTGCCACAGCTCTAAGAAATAGCTTAGATGGATTTTGAACTCATGTTTGTCTTAAAACTAAACCATGTCATTAAGTGTAAAAAAAAAATAGTACATACAGTGGGAGACTCCAAGACAAATTTACCTGTCTAACAGTTTTCCCTCTAGCCACCAGAAATTGTTGCTGTGCATAAATACTCTTTATGGAATTTATATCATACAGATTTTTGTTAGCGGTGACAGAATTTTGCACTTAAATCTGCTTGATCAAAAATATACAGTAAGATAAATAAATGCATCAGCCCAGAAAATTGAACAGATTGGAGGGATGGCTCTAACGGAGGCTTGATCTAGTGCTCAAATTATATCATCCGGACCCAGTTTTTCTCTCCATTTCTACACTCCACTTCCTTGGTGTTAACATGGCAGGTGGGTAGTTCTAGCAGCTCCAGGCATTATGCATTCTCTTTCATGTCAGTGGAAATGAGGAAGTTTACTTCCACAGTAGTCAAGGCTGCTGTCAGCCCATATGGCACATTTGTGCAAATTAGAAAAAAGGTACCCCTTTCTCAAGGAGATTTCTAAAGTTGGTGGATGATTTAACAGTAATAATTTTTGGAACATACATCAACCTCTGTAAAAATTAAAACAAATCATACTATTGAAAATAGTAAAGCAGCAGGTGTAATTTTTTAATCATAAGGTTAAGAATCCAAAGACACTTATATTGTATTTGGGCTTCCCTGGTGGCTCAGACAGTAAAGAATCTACCTGCAAGGCAGGTTACATGGGTTCTATCCCTGGGTCAGGGAGATCCCCTGGAGAAGGGAATGGCAACCCACTCCAGTATTCTTGCCTGGAGAATTCCACAGACAGAGGAGCCTGGCAGGCTATAGTCCATGGGGTTGCAGAGTCGGATATGACTGAGCTACTATCACCACTACACTATACACAATTACAGGTTTTCCTTTCAGAAAAACAAAATAGAATTGCTTCAAAGGTTATCTGTACCAACAAATCATAGACCTCACCGTGTTTCTAGTGATAGTGGAGACTATAAGTAGTATTTGCTTTGAGGAATCATGTTCTTGACCAGTGACAAATATTTACCAAGTTAACTATATCCTGTTTTAAAATAAAAGTATGTGGAATTTTTTCTGGTGAATATTTTCATACTTTTTAACAAGGTACATTATAAATGTTAGAAAACTATGTAGCACCTCATATTCTGATTTCTCCTCATTATTACATACCTTACTGTGTTCCTCAGTCAGTTTCAAGTTTATATTGTATGTTATTGGAATAGCTCATATTCCTGTCAAATTTTCACATTACATCTAATCAGACAGTAACATAAGCTACTATAAACTTTCATTTTTAAGGTGATTTATGTTAATGTGAAATATAGTATATGAGAAATGTATTTTAACTTTAGTTTTGAGTTATAGAAGGTACAGTCATGGTATTCGTATTTGAAATGAATTTCATATTTTCTATGCTAGAAAGTGAATGTTAATGCTAAAATATTTGACATTTATGGGCCTTCAATTGTATATATTTTAAAAACATTACTTCATTTCTCTTCAAATGATTTCTTATTTTTTCCAAGTGCTTCATATATGCTGAATTTTGATTGCTCACCATGTTACTTACAGCATTAGTTTTGTTTAAAATGTCATACTAAATTCATATTACACAAATATATTAGTAAGTGAATAATTTTGGAAGTATAGTGTTGTTTTGCACCTCAGAATCTATCTGCTTTTTAAGCTTCTTGCTTAGAATCACACATTATTTTTGCTGATGTTAGGTTGGTAGTCTTTCCCTTCTCCTACTTGCTTCTCCTTCATAAGCCAAAGCATAATGATCTATAGCCATATATAGAACAGTAGTCACTTTCATCTGTTTGCAACTTGTCCAAATATGCTGATTTTCCTAGAGCAAGACATCCTTGTGCCATCTGCCCCCAAAATTGTTAAAACAAATATATAAATCACTTATGCTGGAGTTAACGAAGCTATGATAAAATTTTAGAAAGGTCAAAATAATGAAAATGTATCAATATAAAATGGGACCCTCTCAGATCTAATGCCCTTCTTCACGGTACAACCTGTATCCTGAAAATAACACAAAAAAGTCCCCAAAGTCAATCTATTTGACCCTTGATGACATGACATGATTCATTTGTATAAGTCAGTTGCTGTAACTGCCGTGGACTATTCTGACAACCCTTGCCTCTACTCTAAGGGCCTGGGATTAAAGTCACTTTCAATAGAAGCCTGTGGACTAGGAGTAGAGAGATGTTTTCCTTTTAAGAAAGGTAGGTAAATATTAGCCTGCAGAAATAACAATTGTGCCTTGCATGTTTGATTACAGAAATAACTAGAAATGTAGGAAGGAATCCATTTCTCAACATTAAGCAAATCCACAGTTTCCACTCCATTATTCTCATGTATTCCTGCATAGTATGAAAATGACTCCAATTCTTGCTTATTTTCCTAGATTTTAGGGTTTTGTTGAATTTTGTGTTTGACCTTTGTTTTTTCCTGTGATGGCCTATGAAAGAGCTTTAGGAAGAAACAACCCTGTATGCTGAACACACGGTCCAATTAGATAGCAATCGTTGACATGTGGGTGAGTAGACAAATGCATGTGTCTTTATAAAATCCAAATAGGAACACCTGTTCCTCTTCACAGAGGAGTTGGTCATATGTTCAGAGCTGAGTTTTATTTGGATACTTTATTCATAAAGGAAATCAATATCTGCCCTTTTACAGTAGAGTTACAGCAAACTCATCCGATCTACACATAACCAACCGTTCCTGCCACTTCCTCAGTCCCCTGTACTCTCATTTTCCTGCTATTAATGTTTCACACACTAAATGTCTACAAATAATTCTTACATCAGAATCACATTATTGGGTAAGAAAAGGTTGGCAAATTTTTTCTTTGGCAGGATTGATTTTTGAAAGAGAAAACATTACAGTACACACAAGTGGGGGGCTGTACACACTCACTGTTTAGCATAGCAGCTCATCAATGAATGAAGTCACTTTGCCAATAATGTTAGTTACTTCACTTGTAAATATGCCTAGCAAGCACTTTTTTATTAAATACACTAAAAAATTTTTTTTAATATATGACCTATGATAAGAGAATTCAGCCTGTCCCCTTCTTCTTAATGAAATAGGAGAAGATTTAGCACAGAAAAGATCACAAACAATATCTAAAGGCATACTTGGGTCCATAGTTTGAAAGAGTTGGCTAAAATTATACTTTGGTCATTCCTGGGTCTCGGGATAATTAGGCAGTGACAGTGATAATTATACAAATAATATATATATATCAACAATGAATGGAGAATACAGTATATCAAGAAAATCATGAAATAGACATGAAAAATTGCCTTTATCTGTTAAAGAGGACTTCAGTAAGTAAGAAACTATGTAATATTCTTCCCTGAAAATCATGACAACCACACTTACTGTGGTTTATCTAAAAGTTAGCCACTTATCTAAAAGTTCTGCTCTTTCTAGAGAAGAGTATCAATGCACATGTCTTTTAACAGTTCACCAAGCAATTAGACTTTATGATTTCTGATTGGAAAGTGATAAAATAGAGCTGTAGAATTGCCACATTAAGTCAACTTCACAGAATATTCTCGGGGATGAGTTGATATGGCTCCCAGGTTGGTGAACACATGCTTGGCTCTTTTATGTTCTCTTCTTGGCTTGGAAGCTATGATGTCCTTGCACACTGAGTTGGGAATGGTATCCTGGCCCTCTGACTCCATGAGTTGTGTGTGGAAAGTACATGAGCTTTAGTGGGACAGAGAACTTGTTTTTTCCATCATTGAGTTTATGATGAATCCTCAAGTGTTAAAACTCTAATGATTTCTCCTGAAGATACATTACTCAATTAACTTTATTCTCCTTATGCCAGATGTGAACAGCTCAAAAAAAACAAATAAATAAATTGAAAACTTCACTAAACTTCTTTAAACAGTTCCACATCAAACTTTCAACTATCCTAGAATCTGACAAATCAAATCATTTTAATGAACCACAGCAAGCAGCTCATGTTGAAACAGCTGTAAGCACAATATGCAAATCGTGTTTACTGGTAGCTTATGCTCCAGAGAAATAATCTTTATATGACTGCTTTATTATTTACAGTAGTTTGGAAATTTAATTTTTGTCAACATTGACAGATGCCATCCATGTTAATACTTGGACTGCTATATATGGGAAAGGCTAAACATATGCAGAAATCTCATGTTTGTGAGCTGATAATGTGGTTGACAAATGGGTTTAACAATATCCAGTCATTTCTGAGCAGTTGACGAAATTCACCTGAGGTCTGTGGTAACAATGAGGAGGAAGGTCAGAGGAATATGAATGAAGGAAAAAGAAAGCGAAGGCTCTGGAGAGCAGTGCATATAATGAAAGCATGACAGAGGATGATTAATTATATTTCAGAGCCAGATAATTCCCAGAGAATATGTGTGTATGATAAAAAGTTTCTAATCTTTCCAGTTGTAATTAAATGAGGGATTCACTAATCTAAGTTGAGTAAAGACTACTTTGCTCTATCACCATACTAATGCATATATTGAAATGGTTTATTTTAAATAGGTCTTTTACTGCTTGACTGGTAAAGCTGACAAAGCTGGACACTGCTTGGGGATGAGGAGGAGGCTGCCCCCCTTCCATCCCACCCCATGCCTAGAAGAGAATGCTCTTCCTTAGAAATGATCAAAATGATTAAATAAAATTACAGTACCTTGGAAAATTCACCTGCCTTAAAATATCTCAGAATTTACCCTCAAGTGAAAAGGAAACAAAACTAATTCTCTACCAACACCATTTCTTGTTGCTTCGGATTTCAATCTTCCACAGAATAATGTGTTCATAATGTTTGGGTTTCTCATAATGTTCTGCCTTTTAGAGGTTGCTAGCTTTCAGTGTTCTGGACTTTTCTCTCTCCTTTTCTTGGTGTTTGCTTTCAGACAAAGAAAAGCAATGGGTCTAGAAAACATAATGAAAAATCTGATAATTTTTATGAAGTGGTTTGAGTTCATACTAAAATTAATTAAATTCCCAGATTTTTCTACAAATATTTAGTGACCATTTTGTGCATGCCTGGTGCTGCAGTAGGCACAGGGGGATTGAATGCCTACAACAGTGCCTGGCACATAGTAGGTCTCAGTAAATATATATGGAATGAATCAGTGAAATAGAATTATATATCATTTTGATTTGATGACTTGAGTCAATTATCAATCTGCTTTCTTAAGACATGAATAAAAATATAGAACATAGTTAATAAACATTTCACAAGTGTTTTGATGAATGGAAAAATAGCCTCATACTGCCATTATTTCCTTTTATTTTTCCATTACAGTAGGATTGTGGCGTGAGTGTGACCCACAGCCAAGTTAACATTTGAAATAGATGGTACTATGTAGGACAAAAAATTAATCAAACTAAATACATATCCATTGAGTCAATAATTTGTGGAAGGAGATGGCTGTAAAGTTGATTAGTGTTTGTAAAAAAGGATTCCATGCTCAATATAAAAGATTGTAATAATTTTATGGATAAAGTAGAGATGTTGTATGTTTAGGGATCTCAAATATCAGGCTAAATCTCTAGGGATTTTACAGAGGTTCCTCTCCCCAAGTAAAAGTTAAGTCGCTCAGTTGTGTCTGACTTCTTGTGACCTCATGGACTGTAGCCCACCAGGCTCCTCCATCCATGGGATTCTCCAGGCAAGAATACTGGAGTGGGTGGCATTTCCTTCTCCAGGGGATCTTCTCAACCCAGGGATCGAACCCAGGTCTCCCGCATTGCAGGCAGACGCTTTAACCTCTGAGCCACCAAGTGAAGTGCCATAAATTAATGAGGGTAGATTAGATTGTGCTGCATTAACAATCAACCCCTGTATCTCTGTTACTTGCTGAAACCAAGGCTTATTTCTCAAGTAGGCTGCCTGTCAGCTGCAGCTTTACTCTGTCACTTAGCTCCCAAGACCCAGGTCAAAGAACCAACATCTATTAAGAATATTGCAGGTCCCTACAGCAGAAAGAACAGAAACCTGGAGAACTCTATGTTGGCTTTTAAAGCCAATGGAGCCTGGTGGGCAACTTTACATAGGGCTGTGAAGAGCAGGACATGACTGAGTATCCACAGCACACCAAAAGTGACACCCAACATGTCCATCTACGTTTCATTGGTTACAGCAAGTTAAATGATCCCTCCTGAGTTCACCTCCTGGAAGGATACCCAGGGAAAAGAGAATATTTCATAAATCAGTAATGCAACCTACCATAGTTGATTTTCCTAATTGCTCTTCAGGATATAGGGCATGTCTTTATCAGGATCTTGACAAGGAATGTCAGGGATGGGAGGGTGGGTAATAATGTTGAAGTCATTGCAAACTCCCCAGGGGCTGAGATGTGCTTGCTTTTATTCACAGTTAGGTCGCCTGTACCTAGCACAGTGCCTGGAAAATGCCAGATGCTCTGTAAATATTTATTGTTTACATGATAGGCTTTGTTACATTGTTTGTGAGGCCCAGTGTAAAATGAAAATTCAGGGGTTTTATTCCCCCCAAATAGGAATAAAAGTACCATTAGAGCTATGAAAATGTATTTTCCTCTCTCTCTCTCTCTGACATGGTGCCTTCATTTGCTATTTAAGACTGAGATTACTCAGGCACAGGGATTCCTGCTGGTGAGATCAGACTTGTACGTGTGCCTGGGAGCCCCGCTCCATGGCCCACCAAGTTCCCATGTCTCCACTCTGCAATCTGTTGACTCTCTTATCTTACCACTGAGGAACTAAGACCCATGAAAACACTGACGTAACTGTGGTCATCCCACAGTGCTTTGTAGACACTTGACAAGGATTCAGTTCTGACCATCTTTCTAAGATTATACTATTTTGATTTCCTGTTGTGGTTTTCTTCCTCCCAGAGTATTTTCTTTTCTTTCTTTTTTGACAGTTATGTATTTTTAGTTGGAAGATAATTGCTTTACAATGTTGTGCTGCATTCTGCCATATGACAACATGAATCAGTCATACATGGACACATGTACCATCCCTCTAGAACCTCCCTTCCACCTCCCACCCCATCCCACCCCTCCAGGTTGTAACAGAGCATTTGATTTGCTTTTCCAGTTTCCATTAGATCTTATAGGAGAGAATAAATATTTTTAAAGCTGTCTGAGAAATTTTTGTTACCTATTTCTTTGCACTTCTGAAGAATATATCTTTTCTTATGATTGCTTACAATATTCTAAGGTAGTCTGGTGTAGATACACTTGTTTACTTGATAATTAATTGATTTTAAACCTTTTGAATTATGTTGTCTTCAATAAAGATGCACCATGTAATGCATCTAATAATAAAATAATTGAATCTCAAAATTTTAAGTGATAGCTAGAAGACAAAGCTCATAACATGGGTAAATGTCCAAATTTTCAAAGAATTATGTTAATGTAGAATCTCAGAAGACAATATTTTATTTGAATATTATTCTTTCTCCTCCTCCTCTTCCCCTCCTACCAAAGTGTCCTCAGCAAACAGATCCTTTTTACTTGAGGTATCTTGGGTCCCATTGGCCATATTGAAGCTTAATTTTGGGTTCAATTTAAGAACATGTAAAGAATAGCCATAAAAAGATTGAATCCTACAAAGAAATTTGATCCTTGGATGTTACTTCTGCACTAGTAGAATTCAGTTCAATGTGTATGATTTTTAAAGCTTGAAGTCAAACTAATTTGAGAGAATTGTAAACAGTCACAACCAATAATAGTACAAGTGAGATAACTATAAATAGTGGGTTGACCAAAATTTTCCTTCAGGTCATTCTGAAACAGCTTATGGAGAAACCCAAACAAACTTTTTGGCCAACACAATATCTACAGCATAGATTCTCAGCTGGGGGTTATTTGCCCTGTTTCCCTACCACCACCTCAGAGGACATTTGAAGATGTCTGGATTCATTGTTGTCATGACTGAATGGAGAGTATTGCTGGAATCCAGTGGGTAGAGACCAGGAATGGTGTGAAGCATCTCATCTTACAAAGGACAGCCCCACAGTCAACAAATATGTGCCCCAGAGTGTCAGTACTGTAAGGCTAAAAAACCCTGACCTAGATGGTCTAGCCAAAGCATTAAGGAGTGTGGGCAACTGATTAAAAAAAATAGTAGTCAGGTTTTATCCAATATCACCTACGCATGCATTGGTGGTATCTGTCATTCTTACCACTAAGGATTTTGACAAAGCTAAATTCACTCTGGGCTTTGCCCCTCAGGTAAAATCATTTTTTCACATCCCCATTTCAAAATTAATTCATCATCCTCAAAACAGAATAAGTATCTTTTTTTTTCTTCTTTAAAGTTCAAAAGAGACATTTCTGTATTAGAAGGATTAAAATCCTTCATTCTGGTTTAATATTCCAAAGATGGAAGGAACTAGCTAAGCCATGGTTTGGATCCAATTTATTCTACTGAGCTATTTAAAGTCTTCATTATCATAAAAATAATTGGTATTTTCATAGTAACGTTAGAATGGTTGTTAGCTTTGATAAAGCAAGTAATGAGAATACTACTAAAAAGTGTTTCTTCTAAAATGATTTCACTTGAATACTTTATGTCCAATTTAAATATATATGCATAAGTGTGTATTTGTGTGTGTGTATATATATATTTGTGTGTGTGTGTATGTGTGTATATATATATATACACACACACACACATATGCAAAACAAATCCTTCTGTGCTTACAATTTAACTACAAATTTGGGGACAGAAGACAATAATTAAGCCCTTCTCTTATCTCCCAAATTCCAAGTCACCTGAGGTTTAAGTTATACACATGAAGATCATGATACTGCTTTAGCTTTATTAATGATACAGCCAAGCTGAGAACAAGGCTTAAGACACGTGGCCATAATCTGGCTTCTTTGCATCTTTCCCTTTATGTTGAACATGGCTACGTGTGGGCCCCAGCTCTTTCTGTCATCAGATCCATGTATCACCCTCCTTTGCTGTCTGTGTAGTGAGGCTACATTGTCCCGGCTCCGGTGCTAGCTAGTTTCAACTAACAGGAGGTAGAGAAGTGCTAGGAAAGAAGAAACAAGAGAGTTTCTCCCTCCCTGTCTCTACAGTATCTTTGGCAGCAGCTCTCTCCCCTCCATAGTCCTAGACCCTGTTGGAAACACCTGCCATGGTTCCACCTGCTACTAGTAGAATCTGGAACTGAAGCTCCTGTGAAAACACTTCCTTTCACTCTTCTAACCCAGAGCCCAGGGGCGCTCCCTGCTGCTGCTGATTCCCCCATCTCTCTTTTAGCTTCTCACCTCTTACTCAGCCTCTGTGACCAGTTTTCCAATGAAAACCATGTTCTAAAGACTCTTTCACACCTACACTCACCAAAATCCAAGGTTGCCCCAGAGAGGCAGGATCTTGAGAAGACACCCCAAGAACAGGCTCTTCCTCAGTGGGAACAGGAAGGCTTCCTGCTCCTTTTCATCTTCTGATTTTTCCCATCACATAAGAAACCCCCTTCCCAAGAGGACAAAGAGAGAAGGCACTAGGGAGGAGCTGAAGAAGCTCTCCCTCATTGATCTCCTCCTGGAGCGTGACCTAGAAGCATCCATGTTTCTTCTGTACTGGAGGCAACATAGACCACACAGTTATGAGACTGAGCTCCAAAACCAGACTGTCTGGGGTCAAACCTCTGACCTGCCTTGGCTGTGTTATGTAGGCAAGTCAATTAGATTCTCTTTTCTTAGGTCTCTTTATTTAAAAATAGGAGCTAATGTGGCCTACTTTATAAGGTTATTAGGAGGTCTTTGTAATCTAATGCACAAAATCAACTAGAGCATCACTTGGCATCTCCAACAGAGTCTAGGAACATAGAGGGAAGAGAAGTGCTTCTACAGATACTGTGGAGGCAGAGAGCGAGAAGCTCTCATTTCTCCTTTCCTAACAGTTTCCAAACTCCCATCAGTAAAAGATACATTTCTGTCTTAAGATAAACCCCTTGGCAATTCAGCTATGCCTACTAATTTATGCTAAGTCATTTCATTCAAGTCCAACTCCTTGTGACCCCATGGATTGTAGCCCGCCAGGCTCCTGTCCATGGGATTCTCCAGGCAAGAATACCAGAGTGGGTTGCCATACATTCCTCCAGGGTATCTTCCTGACTCAGGGATTGAACCCACATCTCTTATGTCTCTTGGATTGGCAGGCAGGTTCTTTACCACTAGCACCACCTGGGAAGCCCTATTTTAGCTATATATTGTGCCTGCATGATCAGTCATGTCCACCTCTTTGTAACCCTGTGGACTGTAGCCCACAAGTCTGCTCTGTCCGTGGGATTTTCTAGGCAAGAATACTGGATTGCATTGCCATTTCCATGGGATTTTCTAGGCAAGAATACTGGATTGTGTTGCTATTTCCTCCTCCAGGGTATCTTCCTGACCCAGAGATTGAACCCATGTGTCTGTGGGGGTCCTGTGTCTCCTGCATTGCAGGCAGATTCTCTGCAACTGAGCCATTGGGGAAGTCAATATTTTATATTGTAATATAAGTAAATATATTTTAGCTATATACATTATGAAAAACAGATCTTTTTCCATAGCCATGTATACATTTAAATTGTTCCAGAACCTCACAGAATATCTTATAAATACAGATGAGCTTTATGAACAATGCCTAATGGCAGAGAAGGCTACTTTTCTAATTGCATGGGCTTGGAGCCACAAGCCAAATTTTCCTACTAGGTACCTTTATGGAACGCATTTACATTTTTCTTCCAATTCTCTCATTATTGTTTTACTACAAAATAGAATTCTAACCTACTTGCTAAGTAAACTACTTATAGCTCAATCTTTTAGTAAGATTAATGCTTCTGTAAGATTTGCTGAGTTTGTACCATGTCTTCCTGTTCTTCTCACAACCATGATATTCCTTTAGAAAGATGCACATTTCTCTCAGAATATCCAGAAAGTCATTCTGTTAGTTAATTCTCACTATCAGTGCCAATGTCTCCACTATATTAACATCTGCAGATCTGGAGAAGTGATGTGACTTGCCCAATCAAGTTCATATCGTTAGAGACAGAGTTTGGATAAGAATTAAGTAAATCAAGTGAGTTAAAGAAGCTCTCAGCTCCTTCTATTGTATCACAGGGCCTCATTACCTTGAGGAAAATCAGGTCCGGTTTGGGATCTATAATCAATATTTATAATGTCTTGGAAGTGGTACCACTGCTTATATTAAAAGGTGTTTTGAAAAATTAATTGTAAGGAAAATCCTAACACAATTTTGCCAGATTTCATCTCACCTTAAACATTGGCTTCACTCTGAACAGGCTCTCTGCCCTAGAGCCAGATGAACTAAATGCATCACTGGGAGAGATGCTATCTCCTCCAGACGAAATGGATCAGGATTTATGTGGCCACCTGTGTAACACATTAGCGGCCACCTGCAGATCTACCCAGCTGTGTAAAACTCATTGAAATGAAGAGATTCAAGTGGCCAGAACTTGGAAACAGCTTGAAGAGACAGGAAATAGGAGCCAACACAAATGCAAAGAAAAACTGGGGACAGTCATAAACCAAACCAAACAAAACATTGAATTTTATACAGAAAATAAGTAGGGACATCTAATTTAAGCACAGGTCAGTGATTGACAGTTCTTTGGCCAAAATGTATTAAACTGCCTGTCCTCATATATGGAACTAGGTAATCTGGGCTGTAAAAATGATTAGTTTTCAAGGCTGACATACCCATAGTTATCTTAAGCTGAAAGGGAGGGGGAAGAATGACCAAGTATCAGAGATTGAAGTTGAACCAAATGGTACAAATATTTGTTTATTCCTTTAGCCTGTGAGATCAGCTGGAATTCATTTCTTGAAAAATAATTCTCAGAAGCAGCATGACATAAGGCAATGTTTATCAAATGCCAGCACTTGGTGGATTTACTATGAAACAAATGAAACCATGCTTTGGAACCTTCCATTTGCCCAGACCCCTGCATTGTGTTCCAGGTGGGGAGGGGGTGCCAGATTTCAATCAGGAGTAATTTCTCTCTAAGCCTTTCTGATAAAGTGCCTAAAGGAATAACAGAAAAAGGGACACCTCCATCTCTAAGACTCCAGGAATCCTTGTATTTTTTTCTGATTCTCCATAAACATCATCTTTCCTGCCTAATTTTGTATTTTTCTTTAACAGCTCCCTCCACTCACAAATTGCATAAGATTTAGGCTTTCCAAACCCAGGTCCCTTCTTGGCAGTGCTGGTCCATGGTGATGATTTTGCTCTGCCAAAATGAAATGGGAAAAATGAGAAAAATGTAGAGACTTGGTCATTAAGACAAGTTAATAATATTAACCATAATTTTATGGGTATTTTTAAAAAAGAATTATGGCCATAATTATGACATAGTAAATGTAATTCATTTAAAATGATCTTCACCTAATAAAAAAAATAGTCAGTCGCCCATATCTGGGTTTCCACATGTGTGGATTCAAACAACTGAAACCATTTGGTGTTATTTCCAGGTAGGGTGGCTCTAAGGAACTCCAGCACCATAGTCCTTTATGTCTCAGTGTAGAAAAGAATTCAGCAAGAGGCAAAGTGATGAATAAGAATTGATTTATTAGAATAGGATGTTTGTGAGGTTTACAAGAAGTCAGGTGAAAAATGCTGCACCGCAAGAACTTTGGGGGCTATAGTTTTATAATCAAAGGAAAAGTGGGAAAGGGAAGAAGAATATCTTTGTCTTTCCTAAGCAGACATCATGCTTCCCCCTACCAGCTTCTCCTCCAGGTTGTCCATACATGGCCAAACTAGGTCCATAAATTACTGTTTGTTTGTTTTTTTTTAATGTGTGCAGAGTATGTCCTATGGAACATTAACTTACTGAACTCACTGCACAGGATGCAGTTCTCATGTCACCATCGATTTATTGTTTGGGGGCATGTCACATGCTTTTGTTGCAAGGTTTTGTGGTTATGCAAGTCTGCTTTCTTGACTATTGACTAATTATTAATTTTCAGAGGTCTCACAAAGTTTTTTTTTTTTTTTACTTACAATCCCATAGTAGGATTAACTCTTTAATCACCTACTTTGTCTCTTTATCCTGTCCCTATCACAATCATGAAATTAAAAGACACTTGCTCCTTGGAAGAAAACTTTTCTTAGCCTATGACCAACCTAGACAGCATATTAAAAAGCAGAGACATTACTTTGCCAACAAAGGTCTGTCTAGTCAAAGCTATGGTTTTTCCAGTAGTCATGTATGGATTTGAGATTTGGACTATAAAGAAAGCTGAGTGTTGAAGAATTGATGTTTTTGAACTGTGGTGTTGGAGAAGACTCTTGAGAGTCCCTTCGACTGCCAGGAGATCCAACCAGTCCATCCTAAAGGAAATCAGTCCTGAATATTCATTGGCAGGACTGATTCCAAAGCTGAAACTCTAATACTTTGGCCACCTGATGCAAAGAATGGGCTCATTGGAAAAGACGCTGATTCTGGGAAAGATTGAAGGCAGGAGAAGGGGATGACAAAGGATGAAATGGTTGGATGGCATCACCGACTCAATGGACATGAGTTTGAGTAAGCTCCACCAGTTCATGATGGACAGGGAAGCCCGTCATACTGCAGTCCATGGGGTCGCAAAGAGTCGGACATGACTGAGTGACTAAACTGACTGAACTGATCACAGTCATGAAAATATCACAATGAAAAGTATTCAGGAAACAAATTCCAGAAAGTTCCAAAAGGCAGAATTTTAATTTGTCATGGGGTGACAGCAATTTATGTAGTATTTACGTTGTATCATTTACTTTGTATTAAGTATTATACATAATATAGAGAGTGACAGGGTCTACATGGGGGCTCATGATTGAAATGGCTTATTATGTTGACCTTGCAAGCAAAGAATAAAATCACAGTGACTCTTGAGACTGACCAAATTGCTCAAATGACATTCTCAAGGCTACAAGTCCACCAGATTCCAGACCTCCAGCTATGTGACCACAGGACTCAACTACAGGCTAAAAATTAAGCATCCCTTCAGAGAATTTTTTATTGGTGGGATATAAGAAAGACCCCATCAGAAAGGAAGGACACCGGTCCTCCTTAAGCGCCAGTCATCCTCTCATTCCCCTCTAATAAATTTCCCTTTTTGCCTGACTGCCCAGCTCGCTCTATTTTTCTCTGCAGTTGCCTTGCATTCTGGTGACAAAACCCAGGAGGGAAGATCCACCTAAACTGGTTGGTCGCCCTTCCTTGGACCTTGCCAAGAAACAGACGAGCTCTAGGAATGGACTCTCCACTTGCCTTGCTGGACTGACTTCCACACACCAGCCTACATTTCAGCCATAAGCCCTGTGTAGGCTCTATCAGAGAGGATTAAACATATAAGGGAGGATGCGTGTAAGTTATTTGCAAGTAATACTGGGCATCTGGGAGGTGTCCTAGAATAAATACGCCCATAGATACCAAGGAATGATTGTATTTCAAAATTCTCTCTCAGTACAGCCAAAGAGCACTGGAGAATAGTAGGAACATTACCAAGTCAGTAAAAATCAGGCTTGTGTGTGGGAGACCACACACCTGGGGCAAGTGTGGGAATGTGCAAGATTGTGAGGAAGTGCTTTTCATAAAACTGAACTTGGTTAGGTATTTGGGGAAGGTTTCACAGTTTTGCTTGGAATTGGATATTTTCAGAGATAAGAGCAATTCTAAGATTGGATATCTTGACAATTTCAATAAGTAGGTGGGAGAAACAAAGTGGGGCTGAAGAAGTAATTAGTAAAGAAATAGTTGATCGTGTGAAATAGACACAGGGAGGTTTGTTCATTTTCATAACTTGGATCACGTTCTTATGCGCAGGTGTGATTCTAGAGAGCAGTCTCTTTTTCTTGTTCTTCCTCATGGTCACAAAAGTGGCATTATCTGATGTTGATTAGCTTTTGTTCCATGAGTTGATTTTATTCAGCAGGAATACAGTGTGGTGTGTTAGAGCTAGATTTGCTCAAGCTGACACAAGGACATTAGCAAGGGATGTCTGTCTGTCTCTCATCTGTCAATATTACAACTTCTCCTGAAATCCGAGTCCGTGAACCATTGCAGTAGAGAATAGAAGTCTGATCTTAGAATTGGTGGATTTCAGTCTCACTCTGTCCCTTGCTAGATACGTAACTCTAGGATAGTCATTTAATGGCCCTAAAAGTCAGGGCCACCTGTTGTGGGTGGGAGGTTGAGTTAATATTTGATTCCCTGTAAAGCCTATGGTTAAGAGCATCCTTAGTTTACTGTGACTCTCAACCCCCTCCCCACATACTATGTGATCTTCTAACTAATTATTCAACCTCTTCCTCACCTCTAAACTGATGAAGATATTAGTATCTATTGCTAAGGATTATTTTAACGATTTAATTATGCAGTATTTGTGAAGACCTTAGAGCAGTGCCCAGCTCTAAGCCTTCGCTGCATATGTACATCTGCGAGTATGATGCTGACGGTTAGGGAGGTCACTGTCACTATTAACTGTGTACCTACTGTGTCCCCAGTGCTGGGCTGGGCGTAGAGTTCACGTACAGAAGCTACCATGGCGGTGAGCTTTCAGGTGAACTAGTTGAGGTTTTAATACCCATAGTTGTATTAGATGCAATATGTGGTATGTATTGAGTTCAACACTGTATTCCATTCTTAGAAACTCTGTAAGGATTTCAAAGGCTCCTCTAAGCCTGCTGTTTTGAGTAAGGAAGAGGAGACCCGAGAAGGTTAGATAATTTGCCTCAGAAATGAAGTATTTCCTGCCACGTAAACAGTGTGAGTTCCTGAGCCCTAAGGGCACCCAAGAAGAAGATTTCCTGTGATCTGGCAGCCCTTAGGCGGCAGGCACTCCCTACAGTGAGCTCTGAGGAACTCAGGATGTGAAAAATGCAGGATACTGGCCCCGTATAGCTGAGATGCATATGAAAGGAATGATTTCAGTGATCCCAGACGCTTGTATCTTCCCATAAATAGGAAAATGCTAAATTTCTTAAGCTAAGATATCTGGTTTTCCTTAACTAACAATAATCTTTTGATGTTCAAATTACCTTCCCTTTGTTGCAAAACTTCTGTATAACCTGCCTCTTCCCTTCACCTCCTTGGAGCAGTTCTCACAGGACTACTTGAGATGCTGCCTCCTAGGCTTAAGTCCTAAAAATTTCCACCTAACAACACATAACTCTCAACTCTTAGGTTGTGACTGTTTTGTAATTAGCGTGCCAATGACACATATTTTGCTTGTGGTAAAGGAGACTTGTGCCAGATCCCAAACTCTTAGTCACGCCACTGTGGCCATAGCATTACTAACTACATTATGGGGCTATTGATGTGACTTTTTTGGTCATAGTTTTGAAGGAGGTCATTTGGAATAGATTTAGAACAAGTTAAAGTGTTTGAGAATGCAAGAAAATGGCAATTCCAAATAAATGTAACTAAAAGGTCTAGCAGAAATTCCTGTCCTTTTAAATCCCGAAGTGCTGTTTTCCCAAAGTTACTTATTTTCTTATTTTCATATAACAAACAAGAAAGAAATTGCGATTTCCAAGCTGGTAGAGAACATTGGGTTTCCTGTTAGCCGATGCCAGTAGTGAAGGAAACCCGCTTGTGAAGTGTGTGTTGTATCACAAGTTCACATTTAAAAGTATCTGTCATTGTTTTTAATGAGCTGTAGTTGCTGCAGACTTTGCCTTGTGTCATTGACAATTACATTTGGAAATTAAGCCTTGAAGGGGAGTCAGTTAAAATAGAACAGGCAGATTAAGAACCATTGGGAATTGGTCGGGTTCACAGATCTTATCTGTGTCGCAGAGTTATTTCCCATTCAAATTGTCTACGTATTCATATCAGCCTGGGGTGAGTTTACCTGAGAGTTTGCATTCAACAAACTCTTTCTCTTGCCCCAGGTAACTGTGCTCAGTTTATGCTTTGCATGCATGCTCATTGCTCAGTCGTGTCTGACTCTTTGCAACCCCATGGACTATAGCCCACCGGGCTCCTCTGTCCATGGGGTTCTTTAGTCTATGCCACCCTTTAGCTAACTGCCTCCTTACATGTTCAGTAACTTATCAGGATCTGATGTTAAAAAAAAAATATATGAACCTCTTTATCATGGAACATAAAAGAGTGATCACGACAGAAGGAAGAAAATTAAAATTTAAAGTGTTCTTATTATTTGATACACACATTAGCAGATGTATTTATGGATATTCTCTCATTTAATCTTCACAACTCTAGGAAGCAGGTATTATCATTTCCTTTGAAAAGATGAAGACATAGGACTGCAAGATGTTGTGTGACAAACCCAAAAACCTTTTAACAGAGTTTGGGTATCTTCAAATACAGGATTTCAAGACTATAGACTATGTTGCCGAAACTGCTATATTTGCCAAGAATATTTTGATGTTAGCAGGGAGACTCTATAAAGAATTTTGGGCCTATCACTTAGTTTTAGCAAGAAGGAAACTTTATAAAAATCTTTGCTGGTGGTTCAGGCAGTAAAGAATCTACCTGCAATGCATGAGACCTGGCTTTAGTCCCTGGGTCTTGAAACCAAAATGGATTTATAACCAAGGAGGGACAATATGAGTTAAGCAGCAGCCCTGATGTTAGACCATCCTAAGTTCAAGTACTGGCTTCACCAGCTATTATCAGCCTGAAATTCTGTTCTCAATACTTAACATTACTAAGTTTTAATTCTTTTATCAGTAAAATGGAGCTACCAATACTAACTTCATAAGTTTGTTGAGAAGGTTAAATGTGTATGCGTGTGAAGCTGCTTCAGTTGTGTCCAACTCTTTGCAACCCCATGGACTGTAGCCCACCAGGCTCCTTTGTCCATGGCATTCTCTGGGCAAGAATCCTGGAATGGGTTGCTACACCCTCCTGCAGGAGATCTTCCTAACCTAGGTATCGAACCCATGTCTATAAGGTCTCCTGCATTGGCAAGTGAGTTCTTTAACATTACTGCCTGGGTTAATTCAAATAAATCTATAACACAGAGCTGGGCACCAAATAAGTAATCACCAAAGGGTATGAGTTGAAGTGTTGTTATTGCCCTGTGTAAAGCTGGATATTATTTGTTTATAATAACTAAAATGTTTGATAACCTCCAACCTCTCTCTCAGCAATAATAGGACTTGGGACTTCCGTGGTGGTCCAGTAGTTAAGACCTCGCCTTCCAATGAAGGGGGTGTGGGTTCAATCGCTTGTTGGGGAGCTAAGATCTCATAGGCTTCATGGTCAAAAACCAGAACATAGGAAACAGAATCAACATTGCAACACATTCAATAAAGACTTTCAAAATGGGCCACCAAAACAAATCTTTAAAAGAGAAATGATTATAGGACTTTTCACTGAGGAGATATTTCCAAGTAGATCATAGTACTTAAAGCAATTCATAGGGCCACCTCTAGTTCTATCAATCTCTATCTAGATAAATAAATGGACCAGGATAATCTACAAACTAGACATCCCCCAAATCCTTGATAACTATCATTTGGTTTGGCCATAAAGTTCAGTCACTCTTTCTATAAGATGTTATGGAAAAATCCAAATGAACTTTTTGGCTAACCCAGTACTATAGATTTTTTGTATTAGAGATGAGTTTTAAACAAAGGCATCTCAATATTGAAAGAGCTAATCATAGAGAGTTTAATTTTTACTATGGTGTCTCCTAGGACATATTCATAGCTTGTCTTTTATAACATAGATGATCTATTTGTGTAGAAAGATGTTTATCTTTGCTGCCTAGGATCTCATTTTTCTCGTGTGGCTTAACTGGAAAGCTAGCCTCAACTTTCATATTTTCCCACATGTCTTGTTTTCATGAGTCAGCTAGTTGGTGATCAACTGGGATTTTGTGCCACTCTCACAAATGCATTCCCCAGTGTCTGGCCTGGGCTGTGTGGAGTGCTGAAATTACCAATTTCATAAAATTGCTTTTGATGTTGGATAAGATGCTATTTTTATTGAACACAGCAATTGGTACCCAGCTTCAGAAGGACAGTCTCTTCTTCTTGATGATCCTATTTAGTCTCAGATTTGTGTTTGGGGAAAGTAGTTATTACACAGCTTTGAAGGCCCTTGAGCTGAAATTGCTGAGAAAAGTGTCTGCTGGGTCAGGAAGATAGTTGAAGCATTTCAGCTGTTTTCTGAGGTAACAAACTGATGTGACTGCCCCGTGCACGTTTCAACTTTGGCAGATTATCACAAATTATTTAGGGCATTTTCCAAGGACTTGCATAAACCACCAGGCTAACATGAAGCAGAGTTACATTACCCAGTTTTTATTGTGCAGGATGCTTTGAAATTCACTATGCCTGAGAAACAACTCACAGATAACACTGATGTCCAGACACTTTTTATTTCTTCATTTCAGAGAAGAAGCTCTCTATATATAATGAATGCATGTATGGCCTTGCAGCTCCCAAGACCAGACACAATTGAAACTGAACTAGAAATTAGAATTTAATGGTAAGAAACAATGGCATAGAAGCGAAGGAAAAAAGAGAGCTGGTGGGAAACCAAGAAGAGTGACAGAATATAATAAAATCATATAGGAGGGCAAAAAGTAAATGACATGTTGGTTCCAAGCTACGTGCAAAATGGAAAAAAATAAAACACTGTGATGCTACTATGGTCTGTGATGCTGTCGGTGGAGGAATAGAGCATCATCTTAGTTATGGCCATTTTAATGGCTAGTCTACCATTTTCTATATCTCAGCTTCCGAAGTCTGTCCCTCATGGGTAATCTACACCAGCATAGTCATGCAAATCAAGTTCTGTTACAGGATAAATCTCATTAGACAGTGATGGCTAATGATGCATTGAGTGAAGACTGGCTTGAAGGCTCAGAAGCCCCAGTGACTCGTGACTATCAGAGTCTTTGCTTTATTTAAGCAAAATTCCTGTGTATTTGCTGCCTTGTTTTGGTTTTAATGCCCTCAGTCTCACATGATGACCGTTGGCTTTCTACAAGCTTCAGGCACACATCTTCAGTCTTAGCTGTCAATAAACCCTATGCTTTGGAAGACATTTACATTTGTAGAGCTAAAATCAGGAGTACCACGAATAGCTTGTGGCAATCTATGAGTGATCTCTGAACTACCATGTTTATGATGATCCTCTGGGCAGAGAAGTGGAGAAATAGCAGGTTTCTCATGCCTCATGAATTGAATATTATGTAAGCAGGTTAATTTACCTGCTTGTACATTAAATTTATATTAGTCTTGGCTCTTTAAGTAAAAGGTACATGCTGTGTTCACACTGAGTTGCTCAGTCATGTTCAATTCTTTCCTACCCCATGGACTATAGCCCACCAGGCTCCTCCATCCAAGAGATTTCCCAGGCAAGAACACTTGCCATGGGTTACCATTTCCTCCTCCAAGGAATCTTCCTGACCCAGGGATTGAAACCTGCATCTCCTGTGTCTCCTGCATTGCAAGTGAACTCTTCACCCGTGGAACCATCAGTAAAGTCCTGCTTGTTAAGCATGTATATCCCTAATTCTTTCTTTTTGCAACTGACTTTGTCCATACAACATGGTCACATTGTCAAAAGAAGGTACAAGTTACATCCTCCTTATGTTTGTAGATGCTTTTCTCTGCCAGTGTCCTTATAGGAAGAGAAGAAAAAAAAAAACAAAAGACTCAGACTAGTTCAGTTTGGGCCACCTGCCATTCCTTGGGATGGGCCAAGATGGTTCAGATGTTCATTGCTTTGACTGGAGTATGAGGCCAGGCTCACCAAACTGCATACAATGCATGACTTACTGTGGAAAAGATTTCAGTAATCAAATAAAGAAGGGACTGTGACACAGAAAACCACCAAGTCCCCTCCTTATGTTATTACCTTACCTTGATTCAGCCCCGGTTTTCTTTGAAATGCATATAATACTAATGATGACTTCTGGAGTCCTCATAATGCTTTGCATATATTATTACATTTAATCTCCAAACTAATCCTATCATGCAGGATATGTTATCTTTATTCCCAATCTTTAAAAGAGAAAATTGTTTTGTGGAAATTGTTTTCTAGAGTCACATAGTTAGTAAGTAGTAGATAAAATTGGGATTGGAATTAGGTATAACTAACCAACCTTGTTTTGTTTGTTTTATTTAACACTGAAGCTTTTTAGCTATGAGATATTTAATTGAAAGACTACCTAATGATCTTAGTCTAAGTGGCTCTAATATTTTCTACTTTCAGCAGTTAAATAACAATTTTTTCTTAATAGATTTAAATCCCTTTAAGACAAAGAATTTCATCTCTTTGTCTCATCATTTAAAAATGGTTCCATACACAAAAGGATTTAAAATGGATATTTAAACAAAAACTTGTACATGGAACTTATCGTAGAAGCCCTATTCAAATAGTTAAAGGGAGAAAAGGCATCTATGGTGGCTCAGACAGTAGAGGATATGCCTGCAGTATAGGAGACCAGGGTTCAATCCTTGGATTTGGAAGATTTCCTGGAGAAGGGAATGGCTACCCACTCCAGTATTCTTGCCTGGATAATTCCATGGACAGATAAGTCTGCCAGGCTACAGTCTAGAAGTCTCAAAGAGTGGGATATGACTGAGCAACTAGTACTTTGATTACCAAAAAATATCAACAACCTCAGATATGCAAATGATACCACTCTAATAGCAGAAAGCAAAGAGGAACTAAAGAGACTCTTGATAAAGGTGAAAGAGGAGGGTTAAAAAGTTGGCTTAAAACACAGAATTCAAAAAACTAAGATCATGACATCTGGTCCCATTACTTCAAATGGAAGGGGGAAAAGTGGAAGTAGTGACAGATTTTCTTTTTGGGGGCTCCAAAATCACTGAAGATGGTGACTGTAGCCATAAAATTAAAAGATGCTTGCTCCTTGGAAGAAAAGCTATGACAAATCTAGTCAGCATATTAAAAAACAGAGACATCACTTTGCCAACAAAGGTCTGTATAAGTCAAATCTTTGATTTCTCCAGTAGTCTTATGAACAGATGTGAGAGTTGGACTATAAAGAAGGTTGAATGCCAAAGAATTGATTCTTTGGAGTTGTGGTGTTGGAGAAGACTCTTGAGAGTCACTTGGACTGCAAGGAGATAAAACCAGTCAATCCTAAAGGGAATTGAGCCTGAATATTCATTGGAAGGACTGACGCTGAAGCTAAAACTCCAATACTTTGGCCACCTGATGCAAAGAGCCGGCTCATTGGAAAATACCCTGATGCAGAGAAAGATTGAGAGCAGCAGGAAAAGAAAGCGACAGAGGATGAGATGGTTCGATGGCATCACTGACTCAATGAACATGAATTTGAGCTAACCCCAGGAGATAATGAAAGACAGGGAAGCCTGGTGTGCTGCAGTCCATGGGGTCGCAAGGAGATCGAAATGACTTAGCAACTAAACAACAACAACAAAAATGGGGAAACAATCCAAAATGTTTATCAATGAGGAGTGTGTAAACAAAATGTGGTGTATCCATCCAATGAAATAATGATGCGCTTAGTCTCTTAGTCATGTCCAACTCTTTGCAACTTCATAGACTGTAGCCACCAGGCTCCTATGTCCATGGGGGTTCTCCAGGCAAGAATACTGGAGTAGGTTGCCGTGCCCTTCTCCAGGGGGATTTCCCAACCCAGGGATCAAACCCAGGTCTCCCACATTGCAGGTGGATTGTTTACCATCTGAGCCACCAGGAAAGTCAGCCATAAAAACAAAGGAAGTACTGACATGCTACAAGGGTCATACCGGAAAAACATTATGCTAAGTGAAAACAGCTAATCACAAAGGCTCTATATTGTATGATTACGTTTATATACAATATCTAGAAAAGGCAAATCCATACAGACATAAAGTAAAATAGTGGTTGCCAGGGGCTACAGGGAGAGAGGAATAGAGAATTACTACCTAAAAACTGGGGTTTCCTTTTGGAGTGAGGAAAATATTACTGAGCTAGATTGTGGTGATGTTTGTTCAATGCTGTGACTATGTCAAATGATACTGAATTTTACACATTAAAATGGCCAAACTGGTAAATTGTATGCTATAAGACCTTTAGGATACACACAAAAATAGTCCAGGCATATAACAGGTATTTTAAAAATGTTGAATAAAAAAATGAATGTACACCTGAGATAACAGACTTTTAAAAAAACATGGGCTGTGTTGGTCACTAAGACTACATTTACCTCGATTGCAGAGAGAAACATGTAGTAATCTGAAGCAAAAACTACTCATCTTATGGGAAATCATTAGCAAATTTTTATGAGTAAGATGTTTATCTGTGTTTCCCTTTCCCAGTTCTTTGAGACAGGAATAGAGAATATTCATACTGTTAGGTATACTTTGATGCAGTACTGCCATGATGTATTTTAGTTATTTCTTTGTTGGCTTTGTCAGATTTGTGAGACTGCTCTGAAACTTGATGAAAAAGATCCTTAGGTAGAGATAGTCATGATAATTAGGGAGAGCTAGATATTTCAAATATAAATCTATCAACCTGGCCAGAAATTTCATTCAAGATTTTCCATAAGATGGTACAAATAAACTTTTTGGCCAACCCAATACATTCAACAAAGTTAAGGGTTGTATGAATCAGAATAGACTCTCAGCACTTCTCCAACTATGTGTGCAAATCACCTGCGGCCTCTGTCTCAGTAGTTGTGACCTGGGGCCTGAGATTCTGTATTTTTAATAATCTCCCAAGTGATAATGATGCCGCTCTACCATATACATCACATGTTGATTTTTGCTGTGGAAAGAAATGAACCCTGAAATCCCAGTGTTCTGACATTCATGCTACGTGTTTTACTCACGTGTGGGTCTTATACAGTACGTCTTCCTATACCACTTCCCTGTGGACTCAGTCAATAAAGAACCTGCCGGCAATGTGAGAGACCTGATCCTCCTGTGTTAGGTTAGGCCCAGTGCAGACTGAGCTCTACAGAGTCTCTCAGGGACCCATATCAGTGGAGGATTTACCACCTCATACTTGAACCATCCAAGGGATGACAAATGAGAGGGTTAGAAAATTGAGCCCCAGAAATTAAGTACTTTGACCTCAAGGTATCCCATGTCACTTACAATCATATTTCATTAACATGATTCACTTCAAGGAAGCAGAAAAATGCAATCCTCTGTATATTCACAAGTACCATAGACCCATATGTTGAAATAATAGTGAATTTTAGGAACTTATGTTGAGGGACTGTGCTTGCAGTTTCATCATGTGAACAAAATAGTTCACAAGTCATTATTCACAAGTTTCATAAGAAATACATTTGCCTTAAGGTTTCAGTTACATGCTTTCTATTTACAAGAGAGTTTGGAGTGATTTTCTTCCTCCTCGTAAGATAAGCTAATAATTCTTTTTGACTGATAGAGTTTTAGAACTGAAAAGACTTGCAGAAGTTATTTCCAATCCTCTTATTTATAGAGGCATAAAAAAGAGGTAATTACTTTTCTTGTCAGAATAGGAACATCAAGTCTAGAATTCAGTTATTTTGACTTCTGTGAATTTTTCCATGGCGTGGCACCTTGTTTGTTACTGATTAGTGGCAGACAATGAGTGGAACAGAAACCAGCTTCTCCATATCCCTGGTTAGTATACATGATCTTAAAAAGAATTTTATGCCCCTTTTAGTTTTAAAACAGTTGACTTAGAATAAACTTTAGATGTTGAATTGGAGAAGGAAGTGGCAAGATACTCCAGTATTCTTGCCCAGAAAATCTCATGGACAGAGGAGCCAAGCAGGCTACGGTCCATGAGGTCACAAAGAGTTGAACATGACTAAGCATGCACACATCCAACTTAGATGCTGAATAACTCAAATTTCCAGGCCATTGCAATGCATGTCTGTATAATGGAACCATTTTTTTAAAATGGAGGACTCATTTCAGTTCAGTTGCTCAGTTGTGTCCAACTCTTTGAGACCCCATGGGATATCCTACAAAATTTAAGACATATGATTTTACACATACATACAAACACACATAATGACATCAGGAGGCACATAATCATATTCCAAACTTGACAGATAATTGAGTCCACTTATTGCAAGAATTTCCATTAACTCTAAAATTTACAAGATACATAATGGATGATGTCAATAACCAAATGAACACCAAGTTGTTTTTGACTTACCTCCGTAAACAGAATTTTCTTAGGAAGTCACATGACATGACAAACTTCAGTTACAGAAAACATTTTTTAGTTGCTTTTTCAAGTTTTGATTAATAAATATTCTTTGTGATTCCTGAATCCCAACCCAATGCTTTTAACATTTATCCTTTGCTCCTCTTCCTCCTTAATATACCAAATTGGTGAAGCAGTGGGTTATTAAGAATGGGGAGCCAGCACCACCCTTTGCCAGCTGTACACATTAGGTAAAACATTCTGACAATTAAATTTTTAATCTTATAATAAAAATACAATATCCACTTTGCAGAATGGTTGTGGGGATTAGAAACAATATACTTAAAGTCTCTAGCAGCAGGTCCAGGTCACTGCATGCATTATTTAAACGTGGTGGTGATTGTTTTAATGCCAGGTGATCTGAGCTTTCAGCGAGAACCTCAGTCCTAAAATTTTGCCCTCCAGGACAGTAGCTTTGGTCTCTTGTTTCCATGCTTTCAGGATCCTCCTAACTGACCACCTTGCAACTTCTCCAGAGTGTTAATTTGTGATGCTGAAACTCAGTTCAGGAATTGCTTGTGCTTAGTTGCTCAGTCATGTCTGACTCTTTGCACCCCCATGGACTGTAGCCTACCACATCCTCTGCCCATGGGATTCTCCAGACAAGAATACTGGAGTAGCTTGCCATGCCCTCCTCCAGGGGATCTTCCCAACTCAGGGATCGAACCCAGGTCTCCCACATTGCAGGCAGGAGAGCCACCTGGGATCTCCTTACCTCTTAAGAAAAGCCAGAAATTTGTTTTTCTGAAATTTCATGCATTTTGGCACCCACCAAAGAAAACAAATCTGTGAGGCCCAGAAAACACTAGTTGGTACCCTTACCCCACCCCCGCTCCATTAAGTTTAGGTCAGCCCTCCTCAAAGAACAGTCTTCACACCATCTGTCTGACAATGATCTGGTGTATGAGGTGGGGAAGGATGTTTCCATCCTCACTCCAGACTGCTGAATCAGGAAGTCTAGTGCTGGGCAGGATATACATTTTAAAACAGCTTTCTGGGTGATTCTATGGCCTCTAATGTGGGCATAGACTAGTTGAAGTACCGCCCTTTGAAAATAATCATGAAACAATATCTGGGAGACATGCAGCCAGTGGGATTGTAGCTCTTAAGGAGAATCATGACTACATTACTAAATAAGGAACACACTCACCTAAATTTTACTTTCTTCTTTTGTTTGTTTTATTTTAAAATTGCAGGAAAATTGCCTTACAATATTGTGTTGGTTTCTGCCAACACTCACTGGAAAAGACACATATAAGTCATAATTATATATTTATCCCCTCCCTCTTCAACCTCCCTCCCCTCTCCCATCCCTAAATTTTACATTCTTTATTATTTGCCTATCTTATCTCCTCCATCCAGAAAAGAGCATTAGGTCAAGGAACTCAGAGACACTGTGTTCTCAACAAATTTCACTAATTCAGTGTAGACCACTGGTTGATTTTTCTGATCACTTGGTGGGTCTCTGTCAAATTAGATTAGCCCGTGTTCAAGTACAAAGCTCAAAGTCCTTTGGCTTGCAATTCATTTGCTTACCTGAGTATTTGTTCTTGTTGTACAAGCTTAGGTTGAAAACTCTCCTCCCTTGTGAGTTCTCGGCTACCTGTTATGGATTTCATTGCCTGTTGTGAACAACACTTGGATAAGGCCATGCCTTAATTTTTATGTATATAATAGAACTCATCCATCAAATTTTATAGAGACTTTTTGGTATGGTCAGTGCTTAGCAGTGTTCAAAAAATAAATTCCTGTTCCAAACCTGTGTTTAATTCCAAAGCAATTGCCTTTGGCCTTGTACTTCAGTCAATACTAAATATGTTGCCTTGCAGGTGATTCTGTTTTATTAGTGAGTTCAGATTCTACACCAAAAATAGGCTTTTTCCCTCTCTTCTCAATTTCAGTTAGTAGTGGTGCTTTTGTAAATAGTAAATGTTTAATAAAAATAATCCTAGTAGCTATCAATTTTGAGTTTTCATTATGTCCCATAATCTATGTTGAGCCCTTTATAGAGGATCATTTTGTGGAGAGAATTCTCAGTTCATCCTCACTAGAAACTTGTGAAAGAAATATTATTGTCCTCTTTTAATTGATAAAAAAGAATAGAGCGGCTCTAAATATTTGAGCCAGTATTCAAAACCTTGCTCCTGAATTCCAAAGCCTGTGCAAGTCTGATTTATATTTGTTATTTAGCTTCCAAGTCATGTACAACTCTTCTGCACCCCCACAGACTGTAGCCTGCCAGGCTCCTGTGTCTATGGTATTTTCCAGACAAGAATACTGAATTGGATCTCCCTCCTTCAGGAGATCTTCTCAATCCAGGGATCAAACTCACGTCTCCTGCATTGGCAGGCAGATTCTTTACCACTAAGTCACTAAGGAAGCCCCTGATTTATATAAACTGTCATTTAAAAAAAGTTTAATTTCTGCCTATTGCCTGATAACTACATTAGTCAGTTATTGCAACAGCACTGCTACATAACATATTACATCAAAGCTTGCCTGCTCAAAATAAATATTTATTTAAATAAGTATTTATTGTATCCTCACTGAGTTGCCTGGAGTTTACTTAATCTCAGCTAGACTTGTCTAAGCTTGGATCTGAGCAATCAGCTGGATTCCAGTCTGTGCTCTGTTTCTTTTTTCTGGGGCCAGGATAAAGAAAAGCAGCTTCTAAGGGCATTGTCTTCTTGTGGTCAGTGGCAGGGACAGAAGATAAACACACAGTGGCTCTTGAGGACTTGGACTAAGAAGAGACAAACTGGAGGCTCCACTCACATTCTGTATGGACAAGACTAACATCAGTGTGATGGGAAGTGTGGACATGAGTGTGACTACCAGGGGAGGGGTGGATGTGGAAGAATCACAGCAGTGACACAAGAACAACTCTTCCTTATTTTCTCCTGTCAAAGACGTGATTGGATTATAACCAGCACAGCATTAAAAGAACTGTATTTTGTCTGTAAGGTATTAAGTTCAGTTGTTCAGTCATGTCCAACTCTTTGCAACCCCATGAACTGCAGCACGCCAGGCCTCCCTGTCCATCACCAACTCCCAGAGTCTACCCAAACCCATGTTCATCGAGTCAGTGATGCCATCCAGCCATCTCATCCTCTGTCACCCCTTCTACTCCTGCCCCCAATCCTTCCTAGTATTAGGGTCTTTTCCAGTGGGTCAACTCTTCGCATGAGGTGGCCAAAGTATTGGAGTTTCAGCTTCAACATCAGTCCTTCCAATGAACACCCAGGACTGATCTGCTTTAGGATGGACTGGTTGGATCTCTTTGTAGTCCAAGGGACTCTCAAGTCTTCTCCAACACCACAGTTCAAAAGCATCAATTCTTCAGTGCTCAGTTTCTTCACCATCCAACTCTCACACCCATACATGACCACTGGAAAAATCATAGCCTTGACTAGATAGACCTTTGTTGGCAAAGTAACGTCTCTGCTTTTCAATATGCTATCTAGGTTGGCCATAACTTACCTTCCAAGAAGTAAGCATCTTTTGATTTCATGGCTGCAATCACCATCTGCAGTGATTTTCGAGCCCGAAAAAATAAAGTCTGACACTATTTCCACTGCTTCCCCATATATTTCCCATGAAGTGATGGGACCAGATGCCATGATCTTAGTTTTCAGAATGTTGAGCTTTAAGCCAACTTTTTCACTCTCCTCTTTCACTTTCACCAAGAGGCTTTTTAGTTCCTCTTCATTTTCTGCCATAAGGGTGGTGTCATCTGCATATGTGAGGTTATTGATGTTTCTCCCAGAAATCTTGATTGCAGCTTGTGCTTCTTCCAGCCCATTGTTAACTCATGATGTACTCTGCATATAAGTCAAATAAGCAGGGTGACAATATACAGCCTTTATATACTCCTTTTCCTATTTGAAACCAGTCTGTTGTTCCATGTCCAGTTCTAACTGTTGCTTCCTGACCTGCATACAGGTTTCTCAAGAAGCAGGTCAGATGGTCTGGTAGTCCCATCTCTTTCAGAATTTTCCAGAGTTTATTGTGATCCACATAGTCAAAGGCTTTGGCATAGTCAATAAAGCAGAAGTAGATGTTTTTCTGGAACTCTCTTGATTTTTCAATGATCCATTGGGTGTTGGCAATTTGATCTCTGGTTCCTCTGCCTTTTCTAAAACCAGCTGGAACATCTGGAAGTTCAAAGTTCATGTATTGCTGAAGCCTGGCTTGGAGAATTTTGAGCATCACTTTACTAGCGTGTGAGATGAGTGCAATTGTGTGGTAGTTCGAGCATTCTTTGGCATTGTCTTTCTTTGGGATTGGAATGAAAACTGACCTTTTCCAGTCCTGTGGCCATTGCTGAGTTTTCCAAATTTGCTGGCATATTGAGTGCAGCACTTTCACAGCATTATCTTTCAGGTTTTAAAATAGCTCAACTGGAATTCCATTACCCCCACTAGCTTTGTTCATAGTGATGCTTTCTAAGGCCCACTTGACTTCACATTCCAGGATGTCTGGCTCTAGGTGAGTGATCATACCATTGTGATTATCTGGGTCATGAAGATCTTTTTTGTACAGTCCCTCTGTGTATTCTTGCCACCTCTTCTTAATATCTTCTGCTTCTGTTAAGTCCCTACCATTTCTGTCCTTTATCAAGCTCATCTTTGCATGAAATGTTCCCTTTGTATCTCTATTTTTCTTGAAGAGATCTCTGGTCTTTCCCATTCTATTGTTTTCCTCTATTTCTTTGCATTGATCGCTGAGGAAGGCTTTCTTATTATCTCTCCTTGCTATTCTTTGGAACTCTGCATTCAAATGGGTATATCTTTCCTTTTCTCATTTGCTTTTCACTTCTCTTCTTTTCACAGCTATTTGTAAGTCCTCCTCAGACAGCCATTTTGCTTTTTTGTATTTCATTTCCATGGGGATGGTCTTGATCCCTGTCTCCTGTACAGTGTCATGAACCTCTGTCCATAGTTCATCAGGAGCTCTGTCTATCCTATCTAGTCCCTTAAATCTATTTCTCACTTCCACTGTATAATCATAATGGATTTGATTTAAGTCATATCTGACGGGTCTAGTGGTTTTCCCTACTTTCTTCAATTTAAGTCTGAATTTGGCAATAAGGAGTTCATGATCTGAGCCACAGTCCACTCCTAGTCTTGTTTTTGCTGACTGTATAGAGCTTCTCCATCTTTGGCTGCAAAGAATATAATCAATCTGTCTTTAGTGTTGACCATCTGTGATATCCAAGTGTAGAGTCTTCTCCTGTGTTGTTAGAAGAGGTTTAACAGGATTTGATTTTGTGATTCTTACTATTCTTTCAACATTTTATAACATTTTTACCACAGATGACTTAGTTATAAAGATAGAGTGAATTGAATTATTAGAATCAGGAACAGAGTATATACGTTGATCATTGTTTAAAGATGATTATGACAGTATGTGGGCTTCCCAGGTGGCGCTAGTGGTGAAGAGCCCACCTGCCAATGCAGGAAACATAAGAGACATGGGTTCGATTCCTGGGTTGGGAAGATCATCTGGAGGAGGGCCTGGCGACCCACTCCAGTATTCTTGCCTGAAGAATCCCATGGACAGAGAGTCCTGGCAGGCTATGGTCCATAAGGTCACGAAGAGTCAGATGTGACTAAAATGACTTAGCACTCTTGCACGCATGACAGTTTGCCTGGTAATGGCCACCAAATTTGATAGGAAAAGTAAGTTTAAGGGTCAATTGTTTTTTGAAGATGTTTTATATACTACAATAAACACAGGTAATTTATATATTACTGAAAGTACTTTATTAAACGCTCTTTTGATGCTTTGTATTTTGGTAGAACTATGACTTAAATCTCGTCCAGTATAGAAACATACTTCTACAGTGTGCGCAATTCTAGTTAAACGTCTTCATTGCTTTTTAATATGTAGCCACTGATACTGGTCCTAATGTAGATTCTTGAGGATACAAAAAATCAGTAAGAATATCTGTCTGCTTCTTTATCTTCTTTGCCATCTCTACTAGCCTCTACTCAATGGTGTGTCACTAAACCAGCCCTCAAAAAAATTTACAAAAATAGGCTTTGAGATGTAGTATTTGCCAGTTTTTATGGTGTAAATATTCCCAATGTGGCTGCCTTCAGTTTACCAGTGGCTTAACAGCCAGCTCACAGAACTCTGCTATGAGCCAGCTCCCACAAACTTCTTCCACTGTAAATAACACTGTGTTTCATTGAGGAGTATTTTTAGTCCCTTTTATCTTTTCTAATTATTCTTTCATATATCCTGAGTTTGTTCCCATCCACCATCAAGACACTAAATCAGGCTTAAGTGATTTTTGAAAACCAGTATGAAAATATTGTGTGAAGCCTTGTAAACAAAACAGTGTTTTTGGTGTGGAATGGAAATTACATCCTGTACCTCAGAAAGTAGTACAGAGTGATAAGATACTGCAGCATGTCATTTTAAAACATTTGTCATGATGTTAGAAAGAAGCTAATATTCTCCTTGAACTTGAATAGTCAAAGTTTCCCCCGAGTCAAAGAGGATATCTTGTCTACCAGCCAGTTCCATTTGAGATGAGCCTTGTGAAATCCTTAACTAATTCTGCTGATTACACTGAGGAATGTTGTTGATACGATATGATATGTATGATATGATATGATATGTATGCCATCTTGCCTTTATCATGTGAATGGACATGGATTAGAATGGGTAGAAATAGTCTCTCATTTGGCAGGTGATAAGCAGAAGAGCTAAAGTAGGTAGAGTTTATTTTTAAGCAGTCCTACTGTGCTGTTTTCCTTCCACAGCCAGTTCCCCACAATTGAGTGATGACCTCATATTCTACACAGAATATGTAGAATTGTCTTCCTGTTCTCTTTCAATGAATATTCCTTGTGCAGAAACAGAAAAGCTCAGTCATGTATAGCTTAGATACATTAACCTCATTGAAGGATTTCTAGGGGTAACTGCATATCAGTTCTTTTCTCTCATTCATTCATTCATTCATTCACTTCTCATAGGTAGTATGCTACCTGCCCTGTCTTATCTTTTAGGAAGGATGCAAAAGTGAATTCTACCTTTTCAGAAGTTATAGTCTAATGGGAAAGACAGAAATCTGACTTTTAGCCACATTTCTTTAATATCGGAAGGAGAGTAATGGGCCCATTGAGATTAGTGCTACAGGTTCGAATTAAAGAAAACAGAGTTCATCAGTGGGAGTGCTGGAAGTCAGAGAAAACTTCCTGGAAAGGTCACATTAATCATGGGTCAGAAACTAACATAGAGAATTTGGGAAAAAGTGAGGTAGTTGTTTTATTCCTTTGATGATATTTTATTTAACACAGATTCCCTGCAGAAATTATAAAAATTTCACAACCTAATAGTGAAATACAAAATAATGTTACTTAATAAGCCGGTATATAAAGAACATACTTTAAAACAATGGTAGATGAATTACATGACTGTTCCAGGTGAGGAGAAATGATAGGAATAAAATCCATATTTAGTTTGCATTGTATCTTTCTATGAATTGCTTCTCAGGAGAGAGAGTTTCTCCAACCAAGAGTTTGTGTCCAGCTAACAGTGCAAAATGAAAAGTCCCTGTCGTTAGAGCATGTTGCTAGGGAACAAAGGTGCTGGTGTAGGCTGGCAAAGTGATCTCATTTGTGGGCCCACTGCATGGTTTTCACCACTGTTTGGTAGGGTCATCTTTTCTAGACAGGAGCTATTGCTCCAAGGTCTTCAGAGCACTATTTAGATCAGCAAAGAGTCTCCTTGCTCAGCTTGAACACTGTTGGAAAGCCTTAACTAACTTCACTAAAGCCTTCACTAACTCTAATATTTATGTGGAAATGTCTCCTCACCGTAGTTGCTTCTTCATATGTTCTTATTGAGAAGCCACCAGCATGGCCCCTCAGAGGCCAAGCTACTGGGTACCCATTGGCACCATGCATGTTGGTGACAGCATCCTGACACAGCAACTTTACTTTTTTATCCAAACAACTTTACTTAGAAAAACAACTTGATTTTGTCATAAACAAGTGGATTTAAAGTCATATCAAACCATTGCACAATAATTATTTTCCTGAATAGAAGCAGTCACAGAAGTAAGGATTCAGGGATGGGGGACTAGCACGTAAAGACCAAGAAATCCTAGTTATTTCCACTTGGCCTGAGCTTAAAACAAAGAGGAGACATAGAATTTTAAAAGTCAGCTTTATTAACAGTGCCTTCAGTACCAAGATGGTTTGGCAGCAAAGAGCTTTGAGTGATAGTTGAGTGAGGTTACATTTGAGAAGTGGATCTTGCTAAAGAATATGCATCAGCAAATTGTTACTGCTTCTCCTATGTCCAGTCACACTTTTCTTTTTTTTTTTTTTTACATGTATTCATCCATTTATTCACTGGCTTGAGGAGGTACACAGTGGGGGCCATAGCCTGACGGTGATTCCATGCCCCATAGTGGCAGGGCTTGGGCCAGTCACACTTTTCAATGATGGATGGATGGGTGGATAGGTGAAGTGTTTCCATCCTTTTGACAAGTTCTACAGGCTGGCTGGCATTTCTAAGCAATGACAATTGACCTTGGCAAGAATAGGATAAAGGGTATAAACCTACAAAGTAAGGGCTACCTGTGCCCTCCATGGCCTCAGTAATAATATGTCAGTGGAGTTAGAGGCCCAAGCTAGTTTGGAAGTGAATGTTAGAAGATGCCAGAAAATCTGAGTTTTGCCACCTTAATGCAGAACAGCAGAGTGGATGGCCTGCTGTCTTTTGTTTTGGTTCTCTTGTCTGATCCTCTTTAGAACCAAGAGCTTCAACTGAGTATCTTTAATCAACTCCAAAGGGCTGTGAACTTGTTTATTTCAGAAACACAGCAGTGAGGTGTGGCTAGTTCAATTTAGCTAAAACATTAAGTACCATTCAAATATTTTTTTTCTCTTTCTTTAACTGTACAAATCCCGTAGAAAATACGATTTTCATGTCTTAATTGAGATACTGAAAGTGTCTTTTATTCTCAGCATGCTTGAGATAGCAAAGTAATTTTCAAACTGAATGTGATTGTCTCAGACAGTCATGATTCAAATATTTAATCTAAAGGGAAAATTCCCAGAGTGCTTCTCCCATCATTTCTCAGTTCTGCAGAGAATAAAAGCCTCAACTTTATATGATCTGATATTATTTCCATTACTGGTACTACGCTGTAGGCAAATATCCTTCAAGAGGCCAAGTTTCCTTCCTTCATGCTTAGAGCTGTAGGCATCACAAAGGCCCAGTGTGGCCTTGACAACAGGAGCTGCGGCTACCCTGGAATCTGGGGAGAATTTCATAACAATAATTCTACTTTATGCAGTGCAGCCTTCAAGATTTAATAGTAGATTCTTTACACACTCAAAGTACCTTTCCTTTTTCTTCTCCAAGCGTTTTTTAAATTCACGGATCAAATTTCCTATAGGTTAGTTGTTTTAACAAAGTGCTATCAGGTGAACAATGTAGGCGTGGGTGAGAATCTATAGATTGATTACCTGGGGAATTTGATGAAAGAAACTTACTTAGCAAGCCCCTGGAGTCATTTTGAGCTTTCTCATTACCCATTACGAGGAAAATGTCATCCACTAACTCTCTTCCCTAAATGGCTGGCATTTGCATGCATCCCAAACAAATAAATGTTACATCGCAAGCCGTTTTCCTCCAAGTGTAGTCTTCTGACCACCTACATGTAAATCTCCTGATGAGAATAAAAATGTAGACTTCAGGGGGACTAGAGAACCAATAATTCAAAAAAAGAAAAAAGCAATTCTTAGGCTCACTAAAAATTGAGACCCACTGGTTTCTGTGCTTGGCAGTTTCACTATTTAAATTATCCTTGCAACTTTTATAAATACTGTGTTGGTGATGGTTTAGTCATTAACTCATGTCCAAGTCCTTGCAACCCTAGGGACTGTGGCTGGCCAGGCTCCTCTGTCCATGGCATTTCCCAGGCAAGCGTACTGGCGAGGGTTGTTATTTCCTACTCCAGGGGATCTTCCTGACCCAGAAACTGAACTCATGTCTCCTGGATTGCAGGTAGATTCTTTATCCCTGAAGTCCCATACATAAATATAGTAGCCTCCCCCAGATTTGTAGGTAAAGGCCAATGAGGCCAACGAAGCTTACATCCATGTTTCTTAAATTGTGCTGAGTCACCCATGGGCACTGCCTCATTCTCATAGACACTATAGAATATTTTAAATTTTTCAGAAAGTTAGAATGATACTCAACGTCTCTTTAACACACTGAAGCTCAGGGTAGGTAAGTCTGAAACTGCATTTTTTTTCTTTTGTATTTTGCTATGTATTTTAAATTAATTTTTGTTGGAGCACAGTTACTTTGCATTATTGTTTTAGTTTCTACTGTACAGCAAATGAATCAGCCATACATATTCATAACCCCTCTCTTTAGACTATGTTCCCATTCAGGCTAGATGTTTTTGATGATGTCATATCTTTGTATTGCTGAGTTTCAGTAGTTGCTGCAATTGTAAGCACATACCATGAGAAAATCAGTGTGGAGCAAGGAATAAGAGTAATGGTATCTAAGAAGTTGTGCAGAAATACTATTTTGTAATATTTTATATACATTATCTTTATCCATATTATCTTTCAGATTATGTATATTTCCAAATGGTTGTTATGTTGTTAGGACATAGGTATCTGTTAGGTTGCTTGAACTGACCACTTATAAATGGAAATGTTAAGTATTCTTTGGGTCTAGACGTTTTGTGAAGAAACTGCTGAGATACTGCAGGTGCCATGTGACAGGACAAAGCTCAGAAACCTCTGGCTAAGGCATGAATTTGAGGAAGAACCTGAGTCTACCTATTTTCACATGGTCTTTCTATACATCAGTGCATCTTAGATCATAATCTCAGCAAGGGTTTCCAGAGGACAGGTGTGCACATGAGCCAGCTCTAATGTGATACACCTTTTTTGTCTGAGTGATCAGCATAAGCTTCCTCCCCCTAATCCAACAAATGATCAGATTGAACCAAGTATCAGGTGACCTTGACTCCAGCCCTGACTTTGCTGTGATATAGCTGGGCGACTTGGGCCAGGTCACTTATCTTCTCCACATTTCTAAGTTTAGTTAAGTCCCCTCTAGCTGATGATCAGCTTTCCCATGGCTCAGAGGGTAAATCATCTGCCTGCAATGTGGGAGACCCAGGTTCAATCCCTGGGTTGGGAAGATCCCCTGGAGAAGGAAATGGCAACCCATTCCAGTATTCTTGCCTGGAAAATTCCATGGATGGAGGAGCCTGGTAGATTACAGTCCATGGGGTTGCAAAGAGTCAGACATGACTGAACAACTTCACTTGCACTTTACTTGCCTCTAGCTAATAACAGAGATAAGAGCAAAAATATTAATAAACATCTCTGCACCTATACCTGACAGGCACACTGTTAAATGCTTTGTGTCATTATTATTTGTATTTAACCTTCAAATATCCTTGAATTAGTTTCTTTTATTATTCCTATGCCACAGATGGGCAAACAGAAGGAGATGAAGCTAACTCAGGCTTTTCAACACAGAACTTGTGCCCTTAATCCTTGTCTATTAGTTGTTCAGTTGCTCAGCCGTGTCCAACTCTTTGCAACCCCATAGAGTTATACATAAATTGATTTTGATTTAGGTTCCTATATGGTTTCTTTAAAATGAAAACGTTAAATCAAGGGCCTCATTCATATTTCGATCCCAGGAGATCGATAACACGTGGAGTCTAACAAAACATTAGCCTTTGCCAGCAGTCTACCATCCAGGGCCTGGGAGGGATCATCATTTTGGACCAGGCCATTCAATGATCTCTCAGTATGCTATGTCCTGACCCAGCCCCACAGATGTGTCACTGAGGAAGAGGCTGCAGTGGACTGGAACAAAGTGGGCAAGTAGGGCCAGGTATCAACTCTACCTCATCCAGGCAAAAGAGGCTTAGAAGTGTGAGTCTGGGACCAGGCAGGTGTGGCCATCTTCTTCTCATTTTCTGTAGTTCTCATCACTTCAGCTTTTCCTTATATAATGGGACAAATGAAAAAAGAGAGCCTTCTACACAGAAAAATCCTGACTTGAGAGAAATAGAAAAGGGATTCCCATCACTCAGGGTATAAGGAGTCAGAGAAGCTCTTGAGAAGCTAGCAGTACATTGTTGTGAGGGGTAGAGTGACACCTAAACTTGACAGGCAGACCTAGGAGATCATGTTCAAGCATTTTGTTAAGGCAGAAACATACCATTCCTTTCAAATTTTTCTTCTGGCCTGAAACATACTCTTATAGCCAGAATTTTCTTTTTCTTTCTTTTTTATTTTTAAAAAACAAGCCTCAACAAAAAGTGTCATGTTTACCATACGATTGTGTTAGAATATTTTAAATGAAGATCCTGGAAAACCAGGGGTACCTCATTGGAAATTTATACCTTTATTTAGATGTGGTAAGGTAGAAGTAGGAAAAGAAAATTAGAAGATGTACTGGAAATTCTTGATAATGGAACACACACTTTCCTTCTTAGAGTGAAAGACAGGAAAGATTGGCAAGAGACTGCAGCTTGTTAAGTTACATGTCTGGTTTTACCAGCCAACTAAAAATCTTCTTCAAATTATTCTAGAAGGAATGGCCAGCTACTTATTTCCTGTTCTTTATATACAGTTTCTCTAGGAACTACCTACCTATATGTGGATCAGCTTTGACTATTTGAGAAGCTAAAATATTTAAAAGTACAAGAGGAGTGAGTAGTTCACCAAAATGGAATTAAGCTTTCTATGTCATTCTTGGCTTAGACAGTAAAGAATCTTCCAGCAATGCAGGAGACCCAGGTTCAATCTCTGGGTCCAGAAGATCCCCTGAAGAAGGAAATGGCTAACCACTCCAGTGTTCTTGCCTGGAGAGTTCCATGGACAAAAGAGCCTAGTGGGCTATAGTCCATGGGGTCCCAAAGATTCGGACATGAGTGAGTAACTAACACAATCATTTTTTATTTTTTTCATGTGATTCTTTAGCAGGGGATACTGTTTTACCTGATATTGTCCTTATCTGAGTCCCAGAAAGAGGTTCACAAAGGGGTTCTCGCAGCATAATTATCTCCAAGTGACAGTACCTGGAGAGATACTTTAAGTTATAGTTTTTCTGAAGACAGCAGAAGAGTTGATTGACAATGATTGCTAACACTTTTTTGAACCCCTTTTTTTCTGACTATCGCTGTACACAGCGTTTGATTTACATTATCTCATGTAAATGTCAAGGCAGCCTTTAGACACTCCAAGTCACAAAGTGACTTGCACAAGTTTAAAGTTTCTGACTAGAGTTGTTCCATACTCCTCAGTAATGAGCTGTATCAGTTTCCCAGCCTCTTTCCCTGACATACATATCTATTTATATATGTTTATATAGTTTATTTTATTACCCATATTTGTATTTATAAACATATTTATATAATTATACATTTTATTATATATTATTGTATAGTTTTATATAACTATATATTTTATAAATATATATGTATATATTATATAACATGGTGGGGTAAATTTATTCAACTGATAAAGGTAGCTGAAGGGCTAATGAAATCATGAAATAAGATGTGTGATAGAGCTTTTCAGGTTCTGTGGTTCAGGCTGGGGTGGGAAGGAGGGTGAAGAAATGGTAATATCTTACTTTATATGCCCATGTATAAAAACAATTAGACTAAAGAAAGCATGGGGAAAAATTCTGATAGAAGTCTTCAGATCTTCCTAAGAGCAAACAGCTGCTACCATTCCTAAACTAAGGAATGGTCTTTGCTTTGCTCCAGTCTGTTTTCTCCATTGAGTTTCTGGGATCTTACTCTGGGTCAGGAAGGTCCCCAGAGAAGGGAAGGGCTAACTACTTCATGCAGGAGACCCAGGTTCACTGAGATGTTCTGAAATTACAGCTGTTATTATACATCATATTCATGTGGAATAATCTTAGTGCTTATTTTTAGCAGAAAGTAAAATCTTCACTTTCAGGTCCTTTATGAAATGTTTTGCTTTTTCTTAAACATACCCAGTAAATATTAGCTGCTGTTTACCATTTAGCAGGAATGCCTCGGAAGATGCTATATAGCTTTATGCAGCCTGCATGCTCTCTCTGCCTCTTAAACTCTTGCTCTTTAGAGACTGCTTGCAAAAAAACTTAACTTCTGGTTTCAAATCCAAGTTAGAAACAGTTCCCCTGTAGCAGAGCACTATAACACTTTCCATGTGACGGAATGACTGGAGTTGCATTCCAAGAAAACTTTCTTTACAGCAGATATTAGGCTGCATTCGACCCATGGAGATGGATTTGGCCCGTGGGACACAATTTGCTGACCCCCACTCTAAAATCACTGGCTCTGGCTTTATTGTGTGTATGTATGTGTGTGTATATAAGAGCCTTAAGCACATAAAGAATCTGCCTGCAGTGTGGGAGACTTGAGTTCGATCCCTGGGTTGGGAAGATCCCCTGGAGAAGGGAAAGGCTATCCACTCCAGTATTCTGGCCTGGAGAATTCTATGGACTGTGTAGTCCATGGGGTCGCCAAGTGTCGGACACTACTAAGCGAATTTCACTTTCATTTAGCCACAGCCAATCATGATCTGCTTTTGAAAGGGGCATATTTTTGGATTACAACTATTATCATTCTTTGCAGTGTGTTCACTGGTAATGTCTCTGAACAGCTTTTCTCCTGTGGAGATTCTTTCTCTTAATCTCTGTTTGGAATGGGTGACTACAAGTTTTCAGGTGAAGGATGGGTGACATGATGGAAATGGCCTGAATGTCAGAAGACTTGGGTTCTATCCTGGTCCTGTCATTTACCAATTTCACAATGTTGATTTTTCGGAGTTTTTACATGCTTTACCTGTAAAACAGACACACCTCACAGGGAAATAATGGTACATAGAGCAGAAGTTTGTTTTGTTTTCTGTGTTTTTTGTTATGGTCTTTACCTCTTGTGTGCACATCAAGCCTCAGTATCATTGCCAGTAATACAAGATAATACCCTTTAATAGTTAAATGAGATAATGTATGTAAGGTACTTGCTGAAGACCATGGTACATAGTAATTAAACTAACTCATTATTTTGTTTATCACTATAGTTATAATGATAGAATGCTTCATAACTTCTAAGCCAGAGTATACATTTGGATACAATGTATGTATCAGTTTTCCTCTTGTTTAAAGTTTTCGTAACTGGTGTACTTTCAGTTGCTTATCTTGACTTATACTGTCAAATGTATTTGACTTTTTGAACAAGTTTATTTCATCTTACACAGATGCTTTTTCTTTTGAGCTAGAAATTTAGGAGATGTAGTACCATGTGAAGCTACCCAAGACATTTATTCCTAATTTTAGCCTCGGGTACCTTTGAGAGGGACATTCAAACTATAAGACCCAAGTTAACCCACTTTTTTTTTTTTTTTTTACTGTTAGTTAAATTTAAGTTTGGGTCCTGAAACACCAATGAATTATCAAGGACTTCCTTCTTGCTATGATTCTGACATAGTTCAACCCAAGTTTCTTTATGACCCTTGTTTTCTTTCCTTTCTTCTCTATCCTCAAAATCTCTGAAAGCAATTTTTAAAACTCAAAATGAAATGTAAGAATGAATTACTGTAACCCCCCACCAGCCACAGGAATCATATTCCTTCCTGAAAAGTAGAATGGTTGGGAAAACTGCAGTAGAAAAGATCAAGGACTCATAAAATAGAAGGTTGGAGGAAAAGCAATAGGTATGGCTTTTAATAATTAAAAAACATGCTTGATAAAAGCTCTAGAAGGCTTTGCTTCTAAAACAACCTGGATTCCTGGTGTTAAACTTTATTAGTACTAATCACATCATAATATATGTAAATCAAACCATCATACTATATGCCTTAAGCATATACAGTGATGTATATCATTTATTTCTCAATGAAACTGGAAAAAAATGTAAAACCTTATTAGAAGGCTGATACCAACCTGCTTCTTGTTCCTTCATGAAGGAATGATGTGTTTGCTTTCTGGAAAGTTCACAATCATTCCCTATGTATTCAGGAAGTTTTGTAAATTTTCCTAAGGCATCATAAAAACTGATGTAGATTTTCCCATGGCTCTGTTATTTAGGCTGTAACTTTTCTTTGAGATTTTTCCCTTGTATCAGTCTTTGGTATCTTTAAACTCAAAGTCCTTTGTGCCTGTTTTTTCCTTTGTTTTTTCAAGCAAAATTCTTTCTAATTGCCAAGGATTTCCTCCACATATCATAATACTTAAGTGCCTACTTTTCTGAATGTGATATTATCTTATAAAAAAGTGTTACAGGAATAAATATACTATCTCTCCTATGCCCTATAGAGTCATATCCCAACCATATGTACAAAAGGAAAAGTGAGTACAGGTGACCCTTGAACAACATGGATTTGAAATGTACAGGTCCATTTATATGTGAACATTTTTCAATAGCAAATACGACAGTACTATACTGTTAAATGTTGGCTGAATCCATGGATGTGAAGGAACTGCTTATTTGAAGGGATGACTGTAAGGTATATGCAAATCAACCTCTGAGCTCTTTAAGGGTCAAATGTTAGTTCTTCAGCATATCTATTGTATTTGGACATGCAATGCTTTTAGAATTTGACCTGGCATGCAAAAATTTTACACACCAAAGATCTAGATCAGGATCATCCAATTTTAACTATAAAAGGCCAGATAATAAATATTTGAGGTTTCAAGGGCCATGGTTCTTAGCTGCAAATACTCTGCCACTGTAGAGAGGAAGCAGTTATAGGCAATATGTAGACAAAAGAGCGTGACTGTTTTTCAATAAAACGTCACTTGAAAATGCAGATGGCAGATTGGAATTGTCTCTGGCCTGAGTTAGTACTCTCTTGGTTTAGACTTTCGCCTTCTCTTGGGGATAGAGACTAGAAGTTCAGCACCTCTGGTTCTGTATTCCCATGTCACCATAGCAGCCCTGAGCCAAATAACAAATGTTCCTTTTAGACACAGCTGAGTAGTACATTTGCCATGGCCACGACTTCCTATGAAACTCCCAATCCTCTTGCCTTGATTCATTAGTTGCTTTTTTGGCCTCTGTAGAATTTGGAGTCTTACAACCAGCTTAAAGGATGTAAAATGAATCATGTATATGCAGAAATATTGGTATATAAATAGCAAACAGTATTTTAAAACTCTGGTTAGCCAAAATATGGATGATGGCAAGACTGCAGTTAAGAAGAAATTTATTTATACTCAGTGATTAATTGTCTTTGTTTGATAGAACATTCCTTTAGAAACTGTGAATGTAATCTCTGATCTAGAAGTGCTGAGACTTTAATGTGCACAAATTTGGAAAACCAGAAAGCTGAGCCTTACGTTATTTAGAATGAGAGCTAGATGCTGTTTTTATTTAAATAGTTCACACCAGTGTTTGGAATCAAATGATAGGACAGAGCTTCTCAAAGCCTAGCCCCTGGACTATTGGCTTCAGGATTATGAAAGGTGGGAGGGGTTGCTTGTTTATAGTAGGATAGGAGCTGAAGATTCCTAGGCCCACCACAGACTTCCTAAATCAACCTCCCAGGATCTACATTTTTAAAAGTTCCCAAAGTGTTTCGTGTGTGTGGCAGAGTTTGCAAAACTGCTCCTAGAAAAACAAATGTAGGCATTGTACTTCCTGTTTGTTTACTGAAGGCAATTAAAACTCCTTTTTAACAAAAAAGCAGCAGGATGCTTCTCAGAACAGAGTTAATTACACATAAGAACATTTATTCCAAATACAGTTAAGGACTGATGAAGAGTTGCTTATCTGTGGCAGGAAGATCTCTGTGCTGGGTCTTCTCATAACTAGCTGTGTGGCCTTGGGCCAGCCCCTTAACCTCTCTGGCCTCACTATTCTAACCTGGGGGCAGAAATGAGGGCTTTGCTAAATGACCACTGAGACCCTATGTAGCTGGAACACTAACTTTAAAATTGTATAAAAGAAATGCTGTGCTGGAGCATATGGTGCCTGTCATATTTTGCTAATGAGTCAGAAGAAAATTACTCCTTCTTACTAGGTGCCTCATCAGGGCTGCTCACCCTTGGCTGCACAAGGACATCACACAGAAGCTTTTAAATACTAATGTTCAGGATGTTCTCTGGATCAACTAAATCCAAATCGCTGGACAGGGGACCCAGGCAGCACTGTTTCTTGTTAAATCTCCCCAGGCACTTTTAAGGTACAGCTAAAGGTCCTAAATATATACTTAAATATATACTTAGTAAATATAGCCAGAAGGTTATTTGATTACAAGAGTCACCTGGCGTGCTTTTAAGGCACAAACCCCAGTCCTGGATATTCTAATCCATTGACCGACGAATGGGTCCTGGAAATCTGTTTTAAATAAGTAATGGACATGATTGTCACGGTCAAGTGAATGTGGGGAAAGACCACTCAGAGAGTTGCTTAGCATATCAAGCAGAGGTCAGTGTGGGAGAGAAAACTGCTAGTGTATTAGAGAATAAGGGATGTGTAATAGGCGTATGGCTACCCAGTTGTGGAAGGAGCTGGAGAAGTGAGAGTTGGAAAGAGCTGAAAAATCTGAGAAAAGTCTCAGCTCCCACCCTAGTGAAGGTGGACAGGAAAGGAGCTTGTGTGGGTATATGGAAAGACAGATGCCTCTACCACTGGCTGAGATGCCCATGGAAGTCAGAGTGTTGTCCCAGAGTCTGATTGTGGACCTGTGGTCACTGATGACCAGCGGAGTCAGCAGGGGTGAGGAGTCCACATCTATCTTTGAATGCCTCTAACTTCGATGGTTTCAGAAGCTCACTCGCACTTCTGTTCTGACCAACTTTGCCTCGGAGTCAAAAGGCAAAAGAGAACTTGGAAAATGTAATTCCAGGTTAGCCAACTTGGCGCTATAGTAAAACACTTGGAAACCCACTTAGGAAATAGCTTCTTTGTCACTCTAAGCGCATTCCTTTTCACAAATGAGGTTTCCGCCTCACCACTTCTTAAATTGTGCCCAGCGGAGAATAAAAGCTCACTGCACAGGTCTGTTGCTCTCCTCTGCTGGAATCAAGCCATTTATCTCTGGCTCTGAGTCTTCTCCTGCTTTAGGCAGTTCACCTAAGCCCTTGCTCCGTGGACACAGGAGAAGCGTATATTCTAAAGTCTTCTCTATTCTCTGGGAGTCACACTGGCAAGAAGGACTTGCATGCAAGTGTCTCTGTTAGACAGACATCCTATTAACCATTTAGAGCGGATCCTGGCCTTATAGTTTGACACAGGTGGCACAACCATGTAATGTGACTATTGTGGTACGAGTGCTATAGTAGTAATTCTTATTTGGCATTTTGAAAATTTCTTGACGCTTTAATGGAACGAGTGTTTCTGAATTGGGTTTGTGGATAAGTACTTCGTTTTATATTCATCACCACCATTTGCTGCATAATCTGACTTTTCATGCAACAGTGACTACAGGGAAGGAGAAAACAATAGAGGGAAAGCTCTAAATATTCAGGAAAAGGTACTAAGGAGAAAAATCAAGCCTCAGGCAGAGAGCAGGCAAGGAAGGCCAGTGGGGAAGAAAGAAAAGGGAACAGCTTCAACTATAACAAGAGCAACAACATTTCAGTCACAAAATGTCTTACCGTGTGAAGTACAATACTTCACGAGCGAAATGTATAAAGCTTGCTTTATTCCAAGTGTGGAGGAAAAAAAGAGAAAGTTCTATTACAATTCCAAAATTAATCAGGCTTGGCCCAAGCAGTACAAAATGGAGTTTCTAGACAAAACACTGCAGCTAATTCTTGAGACTTTAAGTGAAATATTTTTGATCTCTGGGCCTCTGCTTGCTCATCGTTAAATGTTACACTTGGACTGGATTAGAGACAGCATATTAGCAGTCTGAGGGCTGCATGTGTATTAAGTGACCCTCAAGTTTTGGCCACAGAGTCTTTTTTTCTTCAACTTATTTAAAAATTAAACTCCAGACTTAATTCAAATTTCATTTGCTTTTCTACCATTGTCCTTTATCCCAAGATCTAGTCTAGGATACTATAATGCGTTTAGTACAAGGTGATTTTTTAAGTGAAATTGTCAATATTTTAAAATTAAATATTTCACAGAAAAGATCTGGATTTCACACTTTCCTTGAAGGCTCAAATGATCTGATGACAAGAGACCTGTGTGCATGACTTGATAAGTTTGACCATAGCAGTGATGAGCTAAAGCTGAGTCACCACTGCCCTTTTATTTACTTAATTTTTTTAATATTTATTCTTTTATTTTGGCTCTGCTAGGTCTTTGTAGCATGCAGGATCTTTAGCTGTGATAGGAGAATTCGTAGCCTTGACCTGACTGGGAATGGAACCTAGGCCTCCTGCATTGGGAGTATGGAGTTTTAGCCACTGGTCCACCAGGGAAGTCTCACCATTGGTGCTTGAAACAGGACGTGTGCCCTCCAGTTCGACACAGTCTCCTCTATTCTCCATTGCCTGCTGGACAATAGACAGTAGCTGTTACCATCACTTGGCACCTCCAATTATAGTACAATCCGGAGGCTATGGACCGTTCACTGCACTCATAATTCTGAAAAGTGAGAAATCAAAAGATAGCCTGACAGTGTATTTCTAGAGAAAGTAGTCAAAAATGAATTTGAGAAAATAAAGATATATTTAAATAACCAACCCACTTCCCTCATTTACATAAGCTTCCTGGCCTGTGTAGGCAGTTTGCTTTGAAATCCCTGAGTAAGAGCTGCTTCTCTAGTTTCTTTCTTTGTGGCCATTTGAAAAAGTAGCCTTTGCAGTTAGGCCGGGGTTCTCAGGAAAACACAGATTGCTTTTAACTGAGACTAAAATGTTTCCTATTTAACCCTCTCTTACAGAACATAGGTGCTCAGAACTCAATCACTGATATGTGATTTTTGTGCTCTTTAAGATCCTTTAACTTGGGTCTTTAGCAGCCAGACTGCAGTGTGGTGAGAACAGTGGGCTTTGAATACAAAATTACCCAATTTCAAATTATGAAACTTCCCTTTGCCTCACTTCCTTTTCTGAAAATTGGGCTAATAAATTGGACTTAGCCTTTACGGTTGTTGTAACAGATTAATGAGCTAAACTATATAAAGGACTCAGAATAATGCAGGGTGTGTATGAAGTGCTTTGGCCAGGGTAACGGTTATCATCCTCATTATGTCATCATCATACCTGGATGCTGAAACCCCGTTAAAAAGTCTTGATCCCAGAATGCTTTGTAATTATGAAGATTTGTATATGGTGAAGAATGTCAGAATATAAAATTGACTGAGCATATTTTAGGTAGCTCCAGGAAAAAATCAGGACCAAGTGCATAAAAGTTAGAGGAAACAGATGTTGGTTCAACATAATGAAGGCCTTTCTTATGTTCATAGATAGCAAGCAATTGAATGGGTGATTTGTCAGGTGACCGACAACCTGTCAGTTATGTTCAAGCAAAGACTGCAGGACTGTCTGCCAGGATGTTGTAGATCTCTTGTGTTCAAGTTGGTAGCCATGAACTATGTGTGAGCATTTAAATTTGTTATTTAAAATTGAATATAATTCAAGATTTTTTATTAACTGAAATTAAAAATTCAGCACCTCCATCTTACTAGCTACATTTCAAGTGCTAATAAAAATAGCCACAAGGGGCTAGTGGCTACATTATTGGACAACATAGACATAGAACATTTCTATCATCACAGAAAGCTCCACTGAGCAGCATATTGTAGAGGCAGGTCCTGCACTGGATTTCTGAATTCGATGACTTGGGAAAGGTCAGTCCATGAAGCGTGGAAGAGGTATAAAGAAGGAACTGAGAGTCTGAGGAGTATGAAGTTTACTTACGCAAGGATTCCTGGTCTTCACACACATGCATGGCCCCAGGCAAAGCACTGTCTGAGTCTCAGTTTCCCCAGATGTGTAATTAAAACTTGCCCCCGAGTGTGGTTATCAGTGCAAAGGGAGAGAAGTCAGGCTCAGCGTCTGGTGCAAGCAGGACACGCAGATGCTTGCCGTCTCTCTTTAGCTGAAGGGAAGGAATCATGGAGAGGCTGTGATCTCAAGTACAGCAAAGTAGCCACTTGGTGCCAGCCTCCCAGAAAGCAAGATGTTTCCAAGATCAATAGCTACCATCAGCTCACACTTAACCATGTATCTCATTGCATAGATTATCTTATTTAATTCCCACTACCACCCTGAGAGGTGGCTTCTCACACGGTCCTAGTCCTGAGGAAACTGAAGCTTCAAGTGATGATGTGGCTTGCCCAAGGTTATCAGTGGCTGGATACAGAATTCAAATACAGATTTTATTTTAAAAAATTTTATTGGCTTATAGTTGATTTACAATATTGTGTTGGCTTCAGACATACAGCAAAATGATTCAGTTATACGGTATACATATATCCACACTCTTTCAGATTTTTTCCTCATATAAGTTATCACAGAATATTGAGTGGAGTTCCCCGTGCTACAGAGTAGGTCCTTGCTGAGTCCTTATCTATCTTATATATATATATATGTGTGTGTGTGTGTGTGTGTGTGTGTGTGTGTGTGTATTCATTCCAAGCTCCTGATTTATCCCTCCTCCACTAAATGTGGATTCTCTTAACTCAAGATGATTGCAATGTGTAACTATCAATATATTAATATATAGACTCTTATATATGACAGAATCTATGTAAGAATATTAATGTATCATCTCATTTACTTCTTCTAAGTTTAAGTTTATAGGTAATTGTTTTCTGAAGTTGTAAATACCTTGTTTAACAAATCATATATAGGAACTGGTTCAGCTGGTATTTGGACCCAGCTCTCTAGAATCAGATGTTTGACCACTGTGCTCCCAGGGTAGCTTCCTTGTTTATAAGACAAATGAGCAACATCTTTAAGGATGATGTCCCTCTGAACTTTGTCATACAAGAATAAAGAAGCCAAGGATATCTCTCCCCATCCCAAAGATACTGTAAACTCTAAGTAGACTAGAATTATAATATTTGTTTCACCTAAGTCTGCCAGAACTGTACAGAACATACAGGAATTGAATAATTCTTCCTAAATAGAATCAAGGAAATCTTCAAAAAGAACAGATTTACCAAGAAAGATTTCTTATTCAGCAATTTACTTTAGTGAAACCCTGTCCATCTTCATGAAGCAAAACAGCGCTCATTGTATATATATTTGTGATCACTTTAATTGTTGATAGATGCCTGTCATCAAGGTAGAAAGGCCCTCCATTCTCAGAGAGGAAACTAGGCTGTGGAAGAAAACTAGGAGAAAAACACATTGCTGATATGGGACCTGATGGTACATTTTTTGGATTTATTTTATTGTTGTTTAATTTCTTAAAAAACTGCAATGATGTTTGTTTACGTTTAGGCAATCTTTACCCCTTCTATTGTGAAAAGAGATCTCCCTAGGCTAGTCAGTGTAAGTTTCTCTGCTAAACCAGCCATGTAGAAAACTCCAATGAACTAAATAATTGGTTAGTTAAAGAAGTATTACTGAGCCTGAACACAGGGGGATAAAATGGCTGTTGGCAATTGCATTCTGTCTAAGCATTCTAATTTTTGTTTGTTGTGCAAAAGGCTGCCTGAGGGTGGGATGACCAGGCATTTTTAAATCTCTGCTGAGGATGTAAATGTTCCTGGAACTTGTGGACTTCAATTACATTTGTTCTCGGTCTCAGAAAATTATGAGGAAGATGCTCCATTTTATTTTTGATTTTGAATCTTTGAAATTGAAGAGAGGATTTTTCTTTGAAAGATGATAAAATGATATCAGATGATGAGAAACTTCAAATATTACACAAATGCTTAGATATACTTTACATATTGGTCTGTGTGCTTTGTTGCTTTTAAAAATAAAAGTATTCTGTATTTGTTAAATAGATTGTCTTGTTAATAGGTTGTTTCGGTGATATTTTAAGGGAGCCAGACTTGAACAAAGCTGTTTATTCTCATTTTGGTAGTAAAAATATATCTGTATTGAATTCTACTCTAAAAATTATTATTGTTAGGTGTGTATATTTTTAAACATTTTTCTATGCTTATATGAACTCTCTGTATATATAATTTTGAGTTGTTTTTACAAAAAAAAAGAATTATTCTAGTTCTATATCTTAAACTGCATTGCTTTCATATCCTAAATGTCATTTCATGTCTTCTTTCTGAGCTAGTTGTACTATTCACAATTATAATGCCGAAAATAGCCAGTAATTACTGAGGAGACACCATATGTCAGAGTCTGTACTAAGATATTTAGATCAGTTATCTCATTAACATTTCACTAAATCTGAGGCATTTTCCAAGTTTTATCATTATCTGTGTTTTACAGGTAGGGAAACTGAAGCTTAGAGGCACACAGTAAGTAGCTCAAGGAGCCATGAACCAATGGACTTCATCAGCCACAATAGGCTATGACTTACTTTTTATAAGGTTGAATATTATCCCATCCTACGGAGGTCTCCTTTTTGCCCCCATGACCTGGACTGACCCCATTACTGTCCTGATCACCCTCGTGTCCAACCCCCTAGACCTCTAGTCTACTCCATGCCTCAGTCGATGCGGTCAGCCACACCCTCAGCTGCAGTTACAATTACTGCTGATGAATGACTGCTCTTTCAGAATAAAACTCATAACTTTCACCATTATAAGCCATGTGACACATGCTAGTGATAATGCTATGATTCTTAGATATAGATGTAAAAAACTTCCAGTAGCATTATGGAAAAGATAAGAATCCTTACCTTGTTATTTTAATCATTGGCACCCACTGAGTGCTTTGAATTGAATTTCTACTTCCAACCTTCAATCTATGTTTAATCCTGCTTAAGGCAGAAGTTGCTTTAACATATGGAATTCATTGGGTATCCAGTATAACTGGGTCTCACCACCACCAAGTCTATTTCTTGCAGGAATCCAGTCGACAGCATAAATTTAGAGCCCAGTGTACCATTGCCTACTCTTGGGCCAAATATATATCTGTTCTGGGACCCTTCTCCATGAAGATATCTCCTTTTTATTGTTTAAATATGATGCATATATGTGAAATTCTCCCTATATGTTCTGTGGCAAAAGGCAAACATTCCTAAAATCATGTTTATCTGAAATTGCCAAAGAGATTCAGATTATTCTTGGGTTGGCCACTGTGGTAAGTAGAATAATTCACCTCTGCACCCCACCCCCCACACACACCAATTTATACCTCCTAATCCTAAAAACTGTGCATATGTTACCTTAAATGGCAAAGAGAAACTAAGGTTACAGATAGAATTAAGGTTGCTAACCAACCAACTAGTATAGGGAGATTATCCTGGATATTCTGGGTGGGCGCAATATAATCATCAGAGTCCTTAAAAATGGAAAAAGGAGGCAGGAAAGAGAAGATGCGAGTAATGTGATGTAAGGAGGATTCAGTCTGTGGTTTCTGGCTTTGATAGTAGAGGCATGAGGGCATGAGCCAAGGAATAAGGCAGCCTCTTAAAGCTGGGAAAGAGAAGGAAACAAATTCTCCTCTAGATGCTTCAGTAAGGAACAGAGTCCTTCCAACCCCTTGACTTTAGCCCAGTGAGACCATGTTAGACTTTTGAACTTCACAACTGTCAAATAATGAATTTATGTTGTTTTAAACACTTAAATTTGTGGTGGTTCGCTACATAAGCAATAGGAAGGTAATACAGCCTGCAAACATTCCTTCTTAGATCATCAGGCCGTGACTAGACCTACATTTTATTTCTATTGCCAAAGCAGAGGACTTTTTCCATCATAGAAACTAATTTTCTATTTTTATAATGAGACATTTTGTAGACTCCATGATGGACTAACAAAACATGGATAACTCAAATGAGAAAATTCAAGTCTTTGCTCCCTTATAGCATCTTACATCTAGAGAGTTTGTAGCTGTTCATTCTTGTTGGTAGTTGAGTATGGTTCTTCAGTTCAGTTCAGTCGCTCAGTAGTGTCTGACTCTTTGCGACCCCATGAACCACAGCATACCAGGCCTCCCTGTCCATCACCAACTCCCGGAGTTCACCCAAACCCATGTCCATCGAGTTGGTGATGCCATCCAACCATCTCATCCTCTGTCGTCCCCTTCGCCTCTTGCCCCTAATCCTTCCTAGCATCAGGGTCTTTTCCAGTGGGTTAGCTCTTTGCATCAGATGGCCAAAGTATTGGAGTTTCAGTTTCAACATCAGTCCTTCCAATGAACACCCAGGACTGATCTTTTTTAGGATGAACTGGTTGGATCTCCTTGCAATCCAAGGAACTCTCAAGAGTCTTCTCCAACACCACAGTTCAAAAAGCATCAATTTTTTGGCGCCCAGCTTCCTTTATAGTCCAACTCACACATCCATACATGACCACTGGAAAAACCATAGCCTTGACTAGACGGACCTTTCTTGGCAAAGTAATATCTCAGCTTTTCAATATGCTGTCTAGGTTAGTATGGTTCTTAGATCCCAACATATTTATATTTATCAGAATTCAATCCAGGCCCCTATATTATTCACTGCTATGACTGCATATTGATTCAGATGCCCTTGCTTGAACAACATGAGTAAATAACCAACTCCAGTGGCTCTTCAATTCCATGCCTCTCAACATAAAATGACATGGAGATTTGGAAGAGAATGTTTATTCAACAGATCCTCAGAGAAGCCTATAATATTCAGAGAATCCTGATTGCAACACTAAGAACACAACTTTGGAGAAAGCACTTCTATAAATGTAAAGTTTTTATGGTTAAAAATTTAAATGCTTAGTAGAACATGGGTGCTTCTTTCTGTAAGGTTGTTTGCCTAGTTACAGTCAAAACACAAGACATGATAGACACCATGAAGTCCCTGTGTTACTCTTGGAGTAACTTACTCAAGCTTTCCTCCCAGAAGAGGATGCCAACTCCCTTTGGTACTACACACATATTAAGAAAGAAAGGAGTTTGTGGTAGAAGGAAAAGGGCAAAATTCACCTGATTTGTTACTCATCAGCTATACCATCTCATGTGGATTTTTTAAATCACAAGTGTTCCCTCAGTAGGTTGAAAATATCACATTGGTATCACTAATATTTTTATAGTCATTTGAAATACTGTCTGTACACATAAGTATGACATACGCTACTATTTAAACTCACAGCTTGGCCTCATATGAAGACATAACAATGCTAGAATCACTGACTCATATGGAAATGCTTACATTTGATGCTAAAACAGAAATCACTGTACTATATATACATTAGCGTTTTAACAGCATATTGCAACCCTGGAAAAAGTCATATAGTACTCCAATGAAAGCTAAATGTTATTTGTATCAGTTATTATTCCTTAAAAATTAGAAAGACCTAATTAGAGGCTTTTAAATCAATAACTTTAATGTTCATAGGATATAAGTTTCTGGTCTTCCTTATTGTGATGATGGATTAAAGTGTGGCACAATTTTGTGCTAAAAAAATAATAAGACAAAATACAGTTTTGCTGAAACCTTGAATTAGCACTGACACTTGGAGAATGACCTCACAATAGTCTTTAAGTATTTAAATAATTACAGGAGAGTAACCACTAGTTGCCTCCAATAAGCAAAAATAAACAGGTTTAAATTGTAGCACATCAGGCTTGGGTAAGGCACAAGAAAAAGAACAAAAGAACCAATATTTCCTGAGCAGGAATGATTTGTTACCTTTTATTTTGGATGACTTTGCACAATTACTTCATTTCTTTGTGATGCAAAATATCTGTGAGTTGTGTCTTCTTAATAATAAAAATGGCTCACACTGACGTAGTCTTTAATATGTGGCAGGCAATATTCTAAGAACGTCATGCATGCTGTGTGTGTTAAACCACTACATTCATGTCCGACTCTTCACAACCCCATGGACAGTAGCCCTCCAGGCTCCTCTGTCCATGGGATTCTCCAGGCAAGAATACTGGAGAACATTGCCATTTCCTTATCCAGGGGATCTTCCTAATCCAGAAATCGAATCTGGGTCTCCCACATTGCAAGCAGATTCTTTACCACCTGAGCCAGTAGGAAAGTCCCAAGAACCTCACACGTTCATTTTCATATTGCCTTTTAAATCTTTTCAACAACCCTATGATGTAAATAATTCTATCTTAATATTATAGATTATAAATCTTAAGCACAGAGAATTAATTTATCAAAAGTAACATAGAAAGAGTCAGAGCAGGGATCTGAACCCAGACATCTAGCTGTGGAGTGTCTACTACATATAATTTTTATTTTGGATGACAATCAGCCTGTCTAAGAAGGAACATATGCTCTTAACCTTGGTCATAAAGCTGAAAGAGCCCTTTATTGAGGGTGGGAATGGGAGAATAATAATGATTGTAATAATTTCTGTTGTAGCATCTAACATATCCTAAGCAAGCACTATACTTAAAACTTCATATACATTGTTTTATGAATTGATCAGTAAAGTATGCTTAGGTTCATTTTACAGATGGGTAAAACTGAGATTCTTTTCTAAGATCCTCAGTAACTTTCCTAAGATCGCACAAGTAGTGGTGGTAGTAGTTCCAGACTCTAATTTAGGTCTGTCTTATTGCAAAGTTCCTTTTCTGGAAACTATTTGCTGCTGCTTATGGAATGAGTATTGGCATTCAGAAGATGTGAGAGCCAACAGTTATACATAATTTCTAACGCAAGGACCATAGCTACCGCGGGTATCTCTATACTGTATCTGAATGTATCTGGGGAACTGCCACAACTACAGAAGAAGGCAAAACTTGTGGTTTGGATGCTCCACCAATGGCATGTAGGAAAATTTAAGCTGCAGGAGGGAGGGAGGGGACACTGATCCAAAATATCAAGAATGTAAGTTACCGTGCAGAACGTTGCAAGTAAAGACAGGTACATGCCCTTCACAGTCTCTCTCTCACTGTGGTAACTGAGCCTGACAGAAATGTCACAGAACCAAATGGGAAGTAAAACGGCTTAAATCCTCACTTCCAGAAAGGGAAAGAGGCCATAGGACACTGGTATAAACTCAGAAATTCACAGTCTTCTTTTAACATCTTTACATCATGTCCCTGTTCTCAAACCATTACATGAGGTGATATTGATTTTTCTCAAGTCAAGGTGTTTAAAATGGAAATAGGGATTGCATTGGATGGAAATGTAAAGTCACAGTACTGGATACAGATGTATTGAATCTCTTGCCTTATAGCAAGGCAGTCTATGGCAGAGTTTTGCAATATAAGTTTCAAGTCCAGACAGTTCAAACCCAACTTAACACTTTGGACAAGTAACTACTCTAAGCCTAATTTGTCTGTCAATCAAGAAGAATAATAGTGCTTACCTAGGATCTGTGGAAGTAAAAAAGAAAAGTGAATATGGAGTGCTTAATTTAGTGTCTGATGAATAGTATGTGCTCAGTAAATAGAACCCAATATAATGATTAGAAGCAAGCTTTAGGATACAGAATCAGGAATCATACCTGCCTCTCTAAAGCCAGATATGTTCAAAAGTTTTTACATTCTGACTTGTCTTTAAATTATTACACCCTGTATGGTGACCGTGACTCAAACTTATAGAATTTACTGTCCACATCTTCTGCTGCTTCTAAGTTAGCTTTGGTTTCCTCACCTCTTAAACAGGAATAATGACAGGGATAAATTCCCTCCTGAGGTTGTTGTAAGAACTGAGTGAATTATGACCCATAAAGCACTTTGGACAGTACCAGCACTTGAATGGCCAACTTGTCTACTTTAAAGTCCAGTCTGAAGCTTTAAATGGGATTAAACTCTCAGAGTCTAATGTCTTATAGTTCCCCCTTTGGAAATTGGAGTTCTTAGAAAGAACTGGTACCACTCTTGGGTAATCATAATCCATTTAGCAGCCCCTTGCTTAATCTGGTGCATTTGTCTTAGAAAGTATGCAGTGGTGAAATTAAAATAGAGCAAAAGGAAACAAGATTAGATCCAGTGAACTTCTAATCTAGTAATACTCTGCAGTGTCCATCAAAGGTTACAAGTTGTGATTTTTCTCTATCAGAAGGAAAGGATAAACCTATCAAGGGTTTACAAGTCACCTGTAAGTGAGGAGACAACAATGGAAGAGGTGTTACATGAAGGAGATGCTTCTAAAATTTGATGAAACTCATATTGGGATTCTGTGGTCTACCATCTCCGACCAACATTAGAATCATCTAAGAAGCTTTTTAAAAATTCTGTAGCCTAACCTACCCCAGACAAAATACAAGGTTTTCTGTGTTAGGACCTGCATTATCAGCTTGTTGGTATGTTGATTTGTTTGTTGTAAAGCTCCCCAGGGTCTTTCAATGGTAAGACAAAGTTACAAAGTGGGGTATATAAAAGTTCTAGGAAGGCAGGTTCTAGGATAGAGACAGAATAACAAAGGGCAAGTGCCGGAATGGGAGGAGCGGTTCTATTGTCTGTAAAACTAATGTTCAACATTAATGGCCCACTTAGCTGCTGTCTATGTCTGGTGGTAAAGCAAATTAACTCAAAAGCAAACAGCTTATATGTACACGTTTCCATACATTTATTTCAATCCCTAGTGATGCTCTAAAAGCTAATTACAATGAAAAATAAGTCATCCTGTGTGTAAATATACATGCAATTCTTCCAGTTAATTGCTTAGAGCTTTCATTTTGTCCACAATCCCAAGTGGAATAGGAATTTTTTTTCCCCTTAAGTAACAAACAACCTGGGTAGCCTTTACAAATGTGCTCAACACCACTATTGTGTGTTGTAATTTCTTAAACCAAATTTATTAGATAAAATGACCCTACAAATAATGTTAGGTTAATATAGGTTTTTCTCTGGTCACTCATCTTTCTGTCAAAGGAAGCACTGAACATTACGGAATTTGGTCCAATAAAGAAGAGTGGGTATGTCTCAGTTCCCAGTGAGAGGTAATATTTGCGGTCACAAGTACCAGTGACCTCATTCCTAGGCCTTGAAATTATTCTCATTGGCCTTAAAGCATTTATATCTGTTTCCCCTAGGGATGGCATAGTCCAAGGAAATAAAACCCCTTTCTACAGAGCATCCAAAAAAGTACCTCATAAGGGAAGCCGGAATGTTGAGCTGACAAGTAATGTGAGACCATCTGGAGAACTTTAGTGCCCTTTGCAAAGAAAAATGTAGATTCTAGATTGTCTTCTCTCTTTCTTCCTTAAATTCATCAAAATCATTTTTAGATTACGTATTTGCACTGGTCAAAATGGAAAGGAGGATGCAAAATAACACTCTAGTTCATCTGTGCCACCAACATCTTCCCCAACAAACCCCTTTACAAACCCAAGGAAAGTTGGAGGCAGCACATCAGTGGAGTCAGCTGCAATTTAGAAGCAAGACAACATCTCACATGAATGTATTGTAAATTCATGGTTTACACCTATTCTTCTCTGATGTGAATATTTTCATATTAGACTCAGAAAAAAGGTATGGTGGAGAGTTATAAAATCACTTAAGAAATGCATCTAACGAAAATTAAATGTATTGCATAGGACATACCAAAATATATGTAAATGGCTATTATTTGATATAAATGTCCAATATCACATGTAATATATATTGAGTGCTTTGTTATAGCAAATACTTATCTAAAGTAGGTTCTGTAACCCCAACACCACACGCATAGTCAGGAGACAGACATTCTGGAACATCAGTCTAGTGTGCACACAATATACACACACAGGGTCCCCAACAAAAATATAACTAAAGCCTAATATATAAATTGCTTCATAATGGATGTTTATTAGATCAACAATGATTTTAATAGTTAGATGAGCTCTGACAAACCCTTGGATCCAAATTTCCTTGAATAGTATATGAGAAGAAAGAGGTGATGCATTGGTTCACATTACATGTCAATAGATTAATGTTAAAGTTCAACAAAATTGTACAAAAATAAAGTGAATTATTCTTTGCAGAGAAACTATGCCTTCAATTAAGGTGCTGTATGTGTTTAAGCAAATTATTGAAACAGGCAAAGTATTTATGAGACCCAATTTTAAAAATCAGTATTGTAAAAAATGTTTTCCCACTGGTTATTGGCCAACAGTAGTCACAGTTCAAAGACTATATTGTCCTATCTGGTTTTTGAGTGATCTTTCTCCCTTCACCGATTCTATTTTTTATAGCTCTTGTTCCATTTAAATCCTCAATTTCTTAGGGATTTGCCATCACTCTCTCACGCATTGTTTTCGATCTCAATATAAATTGGCTCTGCCTCTCGCATTGTTTCTCCAAATACTCTTCTTGTTAAACAAGGTCTTCTTTTTCTAGAATTCTTATTAGGAACAAGTCCAGGTTCCTTCTCAAAATATTTGCAACTGCCCTGCCTTCAGAAGACAAAAGAATTCTTCCATAAGATGATAGGAAATAAAATAAGACCACCCATATGCTTTTAAAACCCTCAAGAGATTTCATGGCTGAATATACATTTGTTTTAAAGTACATAGCATTCATTAAAAAAAAAAAACTTTGCAGTGTGAATTTAAGCAAAGTACAAGAAATAGCTGAACTGTGCAAAAATTCTAAAATGAATTGTTGACTACTTAAAGCAAATAGATGTTATATATGGGATAGTAGAATTCTTTTTTCAAGTGTGAAAGACAAGGCAAGTGGTATCAAAAACCTTAGAAGAATTAGAAGTTGTCTTCATGAGACCACGTGTTAAAAGCCACAAAACTTCTCTTAGAAAATTGGAGAGTGGGTATTATTTTTGTTAAGCCTCCTTCCTTTACTGTGTATTGATTTTTGTTTGTTTGTTAACTGTCAGCATTCCCTGATTACTGAGAAATGGAATAAGTTATGGAATGCTAGAAAGGAGGCTGGGAGCACATAGAACTGATACTTGCACAACTCCCTTTGCGTGGTGTGGTCTGAGACACCTGCCAGTCAGTTCCAATTTGTAGCCATTGAGGGAACAAACAGAGGAGTCTGTTCCACTGGAGGGAGAAAAAATTTTGATCAACTTAATTGACAGTCCTCATGTGGTTGCATCTTGTGGTTTGAAGAAGATATTTGGGGCACAGTCTTCTAGAATACTACTTTTACTTTTACCCTCTTTAGCTATTTTGGTTCAGTTTGTTCCCATAACTATAGCTCAGTCATGTCCTATGGTATGCCAACCCCATGGACTGTAGTCTGCCAGGCTCCTCTGTCCATGGAATTTTCCAGGTAAGAATACTGGAGTGGGTTACCATCCCCTTCTCCAGGGGATCTTCCTGACCCAGGAATCACACCTGGGTCTCCCTCACTGAGGGCAAATTCTTTACCATTGGAACCATTAGGGAAGCCCCAACACTAAACTAGTATAATGATATATAGATATCAGTGAAGAAAAGGCCAACGAAGAAGAAGCATTTTGTTTTTCTTATTTTATTGACTCTTCTGTTAAAAGGAGATTGTGATTTTTTTTTCCTCTCCCCATTGATACAATATAAATAAGCACAAGTCCACCCTTATTAGAAACAAAACCTCTTTGAGCCATTGCTTCTCAGAATTTTTATAAAGTTAAAATGCTTGAAATTCCATAATGCAGATGTTGCCACCTCAAATGCATACAGGACACAAAAAATTAAGAAATAACCAAAGTGACCAAATGGGAGACATAGGGGAGTGGTGAAGACTGTGGTAAACAAGGGAACACATGCTAATTCTCAGTAGGGGAGGCTGCGAGTCAGTTTCATCACCAGCTAGTTATTCCCCTGGGGGCGTGATGGCCCAAGTCACCAAACATTCTGATAATTTTCAGAGAAATCAAAAAATCTAGATTCTTGGGTGAAATTGTATTCTGACTAATTCAAACTTGTGAAAACCTCAAGGTGAGCCAGTATCCAATGAGTCAATTTTTGTAGGCAGTCTGAGATCAGTGGTCAAATACACATAATGTATTTAACGAAAGTACCTCCTTATTAGTCTCACTTTTATTTGATTATGAGTTAGATAAGTAAATGATTAAGGGTGTTCCATAAAAAAAAATCAACAAAACCTGGAACTTCAGTGTCATTTGTTTGTTTTGGAAATGGAGCAAGGCAGTGTTAATAACATTTGTGGTCTGGCCAGCCTAGATGAAGAACATAACTTTGCAGCATTGAGGGATCCTCTGGGTCCTGGTGGCAGTGTGACGGGTCAACAATAGCTGAAAAAGTACATTCAAGTAAAAAGAAAGACTCATACTGATGCTGTGCTGTGCTTAGGTGCTCAGTCATGTCCGACTCTTTGTGACCCCATGGACTGTAGCCCGCCAGGCTCCTCTGTCCATGGGATTCTCCAGGCAAGAATAGTGGAGTGAAGTGACATGCCCTCCTCCAGGGGATCTTCCCAACCCAGGGACTGAACCCAGGTCTCCTGCATTGCGGGTGGATTCTTTACCATACCCATGCTGATCCAAAGTCTAATGGAAAATAAACAATCCCAGAATCTGACAGCATGGAACCTCAAACTGCGAGTTAATGAGCACTTTGATGAAGGGGACCAGGTGGATTTGGAGATGAACTACCAATCTTTGGTGCTCCTCTGGGCATGTGCTCAAAATGCCATTTTTACTAATTGCTAGTCACATGACAAATGGCCTAATGTGGAACCAGCAGGTGATGCGAAATTGCAGGGCAAAGAAATTTCAGGACATAATACAGCATAGTCTTGTGAATATAGAAGCAAATGAAAACTGAACTAGAAAAGCAAAATTTGGGGAATAAAGTGCAAAGACCTGCATACAATAAAGGTTGGATTAATCAAATGAAATAGCACAGCCAATCAGATGGAAAAAAAAAAATCAACCCAGCACTGAAGTAATCGGTGATTGGAAACAAGAAATGAAAGACACAAAGGAATAGCCTCAGTGAGAAGCTGAACCCAGGAATCTGTTGGAAAATACAAAACTTATTTGAAAAACTGTCAAGGTTTATAAAAGAAGCCTGTGTGCAAGACCCCCAATCCATCAGCGGGCAAATCTCCCACTGGAGAAGGAAATGGATTTATTTGGCTTCCAACTCAGTGGGAAGAAATTGGTCACTCAATATGTAAAGTTCTCAGTTAATATGTCTTTCCTATTTTAAGTTGCAAGTTTCCACTACGATTTATTGAGTACCAGGGTGCTGCCTACAAGAAGATACAGATCATTGCCTTGCAGCTGTGGCCAAGAGAAAATTGTCCAAATGATTACACCCTCATACAGGTGGTTCAAAAATGAGCATGAGGAAAAAATATATACGTTTATGCACGCTGCATTTAAAATGATGGCAAACAACACCACTGCCTCTTCAGACAGAGCCTTGCAAGAGTCTCCAAAGAACAAGAAATTTGAGCCTTCATTATATTTGTTTCTTTCTGAGTGCCTGCTGTATTGTAAGCACAGTGAGGACATGGGTGTTGCTCGTGTTTACTGATGCCATTCTAGCCCCTCACACAGTGCCCAACACATAGCAGGTATAAAAGAAAGTATTTGTGGAGTGAAAAGTAAATAAAGTAAAAAATGAATTAAACCAAATAGCACAACCTTGCCTAATAATGATAATGACTAAGTGATGAGTGGGCTTCTCAGGTAGCTCAGCCGGTAAAGAATCTGCCTGCATTGCAGGAGACCTGGGTTCAATGCCTAGGTTGTGAAGATCCCCTGGAGAAGGGTATGGCAACCCACTCCAGGATTCTTGCCTGGAGAATCCCCATGACCAGAGGATCCTGGCAGGCTACAATCCATGGTATCTCAGAGAACTGGACACCATTGAGCACAGCGCAGACGATGAGTAACTGTTGCGAAATCAGGTCTGCTGCACACCGCTTATAAAGTCAGTAATCGCAAATGTTGATAGACAGGAAGCTTGCTTTCAATCAGGGTGCCCACAATCTGGGGACATGGGAGACTCAGCATCCCCCAAAATCGACCTCCAAAGATTCTATACAGCCATGAGAGCTTTTAAAGGGAAACAGGGAAGTTACCTCAGTTTCCCACTGAGATAGGGGGTCAAAGTAGTTGCCATTCCCCACTTTATGCAGGCTTGTTGACTCCTTGTGATCTTTCTTTAGGGGCAATCCTGTTCACACAGTTTGTCTGAGAGATTATTGAAGACGAAGTTAGGGAAGAAATCTAGGCATCTATTAATTGCTTATTCTTCATTCCTACTTCTTTGATCTATGGAAAGAACAAAAAAGTTAGGCAAAGTATTGTGTGATCAAAAGGTTGGAATGGTGTGCTAAGACCAGAGATGAGTAGAGCTTGGTGTGCTTGGTTTAAGGTTAGTGTCAAGACAAAGGGTTGCCTCCTGCAGAGAGCTCTTTGGCGCAAAGAACTTTTTCCTGCCAAAAGCTGCAGCCATAATTATTATGCCTCTCGCTCCTCCAGTGTTTCTTATGATGATTTTCAGGTTACAGAGGAGGCATCTGAGGCTAAGAAACTGTGAGGGACTGAATTGAAGTCACATGACTACTAGCAAGCAGCAGAAGTGAGATGTGAACTGGTGGCTAGCTAAACTCTTAGAGTGTACTCCTTTCTTTACACCATTCTGTGTAGCTTCGTAAATAATAAACTTTGGGGGAGTGATTCCAGCTAGCCAGAGTAACACAAGACTTAAATACAGGTCACTTTCTCTAATCCATCTGCCCTTATAACCACAGTTGCCATAGCTGTTTTGCTTTCCTCACTGCAGCCCCAGCAGACGGTACCTTTTTTAGCCTGATCAGCAGCCCCCAGCACACTCTGGCTATGTAATAAATGTTGATGTCAGAGCTACCATAAGAGACAGAAGTCATTTCATTTTGTATCAAGACATGAGCCACCATCTGGAAGACCAGATATGCCAATCTTAATTTGAAACCAGATTTTCAAATGTGACTCCAATGCAATGGAAGTGCTTTTCAGCATTCACACTGAAAACTTGGGTCACTCTGCCCAGCAAACATTCATTTTGTCAGGACCCTCTTTCATGAGTGAAAGCGAACGGATTCTGCACACCGCTAGAGCCCATTTCTGTATTAATTCAGACTCCTCTTTGACGAATAGAAACCCATTTGAGCAAGAATGAAACACAAGAAGGAAATTTATCATAAGAGTATAGAATATCTCCTTGAACCTAAAGGCAGGAATGCATTGAAGACTCAGAAATAGATCAAAGATGGGGTTACCTCCTCTCTGTATCTCTCTACTCTGTAAACTAGTGTTTGTTTTTGTTAACTTACATAGTAAAACATGGTCAAACCTCCAACTTCTGCGATGAAATCCAGTCATTCAAGAGATCAAGCAAATGGGTATAAGAATTCCATGTCCCCTTTGATCTGTTTTGGTCAATTACCCATTCCTGGCCAATCAGCTGAGGAGGTAGGGGTCGTATTTTATGACCTATGATTGCCTATACTGTAGCCATATAAATAGAGCAAACAGTAAGGGGCTTGTCTTTGTGAGGAGGAGGGGACTGAGGGGAAGTGCATTTTGAGCAGATTTATCACTCTCTGTTGCCCTCTGTACTATTATGTATATGCTCTTATAGAAAGAGAAATATCCCTATGGGGTACAATTACATACAGAGTAAAATTAGAAGGGAGAGGTTACTGATTGTAAAGGTTTGCACAGATTAATATTTATTCAAATTAACTGGCTCTTTGAACACTCTAGAATTAAGTAAGCCTTAATGCATAAAATGACTATTAAATTCCCACAATTGTTGTGTATTATATAACTCCTCTCCTCCTCATCTATTTCTACCACACTGTCAGTATCGTGGTAGGCATGCATCATATGATTCTGCCTTAATGAGAGTCCCCTACTCCCAGGTCTTCTAGTTGTTCCATTACTTACTATGCTTTCATGTGAGTTAAATGTTTCTAGCCCTGCTAGGAACTCCAGCTCAGCCTTTTCGAATTTCCTCGATGATCCCGGGAGCTCTGTCTTTATATGTTCGGTACAGATCTCATTACTTTCAACAGCTCTTATATCCTGCCTGCAAAATCATCCTCCAGTGGAAGAGTTTTTAAAAAATTCTTATCTACCACCACCCTTTTCTTGTGATGATGGTACAGTTAACTCTCTATAGACTAATCGCATTTCAGAATCATTGTACGTGCGGATAAATTTATGTGGTGTTGAGCTTATCACAAGCCAATCTTTGGGGAAGAAGGTCCCCTTTTGACGTAACTACTAGGATTTTGTTTGTTTTTCAGTGCTACGAACTGATCTGTAATCCTCTCAAATGTAAAGAGCCCTTTTGCCTTCTCTTTTTTCATTTTACTTTTTGATCAGTTAATGTCATGTAAGGCAACGACTTCCTTCTGTTCCAGAAAGAAATGCTTTCCATTGTGAATTCTACTCTAGACGGTGATGTTCTCATATGGTAATGTCTAACAGGACTTTCTAGTACTTTGGAAATAATTTCTAAGTCTATTTTGATGGATGTAGTTCATTAAAATCATGGATTCTGGCTTACTTACATAAAGTAAGTTCACGTTTGGAATCCACTCAATGAGTGCTTACGCTGTGCAATTAACTGGGCAAAAAAAAAAAAAAATGAAGATGACTCAAATGTTGTCCTGTGACCCTGAGGCAGTCACAATCTATATATTCTGTCTATAAATAAGTCCAGTCAACTCTCTTGTCTGGAAGAAGTCAATATCAGATTAATTTATAGATGATTTCCAAGGACTACTATGAATCATTGTTCCTGATTTAACTCAATTCATTAAAACAGATATGAGGTCTGCTTCTTCATGGTTCACATTCTTAACTAACAATAATAACTATTATTTTTTGAGTTCCTTCTATGTATCAGGCTTTGTGCTAAGTACATACATACACATACACAAGTGATTCAAATGTACAACCAAGTTTGAGACCCTCTCTGTAGCTCATTTCTGTACATACATACATGAATCCACCAAGGGATTCCAAGGTATAGTCAAGGGTGAAACTTTAGCTTTTAGTTCCACTAGTCCAAAATTAATGAGAATCTCTGGACAAACAGCCCATGCATCTGTGTATTTTCAGGCCTACCAGAGACTGCCCAGTGAGTGCCTGAGAACCATCGTGTTAACGTGATGATGTTTTCCCATCTGTCTTTCACTCCATTTCATACTGTCTTTGTCTCCTGGTCTTCAGTGGAACATGAACCTTTGAGTTTCACATTCTCATTCTCTGTCAATTATTTGACATTCTTTTTTTTTTTATTTAACATTTTTTTTATTAGTTTTGCCAAACAATGACATGATATCACCATGGGTTTACATATGCTCCCCCTCCAGAACCCCCCTCCCTCCTCCCTCCCCCCGGGAAATCTCGTTGCACCAGTCCCAAGCATCAATCCTGGGCCGGCTATTGCTTAGACATATGATAATTAACATGTTTCAATGCCATTCTCCCATATCATCCCACCCTTACCCTCATCCACAGAGGCCCTGAGTCTATTCTATACATCTGCGTTCCTTTTGCTGTCTCGCATGCTGGGTTCTCGTTACCGTCTTTCTAAATTCCATATATATGCGTTAATATACGGTATTGTTGTTTTTGCTTCGGGCTTACTTCACTCTGGATAATGGGCTCCAGTTTCGTCCATCTGAGTAGAACTGATTCAAATGAATTTTTCCTTAATGCTGAGTAATATTCCATTGTGTATATGTACCACAGCTTTCTTATCTATTCGTCAGTTGATGGGCATCTAGGTTGCTTCCATGTCCTGGCTATTGTAAACAATGCAGCGATGAACACTGGGGTACACGTGGCTCTTTCAATTCTGGTTTCCTCGGTATATATGCCCAACAGTGGGATTGCTGGGTCATATGGCAGGACTATTTGCAGTTTTTTAAGGAACCTCCACACTGTTTTCCATAGAGGCTGTACTAGTTTGCAATCCCACCAACAGTGTAAGAGAGTTCCCTTTTCTCCACATCCTCTCCAGCATTTATTACTTGTGGATTTTTGGATTGCAGCCATTCTGAGTGGTGTAAAGTGATATCTCATTGTGGTTTTGATTTGCATTTCTCTGATAATGAGTGATGTTGAGCATCTTTTCATGTGTTTGTTAGCCATTTTTATGTCTTCTTTGGAGAAACGTCTGTTCAATTCTTTGGCCCACTTTTTTATTGGGTTGTTTATTTTCCTAGAATGGAGCTGCAGGAGTTGCTTGTATATTTTTGAGATTAATTGTTTGTCCGTTGCTTCATTGGCTATTATTTTCTCCCATTCTGAAGGCTGTCTTTTCACCTTGCTTATAGATTCCTTTGCAGTGCAGAAGCTTTTAATTTTAATTAGGTCCCATTTGTTTATTCATGCTTTTATTTCCAATATTCTGGGAGGTGGGTCATGTAGGATCCTGCTTTGGTTGATGTCAGAGAGTGTTTTCCCAATGTTATCCTCTAGGAGTTTTATAGTTTCTGCTCTTATGCTTAGATCTTTGATCCATTTTGAATTTATCTTTGTGTATGGTGTTAGAAAGTGTTCTAGTTTCATTCTTTTACAAGTGGCTATCCAGTTTTCCCAGCACCACTTGTTAAAGAGGTTGTCTTTTCTCCATTGTATATTCTTGCCTCCTTTGTCAAAGATAAGGTGTCCATAGATGCGTGGATTTATCTCTGGGCTATCTATTTTGTTCCATTGATCTATATTTCTGTCTTTGTGCCAGTACCATACTGTCTTAATGACTGTGGATTTGTAGTATAGCCTAAAGTCAGGTAGGTTGATTCCTCCAGTTCCATTCTTCTTTCTCAAGATTGCTTTGGCTATACGAGGTTTTTTGTATTTCCATACAAATTGTGAAATTATTTGTTCTAATTCTCTAAAAAAGACCTCTGGTAGCTTGATAGGAATTGCATTGAATCTATAGATTGCTTTGGGTAGTATATTCATTTTCACTATATTGATTCTTCCAATCCACGAACACAGCACATTTCTCCATATGTTTGTGTCCTCTTTGATTTCTTTCATCAGTGTTTTATAGTTTTCTATATACAAGTTTTTTGTTTCTTTAGGTAGAAATACTCCTAAGTATTTTATTCTTTTTGATTCGATGGTGAATGGAATTGTTTCCATAATTTCTTTTTCTGTTTTTTCATTGTTAGTGTATAGAAATGCCAGGGATTTCTGTGTGTTGATTTTGTATCCTGAAGCTTTGCTATATTCACTGATTAGCTCTAGTAATTTTGTCGTAGAGTCTTTAGGGTTTTCAATATAGAGGATCATGTCATCTGCAAACAGAGAGAGTTTTACTTCTTCTTTTCCAATCTGGATTCCTTTGATTTCTTTATCTGCTCTGATTGCTGTGGCCAAGACTTCCAAAACTATGTTGAAAAGTAGTGGTGAGAGTGGGCACCCTTGTCTTGTTCCTGACTTCAGGGGGAATGATTTCAGTTTTTCACCATTGAGGATAATGTTTGCTGTGGGTTTGTCATATATAGCTTTTATTATGTTGAGGAATGTTCCTTCTATTCCTGCTTTTTGGAGGGTTTTTATCATAAATGGATGTTGAATTTTGTCAAAGGCTTTCTCTGCATCTATTGAGATAATCATGTGCTTTTTATTTTTCAATTTGTTAATGTGGTGTATTACATTGATTGATTTGTGAATATTGAAGAATCCTTGCATCCCTGGGATAAAGCCTACTTGATCATGATGTATGATTTTTTTAATGTGTTGTTGGATTCTATTTGCTAGAATTTTGTTAAGGATTTTTGCATCTAAGTTCATCAGTGATATTGGCCTGTAGTTTTCTTTTTTTGTGGCATCTTTGTCGGGTTTTGGAATTAGGGTGATGGTGGCCTCATAGAATGAGTTTGGAAGTTTACCTTCCTCTGCGATTTTCTGGAAGAGTTTGAGTAGAATAGGTGTTAGCTCTTCTCTAAATTTTTGGTAGAATTCGGCTGTGAAGCCATCTGGTCCTGGGCTTTTGTTTTTTGGAAGATTTCTGATTACGGTTTCAATTTCTGTGCTAGTGATGGGTCTATTAAGATTATCTATCTCTTCCTGGTTTAGTCTTGGAAAGTTGTACTTTTCTAGGAATCTGTCCATTTCATCCAGGTTGTCCAGTTTATTTGCATATAGCTGCTGATAATAGTCTCTTATGATCCTTTGTATTTCTGTGTTTTCTGTTGTGATCTCTCCGTTTTCATTTCTAATTCTGTTGATTTGGTTCTTCTCCCTTTGTTTCTTGATGAGTCTGACTAATGGTTTGTCAATTTTATTTATCTTCTCAAAGAACCAGCTTTTGGATTGGTTGATTTTTGCTATGGTCTCTTTTGTTTGCTTTGCGTTTATTTCTGCCCTGATCTTTAAGATTTCTTTCCTTCTACTAGACCTGGGCTTCTGCATCTCTTCCATTTCTAGTTGCTTTAGGTGTAAAGTAAGGTTATTTATTTGATTTTTTTCTTGTTTCCTAAGGTGAGCTTGAATTGCTATGAACCTTCCCCTTAGCACTACTTTCACAGTGTCCCATAGGTTTTGGGCTGTTGTGTTTTCATTTTCATTCGTTTCCATGCATAACTGAATTTCATTTTTGATTTTTTCTGTGATTTGGTGGTTATTCAGCAGTGTGTTGTTGAGCCTCCATATGTTGGAGGTTTTGAATGGTTTTCTTATTTGACATTCTTGAGTGGAAAAGGGACAGCTCTGTGCAGAGTGTAAGTGCTTCAACATTTAACCTTGCAACCCACTATCTTGGGGCTATATCCTAGCCCTGTAATTTACTAACTGTGTGAGCTTGGGCAAGTTAACCTCTCTGAACCTCATGTTCCTTATCTGTGAAATGAAGACAGTAATAGTGCCTGGGTTTAAATGAGATAATGCATGCAGCTAGGCTGTTATGAAAAACAGGGAAAGAATGGCCCTCTATTTTTTTTTCCCCCAGCAGGGAAAAATCTTTTGCCTATTCTTTTAAAAGTGTTGCCATTGACTATAAAAACTGTGGTGTTTGCCTAGGAAAAATTGTCAGAGTGAAGTCCTTGGTTAGTTATCATGTATGTTCTTGTTTTTTGATTTTTATTTACTTATGTATCCAGCCGCGCCAGGTCTTAGTTGCAGCACCAGGGTCTGTTAGCTGTAGCAGGCAGGATCTTTAGTTACGATGTGCTAACTCCCAGTTGTAGCATGGTGCTTGCGCTCTTATTCCTAGATAGGGATCCATCTTAGGCCCCCTGCATTGGGAGGGTGGAGTCTGAGCCACTGGATCACCAGAGAAGTCCCCTACTATGTGTTTTGGAAAGAATGGTCAACTATCATACATTGTTTGTGTTTTCTTTTTTTAATATATATTTTTCATAACAATATTCCACAGCAAATCATTCTTCATTTGAAAACTTTTAATTGGTGGATAGCTGTTCTACCGTACTGTGTTGATTTATGCCATACATCAGTATTAATCAGCCATAGGTATACCTATGTCCCTTCCCTCTTGAGCTTCCTCCCAGCCCATCCTCCTACCCATCTAGATTGTCACACAACAGCTGATATAAACATCTTTCTGAAAGTTCTCTTTGGCCTAAATAATTTAGAGCAGCCCTCTCCACCTTTATCAATATCATTATGAGTTCATTTTCCTTCAAATAGTTTCACAGCAAAGAGAGAACATACAGTGAGTTACAAGTAGAATGCCTTCCCCAAAAATCTGTGTAATGATGATAGAAATCAAAGGTAAAGCTAATTGAAGCTCGTCCAAATTTTTCAAGACTGCCTGGTTGTTATAAATATGAGTGGTCCATTTTCTCAAAATTGAACTACATTAGTGTTTTGTTTGAACTTCAATTTCAAACTGGCTTTTTTCCTGGCATTTAATTACGTTCTGATAGAGGAGTCACTTCCCAGGTGGCATAGTGGTTAAAAAGAATCTGCCGGCCAGTGAAGGGATGCAGATTTGATCCCTGGATCAGGAAGTTCCCCTGGAGAAGGGAATGGCAACCCACTCCAGTATTCTTGCCTGGAAAATTCCAGGACAGAGGGGCCTGGCAGGCTACAGTCCATGGGGTTGCAAGGTTGAACACGATGAGCACAAACACAGAGGAGTTAGTAGGTCATAGTCAGTGCCGTAGTGAATAGTTAAGGAAACAAACTCTCAAACCTGAGGACCTAGGTTCGTATCTTGACCTTTCAGCTTCTAAGCTGTGTAATTTTAAACAAGTTACTAACACCTCTGGGCCTGTTTGTGCTGTCAAATTGGAGATATGAGTAGTAGAATAGTCCCTACCTTATGAAAACTGAATGAATTAATCTAAGTGAAGCACCTAGCACAGTATGTGGCATATTGTAAGCAATTTTAAATATTTGATATCACTGGGCTTATTCATAATATTACTATTAAGCATATCTCTTAAACCATTACCAATTACAACCTCTGAGCCAAATCCAACTCACCTCCTGTTTTTGCAAATAAAATTCTATTGGAACACAGTCCCATCATTTATATGGTGTCTCTGGCTGCTTTTGCACTTACATGGGCATGTTGAGCAGTTGAGACAGAGACTACTAAGCACGCAAAGCCTAAAATATTTACTATCTGGCCTCTAGCTATTTACAGAAAAAGTTTCCTGACCTCTGCTATAAGCAAGGGACTGTGCTAAATTTAATCCCTGCAACATGAAAAATAATTTCTGTACATAACACTAGGTAGATACCCAGTTCAGTAACTCAGTCGTGTCCAACTCTTTGCAACCTCATGAACCGCAGCACACCAGGCCTCCCTGTCCATCACCAACTGCCAGAGTCATCCAGACCCATGGCCTTCGAGTTGATGATGCCATCCAGCCATCTCATCCTCTGTCTTCCCCTTCTCCTCCTGCCCTCAATCTTTCCCAGCATCAGGGTCTTTTCCAATGAGTCAGTTCTTCACATCAGGTGGCCAAAGTATTGGAGTTTCATCAGTCCTTCCAATGAACACTCAAGACTGATCTCCTTTAGGATGGACTGGTTGGATCTCCTTGCAGTCCAAGGGACTCTCAAGAGTCCCACAGTTCAAAAAGCATCAATTCTTCGGCGCCCAGCTTTCTTTATAGTCCAACTCTCACATCCATACATGGCCACTGGAAACCCTATTTTGCATAAGAAGCAGAGACTCGGAGTTATTATGTAAGATAATACACTCACCAGTCACACAACTAGTAAAAACAAAATTGGAACTTAAAGCACATTTTTATGACTCCAAATACATGTCTCAGATGAGGTTATGTAGTTCTTTAATGATACGTGCCAACTGTGATGGTTCCTAGTTACTTTGTCTTACTTTGTCTCTAATCTCATATGTGGATGACACAGATTACAGATTTTAAAAGTCCGCATTCAAGCCAATCAGTTCCATTTCATCCATGTTGAGAACTCCAGGTTGCTATGTTGCTTCATCTAGTCTGTTTCCCATCTCCATCTTTGTTGACATCCAGCTTCCCCTTACTGGGAGGGAAATATTTGCCTTCACCAACAGCGCTGCCTGCAGGCAGTCAACTGTGCCGTTGATGGGGAGGGTTTAGGCTGTGGCTTTGTTTCCTCTTGGCTTCCTGGATGTCTGCCCTGTAGGTAGTCAGGTGAAAGCCAATTGAAATGCCAAGTGTCTGAAGCTTTGCCTGCCAGAAGTTTATTTTGTTTAAGAAGGTTTGATTTCCCTTTGATTCGCTTTTGAAAGATGTTATATGCATAAGAATTAAGTCCTAGGAACAATGTCTCATGAGATCAATTTGCAAGACCCTTTAGTTTAGAAAGAAAGATCATTCTCTAGTGTCTATGTTGGTTTGATATGGAAATATATACACTTGCCCTACATCTTGATTGCCAATGTGCTCAGAAGTTTCTTTGTAAAGTCAGGCATTAAATCCATACTCTCTGCACCTTAATGTTCCTTTTTGGCATCTGCATATAGACACTCTCTAAAGGATGAAGCCCTTAGGCCCAAAAAGAATGTGATGGAATAATTCTCAAATCTATGTCTTCATAAAGCCATCTTTGCTGTTGACTGAAAGCAGGACTAAAACTTCTGGTGACTATAAATCCAGACAGTATACTTCCAGTGGTAATTAGGTTTCTTACAGATCTGAGATCCTCTGTGCTAGACTCCAAACAACAGTTGGTAGTTCATTTTGCAAAAGGGACTTATTCCAAAGCTCTAAGAAAGACATTATTAGATTGTCAAATGATTTTGGGAGTTTTCCAGTTACATAAAGGCATCTCCTTAGGATCATTTGCTTCATAAAATGTTTATAAAGCCTAATTAGCATTTATCTGTCCTCACTATGCACAGAAGTTGCCTGGATAGTACAATTTAATATACATATTTTTATATTAAATAGTACTATCTAGGCAATTTTTAAAAACAATTATTTTTTTTAACCAGAGGCTAATTACTTTACAATATTGTGTTCTTTGCTGTACATCGACATGAATCAGCCACAGGTACTGATGCATCCCCCCATCCTGAACCCCCCTCCCACTTCCCTCCCCACCCCATCCCTCTGAGTTGTCCCAGAGCACCAACTTTGAGTGCCCTGCTTCATGCATCAAACTTGCACTCAAGGCAACTTTTGTGTATAGTCACTCGTGCCACTGTACCATGGAAATCGTATGCCTTAGTGAAGAGTCTTGGTATGATTTTACCTTCCAGTCAACCTTCAGTGGTTACACAGCATCACTGACTCAATGCACATGAATTTGAGCAAACTTTAGGAGATAGTGAAGGATAAGGATGCTGGGTGTGCCACAGTCCATGGGTTTGCAAAGAGTTGGACACAACTTAACAACTGAATAACAAACTAGCTGGCATTATGATGTGTGCTAGGGAAATAAAAGCATGAGGATGTATTAGGTTCATCTGTGTGCCCAAACTTTCTATTCATTTCAAAGAGTCTTCTTTCTTCTCTCACTTAGGATGTCCTTTGTGAGTTCTCTGCCATAGTTAAGGATGCCCTGACAGGGTCATCAGTGGTACTTACAGTTTCCAAAACTGACATGGGAACCATTGTGTGTGTGTGTGTGTGTGTGAAGGAGCTCATGGTTGCTTTCTGAAACTGTAGCCTTGGAACGTTATTTATATATTATGCATTTCATTCAGCTCTAGTTTTTATACAAAACAATGATTGTATTCCTTAAACAATCTAAACCCTTTCTGACTATTATCATTTAAACTAATATTGGAGATTTAAGGTGAAATTTCCTCATTCCAGGAAAGAAACATGTGCTATTTTATAATTAAATGTGAATTATTAATCACAAATGAAGCATATATTGTATAATTTTAAAAGGCATATTTGGTATTTCAATATAACATTTTTATAAATCAAGTAAAATTCCTAATATCTTAACTCACATTATGAAAACTTGGGCTTGGAACTTGACTGTGAGAGAAATAAAGTCTTAGAAGATGTTTGGGGGGAATATGCCACTGAATGAATGCATATTGACATCACTAGCTTTAAACTTTACCTTTATAAAAAGTTAATATGAATTTAAAGGAAAAAAAATTGTTGAAATAATTAAACTAGATACTCAACTTGTATGAATGAAGCCCCAAAGCACATTAGCAGTTTTAGTAGCCACATCACATGTGTGATCATTCACTCAGTCACATTTGACTCTTTGCGATCCCATAGACTATACCCACCATGCTCCTCTGTCCATGGAATTCTCCAGGCAAGAATACTACAGTGGGGAGCCATTCCTTTCTCCAGGGGATCTTCCCCACCCAGGGATTGAACCCAAGTCTCCTGCTGTCTACTGCAATGGCAGATGGAGTCTTTAACACTGAGCCCCGTACTACACTGCATAGAGGCCTCATTCTGAATTCACTGTCAATTTAAATCTGTCTCCTTTTTTCAGAGCCATTGCTGCTGTTAAACCTCTTTTTCATGTATACTTACACCCTTTTTTCTAATAGGTCGTATCTAATATTTATCGCTATTACTTCTTGCTATCTTCAACTCATTATCCTATGGATTTCTTTTGAAATCTTAGCACCAACCTCTTACTTATTAGCTCTCCCTAATAGATCCCCATCATCTTTAGATGTAGATAGGAGGCACACTGGGTCTTCATTGCACCAGGTTCCTTTGGACCCCTTTGGGTCTCTATTCCAAACTGTGAAGCTAGCAATCAATTCTACTAGACCTCTTTAAAGAGCTTATGGCCATCTGATGTCTTTAGAATATAAACTTAAGTGACCACGGGGGCCTTTTGAATGGTCTTTCTAAAGCTTAATAATTAGCCAACAATTTTATCACAATGGACTATAGATCTCATGTGATTGACCATCGATGCTTTGGCTTTACTTCAAAAACCTATTTTGTAGAAAATTAGGTTGTAATTTTTTGCATTGTTAAGTGATATTTATCTGAGAAACTGACCCAAGAGAGTTATTGTACACTGGTGGTTTAGAAAAGGGTTTTTTATTGTGAAAGTTAATGAACCACAATGCAGGTCACTTCAATTGTACTTTATATGTGAACTTTTTCTACAATGAAAATAAGAAAATTATCTCTGCCCATGAGTCAAAGATAACTTTTTAATTAAAATAAAATTGTGAATTCTGCCACCTACTGTATAATCCCTATTGATAAATACAGTCCTATATCTTTAAAGTTTATACTTGTAGATCCTGGAAAACATGCCTGTATGACCTCTAACTTGAATCAAGGGGAACTTGAATATACTTATAAGTCAGCAAGTATTTTGCCTTGATTTTTCAATTATTCTGTGGCTAATCTTAGTAGATATTTGACAGCACTTCTTAAGCTCTTTTTTTTTTCCAGAAGAAAAACATAAAAAGCTTTCATCAGCCTGGCCTCTTTGTAATTAATTTTTCCATATTTATATAATTTTTAATAACTATCTCATTTTTCTAGCTATTATGAATTAGGGTACCCTGAATAACTTTGTACATACATCTTTGTTAACTTTTGTAAGGATAACAGTCAGTCAGTCACTCAGTTCAGTCACTCAATCGTGTCTGACTCTTTGCAACCCCATGAATCGCAGCACACCAGGCCTCCCTGTCCATCACCAACTCCCGGAGTTGACCTAAACCCATGGCCTTCGAGTCAGTGATGCCATCCAGCCATCTCATCCTCTGTCTTCCCCTTCTCCTCCTGCCCTCAATCTTTCCCAGCATCAAGGCCTTTTCTAATGAGCCAACTCTTCACATCAGGTGGCCAAAGTATTGGAGCTTCAGCTTCAACATCAGTCCTTCCAATGAACACCCAGGACTGATCTCCTTTAGGATGGACTGGTTGGATCTCCTTGCAGTCCAAGGGACTCTCAAGAGTCTTCTCCAGCACCACAGTTCAAAAGCATCAGTGCTTCAGCACTCAGCTTTCTTCAAGTCCAACTCTCACATACATACGTGATTATTGGAAAAACCATAGCCTTGACTAGATGGAACTCTGTTGGCAAAGTAATGTCTCTGCTTTTTAATATGCTATCTAGGTTGGTCATAACTTTCCTTCCAAGGAGTAAGCGTCTTTTAATTTCATGGCTGCACTCACATCCTGCAGTGAGTTTGGAGCCCCCCAAAAATAAAGTCTGATGCTGTTTCCCCATATATTTTCCATGAAGTGATGGGACCAGATGCCATGATTTTAGTTTTCTGAATGTTGAGCTTTAAGCCAACTTTTTCACTCTCCTCTTTCACTTTCAACAAGAGGCTTTTTAGTTCCTCTTCACTTTCTGCCATAAGGGTGGTGTCATCTGAATATCCGAGGTTATTGATATTTCTCCGGCAATGTTGATTCCAGCTTGTGCTTCTTCCAGCCCAGCGTTTCTCATGATGTATTCTGCATATAAGTTAAATAAGCAGGGTGACAATATACAGCCTTGACATACTCCTTTTCCTATTTGGAACCAGTCTTTTGTTCCATGTCCAGTTCTAACTGTTGCTTCCTACCTGCATACAGGTTTCTCAAGAGGCAGATCAGGTGGTCTGGTATTCCCATCTCTTTAGAATTTTCCATGGTTTATAGTGATCCACATAGTCAAAGGCTTTAGCATAGTCAATAAAGCAGAAATAGATGTATTTCTGGAACTCTCTTGCTTTATTGATGATCCAGCAGATGTTGGCAATTTGATCTCTGGTTCCTCTGCCTTCTCTAAAACCAGCTTGAACATCTGGAAGTTCACGGTTCATGTATTGCTGAAGCCTGGCTTGGAGAATTTTGAGCATTACTTTGCCACTGTGTGAGATGAGTGCAATTGTGCGGTACTTTACACTTCTTTGGCATTGCCTTTCTTTGAGATTGGAATGAAAACTGACCTTTTCCAGTCCTGTTGCCACTGCTGAGTTTTCCAAATTTGCTGGCCTATTCAGTGCAGCACTTTCACAGCATCGTCTTTCAGGAAGCTCAACTGGAATTCCATCACCTCCACTAGCTTTGTTTGTAGTGATGCTTCCTAAGTCCCACTTGACTTCACATTAAAGGAAGTCTGGCTCTAGGTGAATGATCACACCATCGTGATTATCTGGGTCGTGAAGATCTTTTTTGTACAGATCTTCTGTGTATTCTTGACACTTCTTCTTAATATCTTCTGCTTCTGTTAGGTCTTTTAGAACTAACACCCAAAAAAGATGTCCTTTTCATTATAGGGGACTGGAATGCAAAAGTAGGAAGTCAGAAAACGCTTGGAGTAACAGGCAAATTTGGCCTTGGAGTACAGAATGATGCAGGGCAAAGGCTAATAGAGTTTTGCCAAGAGAACACACTGGTCATAGAAAACACCCTCTTCCAACAACATAAGAGAAGACTCTACACATGGACATCACCAGATGGTCAACACCGAAATCAGACTAGTTATATTCTTTGTAGCCAAAGATGGAGAAGCTCTATACAGTCAGCAGAATCAAGACTGGGAGCTGACTGTGGCTCAGATCATGAACTCCTTATTGCCAAATTCAGACTTAAATTGAAGAAAGTAGGGAAAACCACTAGACCATTCAGGTATGGCCTAAATCAAATCCCTTATGATTATACAGAGGAAGCAAGAAATAGATTTAAGGGACTAAATCTGATAGAGTGCCTGATAAACTATGAACAGAGGTTCATAACATTGTACAGGGATGGATCCAGACCATCCCCATGGAAAAAAATGCAAAAAAGCAAAATGGCTGTCTGAGGAGGCCTTACAAATAGCTGTGAAAAGAAGAGAAGTGAAAAGCAAAGGAGAAAAGGAAAGATATTCCCATTTGAATGCAGAGTTCCAAAGAACAGCAAGGAAAGATAAGAATGCCTTCCTCAGCGATCAATGCTAAGAAATAGAGGAAAACAACAGAATAAGAAAGCCTAGAGATCTCTTCAAGAAAATTAGAGATATCAAGGGAACATTCATGCAAAGATGGACTCGATAAAGGACAGAAATGCTATGGACTTAACAGAACCAGAAGGATATCAGTACAAGAGACGTTTAGAATTGATATTACTGGGTCACAGAATATGTCCATTTAAGTATCGATAGATACTGCCAAAAAAATGTCTGTTAATAATTCCCCAGTTATGTCTGTGTCTGCTTTTATGTAAAATCATAAACCCTGGACATTAGCCTTCTTTATCCTCTTTATAAAACTGATTAGGAAAAAATATTTCCAACTTTACATTTCCTAGTTATAAATGAGGGTCTGTTTTTCTTTATTTCTTTACTTTAAAGCAAAACTTCTGTTGAGATGGGGGGGTCTTATCAGCAGGAAGTCTAAAAGGCTGCAGTATTTACTTCTTTTTAAGATGATTTTTAATTGAAACACACTATACACTGAGAACCCACTCCAGTATTCTTGCCTGGAGAATCGTGTGAACAGAGGAACCTGGTGGGCTGCTGTCCATAGGGTCACGCAGAGTTGGGCACGACTGAAGCGACTTAGCAGCAGCAGCAGCATAAACTGAGAGGCTGGGTTTAGAAAAGGCAGAGGAACCAGAGATCAAATTGCCAACATCCAATGGATTATTGAAAAAGTGAGAGAGAGTTCCAGAAAAACATCTACTTCTGCTTTATTGACTACACCAAAGCCTTTGACTGTGTGGATCACAACAAACTGTGGAAAATTCTTAAAGAGATGGGAATATCAAATCACCTGATCTGTCTCTTGAGAAACCTGTGTGCAGGTCAAGAAGCAACAGTTAGAACTGGATTTGGAACAACAGACTGGTTCCATCAGGAAAGGAGTACGTCAAGGCTATATACTGTCACCCTGCTTGTTTAACATATATGCAGAGTACATCATGTGCAATGCCTGGCTGGCTGAAGCACAAGCTGGAATCAAGACTGCCAGGAGAAATATCAATAACCTCAGATATGCAAATGACACCACCCTTATGGCAGAAAGTGAAGAGGAAATAAAAGGCCTCTTGTTGAAAGAAAAAGAGGAGAGTGAAAAAATTGGCTTAGAGCTCAACATTCAGAAAACTAAGATCATGGCATCTGGTCCCATCACTTCATGGGAAATATATGGGGAAATGGTTGAAACAGTGAGAGACTATTTTGGGGGAGGCTCCAAAATCACTGCAGCTGGTGACTGTAGCCATGAAATTAAAAAACACTTACTCCTTGGAAGAAAAGTTATGACCAACTTAGACAGCTTATTAAAAAACAGAGACGTTGCTTTGCCAACAAAGGTCCATCTAGTAAGGCTATGTTTTTCCAGTAGTCATGTATGGATGTGAGAGTTGGACTATAAGGAAGGCTGAGTGCTGAAGAATTGATGCTTTTGAACTGTGGTGTTGCAGAAGACTATTGAGAGTCCCTTGGACAGCAAGGAGATCCAACCAGTCCATCCTAAAGGAGATCAGTCCTGGGTGTTCATTGGAAGGAGTGATGTTGAGGCTGAAACTCCATTACTTTGGCCACCTGATGGGAAGAACTGACTCATTGGAAAAGACCCTGATGCTGGGAAAGATTGAAGGCAACAGGAGAATTGGACAACAAAGGATGAGATGGTTGGATGGCATCACCGACTCAATGGCCATGGGTTTGAATAAACTCTGGGAGTTGGTGATGGACAGAGAGGCCTGGCCTGCTGCAGTCCATGGGGTCCCAAAGAGGTGGACATGATTGAGTAGCTGAACTGAACTGATACACTGAGAAAAGCATGCAAGTCATGAGTGAACAGCTCAATGAGTTCTTATTAACTGAATTCATGCATGATATCACAATTCACATAAAGAAATAGAACAATACCAGTGATCCAGAAACATCTCTTGTGACCCCTTTCAGTCACTGCTCTGTCCTCCATGGGAATTACCTGTCTAAGTTTTAATACCATATTGTTTTGCCTTTAAAAAAGACATTTAAAATCATTAATATGCTATATCCTCTTTGGTGTCTGGCCACTTTTTTGCCTTTGTTCCATAGAGGAGTAGATGGCTCATTCTTATTTCTGTATACTGGTCTACTATATAAACATACCACAGATTTCTTCTGCTGTTGATGAACATTTAAGTTATTTCCAGTTTGGGGCTGTAGTGAATTAAGGTGCTATAAACATTCTTGAAAAGTTCTTGGATGGCTGCTTTCATTATTCTTGGATATATACTGTTGGAGGAGAAATATTTTTAGGTTCCATGGCTGGTCTAATAACCAAATTGACATAAAACAGATGAACAGGAGAAAAATTGAGTTTAATTACATGTATACCTCCTGTATACTTGGGAGAGACTCTAGAAAAGTGAATAACTTGCCAAAATGGACAAAGCCACTACCTTTATACCATCTTTAGCTAAAGACAAAAGATACTGGGGTGGCATCAGTGAGTTATGGGAGATGACCAAAAAGAGCACAGTAAACAAGCGTTGGTTTGCAGAACTCCTCCCTTAGTAGGAGTTCTTAGAGACTGAGTCATCCTCTTCTTCCCGGTACAACAAGGGAGATACCCCTACAATAGGAGTTTCCCTTAGAAATGTAAATAGTTTTTTTAAAAGAGTAACTTCTAGTTGGCTTTCAGAGCTGTTTTATGCCCCAATTTTTTAAAAAAAGTATCAGCTCAAAATAATTCATATACCAAAGAGGCCTATTTTGGGGTGACCAATTCTGTTTCCCTACAGTACCTGGAAGAGAGATAACATTTCCCATAGGAGATCAATCACTTCTACTAAAAGGTCACTTCAGTCGTGTCGTTGTGCTCAATGTCTTTAGAATGAACTAAAAACATTTTAACATGGATTTTAGGGGTTGCACATCCACTCCAGTATTCTTGCCTGGAAAATTCCATGGACAAAAGAGCCTGGCCGGCTACAGTCCAGCTACCGTCCATGGGGTTGCAAAAGAGTCGGACATGACTGAGCAACAGCAACAACATATTAAGAGATATACCTTTTTTATCTAAGCAACTTAACCTACAAAGCAGGGCAACTTTGTTTTCCAAACATCTCCTCTCATTTCCCTATGAATGGCCTTTCCCTTTCTATCTTTAGGCCCCTAGCCCTTTCCTTAGCTCAGGATGCTTTGTAAGCCTCAACTACCTGACTACCCTTTGCATCTCACATTTCTATGAGCTCCTGTGCCTATGAAATTAAATTTGTTTTTCTTTTCTTAATCAGTGTTATGTCAATTTAATTATTACACTAGTCAAAGAACCTACAAAGAAAGAAGTTTCCATCTGCTTCAAAGGCAAAATAGGAATAGTTCAGGCTTTGTGAGCCAAAAGGCAAAACTGAGACTATTATGTAGATACTTAAATATCATGGTAAAGGGAAAACCAAATTATACACAATTTTCATTGCTGAAATTTAAAATACAATAATAGATTCAAACTGACTATGTCTGTAACCTTCCAATTCAAAGAGCAGCATTGGCCCTCCGCATGCACTGAACTCGTGCAATTCAACCACACATACTCAAGTAAAATAGAGCTGGAAGCCAATACAAATGAATGACAATTTTAATAATGCTAATTCTTATGATTTTTTGTTGTATATTTCCTGGAGTGATCATGAGATGTATCGACTTAAAACAGTCACAACCTAGAAGCTGAGAGTTCTGTTTTGTTTGGTGGGAATTTTTAGGACTTCAGGCCTGGGAGATAGCATCCATCTCAAGTGACCGTGAGTGAACTGTTCAGAGGACCTGGGGGGAGGAGTCAGGTTATATAGAAGCTTGTAACAAGAGGCAAGTAGTCTGAACATCAAAAGATTATTGTTAGTTAAGGAAAACCAGATGTCTCAGAATTTAGCACTTTTCTATGTACGGAAAGATGCAAGATACTGGGCTTACTGAAATCATTCCTTTCATATACATCTCAGCCATCTGGGGCCAGCATCCTGGGATTTGATTATTCACACCTTAGGTCCTTGCTCACCTTGGGGAGTCTGATGGCTGCAAGTAGCTACCATTGTTATTCCTGGGTGCCCTAGGGGTTCGGAGGCTCACATGTGGAGGGCCAGAATCATGAATCATGCATGCCTGTGACATCCTTGTTTACCGATATGGCAGGAAATGTCCCATTTCACAGATGGCCCTCTTGAGTCAACTGTCCTCCCCTTTTAGTTTGTCTTATCTCCTACATGGTTAGCATCTCTCCAGTCTAATGAAGGAGTTAGTGACTTTCTGAGGTGATTTTGACCTAACGTGTTTTTTGGCCATTCCCCCATGGGCTTTTTAAAATTAACTCTTTTTAATAGATAAAGGAACTGATGGTTAGAGTCATTTATCAAAGATTCCACACATAAATTCATCCCAGAAGTAAGGGTAAAATCACACCCTGAATAGTTGGAATCTGTTCTCTTGACTGCAGTTTCAGATTGCTCCCCTAAGCTTCCAAAGATGACATGATGAACCAAAGAAAAAGCTAAGTGATGAGTTTAGGGGTGAGAGATTGGAGGGTGTGACGTGATTGAGTAGGAAAGAAGACATTCTAGGCTAAGACAGAGGTCTAAGTGAATCTGTGGAGGGAAAAAGGAGAAAGGCATTACGTGTGTAAGACTCTTCTCTGAGGACCTTGCATTTTCACAAACACTTGTCTGGAAACAGCATTCTTCCAAATGGCTTTCATGCATTATTGAGTGTAGTGGAAATTTGGTATGTGATGCTTAGGCCTCCTCAATAGCTTCAATTTCCATGTTGACCCCATTAACCTGAATATAATTTGCTGTGGAGAAGAAAATTTTAGCCTTAGGTTGAAATTTATGTACTTTTCAGCCAGTTTTTCCCTAATGTTATTTCATTACAATCATTAACTGACATAGCTGTTTCTTCAGGGAACTCAAAACTTTAGTAACCATATTCTGCTGGTCAGATTATCACTCATGAAATGTCTGCTGATGAACTGACATCTAACCAAGGAAGAGGAGTCTTTTTTGTTTTTGTTTTTGTTTTTTTTTTACAGACTTCCCACTGCAAGGTCACTTTATGTCTGATTTATCTAAAGGCATAAGCTGAAACTCTGAAAGATGGCATTTTCTTACATTAGGTGGGAAAATTTCTCTCTCATTTAGTCTAAATAAGTTAAAGTCTAAATTAGTCTATTTCTACACGTTGCTTCTACATTGCTCAAATGTCAGTTAATCAATATTGTTTGGTCGTAAAAATGTTAAGGTCTAATTTACATCACTAAAAGTTGAAATTCAGTGTATTTGAGTCAGTCAATATAATTAAAACATCAAAAGCGATGATTATGAAGTTTTACAGTTTGAGTCAAACTTTACTGAGCTGTTCATATTTATTACTCCATTTATTCTTCACAAATACCCAATGAAGTTATTCTCACAATCCCATTTTACAAAGCTCAGAGACTTTAAGAGATGCATGTTTTACATGACCTAGCTGGGATTGAAACCCGTTTGGTTTACTACTGAGCTCAAGAGTCTTCACTATAGTATTTTAACAATTCTTTCATGATTCTGCTATTTGGAATTTCTTAACAACAGAGGCTCAACCATCCAGTTGACAGTGAGTCAGTTCACCGATTGTTTGACTATCAATTGCTAGAAATCAATATGGTGACTTATTTGGACTTCGTCTGCAGTAGATGTCTCATAAAATCATTATCTAATTGATTCTCTCTCCCAATTGCTCTCAGTAAATTTAAAAGATGATTTTTATTACAGTAACACGAATGGTAACAAAAGCAGCTACACAGTTTGAGCATTTAGTATGTTTCAGGCACTGGATCAAATACTTTCTGTGCATTTTTAAAAAATTAAGTTCTCAGAAAGATTATATGTACAGTGTTAGAACCCTAAAACTAAATTCCCAAGGTATCATAGAAAGGTGTTTTGTCTTTGTACCCAGTTCCTAGCACCCAGCTGGTAATCCTTGGACTCTCTAAAGTAATGTGTGTTTTGTATGCTAATGAGATGACTAGTGGCTGGGGATCCCTAGATAGTTTCAGGGCAGAAGCTGATCACCAGGACGACCAAGGTACCCGGAAAACCAAGATATAAGAGGGTTGGAGAGAAGCAGGGCTGGAAGTTGAGTTAATCACAAATGGCCAGCAATTTAAATCAATCATGCCTATGTAAGATCACGAAAACTTTCATAGAATGACAGGTTTTTGAGAACTTCTTGGTTGGTGAATGCTTTGAGATGTGGGGAGGTAGCAGTACCTGGAGAAGTCACAGAAGCTCCACTTGAACCTCCCTCCTCCCAGCCTCTGACTGTATCTTGTCCTAGGCATCCTTTCTATTTGGCTGTTACCGAGTTGAATCATTTGTAATAAACTAGTAAGCATAAATAAACTGCCTTCCTGAGCTTTGTGAGCCTTTCCAGCAAATTATTAAATCAGAGGAGTCATGAGAACCCCTAAAGTTATCACCAAGTCAGGCAAAAGTACAGGTGGTTTGGGCATCCCATTTGCAACTGTTGCCTGAAGTGAGGTCAGTGTTGGAGGACTGAACCCTTCAACCTGTGTGGTCTGCACTAACTCTGGCTAGTTAGGGTCAAAATTGAGTTGAATTATTGGATACCAGTTGCTACTGGGGACTTGGAGAAGTGACATGAAAAATAAAACCACAGAATTCTTTAAATAACTGAAGCCAATACAAATTAAATATATATATATATATATATATATATATATATATATATATATATATAATTTATTAGCACATTTAAAGAAGGAGTCAAGAGTAAGAGTCAGCAGTGTTGGATCTGCTTGAGGACCAGGTCCACCTCTATCTCTTCTCTCCACTGTTCTCCAGATCAGTTTGATTCCACACTGAATCTCTGAAAAGATCAGCTTGCATCTAGTCCAACAGAAAGTAAGTTTTTCCCCAGTGTTTCTCCTTAACCTTGATTCAGTCTGATTGAACCAACTTGGATCACAAGCCCATCCTCAGACCAGTCTCCATGACTATGGAAGGACTAAGCTGTGTGGCCAGGTCTAGGGCATAGTCCCACTTGTGAAAGCTTTAGTTCACCTGCTCTAAATGGACTGCAAATGAGGTGGGAGTAGTCACACCCCAAAGGAAACCTAATATGCTCTTATCAGAAAGAAGAATGAAAAGATAGGCAAGCAAAAACAGTTGGGTTTTGTCTTACTAACTGGCAAATTTCAGCATGTCAGTTAAATTTCCTGACCCTTAATTTAGTTGTCGGTAACACGGAGATAATTGTGACTGTCACTTTCTGTTGTTAAAACCCACTGCCTTTTATCTAACTCTAAGAAGCCAACAGCATTTGAACCCCTGTAATGTGATATTCCATTATCTTATCCTCACAACCCTAAAAAGAATTATTATTACCTTACTCAGTAAGGTAAAACTGTTAAGTTCTTTTCTTCTCTGAACAATCAGATTCTTAAAGACAAAATGTACATTTTCATACTTGTTTAGATCTTATGAGTGCTGCTGATTTTTAGGAGATGTCCTTGGTAACTGAAATCAAATATCAAATGCAGTAGATTTTTTACCAGAAATTACCTAACTAATCCCTAAACATTGGAGGAAAAGTGTATTACATGGGTATGAGTTGACAGACATGTAAATTCTCCCCAGAAGATCCTTTGGATTGTTGGTAGAATCCGTGTCCTTGCAGTTATGACTTCCAACTAGAGACTACTCCCAGTGCTTAGAGGCCATTTGCAATCCCTTGCCATGTGGACATTTCCATACATCCTCTCCCAAAGTCAGCACTGGAAATAGAGTGTCTTTGTGGCTGTTTTATTAGTAGTCATTGTTTAGTCACGAAGTTGTATCTGACTCTTTGCAACCCCGTGGACTACAGTAAACCAGGCTTTCCTTTCCTTCACTGTCTCCCAGAGCTTGTTTAAACTCATGTCCATTAAGTCAGTGATGTTACCCAACCATCTCATCCTCTGCCATCTCCTCCTTTTGCCTGCAGTCTTTTCCAGCATCAAGGTCTTTTCCAGTGAATTGGCTCTTCACATCAGGTAGCCAAAGTATTGGAGCTTCAGCTTCAACAACAGTCCTTCCAATGAATATTCGAGTCTCTTTAGTGCATATTAACAGGATTCATAGAGGTGGAGCTACAGATACAGATAGAGATACAGATAAAAGAGCATTATGGGAATGACATCCCATTATTGCCATATATATAGCCTAATCACAGAAGTGCTATTCTATCACCTTTGCTATACTATAGTCCATACTCTATGTTCTAAAAGTACCATCCTCACTAAGGGGAGAGCGTTAGACAGAGCAGGAAGAGGGCACCCCTCTAGAGTCTGCCATAGGCCTCATCCTTAGGTATTTGCTCACCCTATTCTTTGAACCTAAAGTGTCTGTCTCCTATCACCACAAGAACAAGTAATCCTTAAAGGACCAACGATCTGAATCAAACCCTTTTACTTCAGCAAGTCTTACTCAGTCTGTTAGGATAAAGATAGTACCTTGTAATCCTTCGGACACTCCAGTAATGGAAAGAGCCTACCCTCTCGTGGCTCTTATTACTTTATAGTTTGAATTATTCATTTTTGTTTTCTCTCTTAGATCTCTGACTAGATCTTTGAAGTCAAGGATACTTCCTTTCATTTACTCATATATTTTTTAAAGCATTTATCAAAATTGTAACATGTACCAATATATCAGAACTACAGTTGGTTGCAAGTCATGGGAATCTCATCTGGGTGGTAGGTTAAGCAAACCGGTAGGCATTTATTTTCTCTCATGCAATAGAAAATTTGGAGACATGTTTGGTGACTTTGCAATTGCTGAACACTCTCCAGGTTAAAGTCTCTATGATTTTCTTGACCTCTTTGATCTGCCTTTCTCTCATTGGCACAAAATGGCTGCTATACTTCCAGCCATCTAGCCTTCATTTCAGATAGGAAGAAGCAAACAATAGTAAACGGGAAAGGGCAGGTGTTATATAAGGAAAGCAAAGTCTTCCTAGATATACCTACCAAATTTTCATATATAACCCATTGACATGAACTGTGCCATGTGTCCATCACAGTTATAAGGGGAATAGAAAAATGGTTTTGATGCATAAGTATATGGCCCTCTGATCAAAACTGTTGTTTTAGCTCTATGAAAAAGAAGACAGTAAGTATTGAGTGACCTAATAGGGGAAGTAAAGGAAGTTTTCCCTCAGGAGGTGGCACTGAGATAAAGGTCAGTTTTGGAAGCTGTCTTAGAGTATTTCATATAACAAATGTATAGAAAAGAAGAAATTATAATTTCAGAGAATCTTCTTAATATCTTTGGTGTAACTCAGCTTCATGACTCTCTGTGGTAGAATATATAATTCAAACTAAAAAAAAAAAAAAAAAGCATGTTCTGCCCAAAGTTCAGCTGCCAGCTTCAGGCAGAGCCGTACCGAGTAGCACTAACAATAATTCTGGGAAGAACTCCATTTTTCTACTTGGCTTCCCTCTTTGTTGATCCATTCATTTGCACTCATATATGTCATGGTACTAAGATAGTGGCAAGCTCTTGATTGACATCTTTTCATTAGAAAGACTTTCAGAAAAAAAAATATTTTCCCAAGAACGAATAGTTTACAATCGGGTCTCATTGTGTACAGCTTGAGCTAGGACTGGTACCAGTCCTTGGAGCAATCACTTGGTCACTAGAGAATTCATAATCTACTTAGCTAGTTTTGAGTCTTTGTACTCTTCTCATTCAGGGGTAGAAGCAACAACTTCAAAACTCCATAAGCGGACATTGGAGAAGAGGCCTTTGGCTCCCTAAGGAAAACAAAGAAGCATGTACCAGTAGAAGTAGAAGAGTTTGCTGGCCAGATAAAAAGAAGAGAGCCTTTTCTATTCTGTAGTAGTATTCTATTTTCTGTTCTTTGTAGAAGAATCGGGAAGCTTCTCTTTGGAGGAAGCTTCCCCGATGGCTCCGTGGGTAAAGAATCTGTCTGCAATGCAGGAGACACAGGAGAAGCAAGTTTGATCCTTGGGTCAGGAAGATCCCCTGGAGGAGAAAATTCCATGGCCAAGGAGCCTGGTGGGCTGCAGTCCACGGGGTCTCAAAGAGCTGAGCACGATTGAGTCAGACACAGCTGACACTTCATGTGCGCAAAGTAGAGGTGGCTAACGGCGTTGATGATTGCCACAGTCAGTAATAGCAATATGAAAACCAAACCCTTGGTGGTGGTGTTTTTAATTATACTCACCCATTAAAACTCATTCTACAGTCTCAGAAATCTGAGAATTTATCCTGCCTGCTTTATGCCAACCAGCAGGCAAAAGTGACTGTGTTTTTAGGTTAGTTGAGTATGAGATTTCCAGAGAGCAGGGTTTCAATAGGACTAATACCCTTCCCTCAGTCACCAAATCCACCCTGAATGCCCCGGTGCTCATGTACGCACACAAACGTGCCTCCCTTTGTGCTGAGCTGGTGGAGCAGGTCAATTAAGTGAAGCTCATTTTAAGTGCAGATGGTCCTATGTACCTTCACGTCTGCCTGGTGGCCAGACTAAGTGATTTCGGATGGCCTCAGACTCCTGATCACATCCATGCAGCCAGGGAGGAAAGGAAATCTTGTTTATCATCTTGACAAACAGTCCTTTTCAATACCTCTGGACGCTTTATGTAACTCGGTAGAGTCAAATACTATTAAATTGTCATCACTGTCAAAAAGAGAAGTAATAAGTTTTTCTACCTGAGTCATAGTTAATGACTTCTACAATGTATAACACAAATCAGAGTGTCTGTTTGCCTTCTTTTCCCCAAATGTGTGTTTTCTGGTCTTGCTGACTGTGGAGGAGAGGCACAGTCTCATGATATGAAGAAATATATACTTTTGTGATTACCTCTCAGCTCCACCAATAAAATACCAAGATGACAAGGGCCAGATCCTTGGCTTGGATGAGATATGTGCACAGAGGAGGAAGCTGAGCAGCTATATCTCATTCCCGTTCTTCATGGATGGCATCGATTTGAAAGACCGTATTTCACCGGTAAAAGCCTTGGAATGGTTCCACCTTAGTTATCATTAAACGTATTTACAGAAGCAATTTAAGCTCTCTTAAGGGGGTAATACACCTTTTTTATTCTCATCACTTTAAAGAATAATACATGAGTCAGATTAGGCCGTATTAAATTGCAATAACAAACCACCTACAACTCTCATTGGTTGTAAATGAAGGTTTATTTCTTGATCAAGCAACATGCCCTTTGTGGTTCCTCAGTGAGGTTATATTTGGAGGTGTCACCCAGGAACTAGAACTGCCAGAACAGCCAATATCCAAAATAGGAGTGGGCATACTATAGTCCATAGACCAAATCTTGCTCACTATTTTTTTTTTTTATAGTTCATGAGCTAAGAATGCTTTCTACCTTTTTCAATGGCTGGAAAAAATCAAAAGGAGAATATTTTATGACCCCTAAAAATTATATGACATTCAAGTTTCACTTTCCATACATAAAATTTTATTTATGCACAGCCATACTTTTTATTTATATATTGTTCGTGGTTGTGTTCCAACTGCAGAGTTTGATAATTGCCATGGAGATCAAATGGCCAACAATACCAAAAACATTTTTGACCTGAGACCTTTATAGAAAAAGATGGCTGATTCCTGATCTAAAACACTGCTGGTTACTATACCAACAGGAAGAGAGCTCCAGAGTCTTCTACAAGTAATTAAAAGCTTGGTAGGAAAGTGATGGTCTTCCCTGGCAGCTCAGCAGTAAAGAATCTTCCTGCCACTGCAGGAGACACATGTTCAATCCCTGGCTCAGGAAGATCCCCTGGAGAAGGAAATGGCAACCCACTCCGCTATTCTTGCCTGGGAAATCCCAAGGACAGAGGGGCCTGGTAGGCCACAGTCCATGGGGTTGCAAAGATCAGACACAACTTTACAACTAAACAATAATACAAAAGTGACAGATCACTTCCTTTAATACAGAAATACTCAAATGGCCCCACCTCCCACAAGGGGACTGGGAACTACCCTAAACCTAGTGGGGAGGAGAGCCAGAAATAGTCATTTAGAAGTCCTAATGGTTACAACAGCTAAAATTAAAAACAGCAAGACTACAACAGCAAACATCTGTATGGTTCTTATGTTTCAGGCATTCTTCAAATGCCTCATTGATCCTCGCAACTACCTAATCATGAAAGTATTGTTATTTTCCCCATTTTACAGATGAGGAAACTAAGAATAGAAAGCTTAAATGGTCTTCCTGAGATAATACAGATCCCAGAGGGTGAAGGCAACAGTTAAATCCAGTCAATACGGCTCTAAAATACAATCTCAAATGCTATAGTCTTAAATATCCTACCACACGTGGATCCTTTAGGTCTAAGAAAAGCCTCAGCCATTGATAATATAGAGACTACTTCACCAAACCTTTATAGAATTCAATGTGTGTGTGTGTTAATCTCTCAGTCATGTCTGACTCTTTGCGGCTCCATGGACTGTTGTCCGCCAGGCTCCTGTCTGTGGAATTCTCCAGGCAAGAATACTGGAGTGGACTGCCATACCCTTTTCCAGGGGATCTTCCCAACCCAGGCACTGAACCCTGGTCTCCTCCATTGCAGGCAGATTCTTTACCATTTGAGCAACCAGAGAAGCCCATAGGATTCAATAGAAGTAAGCTAAATGTTAATTTTAGTATTTGTATAACAGATTTCCTGAAACTTGATAATTCACTTAGGAGTTTGAGAGTAATTAGACCATAGATGGAAGTAAAAGCTAATGCCTATGGATTTTCATGTGGTTCTCCTATGGGTACCACAGAAAGGATTTAGAATTTAAGATCAGTTTAAGACTCAGCAAGAGGACCCACCAGGGAAAATCAGACCCTAAAGTAAAAATGCTTCTTTCAGGGGATATTATTTTAAAGCCATTTCCCCTTGGCTAATCTGACATTGCATCTTGATCTTCTTGTTTTTGCTTCTAAGCTAACTCAGGAATATTGTTCTATGAGTGTGTATTTTTGTTTAGCTGAAGGAAATTACGTCATAAAATAGTTAGGATTTAGAGATAATAGATTCTGAGCCATTGCATTGCCTGCTGTCCTCCTGTGTTTTGATAATGGAGTTTGTGTATTGTCATTACTCATGTTCCTTTTAATATCCATACACTTACCCATGGAGGATAATAGAAGAATCCCATTTTAAGAGAATTATTTTTAAAAATTTTTATTTATTTATTTATTAATTTATTTATTTGTGGCTGCTCTGGGTCTTCATTGTTATTGTTATGGTTGGGCTTCCTCTAGTTTTGATGAGCAGGGACTACTCTTCGTGAGGTGCTGGGGCTTCTCTTTGCAGTGGCTTCTCTTTTGGAGCACAGGATCTGGGGTGTGGGCTTCCATAGCTGCAGCACGTGGGCTCAGTAATTGTCACTCATGGGCTCTAGAAAGCAGATTCAGTAGTTGTGGTGCAGAGGCTAAGCTGCTCCATGGCAGGTGGGATCCTCCCAAACCCAGGATCAGACTAGTGTTCCTTACATTGCAAAGCGGATTCTTAACTACTAGAGCACCAGGGAAGCCCTCCTTAAGAGAATTTTTAAAAGTTTATCATTGTTACTGGGCTTCCTTCTCAGAGTGTATTCCTGCTGATATGCCATTAAATAAACATCATGAAGAAACAGAATATAAATGAATAAATACTTAAGAGCAGATGAAACAAGGATGCAAAGTAGAAAGCAGGTAGACCACTAGTTGTTGTCATTGCACCAACAGTTCAGACATCTGACAGGAGAGTCTTGGAACTTGAAAAGTAAACGCTTCCATTTTCCAACCTTTCAGAATTGTGTCCTTCCATCAAAATTTCACATCACATATAACTGCCTCTGGTAGTGTCTTTGAAATTGGGTTTCACTTTTTATGTGAACAGTAAGAAGAATGCCAGTTTTTATTTATAGTGGACATGCTGTGTGCTGGTCAAAGTATTAACAACTATTTATTATAATCAGTTTGCCTGCACTCACTTAATTCTCATACTCATTTAGTCCTCACAACAACCCTAATAAGTTAATATTATTATTATTCACATTTTACAGAGGAGAACCCTGAGGCATAGAATAGAAAACAATAGGAAGCTGATTTACGACTTGAACTTTGGGGGCCTGACTCTACAATATTTTATTCATTTTGCTCACTGCCTCAGACATGACTGGCCCAGAATTTTTTCTTTTTCCTGCATTTGTCTACCCTGTATATACCACAGAACCCTGGGACAGAGGAGATGGTAATTTGTTTAATCTCAAGTATAAACAAATCAAGCAGCCATTTTGCCCTCCTTGACCAAGACATGCTTAAAGATCCATTAGTGTCTCTCTCGTCAATGATTTACAAAGACACTTGGAGCTTCCTTCCAGTCCACTGGGTCAATAAAGCATTTTTAACACAGTCTTAAATATGCATTTCTGACATCCGCTACAATAGATTCCAAGAGAGCTATTTATAAGGCCTTGATCGAGAAGTCCTATAAAAGTGAATATCAAAACACCTGTGCTTCTTCTTACATTTAACAGCTTTTAAAGAAAGGAACCACTTGCAAGAAAGTGAAAATGCTAGGATCCAAATTATCTTGTCAATCTTAGCATTCCTTAATCACATTTTATTCATCTCCTCCAAAAGTTGACTTCCACTATAAGCAGATATATCCTGGTTTTACCATTAATGAGGACTGAAGTTTCCTTATGGTTACTCTTTTTTTTTTTTTTACTTTATTTTATTTATTTATTTTTTTTTTTATTAAACATTTTTTTTTATTAGTTTTGCCAAACAATGACATGATATCACCATGGGTTTACATATGCTCCCCCTCCAGAACCCCCCTCCCTCCTCCCTCCCCCCGGGAAATCTCGTTGCACCAGTCCCAAGCATCAATCCTGGGCCGGCTATTGCTTAGACATATGATAATTAACATGTTTCTCTTAATTGCAATTTCATTTTCCAGTCATTTTGCTTAGAGTAAAATTCTTTTCCTTTGCACAATTTGGCTCTCCCCCAAACCAAAGTTCCAAGCTGATTTTTCTAGAAGGTGTATTAGAAGGTCACTTCTTTGCAAAAGCTACATTTATCATTCAAGTTCATTTTCTGACAAGACCACATATTGGATACTCAGGAAAAGATCCCCAAAGAAGACTAATGTCTATCAGTCTTTCATTTTTTCCCTTCTCTTCTTTCTTCCTCTTTCTTTCTCCTATCTCACACTTTTCTTCTTCCCTCCTCTGCTTTTTTTCCTTTCTTTCTTCTTTCCCTCCTTCAGTTATTTAGTTACTCAGTAATTTAGCAAGTGCGTGAATGTCTACACCAGGTACTCTGGGCTTTCTAGGTAAATGCAATGGTAAAGAATCTGCCTGCCAATGCAGGAGATATAAGGTTCATTCCCTGAATCAGGAAGATCCCCTGAAGAAGATATTCTTGCCTGGAAATTTCCACAGACAGAGGAACCTAGCAGGCCACAGCCCATCGGGCTGCAAAGAGTTGTACATGACTGAGCCACTAAGCACACACACACACACACACACGTATGTTCCAGGCACTAGGGATAAAGAAGTAAACAAGAGCTTCCTGCCATTACAGAGTACGTAGTGCAACAGGATGGAGAGGTGATAAACTAATAATTCCAATTAGGAGACATGGGGGACAAAAGCTAGTCTTTGGGGAAGAAGTTCATTCAACAAATAATTGCAGGCTAGAGGTGAACCCAGTAATAAAGTAATGAAATAGAAAAGTTGCTGCTTTTATGGAAATAAGAAAAGTGAAATATCCTTTAAAAATGTCAAAATAGGGCATTGTAAATATTATTATGGGATAATTATATGAGCTTGTAAGGTCATATAGAAAAGAGATTTAACTTACAATCTGATTCAAGGAGACCACCTAAAGAAAGTCTGAATAATGAGTACAGGAGCCCCCCCTCCCAAAATACAGAGTTTAGACTTATGTTAACTTAAAAAAAAGAAAAAAAAGATTATTTTCCATCTCAACTTTACATTCTCCCCTAGCATCTTCTTTCCCAGAAAACTTGGTGTTGTGATCATTTTGAATTGCTTGGCTACGCTTGGTCATGGACATGAAACTATCAACACCAAAATATACTAGTGTCAAATTCTCTGACAGATGAAAAGGATTAGATATTAGCAATCCCCCACAAGTGACCATTTTTAAATGGTTGACCCAGTTTGTAGCTCAGATCAATCAGTTTTGTCAGTATAAGCTATTTCTACTAGATGTCCATGGCAGGGGAGGGGGGACAAATCATTTAAGATCCCAATCATCAGATTTTTAGCCATCCACCTGCCAATCATTCCTAATCTCATCTTCCCTTTCCATCAAGATATGTAAGTGTCATCCACAGGGACTTTCTTTTTAAGAAATATTATCCTTAGCAATTTATCTTCTTTTTGTTTCCTCACCCATACAGGGCAAGAAAGCGATGCATTTAATTGGGAAGAAGGGATCATTGCTAGGAGCATATTGGGCTTGGAAATTTTTGTAAACTTTCCTACCTCAGAGAGAGTTGCTACTGCCAGAAATAATCTTGAAATGCTATCTTTTTTTTTTTTTTCCTTTTTTTCCTTTGAGGCTATTAGGAACTTTCTCTTCCTGTTAAAAATAGGTTTGATAATGCACTCCAAGTGCTGACAAATCCAAAAGAAAGAGCAGACAGAGGAAGTGGAGAGCTGCCCTGGGGAGCTTCTCGGTAGGGGACTTGCCCATCGCCTCCTGGGAAGCATGGCGTAAAAGAGTGGAAAGCAGGCCGCTATTTTATTTATTTATTCTTTTTATTTTATTTTATTTTATTTTTTAATTTTCTTTACTTTATTGTGTTGGTTTTGCCATACACTGACATGAATCCGCCTTGGGTATACATATGTTCCCTCTCCAGAACCCCCCTCCCTCCTCCCTCCCGATTCCCTCCCCTTGGGTCATCTCAGTGCACCAGCCCCGAGCATCAACCCTGGGCTGGCGATTGATTTCACATATGATAATTAACATGTTTCAATGCCATTCTCCCATATCATCCCACCCTTGCCCTCTTCCACAGAGTCCACAAGACTGTTCTATACATCTGCGTTTCTTTTGCTGTCTCACATGCAGGGTTCTCGTTACCGTCTTTCTAAATTCCATGCATTAGTATACTGTATTTTTGTTTTTCCTTCTGGCTTACTTCACTCTGGATAATAGACTCCAGTTCCGTCCACCTGAGTAGAACTGATTCAAATGAATTTTTTTTTTTAATGCTGAGTAATATTCCATGGTGTATATGTACCACAGCTTTCTTATCCATTCGTCAGTTGATGGGCATCTAGGTTGCTTCTATGTCCTGGCTATTGTAAACAATGCGGCGATGAACATTGGGGTACATGTGTCTCTTTCAATTCTGGTTTCCTCAGGCCGCTATTTTAAAAATGTGTATTAGAGGGAAAATTAGGAAACTGATGTCCATCTAACACATCTAACTTTTATCAGATTAGCCTGCATTCATCATGTAATTGATGAATTACTATATTTACCTTCTAATCTGGAAGAACAATAGGGACCCTTTCTAAGATTAGATTGTGGGTAGAAGGCTAATTTATTATAAAATATTTTGCCTTAGGTGTGTTTTCTATACACAAAGCCATGATACAAACCACAAACTAGAAAATCTGAGTAGTACAGACAAATCCCATACTGGCTTGTGTTTATGACACATTCTCTGCCAGTAGCAAAAAGGTTACTTCACTTGTCTTCTTAGCTGGTTCTACAGATGCTGAATGAAATCCAGAAAAGAAGCAAGTTTCCAGGTAATCCATAAGCAAGAAAGGAAAGCTCAGTTTTCTGAGCACTTAAATGACTGCTTTGAGAGGCCATAGATCATCTCGAAATCATTTTGACTTGGATTGAGATAAAATTTAGAATGGTCAGGCATTGGTGCCAAAGACTGAAAGGCATTTACATGACAAATTTTATCATTATGGTTTTGCAATAACCTTGGTAGTTGGGTTTGAAAGGACAGTTCACTGGGTAATTGTTAAAATGCAGATAAAATAGAGTTAAAAGAACAAGTTCCAGAAAGGGTTATAACAAACCTAACTCTTCCCTTTCATAGGAACCAAATCTGAAAATATTTTTATTTTCAGTCTCCTGTTTGAAGTAGCCAGCTAATGAGGCCAATAGGTAAAGAAAACTACAGTCAGTTCCAGAGGGTCTTGAAAAGTTTTCCCATGTGGTTATTATAGAAATCCAGAATTTTATTTCTTTTCACAGAATTGGATCAGCCTCTCTCTGTGTCTTGGGCAGATCAAAGTAAATGTAGGCTTCTGATATAGCCAAGAAAAAAAAAAAAACTAGCATAGAAATTGAAAAGGGGGAATGTATCTTACCAACTTACTATACAATTCTATACCAAAGACATCTAAACATCTCAGAAACGGTAAGTTCCTTGCTAAATGACTGTGTAGTAATCCACGACAGACTTATAATTCATGTTTCATCTTGTTCAATCATCCATCCATCCATCCAGCAAATCCTTGTCACTTGATATTAGCTTTTGAGCTGCTCATCAGCCAAATACAGTTGTTTTCACTTTTTCCTTAGCAAAGGAATCCCTTTAAAGGATTATACTGAATGTTAAAATAAACATTTAAGTAAAACATTGAAGTGCTCTACTGAATACTGAAAATAAATTATCAAGAGTTGCTTTCTTCTTTCTTCTAGTGGATGTAACTGAACCCCTTCAGATAATCTGTGAAGTCTCATGAGGCAAAACTTGAAAAATTCTAAACAAAGGACTGCATATCTGAGCTTTTTCCAAAAACATAACTTTTTTTTTTTTGGTAATTGCAAGCAGGGTGGCTAGGTCAGTCACAAGCATAAACCTTGGGAATCAGATCTGTGTATGGCAGGGCCCATCAGACATTCTGAATGGCAGGGTCCTGTGATTCTCTGAGACCCAGTTCTGGTCTCCACATTGGTGTACCTGAGCAGTAGGTGTCATTGAAGCCGTAGTTCAACTTGTCAGGATCGGATGAGCTCATTACTTAGAGCAACCCCTTTGGCTCCCAGTGTGCAAATCCATCATCCATTAGCCCAAGGAAGATGTGGTCTGGGCTCATTGACTTTATATACAAAGTTTTAATGAAAATGGAGCACTTGTCAATTCCCTGTCCCTTTTCAGAGAAAAGGCAGCATATGTGTCAGGGTGGAACTGGGGAAAGGACACATATATGGGGTCAGAGGATCTAAATTCTGGTGCAGATCTGACAGGTACTTGCTAAGTAAAATGTGAGTGTTTAAGCTGTTCTTGATGATACTTGCCTCCGCTGTAAAAATGAGGGTCATCATGACCTCATTGGGCTTTTTGAGTATGTAATAAATTGAAGCTTTATACAGTATCTACCATGATGTCAGTAATGTATTAATAGTAAATAGTCATTGAATAGTTAACACCTGAAATACTTTTATTATTGCCAATTCTTTTATGGCTATGTCATTTGGATGCTTTAAGTCTGCATCTTCACTCAAAAAAGTACAGATGACGATAGTCCTATTTCTCTCTTTGAACAGTTTTGCAGTTTAAATGAAATATGCGTCAAAAGTACTTTTGAAATCATAACAATAATGTGACAGACAATATTTAACGGGAAGCACCAGGAATCCCTATCTTTAAGAAAATTGCACTCCACTGGCAAACACACAATAAGTATAATACATAAATAAATTATATACTGTATTGGAAAGTTACAGGTACCCTGGTGGCTGGGTGTGGGGCGGTGGCTGGCACAGAGCAAAGTGAAATCATGGGTGCTAACTAAGGAATTATGATTTCAATGAGTGAAAGCCTCTCAGTTGATTTCAATAGGGTGGTCAAAAGTGTCTCTGGTAAAATGACATTTGGAAAAGCTATGGAAGAGTTGAGAGTGAGCCAGAGATCCACTGGAAGAGTGTCCTAGGAGTTACAGGGTTCAACTTGTTGAGGCAGTTTGCTCTTTAGAGCAACACATCTCTGAATCAGAGCAACCCTCAAGAGGAATCCCTCCTGCCACGTTCAGCCAGGAGTCTGCAAGGAGACGGGTGACCCTGGAACAGAGGGAAGGAGAGAAGGGTGGAGTAAGTGAGGTCAAGGACACAGTTAGAGGAGGGGTAGGTTGAATACTTAACCCTGATACGCCTTCTAAACAAACTATCAGACTTCCTTTTGGAAGTTCTTCATTACCAAAGAAAGTCTGCTTGTGACAAGATGCAAAAAACGTGTGAGTTTGAAGTGCAGCAGACTTGGGTCACACTTGTGTGACTCTGGACTGGACAGGTTATTCAACCACCCTTTCATCTATTAAGTGGGAACGAGGCCTTGTATAATTCCTGGGAGGTTCACAGTTAATGTAGGTAAAGTGCCAAGGACAGCACCCATATCAGAGCTCACTAAAGTGTAGTGAGCACGGAGCTGACAGGGATCAGAATTCAGTCATCTGCAACAGAGCTTCCCTGGTGGCTCAGATGGTAAAGAATCTGCCTGCAATGCAGGAGACCCAGGTTTGATCCCTGGATTGGGAAGATCCCCTGGAGAAGGAAATGGCAACCCACTCCAGTACTCTTGCCTGGAGCATACCCATGGACAGAGGAGCCTGGTGGGCTACAGTCCATGGGGTCCCGAAAGAGCTGGGCATGACTTAGTGACTAAATCACTGCCACAACACGGAGTGAGAACTGGCTCTGGGCCTCCAGTGGCCACCTCCTTGTCCATATTATCAAACTCGGTCAGTAATTCAGATGATCTGGCCTGTCTGTCACCCTGCTAGCTTGGCTCTAAATGAAATGGAATTCAAGTTATGCCCTGGGAGCTTTCATATGCCTTGTGCCATTTTCCATCAAAAATGTTGCTCCAACCTTACATTAAAGATAAGTTAGAATTGTTGGTATTTTCATGAAGTATAAAACTAGTTATTAGTGACTTGACTGGGGGCTCTTGTTGCTGACAACACCACTTTATAAGCTAAAGTGACAGGACTGCATGTGTCGATGTTAAAGAGTGAACTGTGCCTCTAGCCCTGCTCTTTCATTAACTGTCATCCAGTGATGGGCAGCTGGTGAGACAGAAATACTCTTCTCATCATCCAAGTTCAAGCTTGCTTACTTCTTGCTTAGAATTCTGCTGTGACCTCTTGTTTCTTCTTCTTTGCCCTCTCTGACCCCTCCTGAATGGGGTCAAAGAGTGGACATGGTGTCACTGAAGAGCAGTATTCAGATCACATCTTTCCTTAGCTTCATAGTCACGTTGTACCTCACTGCAATGCAGAATCACCCCCAAGGCCTCTCTCTGGAGAGGGAAGTCCTCTTCTCTTCAGTCCTGTTTTAAGTCCTCGGTTCCATCTGTTCCAACATTTAAAATATTGTCCCAGGTATTTAAAATACCCTGACTCTCCTTAGAGAAATGGCTAATTCTAGGACTAGGACAGGAAATATACATGATGAGGCAGGATCATAACATAGGGCCAGAAAGAAAGGAAGTGCTTTAAAAAAGAAGAAGAAGAAGGCAAATCAACTAGAAAAGCTCATAATGGCCAAATCTGGACCATTTTGATTAACAAAATAAATAGCATAGTATTGGATTATAACCCAAAGGATAAATAAGTAACAGTGAGCCATGAACCCATACTGATATGATTAATTCATCAATCAATTAATATAAATAATTTGCTGATATAAATAATAAATAATTAAGTGGGAGAGAACTGACCTATATACCTTGTAAAAGGATTTCCAATAGTTGTAATGGATACTGCAACCCCACAGAGATGGAGACAGAGCATAAATAACTCTCCATTCTCTAAGAATGGGCTGTATTCAGTGACATCTTTCCAAAGAGGACACCATAGAGAGTGAAGGAGGAGTGTAACTTTATGGTAGAGAAATCTGACAAGTACTAGATGAACCATGTGATCAAGGTCAACATCAAGAGTAATATGTCATGTTGATGATATGAACTCTTGATTTGATGTCATGAGAATGGTACTACTGTACCTCCATGGTCCTCCTCCAAAAACACATAACAGTTTAACCATGAGAAAACCATCAGATAAATCTCATTTGAGGGACATTTTATTAAAACAAAAAACACTGCTCAAAACTGTCCAGGTTCTCAAAAAGGAAAGAATGTCTAAGAAACTGTCATAACCAAGAGGAACCTAAAGAGATAAGATAACTAAAATTAATGCAGGATCCTGGAAGAGTTCTGTCATAGAAAAAGACATTAGGCAAAACTAAGAAAATGTGAATAAAGGTTAGACTTTAGCTAATAACACTGTATCAATACTTGTTCATTAATTTTAACACGTGTAGTATATTAATATATGATGTTAACATTAAGGGCCTAAAACTAGGAAATAGGTAGTAAGGTGTGGCATACATGGGAACTCACTATACTATCTTCATACATTTTCTGTCATATGCCATCCTATAATTAAAAATTTATTTTAAAATCATGTCCCAACCTCTCACATTAGCAAAATGCTTCTACTTCATTGTCCCCTGCTGAAACCCTACCTTTCAACTCAACTTCAGTAGCCTTCCTAATTCTTTAAAAAGGAATAAGTGTCCCTTTCCATGTATGTCCAAAGAACTCGATACTTATTGTGTTGATTTTCATGAATTTACTTATTCTTTAATTCATTCAACCAAGAGTTATGGGTTACCCACACCAGTTATTGACTATAGTGCTGTAGAGAGACAAGCAACAACCTTGACTCTGACAAGCATACTGTTTTGTGGTTACAGTCGTGCAAGCAAATGTGTACGGTTCTAAGAACATTAAAAATGGTGGAGATTAGGGAATGTCTCTAAGTATCTGACCCTTGTAATCAGTCTATGCATTTGACATGTGGGTGGTGGATGGAGGAATGGGAGACAAGAAAGAGTATTCTGTGAGAAAACGTATTTGCAATGTTCCTGAGGCAGAAAGGAGGGCAGCATCCCCAAAGAAATGTAACATCAGTGTGACTGGCTATTCCCAACATAGGCACAATCAGTTCAGTTTTATTCAGTTCACTTGCTCAGTTGTGTCCGACTCTTTGTGATCCCATGAACTGCAGCATCCCAGGCCTCCCTGTCCATCACCAACTCTGGGAGTCCACCCGAATCCATGGCCATTGAGTCGGTGATCCCATCCAACCATCTCATCCTCTGTTGTCCCCTTTTCCTCCTGCCCTCTATCTTTCCCAGCATCAGGGTCTTTTCCAATGAGTCAGTTCTTCACATCAGGTGGCCAAAGTATTGGAGTTTCAGCTTCAACATCAGTCCTCCCAATGAACACCCAGGACTGATCTCCTTTAGGATGGACTAGTTGGATCTCCTTGCAGTCCAATGGACTCTCAAGAGTCTTCTCCAGCACCACAGTTCAAAAGCATCAATTCTTCGGCACTCAGCTTTCTTTATAGTCCAACTCTCACATCCATACATGACCACTGGAAAAACCATAGGCTTGAGTAGACAGACCTTTGTGGACAAAGTAATCTCACTGCTTTTTAATATGCTCTCTAGGTTGGTCATAACTTACCTTCCAAGGAGTAAGTGTCTTTTAATTTCATGGCTGCAGTTACCATCTGCAGTGATTTTGGAGCCCCCCAAAATAAAGTCAGCCACTGTTTCCCCATCTATTTCCCATGAAGTGATTATGCCATGATCTTAGTTTTCTGAATGTTGAGCTTTAAGCCAACTTTTTTACTCTCCTCTTTCATTTTCATCAAGAGGCCCTTTAGTTCTTCTTCACTTTCTGCCATAAGGGTGGTGTCATCTGCATATCTGAGGTTATTTATGTTTCTCCTGGCAATGTTGATTCCAGCTTGTGCTTCCTCCAGCATAGCGTTTCTCATGATGTACTCTGCATATAAGTTAAATAAGCAGGGTAACAATATACAGCCTTGATGCACTCCTTTTCCTATTTGGAACCAGTCTGTTGTTCCATGTTCAGTTCTAACTGTTGCTTCCTGACCTGCATACAGGTTTCTCAGGTCAGGTGATCTGATATGCCCAACTATTTAAGAATTTTCCACAGTTTATCGTGATCCACACAGTCAAAGGCTTTGGCATAGTCAATAAAGCAGAAATAGATGTTTTTCTGAAACTCTCTTGCTTTTTCAATGATCCAGCGGATGTTGGCAATTTGATCTCTGGTTCCTCTGCCTTTTCTAAAACCAGCTTGAACATCTGGAAGCTCATGGTTCACATACTGCTGAAGCCATGGACTGAACTATGTGTCAGGCTCAGTGCTAACATGTGTTACCTTGGTTAATACTTACATAACTCTGTGACGCAAGGTTATTTTTATTTGTACTTTATAGATAACAAAACTGAGGGACTTCAACAGTGACAGAGCTGAGATTCAGGCTAAAACAGGTTTGTTTGAAAGCCCAAATTTTTTCATCCTATTGAGGAAGACACAATTCATCTGCTTACATCAGAGATTTTTTTGTTTGGTTGTTTTTGGCTGTTCATCACTATGTGGGCTTTTTCTACTGGCAGTGAACAAGGGCTACTCTTCATTGCGGGGTGTGGGCTTCTCACTGCGATGGCACCGGCTCTGGGCACGCGGGCTTCAGGGGCTCTGTGTGCGCGTGTGCATAGGTTGCGGCTTTGCGCACTCTAGAGTGCAGGCTCAGTGTTAGTAGTTTGGGCGCCTCACCTTAGTTGCTCCATGACATGTGGGATCTTCCAGGACCACAGGTGGAACCCATGATACCCGCACTGGCAGGCAGGTTTGAATGACTGGACCACCAAGGAAGTCCAGTCAGAGATTCTTGTGATTGTTCCTTTCATATTATACCAGGGTTTCTTGGCACTATTGAGATTTGGGTCAGATAATTCTTTATTATGTGGTCTGTTCTGTATAGTGTGGGATGTTTAGGGGCATCCCTGGCTTCTACCCACTAGATGCCATAGTTCTCACCCTCTACGTGTAATGACAATGAAAAATGTCTTCAGACTTTGCCACTTTTCATTGACAGCTAGAATGAATAGCAAAATCATCCCATCCCCCACCCCTGCATTGCAAGCCCCTGAGTTACACTGTTTCAGATTGGGATGGAATTGTGTTTAAATTCTTCCCTTCCTCCTGTCCTCCTTCCCTCTGCCCCTTCCTTTCAGTGTTTCTTTCTTTCTTTTAAGGCATTTACTTTATTTTTCAAAAAAAATTTTTTGCTAGAAGGTTTGAGTAATTTTACATGATCACAATCTTTAAATAATTTTTTTTCTGATCAGAAGGTACCATTTAAGTGGACAGCTTGTCTAGATCTGCTTTTGTTAACACCCAAATACAATTAGCATGTCTGATGGTAATCCCTAGGTATTCTTAAATTATCTACAGGCCAGGAGGCAGAGCCTAGCACATAACAAAGTATGTGCTTTATAACTGCTGATTAGTTCAGTTTCATAACAAGCAGAGCAGGTAGTCAGTGTATCTAATTCACACTATTAATACACTGGTTCTTGCCTGAAGGGTCTGATCCATGCAGAGCTTCTAACCCAGGAAGTAGTAAACCAAAACTGCAGAGAAAAGGGGCAGCTCTACTTAGGCTAGTGCTGGCGATGTCTCACGTCTGTCCCTTTGTTCCAACTATGAATTCAAGGTGACCAGTGTTAATTATATTCAATGATATGTAGAAAATAAAATGCAAAGCCAAAGAAAAGATCTGGGGACTGCTGGCAGCAAGCAACTGCTTCTTCTCCCTTTCTTAAGAAAAGATTGGTTGTCTATGATTGAGAGATCTAAAAGTGAAAGTGAAGTCGCTCAGTTGTGTCTGACTCTTTGCGACCCCATGAACAATAGTCTACCAGGCTTCTCCATCCATGGGATTTTCCAGGCAAGAGTACTGGAATGGGCTGCCATTTCCTTCTCCCGTTTCAGGGTTTCTTAAGTGCCCACCATGTACAGGCTGGATACACATCCTGTATAGTTTAGAACACAGTAGCCTATAGACAGTGATTGCTTAACAAATGTTTGAGGAATTACTGCCAACTGAGTCCTAAATGCCTAGGATTCTAAGTGTTATGGGCAAATGAGAAACATTCTTTCTGAAGGCAAAACTTGATGTTGGTGAAATAAATCCCTAGTTTCTGATCACTTAGAGTACCTCTTATGTCCCTGGAGAACTGGCTTAGCTGGTATTCTTTGGGCTGAAAAGATCCACTTGAATTTCACTGGCCTTTAAACAGGTTCAGCAGAGCACCTGTTAAGAACCTAGCAGAGAGTGGCATGCATTAGGTTGCCAGTAAATGCTGATGAGAGCATGGCTGATCTGTAATAATTAAGTGAAGCCATATGCCTTGGTCTGTAATTTGAGATTCCATTTGAAGCACATACTGATTTTCTCTTTCTATCACTTTTGGGTGAGATCTGGATTGGGGAAATGACTCTTCAACTAGATTTTCTATTCAACTCCCTTGAGAGTGAGTGGGTGCTAGGAGGGAAAGCTCATTTCAGGGCAGTTTTCTTGCCACTGCAGGTTCTATATCACTGGAATGTCAGTTTCATGTCATTAGTGGGAGCTCAGAGAATTCTAAACACAAAGATAATGCAGGGGTGAGCTCTCCAAATGCATTGAAATCTCGTGGCATCTTTATTGTGTTATCTCTGGGCAGTCACTGCTCCACTGCCTCTCCATACATACAGCCCAGAAGTGTTGCCTCTTGAGGGCTCTTTGTTGTTGCTCTTTGTTGCATTTAAAATGTTATGCCTGTCTTCTCCCAGATGATATGACACATCCCTTGTATGCAGTTTTGTAAACATGTATCGATACATGTTGTAGGAGAGAATCCCATAGTAACTCGACTTTATGGAAACCCTTCCCTTTACGTTTTTCACTTTCCCAACCTTTCCACTCACACATGCACATACCTGAATGGCCACCAAATTCTCTCTAATCAGCATCCTGCTTCTTTCTCTCTTGCCAGAAGGAGGGACATGTGAAGTGATAGCTGCACACAGATGTTGTAATAAAAATCGCATTGAGGAGCGATCACAAACAGTCAAGTGTTCCTGTCTACCTGGGAAAGTGGCTGGAACGACAAGAAACCGACCTTCCTGTGTCGATGGTAAGTAGCTGGTGTCACTCCTCTCTCTATGGGTTCATCTGCGTTGTTATGGTGTATAATATATATATATATATTTTTTCATCTAAATATGGTTCAGGATAATAAAGAAGGTGCCTCTACAGTGCTGCAAAGTTAGACAAATACCAGCCCTTTGCATAGAGTTTGAATTCTTGTTTCTCTGGCTTTAGGTTTTTAAATAGCTATATTTGAATATGTGTTAGAGAAGATAAGGTGAAGGAATTTTGTCAAAGCTATAAGTTTGAGGGTCCAGCTCATTTTGGAATTGGTTTTGAATCGAGTTTATGTATAATGATGATGATTGATGTAGTAAAGATAGTAATACTTGATAGTCATTCAATCTGTATTTAATGAGCATTTACTATATCCCAGGCACTGTTCTAGGGCTTCAAATATATTCAGGAACAGATAGATGTGCCCTGAGAGTTCACCATTTGCCATGCCCTGTCCTAAACATTTTTCATGCTTTATTTTATTTACTCATCCTACCAATACCATCTTTCTTATCTCTTGCTATATAACAATTCACATTCCCCCTGAAGTTAGCAGTTTTAAGCAGCAGACACCATCTCACAATTTCTATAGGTCAGGAATTCAGCTTTGCTGGGTGGTTCTGGCTTAGGGTGTCTTCTGTGGTTGCAGTCGAGATCTGAGGACTCGACTGATGCTGGAGGATGGTTTTAAGATGGCTCTTCACAGAGCTGTTGGCAGGTGGCCTCTGTTTCCTTCCACATGCACCCTTCCAAAGGAAGCTAGATGTCCTCACACCATAGTGGCTGGCTTCCCGCAGAGTGAGTGATCCAGGAGAACAATGTAGAAGCCACAGTGTGACCCTTTTCTTTTATGATAGAGCCTCAGAAGTTATCCCTTATTGTTTCCACAATATCCTATGGGTCATATAAGTCAATCCTATCTGTCCAGCATGGAAGTGGGCGAAAAAAACTTGAAAACCTGAAGGCAAGGACCACCAGGGTAGATACACTTTCCCTGCCATTTTAAACATGAAGGAAACTGAGACTTAGAACGGTTCATTAATGTTCCATTGGTCCCATGACTGGTATCGACTCTAATACCCAGTCTTGACCACCATCTGTAAACAATTTTGTATGCCTGTCAAACAGTCCACAGTTCAAAGGGATCATAGATCTCTCTCCCCATCTTTACCTTTCATCATTTTAGAGCCAGATGTGAGTTGACCTTCAAAATCTTCAGTAAGGATATCAGGACTCAGAGAAGTGACTCAGTTGGTCTGGTCATACAGCAGGAATTATAACCTAAACCTCTTGACTTAGGGTCCATGGTCCTACCTCTAGATATAGATGGAGAAAGATACCTTCTAGGTTGGCTCATGTTGTGTATTTTCATTATGAATCATTAGGTGGTTAGAAAGGAAACATTCACACAGAAACTAGACCAAGAAAGGCATAAGTTACTTTTTAAGAAAACAAAGAAATCCTGGGGAACTCGGCTATAGGAAATTCAGCCAAGTGTCATGGGATTCATAAGCTATTCAGGCAGCCTTCACCTTGTTTTCTTTGTTTTGATCTTTCTTTCCCTCATTCTCCTCCATGTAGACTGGTTCCTTCAAGGATTTTATCTTTTGCTCTCCCATAACTTAGGGATTGGCATAAAGCTTTTCACTTCTGTGGTACCAACTCTGATCTCACTTAGCATCATGGTATACAACAAGTATATTTGTCTCATTTCCTGTATCTTAAATGCCATCTCCAGAAAAGACTAAATATGATTGACCTGGCTTGGGTCACATGTTATCCTTTGCCCAATCAGCCACAGCCAGAGGGACAAGCTCTTGGGGCATTCTGCACCATGGGAAGGTCAAGATTTTTTTTTTGAGAAGATGTGAAAAGGTTAGACTTAGGAATGCACTGTGATCTGTAGTTCTCAGTTAGGGAAATTCTCAGGAGCCATTTGACAATGTCTAGAGACAATTTGGGTGCAGATATCTGTTATAACTAGAAGCATGCTACCGGCATCTGGTGTGTACAAGCCAAGGAAGCTGCTCGCTAACTTACCATGCACAGGACAGCTCCCACAGCAAAGGATTATCATACCACCAGTGTCAGTGGGGCTGCGGTTGAGAGACTTGCACTATGATTTTTTAGTTATTCTAGATCACAGTCAGTACCATAAAGCACCTCCACTGCAGGGAAAGCAGGCAGCTAGACCAGAAAAGCCAATGCATCCTCTTACAGGAGGAAACTCTTGGCCCCTGCAGCCAATAAACCTTATAAAACCATGATGGTTTCTCTTCTCTCCCAAAGAAAGCAGTGAGTCTCTTAACTATAAATCTCCATTTTGTTTGCAGTTCCTTTTTTTTTTTTTTCCCATCACGGATTACCTAGAAATAGAATTGCCTTCAGGATCTGGATGGGGAACAGAGGGGGCAGCGCACTGTCTGTGCCGACGCAGGGGGAACTGGCATTTGGCTCTAAGTTTGTCTGAGAAGTTAAGCCACCTATCGATAACTTTTGTTTCTCACAACAAGTCTGTCTGACTTCAAAAACTCGGAGCCCTTTAGTGTGATAGGTTTAGGCAGGAGAGCTTTTAGTGTCTATCTTCTGAGCAGAAGTCAGTAAAGTACAGCATACTCTATAGCCTCACACTCATTGTTTCCAATTTCCAAAGCATCCTACTCCTCAAAAATATTGGAATCCACTGGCCTTTATAGTGAAAAATGTCTGTTTGCTTTGATCAAAACTCTTTTAAGGCCTGCATATCTACATGCAAATTGAATAGGAAGTAGGTATATGAAGGAACGATTACAGTATAGTTATTAAGAGCATAAACTATGAAATCAGACACGAATGGAATCTCACCTGTACCAGTTGCTAATGGGATGATCTTGGGCCTGTCGTGTTGCTTCCTAACCTATTTCCTCATCTGTAAAGTGGGAATAATGATTGTTTCTGCTTCATGAAGTTGTGGTGAGAACTAAGGAAATCATGTGTATAATGTGCTTTTTCTAAGGTCTGGTTCTCCTCAAGTGCTCCTTAAATGATGGTATCAGTTTTCTGACTTACTTATAAGTGTGGGTAATGCTTAGAAATAGACATTATTTTCTGAAGTTTTGTTTCATAGTAATTCAATACAGTGGCATTTTAGCCACTATATTTTCTTGGAACTGCTTCTAAGTATTTATACTGGATATCACTAATGATGGTCTGTCATCTTCTGAAATGTATGTTCATTATAAGAATTTTTAAAACTACAGTACATCCATACATTTAAATCACCCATAATATTATTGCTTTGTAAGAAAATAAGTATACCTTCTTTGAGATTGAATCCATTAAAAGAAACTCACAAAGAAGGTATTTTATTGAACTAAAATATTATGGTACTATTTGATTGACAGCTTGTTTCTGTTAATATAGTGGGTTGGCCAAAATAGTCGTTTAGGTTTTTCCATAAGAAAATGAACATTTCGGCCAACTCAATATAATGAACATTTTCCAACTTAATACATACTCTTAAAAAAATTATTGTTAATAGCTACACAGAATTTCAGGGTAGGATATACCACCATTTATCTAACTATCTTCCACTTTGGCATATTTATGATGTTTCGTGCATTTCCTTTCTCATCCTAAAAATTGATAGAAATGAGTTTCTCTCCATGACAACAGTTGACAGTTCATATACCACATTTGTCCTAAACATATTTTGTTCTACATAGTGCATTTCCCAGGGTAAGTGTTCCAATTGCTGTTATTTGCTTTCCTCTGAAATTGCAGGTCAGTTGCCTTTTTTGCAGTGTTTCCAAAAACAGAGGCACGGCTTGATTTTTCAAAATGCTTATATTGGATTGTTTGGAGAGTCACAATCTGAGACCAGATTATTTTAAACAGGGCATACATTTAGCAGTATAATCTTAGCAACTCGTTGAAAAGTATAATACATGATATTTGGAGAGATATTTAAGGAATGGACTTTTAGTTTAAAAGTGTTATTCTGTTGCCTGATAATACCAAAATTCCAAAAATATACACTCAACAACCTAAATTTTGGCATAGTCTTTTGCAAATATTTTAGAAAGCATTATACAATTGGATTTGTGCCTAGCACTGTTCTAAGAGAATATAGATTATTACATTAGGATTCACATCATGTTGTGTTTTTATTAATTATTCTTTAACTCAAAATAGATGGTGTGGACCCCTTACTCAATGTATTTGGTTGAGATCAACTAAAAATGTAGTCTTTCCATAATCTCCACTTACTTTCCAGGGACTAAATTTAAAATATCATAAATAAGAAGATGATGATGGAAGAAGCATAATTATTTATTTAAGGGAAGAATTTTCCAAGCAGATGATGTAAAACAAAACAAAAAAACTAATTTCTAGGAGGCCTGTGAAGTTATATTTTATTATTATAATTGATCTATAATGGCATAAAAAAGTATCAAAGTTTTAAAAATAATTGACTATAAATAGTAAGAATAATTATAACAATAATAAAAGAGTGGCTAACATTTTCTTGAAGGCTTACCATGTACCACTTTTCCAAGTCCTTCAAATCTGTATATTCAGTTTTAACCCCAGCCCCATAAGATGTAACCTCCAATTATTTCTGTTTTACTCACCAGGAAATTGAGGCTCAGAAATTGAGTGACTTGCTCAAAATCTTATAACCATAGTGGCAGAGCCAGAAGATCCACCTAGGCTATCTGACTCCAAGGGCCCCATTTAGCAAGCATAGGCAAACCACAATCTAACAAACACATGTTCTGTTCCCAAGGCTTTCTTGCAGAATGCCAAAATATTTGAGTGAGAAGAGACAGAAAGTGCAAATATGACGGATACTTACAGAAACATTCAGTACTTTGGGAAATACTTTCCCGTTCCCTTTCTGTGTCTTTGAGATGATTGATTACCCTTCCTAAGTCATTGTCATTGAGCAATTAGAAGCATTTGTGTAAATAATAGCTCCAGTTTTGTAGAATGATTGAAGTGTCATTATTTGGGGGGCAATAAAGTGACTGTTTGATGGGAAAATTGTCAAGCAGTTGTCTCTATTCTGTATTTTATTTTCATGTGGTTTATGTTTCTAACTTAAACAAATACTTGGAAAAAATCATTGTAACTACTGCTTAGTGAGGACTTTTCATTCACTGTGAAGTTTTAATGTTAATATAAGTAAGAAAAATCTCCATGATAAGCTGATAGGCCTTCCTTTCTCATTCCTTGTAACTTATGATCATTTTAGTGACTGATTGCTAGCAAATTTTACCTGGTATTCTTGCCTTCTTACACTGGGATTACTAGCCAGAGACAGCAGCAAGAAGAGACGGCCTCACATCATAAAACTTTGTAACTTTCTCAGATACAGAAACCCCAGATTATTTTGTTTTTAACCATCAGTGTACAGTTAATATGATAAAAAAAAATAATGCATCATACTCCTGGCTGTTTTCTTAAAGAGAAACTTCCAAAATATATCACCACATTTTGTTCCTGGCTAATCATAACTGAGTTTCCAAGGTAAGAGCAAAAGAGACAAGAGGAAAGATACACAAAGACTCAGACCCAGGAAAAGAAACAGAATTACAGGAAAGGAGGCCCACAGTCAGTGAACTAGAGGGCCATACAAAGAACAGAGGGGCCTGGGAAAGAGGAACCAGGGAATAAGGGATAAAAGAGAGACAGAAGGCAATGGATGCCTAGAAGGAATATTAAAACTTCTATCCATGAAATTACTTCACTCATTTTTCCAGATAACTTATTTGTATTGTCTCACAGCATATAACTAATTTGAACAAAATAAAGTGTTCTTTGGTAGATTGAGACTTTATTTTTTTCAAGTTGTATTATTTGAGATTCCAGGACCAGAATCTAAAAATTGCTTCTGAAGATTGCTCCTTTGGAAAATACATAACAAAATTTTCTTGACCACATGCCATTGTAGTCCCATCATGAATAGATATGTCAGAGAACTGAAGTAAATTTGAAATTCAGTAACAATTTTCTGTAGAATAGCATGAAATGTGTGCAAGAAATATTGTATGTTATAGCCCCTTCTTAGCCTTCTAAAACATGATAGCATATTAAAGGCTGTGAGAAGCTCTGCAGACCTGGAACCTGTAGAAATGTAGTCCAGTATTCCCTAAACATATTTGACCATAGAACCCTCTGCTATGTAACACTTGTTTATATCCTGCAGACCCAGTGTTCCATGAAATGGAGTTGGGGCCCTATTGGTGTCAGACTGTTCAGACTGTGTTTTTGTTTTTGTTTCCAGGAAAGTGTTTTAGGTCTTCAAAGACCAGCTGATAATTCCTTTGCCCATAAGTCAGTGTTTTTCCAAAGACCAAACGGTGCACAACAGGTCTTGGTAGTAATGTGGCTTATCACATTTCAGTGACATGTCAGGCTCAACTTAGGTTTGGAAAGCATCTAGAGAACTTCCAGGGAAATGCAGTATGAAAAAGCTTAAGCCCTTATTTTTATTCACACATATTAAATATTTTAGGGGACAGAGACGATGACCTATTTTGGTTCTGTCATTTGTCACTCAACATCCACACATAACAGAAGACCAAAATAATGAATTGCTATGGTGGACTAAGGCCATACTCCACAGTAGCTGTCTATGGTCCCTTCATTGCAATCTCTGTTTAAAGTTTTTCTTGCTCTTTCAAAGCAGACTCTGGTTTGTTTAATAGATGGAAGTCTGAGTTCAATTGGTTTCCTCACAAGCTATTGCTGAAAGGAGATTCTATTCTTGTTAGAAGAAGATCTGTTATAGCATCATTAGTAAAATTGTTGCATTTCCAAGCATAATTTCTGAATTACGTAAATTTCCTTTTGCTCCCCTCCTTGGCACCTGTTCCTGCCCAGGTAGGTAAGGAATTCAAGTCTACATTAGTCAGAGCAATGAGAGGAAGGGCATACAAGAGCTGACAGGGTTTTTAGACCATCTAACAAAAGTGCTGTCTCTCTATTTGTTCTTTGCCAGGATAAAGAGAAGGGTATTCAGGTTCAGATATTCCCATACCTCTAAGTGTGGGGGTCACTGTTCATTTTTTAGTTTAAAGCCATAGGTTCCAACTCTGAGAGCCCACTGGCAGAAGCTACTGTCAGACCTGTTCCTTGGGTCCTTGGCTGAGCAGTGGGAAAATTGACTTTGCTTGCTGTTTGATGGGACACTCCAATTCCTGCAGGATTCACCACTCCCTCTTACACACCAAGCTCTGACACACTGATATTGCTTACCTGATCCCTGAACACAGTGGAATGTATGGTTCCTGGCTCACAGAGCCATTTTCCTAATGTTTTAAAGCTAATAAGGATATCACTTGTTGGAATAAATTTGCTTTTTCATATAAAAGTACTAACCTCATGTAAATTCAAATGTTGTTTAGTTGCTAAGTTGTGTCCATCTCTTTTGAAGCCCATGGACTATAGCCCACCAAGATCCTCTGTCCATGAGATTTCCCAGGCGAGAAAACTGGAGTGGGTTGCCATTTCCTTCTCCAGGGGATCTTTCCAAGCCATGGATTAAACCCACATCTCCTGCGTTAGCACGCAGATTCTTTACCTCTGAGCAACCAGGGAAGCACCATAAATGGAAAGACATATATCCAAAAACAGCCAAGGAAGGATAAAAATAAGAATAGTCCTCCTCTTCTCGTTTTCCACTAATCCTCTCACATCTTAATTGCCAGAGGGAACCATCATTACCAGAGTTCTGTGCATTCTTACAGATAATATCTATGCACATGTAGGCTTATGGATATACACATGAAACTCAGTAAATCAAAATAGTTTCACATTACTTTAAAAATGGTCTTAACTTTTTCATTTTTTAACTTAAGAAACTATCTTAAATACTGCACTCTTTCCATAAAGAATAGCTAGTAAACATGGAAAAAATACTTACACTCACTCAAGAAAAGAAATGTAAGTTAAACCCTGAAATGTAATGTTTCAGCAGTCAGTTATATGCAAAGATGAAAGGCTTAGTGATATGCAGTATTAAGGAGGGAAAAGAGGAAAATTACGTATAAATTATACTCAGTGATAAACAGCTTACAAACTCAGCTAGTTAGCCACTTTGCTTTATTTGGATCACCAAAAAGGGGGAAGATAAATAGGAAATTTTCTAATGAGACTGGATGTTTGGGGAATATAATATAAATGGCATGTATTATAACTCCTTGAATTAACTTTATTTAGCCACAGTTCTTAGACATATAATTCACTACATTTCCTTAACAAGATTGGGTTCATGAATCTAGATATCACCTAAGAAATCTCAGGATTTTGATGTCCTTTCCAGAGGTAAAACTAAATATGAAAGTACATTTAGTGCATATTTCTTATTGTTATTCAGTTGCTAAGTCATGTCCAGTTCTTTGTGACTCCATGGACTTCAACACACCAGTCCTCCTTGTCCTTCACTGTCTCCCATAGTTTGCTCAAAACCTTGTCCCCTGAGTTGGTGATGGAATCTAACCATCTTATCCTCTGCCAACCTTTTCTCTTTTTACCTTCAATCTTTCCCAGCATCAGAGTCTTTTCCATGAGTTGACTCTTCCCATCAGGTGCTGAAGTATCGGAGCTTCAGGATCAGTCCTTCCAATGAATAGTCAAGGTTGATTTCCTTTAGGACTGACTGGTTTGATCTCCTTGCTGTCGAAGGGACTCTCAAGATTCTTCTCCAGCACCGCAATTCAAGAGCATCAGTTCTTTGGCCTTCAACCTTCTTTATGGTCCAACTCTCAAATCCATAGATGACTATTGGAAAAACTGTAGCTTTGACTATACAGACTTGAGTTGCCAAAGTGATGTCTCTGCTTTTTAATACACTTAGTTTGTCATAGCTTTCCTTCCAAGGAGCAAGTGTCTTTTAATTCCGGGCTGCAGTCACTGTTTGCAGTGCATTTAGAGCCCAAGAAAATAAAATCTGTCTCAGCTTTCACTTTTCCCCCTTCTATTTGCCATACTTGCACCTAGATATAGTAAGTCCTATTGTAAAGCCCATCTATGTAGCCACTAGAGAAACACAAAACTCTCTGCACAAACATTTGTCAGAGTGTGTAAATCAGTGTGTACGTGTGTGTGTGTAATTATGATGCAACATATCCCAAATCATTGTCAGTTATCTAGCTGGAATATACTTGGTTACACAGAATTCCAAAATCATCAATAAGAAAATTTCCCTAACTTAGCTCCAAAGTCATTGGTTTCCATTTATCTACAATGAGCTCAGGAGTTTTCAAAGACCTGTTCTTGTCTGATATGAGAGCACCTTTAATCAATTCTTTTTTTTTTTTTAGAAAGGGCAAAAAATGTTGTTCTAAATCTATGGAGTCAGGTCCTCATCCCTCTAGCTTGGCTCCAACCTAGATAAGGTAAGATTTCAGGGTCATGTGTTATTAATGTGCTGTCCATATGAATAATGAGTGAGCCTGGTGAATTATTTCAAACGTCTAGGAAAATCTATAGCCCTGTCCTTCTCCAACAGCACTGGAAGCTACTGAGGATGCTGGTCCCTTTCTATGTGGAAGATTGTGATAACTTCATCTAGGAAAGTGGCAAAACTCTGTCCCCTTTCTGAGGCCCATGTAGAAATTTATGCAGATGAATAGTATTTTGAAAAATCAGTATTGTATTCTATCAAGCTCCTTGAAAGTTTTGAGGGCCTGCTCCCAGCTTAAACAACAAGACGTGAATTACACACCAACCAGAGAAGAGTTGCCCACATGATCTTTTTTAAGTTCAAAAGTCATTCAGAAACTCTGGTAGAAAATTGAAAGATGAGAATTTTTTGCCCTCAAACTGATATGGATGCTGTGAGCCCAGGGAGGGAGAAAATAAGGACCACATGAATAGGAAAACTGGTCCACTGGAACAAAGACAGATATGCCCCTCCTGCCAGGGAGGTGTGTCACCACCTATGGACCCATCTGTCCAGCTGTCAGCAGAGAAATTACTATACATAGTAGGTCAACACACTCTTCATATCCTTTTGTTTTCTTTCCAGTGAAGACTACCCATGAGTAGAAGCTAGCATATTGCACACAAATAGTCCAACAGGAGTCATCACCACCTACCTCCCTAGTCTTCCACTCTGCATAAATGTGCTCTCAGGAAGTGAAAAAAGGAGCCCAGGGTCCTTAACTGGTGTGGTGGACATAGAAATGAAGTTCCACATACCAATCGTACAAGATCAGTTGGAGTCAACATCTCCAACTGAACTAGTATACTGGAAGGACATTCTCACCTTCCCCAAGACACCAGTTTTACTTTTAAGCCCTGATGCTAGTATGTATTCTCATTATTGCTTCCTTTAAAAGATTTCATGGTAAAATTCAATGGCATGCATGCTCAGCCACTCAGTTGTGTCTGACTCTTTGCGACCTCATGGACTGTAGCCCACCAGGCTTCTTTGTTCATGGGATTATCCTGGCAAGAATACTAGACTGTGTTGCCTTTTCCTTCTCCAGAGGATCTTCCCAACTCAGGGATTGAATGCACATCTCCTGCAACTCCTTCTTTGGCAGGTGTATTCTTTACCAATGAGTCACCTGGGAAGCCTTAAAATTCAATGGACTCAAATTCAAGGTCAGCAGTATTACTTAGGCTGGTATAATGGTTGGGTGGTTAACTAGCCACTCATTCAGGGGAAGGTCACATTCCTTCAGATATAGAATGGCATGCTAGTGCCAACTCGGAAATGATCATTCATGTTCTCCTTTGGTGCTCTATGCTGGGTACCTGTTTTCATCAGTCCTCTCAGTAGTGGCTCAAGTGCAAAGGGAAGTTATTGTGACAATATACTGAGGTTACCATAGAGTACCAAGAGCAGAGAGTGCACGAAGGAGGCCTCAAGGCAGCTAAAACTGAGGCGAGTCCATATGTGCTCGTCATAGTGTTCACAGATGATATTCACCTTTCCCCCTGGGCTCTTTTTGGATATCCGCTTCATTCTCTTACCTGTAAACAAGGGAGGTTAAGTCCCTATCAATTGGCAATGGTCTTATCACCTATATGGGACACGAGTTATATATGAACTGATAACTGTACTAGCCTGTAATTATTGAGCTCTTAATAGGTGCAAGACGTGTGTATTATGTGTATTTATGTATTCCTCATAACAGCAGCCGTATAAGACAGGTCCTATTATTACCCCATTTTATAGAGAAAGAACCTGGTGCCTTAGAGAAGTTAAATCATTTCTTCTAAATATGGTAGCAGGAGATCTGAGACCCCAAATGAAGAACTGCTAGAAATGATGAGTAGGAGCCAGCGTTGAAAACCTAGGTAGGAAAGGTTCAGAGTACCTCCCGCTTCATGTATTCCCGTCCTTGAGAAATGACAGCATCCTAAAGGCATCTCCAAAATACATGCTCATCATTCCCATCACATACACTTCAAATCCATCATTTTCTCATCCTCTCCTAATTTTAATACAGTACAAACTTTTCTCTTGACCCTGATTAATCCCTCTGACTAGAATGTGCTCTCAGCACTTCCCTTACCCCATCCCACTCCGCGTTCATCAACCAAGTCATAGCACCAGCTCCAGAGGCCTTTCCTCAAACCTGTGCACCCAGGTCTAACAGATACACTTCTCTGTGTCCCTGGCATATCCCGGATAATATTTGTCAGGATTTACCGTAATGCAGTGTGATCTTCTATTGACTTATGTCTAAAGACGCTCATCTGTTCACTCAGTAGTTCTTTTCAGAGCATTGACTATATGCCAGGAATTATGCCAAGCACAGGTTCACGTAATGATGAACAAAGTTAGTCCCTTGCTCTCATGGGAACTACAGTCCAGCCAGGAGGACACATCTTACTCTAATCATACATCAGATTGTTCAAGTAGAAACTGCATGTTCTGGAGCAAAGGAATTCAGAGAGGATGTAATAACAAAGAGTCTAAAGGAGGCTGGGAAACTGAGACTTCTGGGAAGAAGTGACAAGGGGTCTGAGTTGTGACTTAAGCTTCTCGGGTGAGGAGCATCCCAGGCAGAGAACAGCTGGGCAAAAGCCTTGGATTTTGATCAAGAACTTGAGGAAATCATTGTGGTTTTCTCAAACAACAATGAGATCATATGCCAGAAGAGGCTGAAAACATGGGCAGGGGTCAGACCATAATGTTGTAATTGAGCTGTGCGTCTCCAGTTCTGACTATAGTTCTTGAAACTGAGATGTGCTCATCAAATGCTGAGGGAAGGCAGCAGTGCAGGAATCTGCTGGGGGAAATTGGATGACAAGTCAGCTTGGAACTCGGTGAGTGAGGAGACAGCACCGAGAGGCCTCTACTTGGACAGAAATCTGCCTGTGTAGTGCCTAACACCGGATTTTAAAGACTCCCTACTGACACTCTAGAGAATGCCAAATCTAAGCAAATCAGATTGCCTGTTTGATACCCCCGCCCTCCACACACACTGTCACCCACGCGGTTGCTGTCCCCTGAAGGTCTCAGTCGCGCTGTGCTGAGCCAGTCACACTGCTGCGACGAATACTCACAACCACCCCCAAATCAAACAAGCAAAACTTCCTGATAGACATTACAAGTCACTGCATTTCAATTCTCCTGTCTGCCTTTAGGAAATATTGTAACTACTAGGTTTATTATATCAGGAAGGGCATCAGGGTAAAGGGCTGATAATTTAAGGTATATTTAAAAATGGCAGCTAACTACAGGCTCATGTTAGTTTATTTTCTTCCTGATTAACCTATAAGCTCTTTGACTCTAGTTCATTTCATTATGAATTTACTATGCCCTGATCTATGTAGCAAAAAAGACAAAGAAAATTTCCCTAACACATATACCCAATGGATGCCTGACTAACCCATTCCTGAAATCTGAGGTAGCGTGTAAAAATTCAGATGGATTTGTGGGCATTATATAAGTCTATTTGTGAAGAAAGAAATAATGAGAAAATTGGTGTTTCTGATATTACCAAGTCCTGCTCCCTTCAAAATCCTCAAGCACATAGAGTTGAGAAGCAATATAATAAAGCCACAGGCACACTATAAAGATTCTCCACTGTACCAAGAGCCCTTATAGATAAAGGATAATACTGACTGCAGGAACTGGAAGTTGGTGAGTGCTATGTGTCAGGTATCCTGCTGAGAACTTAACCAGCATTTTCATGTTCGAACTTTACAACACGAGATGGTTACTCTGATGATTATCCCCTTTAACAGATTCATCCATAGAGCCTCATCAGATCCTGCATTTCAAATCGCTGAATTAAAGAATATTAAAAGCTTGACTTTACTTATCCTTCTTGCGTTTGTATGCTGAGAATTTTTATTTCATTTTAATGCAAATTAAAAGGAAGACCTCAAGCAGAGGTATATTCCATCACTGATTATTCCCAGTGTTCCAAGTGGAGACAAAATATATACAAAGAGAAAATTTACATAGAACTTTTGATCAAAGGTGGAGTTTTCAGTGCACTCAATTATTCAGATGGATAAATGTCACAAATGATCTTGCAGCCTGCTGACTGACTGATTTTTGGTATATACCATTTGTCTAAAGCCTGTCATTTTTGACAATGTCATCTTGCAGAATCTGTAGGATTCAAGAGAAAAATGTCTAATACTACCTCCTAAGCCAAAAATGATAGAGAAAATGGCCCAGGAAAATGCCCACATACTGAAGATTCATTCCACAAACACTGTTGATACTGAGCATCAGAGACAGAGTGACCTAATGATTATGAGATCTAGGGGAGATGACAGTAAATGGGGGATTTCAAGACTGTATGAGGAGGATTAGCCCAGGGCAATCTGAGAACCAAGGTGAGGGTGTTAATCCATGGTAGGGAAAGGCTCTAGATGAGTTCCCTACAGAACTAACATCCAAATTGAGACCTGACAAAGCAGGTAAGATGATACAGGCAGGGGAACAGTATATATCCAAGTGCAGAGTCAACAAGTGGCCTTATGGATCCAGAGAAGTGAAAGATGTTTAATGCGCCTGTGGAGAGAAGAGCGTGCATTAGGTCTGCAAGAGGTGAGACCAGAGCTTACCCTAGGATGAACTCATGCAGCACCCTGGTAACCAAGATGAGGCATTGGAACTCTGTCCAGAAGTGGGGGAGTCTGGCGCTAAAGGATTTTGTGCTGATAAATGACATGATTCAATTTCCTGAGAGTTTTTCACTACCTAGCAAAGGAATAAAAAACATTGTTTCTACCATAGCTGCTATTCATTGTACTTAAACTTACATTTCTAAGCAGTAGAGAGATTAAACCCAAGAAATGCCCAAAGAGATGCAAGTCAATTCTGATATTTAAGTCAATGCTCGCTCAGCAAAGATACATCAAATTTGCTGGCAAAAACACTCAGAGTGAAGATTATGCAAGAGGACATGTATCCCAAAGGAAGCCTGAGCATCTAATTAGCTGGAGGACTGGAAAGGCCTGACTTGTGCATATTCAAAAGGTCTAGGACAAGAGTCCAAGGTTCTTCAGGAAAACTTTTGGTAATGCATCATGATCACGATGGCAAGAGGAGAGTCGATTCCACTTAGAAAGAAAAAGTGAGAAAGACTGGGGTGATGATGTCTTAACTATGGGAAGAGGAGATATTTCACACTAGGAGGATTAAAGGGTACTGTAATTCACCCAGCTGCACATTGCAATCATCAAAGAAGTTTTTAAAAACACCAACATCTTGACCACATCCTTAGGTAATTTTATTTCATTGAGGTAGGGTGGGGCCTGAGTGTTTGTATTCTTTGAAAGCTCCACAAGGATACTAAAGTGTAAGCAGATTTGAAAACTGAAGGTGTCACAGCCCAGAGCATGGGCTGATGAGGAAGGCAGTGTGAGTTAGAATTCTAGCTTTTTCTAGAAATACTTATTTTTCTCTTTTAATTTTTTATTTGCAAGCATCCCATAAAACATTAAAGGTGGTTTTATATGTATATATTCAACACAGCAAGATAAAATGTACAGATAGGAAGGAAATTTAGCTCCTAACCCTCTGTCCTTAGTTTCCTCATCTGTAAAATGGGAAAAAATAATAACATCTCTCTGATAGGATCAGCAAGGATTACATGAGTTAACGAGCAAAGTGATTTACAAATTCCTGGCAGATAAGTGCTCAATAAATGGAAGCTGGTAAAGAATCTGCCTACAATTCAGGAGACCCCAGTTCAATTCTAAGTCAGGAAGATCCCCTGGAGAAGGGATAGGCTACCCACTCAAGTATTCATGGGTCTCCCCCATGGCTCAGATGATAAAGAATCCACCTGCAATGTGGGAGACCTGGATTCAATCCCTGGGTTGGGAAGATCCCCTGGAGGAGGGCATGGCAACCCACTCTGGTATTTTTGCCTGGAGAATCCCATGGACAGAAGAGCCTGGAGGGCTACAGTCCACAGGGTCACAAAGAGTCAGACATGACTGAGCAATTAAGCACAGCACATTTTTTCTTAAACAAGGTCTAGGTAATAGGAAAAACAAAGACAAGGAGATGGAAATCACAAGGTATATCCCAAGGACACCTATTAGTTGGGCTAGTGCCTCAGAGAATAGGAAAAAAAACATTTAGAAAGGCAAGTTGGGGCCAAATTGCTTTCTTGAGTTCCAAGCTAATGTTGGAATATCAACAAGTGTTCGTTAATGGATCATCTAATGACATAGTCTCCAGATATAAGGCAAGGAGGTTTATACTGTACAAAATAGAATAAATTAAAGGATTGCTCAGAGTCCACTCCAAAACTTGGACTCTGATTTGAATTTGACACAAACGTGGAACCAACAGATGTCTCTGAAGAGTTCGATCAAATCAACATAGAGCTTCAAAAATGAACAGCGAGTCACTGGACGTTAGTAATCCCTGGTGCCCAGATGCTCGCCTTCCTGACACCTCGGCTCTCATTCACACAGTCAACTCCATTCTGTTGTCCAGATACAACCCTAAATAGTGGAACCTCTAAATAGTGCTGGAAATGATTTCTGCTCCTTTCCCTTTTCATTTATAAATATTTCCGAAAACGAGTAAAGGTGACTTAGATGAATGTACTGAACACAGCAGGGAGAGATAAAATGTAATACAAATGTGAAAGAAGTCAGGAGGCAGGGAATATGAGGGTAGGAGACTACAGAGCTTAAGGGACATGAAGATGGTGAGAGTAGGCCATAAGGACCTATAAATATGCCAGCAGTGGGGTGCAAATTGGCGTAAAGCCTTCTAACAGACAATGTAAAGAAGGAAACAAGATGGGTTACAAGATTCAGAAGGTCCTCAGCTTAATCCAGGCAATTGCTGAAGAAAGAAATAGCTCTTTCTGGAACAATGCTAGAGAAAACTATCTCCAGATCTAAATAATGAGGCTACTGTGTAAAACTGTAATAACGTCATCCACATCCAAACACCCTAGTAGAGCGTGTGGCACGTAGTGGCCACCAATACATATTGAGTGAATAAATGATAGAGGAAAGGAAGCAGGGAGGGGACCTTTATCATACATTACTAAATTCATGGAATGCTTTACCAACGTTCCTAGTGTGGGCTGAGGGACTCCCCCAAGTCAATAAAAGTAACTCTGAAGGTTGTGTGTGCAAAGTGGCCCAGTGCAGGCATCAGTACTCAGCTAGTCTGGCTGAAACCAGAAATAGATTATAGGGCCTAGTGGAAGGAATCCACTAGGCCCTATAATCTCTAGTGACAGACAGTCTTCCCTAAAGACTTTCTCTCCATTGAGCATCTGCCAAGTGTTGAGGGGCAGTAATTTGATATTGTACTCCTCTATAACTCCAGCTGCTGAATTTGTGGACTTAATATGATAGCATTCTACTTCTCACCCACAGCCCAACTAATTTGTGTGTACCTGAACAGCAGGGGGCTCTCCTCCAGGTGGAGACTCGGAAGTCTCCATCCTTCCATATTGTGGCTCTGTCAAGTATGGCTGCTGGGGGCATCCACATCAAGGGCAGACAGGGAAGAAAGCCCACTGATTTCTTAGCCAACTTGGCCCAGAAATGGCTCACCTCACTTCTACGCACATTGCCTTAGAGAATGGTCCTACCCTGTTGTAAGACAGTTGGAAAACAGAATCCCTAGTAAGGCAGGCTCTTCCCATTTATATCTCTTGCTCTAGCTGAAATAAGACAGGAGCTCGGGAAGGTAGCTAGTTATGTCTCCTTCAATACTTATCTCTAGTCACCCATCATATCCTCATATACACAAAATAAACTTGCTGTCACCCAAAGAGACTGCCTGAAGCTCAGAGTCTCCAAGCTGTATGTAGTTTCTTCATCAGGTCTAAATGCAACTCCTCTTATAGTCTGGCCTCCCCAAACCATTATAGGCGTGATCTTTGCCTCACCCCAGCCCACATACTAAATACGTAGGTGTTGGAGCAAGGGTAGCATTAGTTAAAAACTCTCTTTCAGAGGAGGAAAGAAAGAAGAAAAAACAGCAGTCACGCCATTTTCTAACAATATAAAATCCTGCTCAGTGGGCATTGTCGGGACTACCTAGGGACTGTGGCAGGGTTTCCTGGTCCTTCTCTCCCCATGGCCCTGCCTCTGCCTTCTGGCACTTTGTCCTTGTCCATCATCCTCTGTGGCATCATCTGAAGGGAGTGGCAGGCCATGCGCCCTCTCTGTGGCTCTGTAGCATTTACAGCATACATCTTATTCATACTAATTTGGGAGTCCAAGAGTTGATTTAAGCACAAACAGCTAGTTTTTGAAACTCTGAGCAGAGTTCCCTCAATCACTCAGAAGGCTCTGATTTACATTTTTTTCCCCACTAGTGACCTCTTCCAATGTTATTTCTTAGAAACAGTTCTCAAGTCTGCTTTATGTCTTTGCTCTCTCACCCTCCTGTGTCACACACAATTTCCACTCCTGTGCCATTAGACAAGAGTAGTCACACGACCCTTCCTGAATGAAGGGAGCCTGGGAAATGTAGTTCTCATCTGAGCTTATCAGTAACAGTGCTATACAGTGGAAAGAATTACAAATATTAGATGAAGAGCTGACTGTTGAAAACTCTCTCTCTGAGAATATTTGCAGAAACATAGTCTTTGATGTTTACGTAATATACAGTGCTCCCATTGCTCTTCTTTTAATTAAAATGAATCTGAGTTCAAGTCCTACCTTCATCATTTGCAATCTCTAAAAGCTTAAGTAAGTGTTGCTCTGTCCCTTCAGAATATCACATATTCCATAAGATTGTTTTATAGAATAATACATTTAAATGATAAGTTATGTAAAATTATGTCCAGTAATTTTAAATGACTGACATTATATTGATAATTATATATATATATTTAAGATTTGTAGTAACTCAATGATAATGGAACAGGACTCTGATGTGCTCTTATTTACATCTTTAAGGCATTTCATGCTTTATAAACTTTGCATTTTGAGCACTTTATTTCCTTTTTGGCAAAACTAACAGATTTGCTAAGACACTTGCTTAGCAGTTTATGTATAATACATGGTCTATCTCTACTATTTTAATTTTGCATTTTATGAAAGTGATATCAAACACTCCAGTCCTGTTGGAAGAAAATCTTCTGACTGGATGCCAAACAATGTATAATTTGATCCAAATTTGTGTGGCGGTAGGATGCACACCTTTGTAGAATTTAGCACTGAAAGATTATCCGCTTTACAAGATTATTGTTTTAATCAGTCAACTAATGAACAAATGATCTATGCAACAAACTATGGGCAAACTAATTTTCTCAGAGGAATTCTCCATGAATAATTTATATGGAACAAATATATAAACACAAGTGCAGTTGCAGACATTAAAATTAGCATTCAGCATGAACAGTTTTTGAAATGAATTCTAGTTGTAAATTGGGTAAGAGAGAATTTTATTTGGATGAGACATATGGTCCCCTAGGCTAAAGCAGTGGTTCTCATGCATCAGAATCACCTAGAATCCTTCTTAAAACAGTGTGTAGGATCTCATCTTCAAGGTTCTGATTCTTTACATCTAGGCTCAGAAATACACCTTTCTAAAGTCTTCTAGTGATGTTGTTGCTGCTGCTCTTGAGATCCCTCTGGGAGACTCACTAGTCTGAAGTCTAGGTCAGCAAACAACATCTCGCACCCCAATCTGACCCATCATTTGTGTTGTAAATAAAGCTTTATTGGAACACAGCCACCCTCATTTGTTTATGCATTGTCCATGGCTGTTTTCACACTATAATGGCAGAGATGAATAGTCTCAACAGAGACCATACGGCCTGCAATGCCAAAAATATTGAATCTCTGTTCCTGTGCAGAACATTGGCAGACCCCTGGCTAAAGAATAGGGAAGTGAGAGTAGAAAATGGCAAGAGACCTGGCTTCTGCCTTTTCATTTCAATTCCTTTTATTGCCTTGAGTTAGGGATTCACTATGAGCTCTTCAGCAGTGCAGTCAATTATAAGGACAAATCATTTATATATGCCTGTCATTAAGGAATGAAAATTAAAGGGAATTGAATTACACACTTCAGTACCCAGTTGCTACTACATGGATAGAAGGCTGACATCTAAAAAGAATCACAAAGTCAGCTTTTTTCTCAAACCTTTCACTCCTGGAAAAGACCCAGTGGTTAGCTTTCCCTGCCAAGCTGATGGAGAGGCTCCATCAGTGTCACGAATGCTTTGCTACCATGTCCAGTTAATTAGGCACCCATACGCACCTGCAGTTGAAACACAGGAAGAAAAAAAAGGTGTCCATCGGACAGAACCAGGTGATCTGACAATCGCTACCTGATGAGGTCATCTTCAGTGGCATAGACTAGTCAAAAGAGAGAGAGCTGTTTCTTTGTGGTGACTCCCTGGCTTTTGACCACCATACTAAAGGACATAAAATGTCTGCCCATTGCATTTTTGAGTCTAACAGTGAATGAAGGATCAGATTCTCTTTGGTGGTGTTAAGTCATTTGCTGTCACCATTTGTGTAAGAAACCTTAAGAGGACTTTTGTGTTGTTGGGATGATGTCCCACACTTTGAAAGTGAGGAGTAGGAAAGAAAACTAGCATTCACTGAATATCCCTAAATATGTCACGTGCTCTTCTTATATCTGTGCAGGTCAGCTCCAATACACATCACAGCAGCTCCGTGGCATTTGCGGTAGCATACTATATTCCACAGAAAGGAAAACTGAGCTGTAGGTTACTAAACAGACTTCCTTGGCTTCACCCACTACTGAATGCCAGAGCAGGATTGAACTGTGGACTAACAACTACCAAACCAGTGGCTGTTCTACTCTGCCCGCTGCAGATTCCCAACCTGAATTTTCTGGGTGTGATCACTCGATTCATCCACAATGTGGCAGTTGCTCTGTTGGTGTGCCTCTTGTCTACTCTGTAGGAATGCCTGGCCCCTTCACCTGTGACCATTGTCCCTGAACTCTCTGTTTTATGGTCTGATTATTAACAAGCCAAAGGTTCATGTTAGAGATGTAAACAATAGGTAGATGAGTATGGACAGTGGTTGAAAATGATAAAAATATATGCTTTCATAGAGTCATGTCACTGAGAATCATGGAGAAGTATAGCCAGGCCCGTCAACAGAATTTCAATACTCAAAAATAAGTTCCATCTCTTGAGTCACTTCTTATCAATAAACACAATGTATTTAGAAGGATTCTGGAGCTACGCTCTAGCTTAGTAGGAAAGAATCTGATAAATAGTAATCAGAAGAATAAAACATAACACACAACTTGCCAGACATGGGGCCAAATATTTTAAACAAATTAACTTGGTTATTCTTGAAACAATCCTATAAAATAAGTACAAATGAGAGAACTAAAGTACCAAGGTTAAACGATTTGCCCAGCCCACAGATTCAGTGATATTAAGTGACAGAGCTGGGCTGTGAGCCCAGGAATTCAGCTGCAGAGTTTGTGGAATATGTGATCATTTCTGGAAGAAGGAACAGGAGGATCTGCATCCCTGGGGTACCCTCCTACTGAAGGGGCCCCATATCTGTTTTGCACCATGGAGCCCTTAACCATCTTATAAGACCCATTAACCCCTTCTTAGAACAGTTTTGAATGCATAAAACAAAACACATGGGAAAACTAAGAAATATATTGAATATATAGCAGTAGCAGCCTGGAGAATTCCATGGACGGAGGAACCTGAGAGGCTATAGTCCATGGAGTCACAAAAACTTGGACATGATTGAACAACAAACACTTTCACTATATATTTATTAATTAATATAATATATTAAAATCCATTTGTTAAAATATTTTTAGAAGTAAACTTCTGAGAGAATAACCTACATGTCCCTTCATTAATACAAAAAGTTACAAGAGCCATCAATGAATCTAAAAGCAGTTGTAATTTGGAATAATGAAGAGCATAAACAACATTTTAAAGAAGCTCTAACAACTGTACTGTGATACGAAAACCTTTGTGATTTCCATTTGTGACAGAGTGAGTCACAGCCTGCTGATTCTAGTGTGGTTTGTTACCTTCTTAGATAATTGAAGGAGATGCTAAATTTCCGTTAAAGGTTAATGAAAGTGAAGATGTCATTTTTTTCTTCCCACTTAAGGTCACAGACCCTCTAAATTCTATCCACTGTGACTAAACTGCATTAAGAGTAGCTCTGATGTTATAAAAGGAAAACTGAATATGCAAGGCAGAAGTAGAATTTAATAACTTCTTTGTAATTGTGTCACCTGAATACGTCTTGTAGCCTCTCTGAATTTTCATTTTCTCACTGTAAAATGGGAATAAATCTCTATTATGGGACCAATGTAAAGGAAAAAAAAACAGTTGGAAATGACTCTATGAGGTGTAAACCCTTTTTTCTAAGAGGTCTTGATTATTACTTAAGAAGCAACTATCCTGTGGTATAAGAATGTGAGCTGCCTATTACTCAGCTTCCATTCTTACTGTTTAAAAAAAATTTTATTGGCTGCCTACTGTGTGTCCACACAGGGATAGGTTTCACACTGGAGCACAAGTGAATGAGATAGATTACTGTCTTTAACAAAGTTGTATTCTACAATGGGAAATAGTCACATCTCCATGAAATGGTGAAGGAAGGACAATGGAGGAGGAGATGCACAGAGAAGAGGCTGAGAGGGCCTCCTGTAGGAGGTGATGCACCAAGCCTTAGTGTGAATAGAAGTTAAGCAATTAAAGAGATATTGATGTTACTGTTAGAGGGGACAGTATAATAAACAGTACTGAAGTAAGATATGAGCTTATGAATGCAGGAAGTGAGACTCATTTTTTCCATTGCCAGAGCGTAGAGTTCTAGAGAAGAGAGACATTTTTGAGCAAAAAGGAGAGAGAGGTTGAGGTCAGAACATGAGAGTTCTTGCCTTCTGTGCTAAGGGTCTTGGACTGTATTCCATAGGGGATGGAACACCCTCATGTCTTTGCATAAGTGATTTATCTGGTCCAATCAATGTTTTTGGAAGAGGTTACAAATTAGTGACCTTTTGGAAAAATCTAGTTTACATTTGTATTTGGCAGTATGTTGAATTTTTTAAAATTTTCATGTATTTAAAAATCAGGAGACTATACTTCCTCCAAAAAATTGAAAAATCCAGCATCCCTGACTTCCTATTCCATGCAGCTTCTGTTGGCGGAAGCTAACTGGTGATTGTCGAATTTGGACTGCATGTGGACTCTCCAGGTGGCCTCAGTCCCTCTGTTCTTTGTGTCCTTGCCAACACTGAGCCCAAATAAGTGAGGCCATTTATCATCAGGTTCACTGCATATTTCTCTTATAGCAAAGAAATGTTTCTCCACACTCATGTCTGTGTCAAAAGTGGGAAAGTGAAAGATAGATCAAGAGGACCACGTGCTTCAAGCAAAATGGGAAAGACAGCATTTCCTTTCTCACACTAGCATGCTTCACTCATTCACAATGGCTGACTTTGAGCTTGACATTTGAGTTTGCAGCCCCTCTTGCCAAAGTCATCAGCATGGATTGATGGACTCCTAGAGGTTGAATTTCATTAAGCAAAACTGGAGGCAGGAAGAACAACTGGCTGATGGCTAGGATGCAGATAAGGAATAAGAGTGAGAGTTAAAACTGTGGTGCTGAGGTTGGAAAGGAGAGTGGATTTACACAGTCCACAGGTAATATAATCACAGGGTTTATGGTTCATTGACTCTGAGGTTGAGAGAAAAGGATGATTTCTCTGGTCTCTATTTTGTACAGTAGAGGCTGCTGGTGGTTCTGTAAGAGAGAAAAAGCCAAATTAGGATGAAGAATATAAAATGCATTTTGGACAGGTTGAGTTGGACATAAAGTATCAGTATTTTATTTTGTGACACAAAGTATCAGTATTGAGTAGAAAGTTGCATACATGAGCATGAAATTAGCAGAGAGATCTGGGTTAAAAGTTTGGGTTTAACTAGTCAGAAGAGACAATTTGTAGGTGGACCCATAAGAATGAATTCCATCAGTCAGGGAGAGCCTGAGGTTCAAGAATGGCAGGTGGGCAGATGCCCAAGAAGCAGTACATTGAAGGAGTATATCCCACAAAATAGACCCAGGAAAAAAAAAAGCAAACAAGAATGAAAATAATCTTGACATATGGGTGTAATGGAGGCCAGGAAGCAGATTTTTAAGAAGTGTCAAATGAAACAAAAAGTGAAGTTGGTCCATTCATTTGGGAAGTTTGGAGTTAATTGTTAATCTTAGTAAAAGTAATTACAGTGACATTTTAAGGACAATGGAAGATAACCATAATAATTACATAGCAGTTATTACATGGCTGCAGAGTCCTAAGTGTTCTACATTTTAACTCATTTAAAACAATAACCTTATGAGAGACTATGTTTGTCCCTGTGGTACAATGAGAAAGCTGAGGAACAGAAAGATTATATAATTTTCCCAAAGAAACAGCAAGGAAGTGATGAACCAAAGTTTTAAACTCAGGAAATCTAGTTCAGATCTTGACTTCACTCCTACTGGACTATCTTTCACACCACAGTGGGTAATAAATAGGATGATTCAGTTTATGCCTGTTGTCTCAACATCCTACCAAGGAATCAGCACTTTCCAGATTAGATGATAAATTCCATCTGATCACTCCACTCATGTAATGAATGGACAGTCAGGAAATGAATACTGTGAGCCTTGACAGTTCTTTGAACCACACTGCATCACAGTTCATAAGTTCTCGAGAAATATTTATTAAATCAATACGGGAGAAATGTTGGCTACAAGAGGAGAAGAGAAATTAGTACCTAGAATGGTAAAGACTTGAACATATTAATCAAATTTAAAGGAACTTGCCAGAAGGGGAGAAACTACACCAGGAAGTAATTGACTGATTCAGTGATGTCTCAAAGGGAGAAACAGAGGGTGCTAAAGGCATTCTTTCATCACAAAGAAAATAAAGGCTATAAAATCTTTATCCCTGAACTCATATTCCTATGAGAATTGGACCATAAAGAAGATTGTGTACTGAAGAAGTGATGCTTTCAATCTCTGGTATGGAGAAGACTTTTGAGAGTCCCTTGGACAGCAAGGAGATCCAACCAGTCAATCCTAATAGAAATAAACCCTGAATATTCATTAGAAGGACTGATGCTGAAGCTGAAGCTCAAATACTTTGGCCACCTGATACGAAGAGCTGACCTACTGGAAAAGACCCTGATGTGGGAAAGACTGAAGACAGGAGGAGAAGGGGTTGAAAGAGGATGAGATGGCATCACTGACTCAATGGACATGGCTTTGAGCAAACTCCAGGTAATGGTGAAGGACAGGGAAGCCTAGCATGCTGCAGTTCATGGGGTTGCAAAGAATCAGACATGACTTAGCAACTGAACAACATATTCCTGTCATTTTCTCTCTCCATCTATACTTTCATCTGTAAATTCAAAGTGTATTTATTTACTTATGTTATAAGCATGGAGGGATTGGCTTTGAAAAAAAAAAGAAGAAAAACCTCTGTAGAAAAATCTCTGCAACAGGAAAAAGAGAGGTACACAGGTATAAAGACATATAAAGACAGAGGATGGAAAGCTGACAAAGACCTTAGGGATGAATTAGACTCTTTCCATAAGAAAAAGGTGAGAGCTTGAGGATAGATGGGGGAAACTTGGAAGAGTCAATGACCCATTGAAAATTGAGATGAGAGAGTTAGCTGATACATACAAGGGCAGTTCTGATGGCCTAGTGTTAGAGACTAAATATTTTATGGTGAAAATATGAGTGTAGTTCTGTTTCTGCATCAAGGTTTTTCTGAACACATGTGATGGTAGGTTACCTTCCTTCCTCCTATGAAGGAATCTAGGTGGCTTTTGAGGGAGTAGCCCAGATAACCACCCAAGGAAAAATGAGAAGCCGGGGGTAGGGAAGATGGGGTTGGAGAATAAGAATTTAACTCCAAGGAAGCGAGTTACTATCTCTTACACCCAGCTTCAATGGAATGTACCCACTACTATCCTTATGCAGCCGTGGAGAGCACACTGAATATAGCACTTTTATTCAGCTCCAAAACATAGATCTTATTCTCCAGATAATGGCCCATGTTGTGTGAGTGTAAATACTGGACCAAAATGAAGACTTGACATTCATGTGCCCAGTCAAAGAGGACATTCTTGTCTTCCACCAGGGAGATGTTCCTGGGCGAGTGCAAAATTGATTGTAAATCACTTGTGTTGTTTTCTAGATATCGAACATGCCCATTTAACATAGGTAATGTGTTTCTGATACTCACACAGTGTCTAGCAAGCTTTGGACAATCGTTATTTAAAGCATTTTACTGAAAGTACCCCTGAGTAGTTCCTAAACATTGCATTCTTTTTCAATCAATTCTGAACATCCCTGAGGAGGGAATTGTAAATGTTGAATACTGTAGTTGTCAATCATAGGCTCATTCACTCGCCTCTTTGAATAATAATAGAAATCCATTTGAAACCCTACAAGTCACCAGATACTCATTTTTTCCCTCATTGCTATGGCATTGCTTTATTTCACTAAGATTGAGAAATTGGATTAATCTCTAGGGACATAAGTGCTCACTAACCTTGAGAGTTACCCAACTCAAGATTTTCCAATGCTTTTTTAAGAATAATGGGGTTTGAGTGGATCAGAGGCAGTGCCCCAAACCCTCTGTCTTGACAAGAGAGCCATTGCAGACAGCTCTCACCCTCGTGTAATTTGTGCTGGGAAGTGACAGGTTGTACATTAGGATGTGAAAATATCTCCAATCAGAAAATCCAGCATGTTTCAAAAATGACAGGAATTGTGGATGTTATAAGCACAAGTCTTCTTCAAGCCACTTTTCACTCCTATTTTGATCAACATGCATACTGTAGTCTCATAAACAATGACTGGTGCCCAAAATGAGACGACGGAGCTTAAGTGTGCTTGAACCAGCAGGTGAGTAGCAGTGTGGAGTAGCGACATTGTCAGTGTAGAATACAAATGCAAACCTCTTTATCCTCAATTATATTTTGATACATTCTCTGAATAGAATATCAATGCCATCTAATGAGAAAATGCTCAGCTAGGCCATTTGGCAATGGGCAACAGATTTTGTGTAAGCATCTGGCACAAGAATAATTTGACAAACAGCAATATGCCAAAATTGTGTTAGATAACTTCTAAAGAACTGTTTGTCAAGCTGAATCCTCATTATTCCTGGGATGTTATTCATCAACCCCATGATTTAAATGACAATTAGCCACACGGTTTACATTGTAGCACATTTCCCATAATCCTCTGCTTGCTAATTTTTTATTGGTAAAGATGCAGTAACTTTGAAAGCTTCTCATCTTGGCACTCTGCTGGAAATCTGAATTCAACTTCTGAGTGCACCTGAATAAATGGAGCTTAAGGAGGAGGACTGAAATGAAAAATTATTTCTTTGCACATCCCATGGAAGTTGAAGTAGGTTAACAGATGTTCATTATCAATGGGGCACCTTTAGCAACTTGGAAATTTACAGCCGTGGCTGTAATAGTGTTTTTAAATGAGCATTCCACAACTTCAGAATATGAGATCTACCTAGTCAATCCAGGAATTGCAAAAGGATAGTAACGGCTTTCCTGGGCTTTTACCATCATTTTTGTAAGGAAAAAGGGTCACCATATGTATTTTGGCTCTTGCACCTTCTTCTTTTTTGCTCCTACTGAACTTGATTTTACCACTCCTTGAGTCCCTCTGGATTTCCCCAGTCTGTTAGTTCCCAATTGGTCTTGGGGGTCCTTCCTCCCAGTATTAGATCTCAGTGTCTGCTGCACAGTCTTGCACCAGAACTGTGAACTTGGCAACTCATATCTCTGGTCTGTCACTTTATCCCAGCTCTGGATTGGGGATTCCCAGGTGGATCAATGGTAAAGAATTCACCTGCCAATGCAGGAGACACAGGAGACATGGGTTCAATCCCTGGGTTGGGAAGATCCCCTGGAGAAGCAAATGGCAACCCATTCCAGTATTCTTGCCTGGGAAATCACATGGACAGAGGAGCCTGGAGAGCTACAGTCCATGGGATTTCAAAGAGTCATGCACAACTGAGCGACTGAGCACAATGCACAGTCTAGATTAATAGAAAAGTCTATTACCTTAAAACTCATTCCTAAGTTTTCGGAAAGTACATGAAGTCTTGGGCTGCTTGGACACAATGTAAGAATGATTTCATCCATCCTCACCTGAGCTCTCAGTGGCAATTCCTTATTATTGTTGTAGCTAATCACAATAGCTGTTGTTTCAGTCCTTTATTCCCTCTTTGAGCTCCAGTAGCCACCTCTCCTCATAACTTTTCAGATTGCATAAGAGTTATCAAGAATGTTGACTTTAAATGCTCTTTACCTAACACCACTACACAGAGATTCTATTTCAGTAGGCTGGAGGTGGGGAATTCAGTGAATCTGCCTTTTAAACGAGTATCCTTGGATTCTGATTAGGTTTTCCTGTGGACTCTGCTTTGGAATAGTTTACCCTATCACTCTTAGGTAAGGAGATGAATCCATGAAGCGTTTTTAGCCATCTGGTCTTATTCCACTATAGCAGCACATTGTATGAATCAGTAGATGTACATTTGATTAGCCAGAATTACAGCTTTTTTTCTCCACAGGGATCACTTACTTGTTCACTGTTTCATCATTTCCAAGAAAGCTCAGTAAAGTTTAATGTTTTGTCCAAAGATATCAACTCAGTTCAATACTAGGACCCAGGATTTTGAGTCTAGGTTGATCATTCACCCCAATCTTCCTAAGAGGCTCTGTAGATTCTCAACCAGAAATAAATAACATAATGGCAACTACTAATGTGACATTTCCAAATGTTTTATATGCAAACCCTCCATATGCAGTTCACTTAGAGCTGCTTGGGTGAGGATCATATGTGGTTGGAGTAGAGAAATATTTGAGTAGTGTTTTTCACTAACTGTATCATGACTCCTATAGGAAAAGATAAATCATGTTATATTTAGTGATAGCTTAGGCTTCCTGGGAAACAGACCTTAAGACCCATTTGCTTGCAGGAGTTATATTAAGTGAAGTCTTCAGGATCAACCCCTGGGAAAGATGTGGGGCAGAGAAGCAGGGCTGGCAGAAGGCAGAGTTGAATGTCGATATTGTCACAGCAGGGTTTCCCAGGTGGCTCAGTGATAAAAGAATCCACCTGCAGTGCAGGAGATGAAGGAGACTCGGGTTCAGTCCCTGGGTCTAGAAGATGCACTGGAGGAGAGCATGGCAACCCACTCCAGTATTCTTGCCTGAAGAATCCCGTGGACAGAGAAGCCTGGCAGGCTACAGTCCATCGGGTCAAAGAGTTGGACACGACCGAAGCAAAAGAGCCCACATGCACACAGTCATAGCAAAGCCTCAGCCAGTCCATAGGGACAGCCCTTAAGAGTTGCTCTTTCTCTAGCAAAGAATTAGTCCCTTCTGTCCTCACATTTGGCAGTCACTGAATATAGGGGGAGAGTATGACTTTGGGCAAGGAAGCTCTCTTCAAATGAGGGCAATTCTCAGTGAGCCATAAGCCACCTTACGAGCCAAGAGAATGAACCACTTGGCCCTGAGAGGGGAATCCAATCCACACCATCCACTGCAAGTAACAAGTTCCTAATCTTTAAGACTATAAGCAATAATAGCATTTAAAAAGAAAAATAATAGATAAGTTTTAGAGTACTGAGCACTTGAAATTAGTGAAAAATGTGTACATTTTTATACTTTAATCTTAAATTTACAATCTACATCTTAGACATAAATAATTTTTAAGCAGGGACTAATTTCAAAAACTTTGGCAGGGGGGTTCTTTTTATCTTTTAATGCACTAGGAGAAGTAAGCAATGATTCAGCCTTGAATGTTCATTTTTGCAAAATACAAGTTCTGAGAATTGAATAAATATATCTAAATCCTGGTTCTGAGGACAAAATAAATGGAACTAATACTAGTTTTATGGGAGCTAAATGAAAGTGTTTGCAGTTGATAGAAAGTATTATCTCATCCTTGAAATGAGTGATAAGATCAATACAAAGAAATCTCATCCCTGCTTTTCGTCTAATTCCCTATTTGCCCATATAAGACTTTCATTTGAAGACACCCCAGCCAAATGCTCATGAAGTAATGTCATCCCCAGCGAAATAAAAGAAAATGATAAATAAAGGTGAACTTCTCACATGTAATCAGAAATACCTGAAGCTCTGGAAACATAATGAAGCTATGTTCGACTCATCATGAAATGTGGGCTGTGTTTTCAGTATTAGTGTGCTTAGATTGATACAGTAATTAACCACTGCTTTGTTATTTAGGGAAACAAATGCACTTTAGGCCCTTCATTGGAGTTTGAGAGATGAACAATTGCTCCATCATCTCCGAAAGACCTCAAGGTCTTACCTTCAATCTTGCAGTGGATTTAAGAAATAACTTTTTAGGTCTCAGAAGTAAAGGAAAATGAGGGTGTTTTTTTGTTGTTGTTGTTGTTTTGTTTTTGTTTTCATGCCTCTTCTCCCTACAGCAAAACTTAAGATGTAAATTGTTAGGAGAGAATTACTGAAGTTACAAAAAAAAAAGGGACAAAATGTACATTTTCAAGTCTCAGAGTTCCAGATTTAGGAGGGAACTTGAGAGCCCATCTGATTCATCACGGTTATCCCACTTACTTCACGAAAGAAACTGATGTATTTTTCCCCTCACCACTCTTCTTTCTGGAGTCTGGTTCCTCCGTGAATAAAGGATTTTTATTTTTCAATACTGTCACTCAGGTCCAGGGAAGAGGCAGACTTTTAGCATAATAAGGTGCAAGGAAGGTGCCAGCAGGAGTAGAACCATCACAATAAAAGAAGTTGAACAGTATTTTTAGATACCTCATTCAGAGGCAAGATCTCTGTAAGACTGTCTTCCTCTCCTCCATATCCTGGGTTCAAAGCATCCCCTCCTCATTCCCAGGAGTGAGGAAGGAGCGTTTCCCAGGAGAAACACAGAAAATGAATATTCACCCACACAGATGCCAGGGATGGGGGAGACGGGCTTTTTTAAAATGATATTCCGTATAATTTTTTTTTCTTTTTGACTTTCTATAAAAACTTTTTATTTTGTGTTGGAGTATAGCTGATTAACAATGCTCTAATAGTTCCAGGTGAACAGTGAAGGGATTCAGCCATACATATACACATATCCATCCTCCCCCAAACCCTGCTCCCATCCAGGCTGCCACATAACATTGAGCAGAGTTCCATGTGCTAGCCCATCCCAAACTCTAACTAACCCTTCCCGCAGTCATCCCCTCACTGCCCACCATCAGCCATAAGATCATTCTCTAAATCTGTAAGTCTCTTTCTGCTTTGTAACTTCATGTGCATCATTTCTTTTCAGATTCCACTATAATATATGTCGTACAGTATTCCTCCTTCTCTGTCTGACTTACACAGTATGACAATCTCTAGGTCCATCCATGTTGCTTCAGATGGCGTTACTTCATCCTTCTTAATGGCTGAGTAATCTTCTATTCTATATATATGTACCACATCTTCTTTGTCCGTTCCTCTGTCGATGAACATTTAGGTTGCCTCTGTGTCTTAGGTATTTTAAACAGTGCTGCAGTGAACACTGGGGTGCATGTGTCCTTTCAGATCTTGTTCTTCTCTGGATATACACCCAGGAGTGGGATTGCAGGGTCTTATGCTAGCTCTGTTTTCAGTTTTTTAAGAAACCTCCGTACTGTTATCCACGATGGCTGTACCAATTTATATTCCCACCAACAGTGTTGGAGGGTTACCTTGGGAGACAGGATTCTGAAGGGCTTGTTAGCAGACAAGTTGCTGAAACTTGTTGCCAGAGTGTCTGATTCCCTAGAACTGGACCTCAGCCTGAGAATTTACATTTCCAGCAAGCTTCCAGATTATGATGGTACTACCAATGATCTGGGACCACACCTAGAGAATCCTTGTACCAGACACTCTCAAAAAATTGTAAAAGAATATTTTAAAAAATAAAGATGTCTCAAAGTGAAATCTTTCTTCTAAACCGCTAATGAAAAACAGATTAAACTCTGCTCTCAGAGCTCAAAGCAGGCTGTTTTATAAAATATTCTGGAAAGAAAGAGTACAAATAACATGGCTAGTATACCTGCAAGGAGTTTGCACTAATCATGCTGCATACATGTACACATCCCGTATAAAGATTTTTAGCTAATTGAACATGGACATGTGACCCAGCTTGTTTGCTTTTCGTCCCACCTTTCCTACTGGAATCTACTCATAATCTTATCTCAGCTTTTATCTTATCGTTGCTCTCAAGGAATCGAAAATTTTGGTAGAGATGCAAGCTTAAAGAGGGATTGAAGCTTGATCCATATACCTCCATCATCCTATTGTTATACCCTCTCCACAGACAGTGGCCTGTCTGGTTTCGTGGAAACTCTGGGGCTAATAGAGCACAAACCTGCCACAACATAGCCTCATAATGTCATTAAGAATGAAAACCTACCTTAGTTACCATGTTCATCTCTTCTCAAGGAAGAGGCAGTTGCTTTTATGGTCCTGTTTGGCTCCTTCCATGGAATCATGGGTAAGTCCAGTGATGATGTCCTGTGGCTCAGGGCAGAGTAGTAAACTCATCCATCTGGTTACTCTTCTTGTGATAGCTAGAGTTTTGGGGGCACCTTTGTCTGTTAATGCATAATGAGTTAATACTTTTAGGGAAAAGAAATAATTGCTCCCAGAGTTGTTCTCTAGGTTGCAATACAGAAGTTTCAGGTAAGAAAAGGGGGAAAAAGTCACACAGTGTAACAGTAGGAAAGTTAATGATTGTAAGGTACTGATAAGATAGAATAAATTTTGGCTCATAAGAAGTAAAGTTTTGAAAACTTTGGGAAAATTCTCGATACATTGGTCAGTATAAAAGGGAGCTTATAGAGAATAGAAGATTTTTGCTTTTTTCTTTATATTTTAATGTATTTTTGAGTATTCATGAACATATGCATATATTCACATAAACCTGATTTTTAATAAACTTTAAATAGTTATTTTTAAGTAGAAAATAAAACTTAATAGATAACAGATTCATTTTGTAGAAAGCAAGGTAGTTACTGTCATTTATAATTATATTTCATTATCATTTGCTTTGTATTAAATTGTGTCATGAAGGAAGTTCATTGTCACAGAGTGAACTGTTAAAACTTTGGGCTTATGTAATACAATAATATATTTTTATAAATAGAATAGTCTCCTTTGCCAGTAACCAGACATTTTCAGATTAAATCATGATATATATCCAAGACTTCTTTGTACAGTCTAACAAGCATATTGAAATTTCGTGGAACATATATATTTTACTTCTCATTGGTAGGGAAAATTTACCTTTTATTGTGCGTGTGGCTTATGTACCATTTCATGAATTCCCAAATTGGCAAGTACCAAGATAAACAAAAGCACTCACAAGGTTTGTTATTTTCAACTTAAGTGACCTATTTAAAAATATGGATTAAACTATTGTAAGCAACTCATTCTCTCACTTCTTTGTATGGTACCTGCTTCTTAGTTCTTTGATTTCTTATGATTATTATAATTTTAGCTGAAAGGGCATTATAGAATTTTCTAACACATGGAGAGGGGCATAGATTTCTATCCAGGGTGACACATTGATTGAGTCAGCCAGTAAATTAACAGCAGCAAAATACTATTAAATTTTAAACTTAATTGCCTTCTCGTCTTAATTTCTGTGGATACAATCAGTAGATGCCAGAGAAAAGTTAAAGGCATTATTAAGCAAGCATCTAATTCCTGGAGCGTAATGGGAAGAAAAAAAAAGTTTCATCTCAGAGTCAATGCAAAAAAACTTGTATTTCAAATTCAGTCACTTACAGGGTTTTTATCAAAAGGCTTTATTTTCATTGGTTTTTCCTTAATTAGCTCTTTTTCTTAACAAGCAAATGGAAATTCTAGTGGTATAATCAGTTTAGTTTTCTCTCTGGATCTGCTCCTAGCTATCCTTGCCTGTTGAATTTTCCTGTGTATCTTCTCCATCTTTGCCGTGTGTCAACTCTCTTTCCATCTCCATGTTGAATCTGTGTCCTATGTTTCAGATTTACACAGATAATAGCAACTCAATATAAAATACTGAGCATGGCCATATACCCAAGAATAAGCCCTACCAGTTGGAATTTTTGTTGTGGTGTGGGGTGAAACTAACATCTAATGACATATTTTGCATAGTTTTTGGGATTCAGGTTTCTTTTCCTTGAGCTATTTCTACTGAATTATGGGTTATAGCTTAACAGACAACTTCACAGCCTCTTGAATGGCCATTATGAATAAGATACATATGGTTACAAAATAAATAATTGAAAGAATATTGGGTTTAAAATCAGTGAGCTACAGGGGTTAAAAATAGTATTAATCCTTAAGTGAATGAATAGGCTTATGATTTTCACTATATTTTTTAAAAAGTACTATGCCTCACTTGACCCTTTATAGATTTGAATTAACACCTTCTTGATGAGGTAGGGTGTCCTTTCATTTTTGTAGGCAAATTTGAGTGTATGCCATTTTCTTTATCCATGTAGGGATGATTTGTGATTACTATCATTATCACCCAGATTTGTGTTCATTTTTTCATTGAGCACCTACCATCTACCAGGTGCTGGTCTTCTTACTAGAGCTGTGTAGGTGAAGAAAATGGACAATACCCTGGCTTTCATTCATCTTGCAGTCTAGTGGGGAAGAAAAAAAAAATAAGAGGATGAAACAACGTATAAATACATAAATAAGATCCTTTCTGATCAGGAAATTATCATGAAGAAAACAAAGCCAGGGAGAGGTAGAGAGAATTGGAAAGGAGAGATCTGCTTTATACTGAATGGCTAGAGAAGGTCTCCCAGAGAAGGTACGTTTGAAGTGAGACATGAATGGACAAGAAGTCAGATAAAGGTTTCTGGGGAGATGTAACAGGAGGTTCATAATCCCCAAGGTTGGAATGGGTTCATAACTTTTGGAGAATACTCACAAGTCCCTGCTCACAAGTGCTGGAGAACAGTGGGAGGAGAGCGTAGCATGAGGAGTAGAACTGAGGGAAGCCAGGGTCAGATGGTGTAGGGTCTTGTAGAACACAGAAAAAAGGATGTTTTTATCCAGGAAATGGCAAGTTTTAGGTGGGACTTAAGCAAGGGCAACAAGATTATATAATTTGTTCTGAAAAGGATATAGCCCAATACCGACTATTTGAGAATAAGTTGAAGATAGAAAGATGAGTGAAAGGCAGTACAGCAATGAAGCATCATCTCTCTCTACTCTCTCTTGTTGTAGTTCTATATATTTAGGGAAAAAATACATGATCTATGTGACTTGCCCAATGCTCAAATTCTCCAAGCCAGGCTTCAACAGTATGTGAACCATGAATTTCCAGATGTTCAAGCTGAATTTAGAAAAGGCAAAGGAACCAGAGATCAAATTGTCAACATCTGTTGGACCAGCAAAAAAAAAAAAAAAAAACAAGAGTGTTCCAGGAAAATATCTACTTCTGCTTTATTCACTATACCAGAGCCTTTGACTGTGTGGATCACAATAAACTCCGGAAAATTCTTCAAGAAGTGAAAGTACCAGACCACCTGAGAAATCTATATATAGGAAAAGAAGCAACAGTTAGAATGGTACTTGGAACAACAGACTGGTTCCAAATAGCAAAAGGAGTACATCAAGGCTGTATCTTGTTACCTTGCTTATTTAACTTATATGCAGAGTACATCATGAGAAATGCTGGGCTGGAGGAAGCATAAGCTGGAATCAAGATTTCTGGGAGAAATATCAATAACTTCAGATATGCAGATGACACCACCCTTATGGCAGAAAGCAAAGAAGAACTAAAGAGCCTCTTGATGAAAGTGAAAGAGGAGAGTGAAAAAGTTGGCTGAAAGCTCAACATTCAGAAAACTAAGGTCATGGCATCTGGTCCCATCACTTCATGGCAAATAGATGGGAAAACAGTGGCTGACTTTATTCTTTGGGGCTCCAAAATCACTCCAGATGGTGACTGCTGCCATGAAATTAAAAGATGCTTACTCCTTGGAAGAAAAGTTATGACCAATCTAGAAAGCATATTAAAAAGCAAAGACATTACTTTGCCAACAAAGGTCTGTCTAGTCAAAACTATGATTTTTCCAGTAGTCGTGTATGGATGTGAGAGTTAGACTATAAAGAAAGCTGAGCACTGAAGAATCTGCTTTTGAACTGTGGTGTTGCAGAAGACTCTTGAGAACCCCTTGAACAGCAAGGAGATCCAACCAGTCCATTCTAAAGGAAATCAGTCCTGAATATTCATTGGAAGGACTGAGGCTGAAGCTGAAACTCCAGTACTTTGACCACCTCATGTGAAGAGCTGACTCATTTGAAAAGACTCTGATGCTGGGAAAGACTGAAGTCAGGAAGATAAGGGGATGACCGAGGATGAGATGGTTGGATGGCATCATTGACTCAGTGGACATGAGTTTGAGCAAGCTCTGGAAGTTGGTGATGAACAGGCAGGCTTGGCGTACTGCAGTCCATGGGATCGCAAAGAGTCAGACATGACTGAGCGACTGAACTGAGCTGATGGGACTTGCTAGGTGTAAAAGTAAAGGAGAAGTCAAAGAAATTCTTAACTGTTGAGGCAGACAGTTTCCCCCTTCTCCCTTAACCTATAGATGCCGACTTTATTTGGACAGCAGTCCGCTCCTGTGAGGTCAGCCCATTCCCCAGCCCTGGCAGATGAGTCATGATGCCCTAACACCAGTCCTTTTTGCTAATGATTGGTTTAGAGGAGGGCACGTGTCTTCATTTTAGACATGGAAGGAAAGATTCCTTGTAGGGTAGGAGGTGGGTAAGAGCGTAAAGAAGCAGAGAGCAGTAATGAACTTCTCTAAAGGATACTGCCTCCTGATGAAAATAGAACAAGGGACATCCTCCTCTTCATGCCTTGAGCACTGGTAGAAATGACTGGCATTGCAACAGTCATTCCATAACCACACAGCGATCAAATCTAACATGACGAGGATCATAAATCAGAAAGAAAAAACTTGAGTCTGTGGAGCATCAAAACTGTAGAGCCATCAGCATCTAGACACTTCGGTCTTTCTTGTTTAAGCCACTATTGGTTTAACTGTTTAAAGATTTTTATTTACTTCTTTACGGCTGTGTTGCATCTTCATTGCTGCACATGGTCTTTCTCTATTTGCAGCGTGCAGGCTTCTCCTTGCAGTGGCAGAGCACAGGCTCTAGAGCATGTGGGCCTCGGTAGTTGTGGCCCACAGGCTTAGTTGCTCCGTGGCTTGTGGGATCGTCCTGGTCCAGGGATCAAACTGGTGTCGCTTGCATTGCAAGATGGATCCTTAACCACTGGACCAGCAAGGCAGCCCTGATATGACTGTTCTGTTATGTGCAACCAAATACATTCACTCCTTCATTTTACTGAATAAGTTCGATGTGTAACAATGTATAAGTTTACGACGTACAGGCATGTTACTTTGATCTACTCATGTATTATCAAATTGCCAATGTAGCTCGATTTATCATACTACATATTAATACTTAAAATATAACATTTATTGTCTGTGTTCATTATACCACACATTAGATTTCAATGGCTTCGTTACTGCTTGTTTTAAGTTTGTTCCCTTAAACATTATCACTGTTATCCTTTCCCCACCCAAACCCCTGGTACCCACCATTTTACTATTTTCTACAGGTTTAACATTTTTAGATTCCCCATTTAAGTGCTATCATATCATGCTTGTATTTCTCTGTCTAATCTCACTTGGTGCAATGTACTCAAGGTCCAGCCATGTTACTGAGAGTGGAAGGATATCTTCCTTTCTCGTGGCTAAATAATATTCTTCTAAAATTACATTTTTTGTCCATTTACCTGTTAATGATCATTTGGGTTATTTCTATTCTTGACTATAGCAAATAATACTAAGATCAATAGAGAAGTGCACATATCTCATCAAAGTCATGTTTTTATTTCCTTTGGGTATATCCCCAAAAGTGTAATTGCTGAATCATAATGATAGATGTAATTTTAATATTTTGAGGAAACTCCATATTGTTTTCCACGGTGGTTGGATTAGTGTTCTTTCTCATCAATAATGGGTAAAGTTTCCATTTCACATATCCTTGCCAGAACCTGTGTGTGTTTTGTCTTCTTGATGATAGCCATTCTAACAGTTGTAAGGTGACAGGTCATGCAGTTTTGATTTGCATTGCCCAGATGATTAGCAAGGTTGACCACATTTGCATGTGTCTCTAGGCCACTCTGAGGTCTTCAGTGGAAAAATGTCTGATTAGTTCTTTTGTCCATTTTTAAATCACATTGTTTTTGTTATTAAGTTGACTGAGTTTTTAAAATACATTTCAGATAGTTTGTAAAAGTTTTCTCCCATTCTATAGGTTGTGTTTTCATTTTGTTAATTGTTTCTTTTGCTGTACTGAAACTTTTGAGTTTGATGTACCTCTATTTGCTGATTTTTTGCTTTTGTTGTTTGTACTTTTAGCATTATGTTCAAAAAAATCAGTGCCACAGCTAATATCAATGAGTTTCCTTCCTACATTTTTTTCTAGGAATTTTGTGGAATCAGGTCTTATGATTAAGTTTTTGATTGATTTCAAATTAATTTGTGTTAATGGCATGAGATGGAGGTCTAATTTTATTCAGCTTCTCCAATTTTTCCAGCACTATTTTTGAAGAGACTGTGCTTTCCCCTTTGGTCATTCTTGGCTCCCTTTTTGAATATTAATGGACTCTAACCTCCAGTGCCTGTTTGTGCTAAGGCAGGAAAAGGGAGATGAAACTCAGATCAGTCCTATTGACTACTTATACCCATTCCTGTCAAGAGTTTGGCCCAAGAGGGCACTGGAACTATTAGATAAAATGAAGTTTTTAGATTATCACTGGATTTCAATTACACTATTTGTGCTGTCCTAGACCCCTATTACCATTAACAGTTGAGAGTTGACAGCATTTTTTGAGATTTATGAGGCTTCCGTACTGGTGAGCTACATCCGGCATGGGGCCCACGTTATCAGCACTTTTCTATTATCCTCAAATCTGGTTTCTAAGAAAGACATATGTTTGCTGCCTACATGACTTTAAAAACTGCCAACTCATCGATATCTGTATCACTTTTAGTAGGAAATGAATTCCTCAAGGTGTCAAATTATTCCTTGTCAAAGTGGTTGGTTCGCTGGAAAGTTACAGAAGAAAAAAAAAGAAAAGGAAATAAGTAATATACTACAGTGGCTCAAATTGAAAGCTTTTTCCAAGTAGTTGTTAAGCTCAAACCTGGCAAAGGCATATTTTTATATTTTCTTTGTTTTGGTATTCTAGGATGATGAAAGAAAGAATTTTTTAAGAAGCAATCAGGAGACTTAATTTTTTTCCACATAGAAAGAAGGCATGTTAGCAATTGGAAAGCATGAAGCATTATTCATCTATCATTTGTTGCTCACTTTCAAGGCTAGTTATTCTGTTTTTTTCTTTTGCATAGTCAAAAAGATGTTTAAGGAGATATTGGAAGCTTCACTGGCTATGTTACAGGGGCAAGTCTATTCTCCTATGGGACGAGATATTAAAGGACTTGGATTCATATTCTGGTTCTAATACTTACTGTATAACCATATACGATTGACTTATGGTGTCTAAGCTTAAGTTTTCTTATCTGAAAAATGAAGATAATAATAGGACCTATAAGGGATTTGATTTAGGTCATACCTGAATGGACTAGTGGTTTTTCCTACTTTCTTCAATTTAAGCCTGAATTTTGCATTAAGAAGCTAATGATCTCAGCCACAGTCAGCTCTCAGTGTTGCAAAGAGTCACACATGACTTAGTGACTTAACAACAATATTACCTATAGGTACACTGTAAGGATTGAACTTTAAAAGTCTATTCAAAGCTCTTGTAGTAATGAAACCGATATCTTGACTGTTATATTGGATGTGTGAGCTTACCACATGTACTGAAATTGCTTAGAAGTAAATACATGTACACACAAGTAAAGCTGAGTAAATCTGAATAAAATCTGTAAAGTCTGGTTGTGAAATTGTACTGTAGTTTGGCAAATTTTATTATTAGAAGAAACTGGGTAATGGATCCATGAGGTCTCTCTCTCTCTCTCTCTCTTTTTTAACAATTGCAAGTGAATATAAAATTATCTGAATTAAAAAGTAACATTTGGCTCAGTGACTGAGACGTCTTAAGTCCTCAGTCAGTGATAGCTACTAAGTGCCTGCTTGTCAAATGAATTATTGACACTGATAAGGTTGCTTCTTATATGGGTTACAAGAGAATAAATAATGAGGAGTGGTATATCAGTCAACCTTTGAAGAGAAAAATAGAAGCCACTCTACTCTATATACTTTAACTAGCTGAACATTTAATATAAGAATGACAGGCTTACCCAAATGATATGAGGGCTCAGTGGAGTGATTGGGGAAGTGGTTAAGAGGCCACGTTCAAGAAATCTTGATGATCCCATTTGCTTTCAAGACCAAAGTGATTTTCAGAAGAACCCACAGACGATAAAGCAAATCAGTGTCCATTATCTCAGCTGCCTGAGAACCCTCAGTAGCTCAGGGAACTGTGAGCTACACTGCCTGCCTTAAACTTCCACCAGAGAATGATGGCTTCTATTTCTCTTCCACCTACAAAATCTCCCTCAAATGCCTCTCATTGACTACGCGTGGATTAGTTTCTCAGTCATGTCCAACTCTTGGCTACCCCATGGACTGTAGCCCACCAAGCTACTCTGTCAATAGATCCTCCAGGAAAGAACATTGGAGTGGGCTGCCGTGCCCTTCTCCACTCATTGACTAAATCTAACCAGAAAATGTATGGGGAATGAAATTCTAGGAAATAGTATTCTAAGCTTCTTCCCGGTAACAAATAGGAAATGTAGACAGGGATGATGGTGATTGAGGAGGATGGCAATAAACGCAAAGACAATAATGATGGTGATGATGATAATGGTGATGACTGTGGTATGAATCAATGACAGATAATATAGGAGAGATAAAAACCGAAGAATTTTCTATCATATCTCTGGTGGCATAAATTGCTAAGTGGACTTTTTTCTTAACCTTCCAATCTAATACTTTGATATTTACCACAAGACACCAAAGGTCAAGTGATTTTATTAGTGGATGGCAGTGTTTACCTAATGAAACTTGCTACCAAACAACAGTGGCCTTATCTGTTCCACTTGAGAGGAAGGTTTGCCTCCTCTCAAGTGGAATTGGCCAAAGGTAGAATGGTTATCAGAGATAAGGAACTTCAGGTCCAACAATCTATCTGCCATGGGAAACTAAGAAAGGAGAGCCTCAGGCAAAAAAAAAAAAAAAAAAAAAAAGTGATGATTTTCCAAGTCTTAGTCACTTGGCTTCCAGTTTGCTATATGCACAGAAAAGACTCCCTTCTTCAGTTTCCCAACCCCAGTTACTCCATCAGATACCTTAGGTTTTTATTGTTATGAGCTTTCACAATATGCTTGTTTACTCACCTAGATGCTTGTTTATTCTTCATTTCTTCCCTTACCTATTATAATATATAATCCCCGTAAGCAGTATAACCTTTTCTAAATTGCTCTAATCTAAATCTCCAGTGATTAGACCACCTGAAACATAGAATATACCAGATAAATTCATTATTTGTTGCATAAAGACTTCATGAAGAGGTCACTATTCACAAAGTGGATTAGCTTACAACCTAGTATGAAGTGGTACATTTGCAAGAAAATGTGCCAGACCATTTCCTAAATACTCTACATGGTTGTTCAGTCACTTTGTCTAACTCTGCGCCCTCATGCACTGCAGCATGCCAAGCTTCCCTGAACTTCACCATCTCCCAGAGCTTGCTCAAACTCAAGTCCATTAGGTCAGTGATACCATCCAACCATCTCATCCTCTGTCTTCCCCTTATCCTCTTCAGTGTTTCCCAGCATCAGGATCTTTTCAAATGAGTCAACTCTTCGCATCAGGTGACCAACATATTGGAGTTTCAGCTTCAACATCAGTCCTTCCAATGAACACTAAGGACTGATCTCCTCTAGGATGGACTGGTTGGATCTCTTTGCAGTCCAAGGGACTCTCAAGAGTCTTCTCCAACACCACAGTTCAAAAGCAACAATTGTTTGGTGCTCAGCTTTCTTTATACTCCAACTCTGACATTCATACATGAGTACTGGAAAAATGATAGCCTTGACAAGATGGACCTTTGTTGACAAAGTAATCTCTCTGCTTTTTAATATGCCGTCTAGGTTGGTCATAACTTTCCTTCCAAGGGGTAAACATCTTTTAATTTCATGGCTGCAGTCACCATCTGCAGTGATTTTGGAGCCCAAAAAAATAAAGTCAGCCACTGTTTTCACTGATTCCCCATCTATCTGTCATGAAGTGATGGGACTGGATGCCATGATCTTAGTTTTCTGAATGTTGCGCTTTCAGCCAACTTTTTCACTCTCCACTTTCATCAAGAGGCTCTTTAGTTCTTCTTTGCTTTCTGCCATAAGGGTGGTGGTATCTGCATATCTGAGGTTATTGATATTTCTCCCAGCAATCTTGATTCCAGCTTGTGTTTCATCCAGCCCAGCATTTCTCATGATGTACTCTGCATATAAGTTAAATAAGCAGGATGACAATATATAGCCTTGATATACTCCTTTTCCTATTTGGAACCAGTCTTTTGTTCCATGTCCAGTTCTAACTGTTGCTTCCTGACCTGAATACAGATTTCTCAGGAGGCAGATCAGGTGGTCTGGTACTTTTACCTCTTGAAGAATTTTCCAGAGTTTATTGTGATCCACACAGTCAAAGGCTTTAGCATAGTCAATAAAGCAGAAATAGATGTTTTCTGTGAACTCTCTTGCTTTGTCGATGATCCAACGGATGTTGGCAATTTGATCTCTAGTTCCTCTGCCTTTTCTAAATCAAGCTTGAACATCTGGACGTTCACAGTTCACATACTGTGGAAGCCTGGGTTGGAGAATTTTGAGCATTATTTTGCTAGCATGTGAGATGAGTGCAATTGTACAATTATTTGAGCATTCTTTGGCATTGCCTTTCTTTGGGATTGGAATAAAACTGACCTTTTCCAGTCTTGTGCCCATTGCTGAGTTTTCCAAAATTGCTGGCATATTGAGTGTAGCACTTTCATAGCATCCTCTTTTAGGATTTGTAATAGCTCAGCTGGAATTCCATCACCTCCACTAGCTTTGTTCGTAGTGATGCTTCCTAAGGCCCACTTGACTTCACATTCTAGGATGTCTGGCTCTAGGTGAGTGATCACACCATTGTGATTATCTAGGTCATGAAGATCTTTTTTGTATACTTCTTCTTTGTATTCTTGCCACATCTTAATATCTTCTGCTTCTGTTAGGTCCATACCATTCCTGTCCTTTATTGAGCCCATCTTTGCAAGAAATGTTCCCTTGGTATCTCTAATTTTCTTGAAGAAATCTCTTATCTTTCCCATTCTATTGTTTCCCCCTATTTCTTTGTACTGATCACTGAGGGAGGATTTCTTATCTCTCCTTGCTGTTCTTTGGAACTCTGCATTACAACGGGTGTATCTTTCCTTTTCTCCTTTACTTTTCACTTCTCCTCCCTCCACAGCTATTTGTAAGGCTTCCTCAAACAACCATTTTGCCTTTCTTTTTCTTGGGTTTGGTCTTGATCCCTGTCTCCTGTACAATGTCACGAACCTCTGTCCATAGTTCATCAGGCACTCTGTCTATCAGATCTAGTCTCTTAAATCTATTTCTCACTTCCTCTGTATAATCATAACGGATTTGATTTAGGTCATACCTGGATGGTCTAGTGGTTTTCCCTACTTTCTTCAATTTAAGTCTGAATTTGGCAATAAAAAGTTCATGATTTGAGCCACAGTCAGCTCCTAGTTTTGTTTTTGCTGACTGTATAGAGTGTCTCTATCTTTGGCTGCAATGAATATAATCAGTCTGATTTCAGTGTTGGCCATCTGGTGATGTCCATGTGCAGAGTCTTCTCTTGTGTTGATGGAAGAGGGTGTTTGCTATGACCAGTGCGTTCTCTTGGCAAAATTCTGTTAGCCTTTGCTCTGCTTCATTCTGTGCTCCAAGGCCAAATTTGCCTGTTACTCCAGGTGTTTATTGACTTCCTACTTTTGCATTCCAGTCCCCTATAATGAAAAGGACAACTTTGGGGGGTATTAGTTCTAGAAGATCTTGTAGGTCTTCATAGAACCATTCAATTTCAGCTTCTTTGGCATTACTGGTTGGGGCATAGACTTGGATTATGATATTGAATGGTTTGCTTTGTAAGCAAACAATGATTATTCTGTCGTTTTTGAGACTGCATCCAAGTACTGCATTTCAGACTCTTTTGTTGACTATGATGGCTACTCAATTTCTTCTAAAGGATTCTTGCCCACAGTAGTAGATATAATGGTCATCTGAGTTAAATTGACCCATTCTAGTCTATTTAGTTTGTTGCTTCCAATAATATCAGCGTTCACTCTTGCCATCTCTTATTTGACCACTTCCAATTTGCCTTGATTCATGGACCTAACATTCCAGGTTCCTATGCAATATTGCTCTTTACAGCATTGGACCTTGCTTCTATCACCAGGCACATCCACAACTGGGTATTGTTTTTGCTTTGGTTCCACCCCTTCATTCTTTCTGGAGTTATTTCTTCACTGATCTCCAGTAGCATATTGGGCACCCACCAACCTGGGGAGTTCATTTTTCAGTGTCCTATCTTTTTGCCTTTTCAGACTGTTCATGGGGTTCTCAAGGCAAGAATACTGAAGTCATCTGCCATTCCCCTCTCCAGTGGGCCACATTTTGCCAGAGCTCTCCACCAAGCCCCATCCATCTCGGGTAGCCCTACACAGCATGGCTTAGTTTCATTGAGTTAGGCAAGGCTGTGGTCCATGTGATTAGATTGGTTAGTTTTCTGTAATTGTGGTTTCAGTCTGTCTGCCCTCTGATGCCCTCTCTCAGCGCCTACCATCTTACTGGGGTTTCTCTTACCTTGAACATAGGGTATCTCTTCACAGCTGTGCCAGCACAGTGCAGCCACTGCTCCTTACCTTGGACATAGGGTATCTCCTCTGGGTCACTCTCCGCTCCAGGGCTGCACAGCCGCTGCTCACTACATAGGAGCTTTCTAATACCATAGTGCTACTATGTAAGTATTATTGATCCCATATATAGATAAGAAAACAGAGGCTAAGGAGATTGAGTAAACCAAGGTTACTAAAATGATTCAGGATGTAAGTTCTTATGTTTCCATAGCATGTGGTTTCACCACCATTCCAGGCTGCTTCACATCTCTGAAGGGGCTAGAGGCAGGATTTACAGTAGGAATGCGGCACTTGTCCCTTTGCAAATATGAGGATTTGCCTAAGGGTTGATATCCACACCTATGTTCCCTTACTGAAACACTGTTAAGTTGACTGTACCATCTAATCAAGGCTATCCAGTCATCAGAAGTGTATCCTCATCTACAAGATTTAGGTGTTGTTTTGTTGAAGCCACCAGGGTCACACTCAGTAAGATATGGATTCACTGTGCAAATTTGGTCTTCCCGGTAGTCAGAGATAGTGAAATGCCACTTCTGGAGAACAGTGATTATCTAAATAACTGAGTTTACATGGGTGTATCGTAGCTTCAGCATCTTGGTTTCATAAACCTTTGAAGATTATTTTCCTACCTGTGTTCCCAACCATTTCTATTACTTTTCCATGAAAAGTAAACTTAGACAGAGGTCATACATAGAGAAGTATCCAGAGATTAAGACAAAGGGAGTCAAATTAATCATCTCTAAGATACCAGTCTCTAGCAAAGAGGGGAAAATAGCACAAGAAAGAAACAATTTAAGTGGCAAAGATAACTTTGACTCCTAGGACAGAGATCTTGTTTATCACATTAGTGGCTGTGTTTTTTTAAGTAGGACTGTGTTTTTTTCTGTTGAATATTAGAAATGTGGAGTTTCTCACAGGTAAGATGTGATCTGCTGAACTGATTACCTAAGGTTTTACTTTCTTATCAAAGAGGCTCTGTTCCTTTGAGTTACTCTTGATGTTGAAATTGAAAATCCTCTTTATTCAGGGTCAGATGTGAAAAGGTTCTGGTACCACCTGCTAGAGCAACTTTTAAATGTTGACTACTCATTTTGAAGGGGCTAACCTGAAGCTGTTAACTCTGAGATAGCCACTGTCTTCAGAAACCTACCAGCATTCAACACAGTAAGAAAGTGGTTAGAATCTGTCCTGTTTGGCACACAGGTTATAAAAGGGAAGCATGGAGTTCAGCTAGTCTTTTTTTCCCAACTGAGTGTAATTGACAAGTAAAATTGTGAACTATTTAAAGTGTATATACTGTGGTGATTTGATATATGTTTATATCTTCCTTTTTATTTTAGTGGTAGCATTTGTTCTCCTTTTTTAGCAAATTTTAATTTTAATTGTACTTGTTGGTCAGTCACTGAGTTGTGTCCAACTCTTGGCAACCCCGTATTATACAATATTCATGGTAAAATATAATGTTATCAACTAGCCACCATGTTTTACATTGGATCCTCAGAACTTATTCATCTTATAACTGAAAGTTCATACCTTTTGACCAACCTCCCCCTATTTCTCCTATCTTCCGTCATCGTCTCAGCCCCTGGTAACCACTTTTCTACTCTCTGTTTCTATGAACTTGACCTTTTGTTTTTCCCCCAGATTCCAAATATAAGTGCTACTATGGTGTATTTGTCTTCATCTTTCTGGCTTATTTCTCTTAGCACACTACCCTAAAGATCCATCCATAGTCTATAGAGAGAAGAAAAACAAACCATTATCTCCTTAAAAATAGAGACCAGGAACCACAGAATGTAATTTCAGGTTTAACCATCTTAAAGTTCACACATATTCCCAATTCACTACATACTTGAACATGTGGAGTAAGAATGAATATTTTCACATGATTAAGGAAACCAAATAAATATCATTTTTCTGAATTGGCTTAGGATGCTCAGTCGTTAGGTACCTGCCTCTGATTCAACAGTTCCCTCTACAATATATGATATGACCTGGGCCTCACTGAATTAACCCAGAGTGGATCATTTTCAAATATCTGTCCTTTGAAATTTGTAGGAAATTTTTGCCAAGTCAAAATTATTTTAAATTAAAGTAAGTATAGTTGATTTGGTCTTCCTTGCTGGCTCAGTGGTAGAGAATCCACCTGCCAGAAGATGCGGGCTCAATCCCTGGACTAGAAAGATCCCCTGGAGAAGGAAATGGCAGCCTACTGCAGTATTCTTGCCTGGAAAATTTCATGGACAGAGGATCTTGGAGAGCCACATTCCTAAGAGTTGAACACAATAACTAAACAGCAACAACAATAGTTAATTTACAATGCTGTTTTAATTTCTGCTATATAGCAAAGTCTGGAGAAGGAAATGGCAACCCACTCCAGTACTCTTGCCTGGAAAATCCCATGGATGGAGGATCGTGGTAGGCTACAGTCCATGGGGTCACAAAGAGTCAGACACCACTGAGCAACTTCATTTTCACTTTCATATAGCAAAGTGTTTCAGTTATATGTATATATGGTCTTTTTCATATTCTTTCCTATTATGCTTTATCATAGGGCACTGAATATACGTCCCTGTGCTAGGACCTCATTGTATATTCATTCTGTATATACTGGCTTACATCCGCTAACCCCAACCTCCCATTCCATCCCTGCCCCAGTCATTCCTTCGTTGGATTGTTGTCTGTGTCTATGAATTATGTTTCTTTGATAGGTCCATTCTGTCATATATTAGATTCCATATGTAAGTGATATCACGTGTCATTTGTATTTGGCTTTTTACTTACTTAACTCTCTGTGTCAGTCTCTAGGTCTATCCATGTCGCTGGCATTAAGATTGCCTTATTTTGTTCTTTTTATGGATGAGTAGTATTCCATTGTGTATATATACCACATTTTCTTTCTTCATTCACCTGTCAATGGACATCTAGATCATTTCTATCCCTTGGCTATTGTGAATAGTGTTGCTATGAACATAGACTTGCATGTATCTTTTTCAATTATAGTTTTGTATGAATATATTCCCCAGGATGGGATTGCCAGATCATATGGTAATTTTATTTTTTTGTTTTGTGAAGAACGTCCATTCTGTTTTCCTTAGTGGGTGCACTAACTTACATTCCTACCAGCAATGTAGAAAGGTTTCCTTTTCTGCACACCCTCCCCAGCATTTGTTATTTGTAGACCTTAATGATGGCCATTCTGAGCATGTGAGTTGGTACCTCATAGTTTTAATTTGCAGTTCTCTAATAATTAACAGTATTGAGCCTCTTTTCATGTGTCTTGGCCATCTGTATTTCTTCTTTGGAGAAATATCTCTTTTGGTCTTCTGCTTATTTTTCAATTGGATAATTTGGGGTTTTTTGTTGTTGTTGTTGTTGTTGTTGAGTTGCATGACCTGTTTGTATAAAGGGAGATACAAAACACATTTGTAACCTGAAAAATCTTACATCAATGTTAATTATAGTTATTATTGATAGAATAGTCAGTTTTGGTAATACCATGAGATGAGTAAATTCTATCACAATAGCTATTGCGGTTTTCTGTTATCTTTATCAATTAATAATACACTACTGAGAAGCTGCTCGAATTTACATGAACACACCCATTCAGCACTCAGATGAAGAAACAGAACATATCAGCCCTCTCTTGTGTCCTTTCAACCCCTCTTTCCCCAAGGATATCTACTCTCCTGACTTCTAACACTCATATATTAGTTTTAACTCTAAAATTTTATATGAATGAAATTAAACACAATATACTCTTTTTAAGTTTATTTCTTCAATTGAAGGATTATTGCTTTACAGAATTATGTTGGTTTCTGCCCAACATCAACATGAATCATCCATAGTATACATACGTCCCTCTTGAATCTCCCTCCCACCTTCGTCCTCACCCTACCCAACTAGGTTGTTAGAGCACCCCAGTTTGAGTTCCCTGAGTCATACAGTGCAGGTGACATAGAGACATGGGTTTGATCCTGGGTCAGGAAGATACCCTGGAGGGGGGCATGGTGACATTCCAATATTGTTGCCTGAAGAATCCCATGGACAAGATTGCAGAGTCAGACGTGACTGATGCTACTTAGCATGCACCCTCACGTACTACCTTAGTACAATATAATCTTTTATGTCTTATTTTTAACTTCATTTGTTTGTGAGAGCATCCATTTTTTTTGTATAATAATTGTGTTGAGTCTCATTGCTGTGTAATATTATTCCAGAAAGTGAACATGCTGTGTTTTGTGACTTAGTCTACTTTTGATGGGCACTGAAGTAGCTTCCAGTATGTGACTATTACAGATATTGCATGTATAGATATACACATATGTTAGTGTTTCTATTGAATATAAACCTGAGAGTGAAAATTCCGGTTAAAAGAATATGTGTTTTTGTCAGCTTTAAAAGATACTGACAGACAGTCTTCAGAAGAGTTTCCACCAATTTATACTCCTACCAGCAGTGAATGAGAGTTTGAATTGCTCTACATATTTGACAATATTTGGTTTACAAGTTTGGTGGCAGGAGGGGTTAATCATATTGGTGATGTATAACCCAATATACCATTGTCACTTTAATTTGAGTTTTAGAACTGGAGATTTCAAATGAGGTGCACAGACCATCAGTGATATAAAAGCAGTTCCGCTAAGGGCTTGGGGATCAACCATTCATCTCTTCATGAGAGATTCGGATCTTGTGCTTTATTCACTAGAAAAGGGCGAAAGTTTTTCAATCATAAAATGGAATTTTAAAACTAGAAGAAGCCTCAGAGATTAGGACTGAAGTTGGTCCTTAGAGGCGTGATAGACACATTCCCTGTGATTCTTGGATTCTCACTGGTGATAGCAGGAGCATTTGCTGTCTCATTAGGTACTCCCAACTTTCTCGCATTCTTTGTTCAACAAATCAGAACACGGTGTGCCAAGTTAACAGTAGTGATAAGGAGAATTCTCAGCAATGCTTATTATTATTATGTGCTCAGGATACCTGTGCATATTTATTTGGTCTGCTCATGCTCCTCAACAACAACAACAATAAAAAGTCAGCAGGCCCTTCCTAAATGAGAGGTCTGCAAAACTCCCAGCAAACTGTTTGAGAAAAAACATCCAGCAACTTCTAGGATATGAAGGGGAAGTAACAGAAAAGACAAGTAAAAATTATTTTCAGTAAGGCTTAGAATCTGCAAAACATGGAACACTTTCTCAATGAATATTTATTCACCTCCCATAAGATGTTAAAAGTTGAAATAATCATCCTTCCCTCAAATTCTGGAATCATCTCTCTGCACTGTAGTTGATAAGCTATGAGAAATGATGAATAAATATATGTAAGTCTGTGCAGATTGAATCTACCAATTTTAAGACATTGTGACAAGTGATCCTCAACATCTGTTCCACTTTGAAGCATCCAGCAGATTCGTTGTTTTTTTTTTTTTTTCTTTTCTGCTATTAAAAGAACAAGCTGAACTGTAACTTGTAAGTGTATGGATGTTGAAAATACTATTTACCTGGGCGGGTAAATTGAAAAATGCATGCAAGTGTCATGTATGCAAACACCAGGCTCTGTGCTTCTATTTTATCAGAGGGAATCCAGAGAGAAAATCAACTTTATCGAATATTTAGGTATATACTAACTCATATATGGGCTTCCCTGGTAGCTCAGATGGTAAAATGTCTGCCTGCAATGCGGGAGACCTGGGTTCGATACCTGGGTCAGGAAGATCCCCTGGAGAAGGAAATGGCAACCCACTCCAGTTACTCTTGCCTGGAAAACTCCGTGGATGGAGGAGCCTGGTGGGCTACACTCCATGGGGTCACAAAGAGTCAGACATGACTGAGCAACATCACTTTAATTCATATATAGTCATCACATTTATATTATTATGTAGGTATATGTATGTATATAAATATATATAAGAATATACAGTGCCCTAAAGTATATGTATGTAAGGTATATGTGTGTATATAAATACATGTAAGAATATATAGTGCTCTGCCCTATAAACAGTAGCACCACATACACATATAAACTTACATGCTATGCATATATTTATGTGAATACATGTATTTCTGTACCCTGCATAAATGGTAACTCTGTGCACTGTGTTGTGCAGTCACTCAGTCATGTCCAACTCTTTGTGACCCCATGGACTACAGCATGCCACGCTTCCCTGTCCTTCACTATCTCCTGGAGTTTGCTCAGACTCAGGGCCATTGAGTCAGTGATGCCATTCAACCATCTCATCCTCTGCCGTCCTCTTCTCCTCCTGCCCTCAATCTTTCCCAGCATCAGGATCTTTCCCAGTGAGTCAGCTTTTTTCATCAGATGGCCAAAGTGTACTGGAGCTTCAGCTTCAGTATCTGTCCTTCCAATGAGTATTGAGCATTAATTTCCTTTAGGATTGACTGGTTTGATCTCCTCGAAGTCCAAGGGACTCTCAAGGGTCTTCTCCAGCACCACAGCTCATTCTTCAGCACTCAGCTTTCTTTATGGTCCAACTCTCATATCTATACATGACTGCTGGAAAAGCCATAGCTCTGACTCTACAGACCTTTGTCAGCAAAGTAATGTCTCTGCCTTTTCATAAGCTGTCTCGGTTTGTCATAGCTATGTTATCCCTTGTATTTTTTCTCACTGTCTAGATCTTACAGCTCTTTGAATGTCCTAAATAAGAGTTCAGCAAGAGTTTCAGGAATCATTATCAGTACATCTCTCTTATTTTTTGAAATGACAGCATAGATTCCATTGCAGGGATCTATCATAGATCAGCTGAATGCTCTTTTCTTGATGGATCTTTTGGTTCTTTGTTGTTGTTGTTGTTTTCCTTTTAAAACAATGCTAGTTGGTATCTTTATATAACGTGAAACTGTATTTTCAGGATAGATTCTGGAAAACATGCATTCTTAATCAGTGATCCCTCTGATAGATACATTTTGGACTTACTTCCAGGTGTTCTTTTTATGCTTATCTCTGCAAGTAGAATGACATCAATTCCACTCAAATCACAGGAACACAGAGGAGTGAAAGCATTCTATGACCCAAAAGAAGGAGTAATGAATGCTTCATAGGCACAAAAAGAAATCAGCATATATATACCTATATGTATACACACCTCTACTTAGAGAGGAGACAAGTTATTTCCCTCATTTTTAACTGTAAAATTAGCTAGTATAGTTTCAGACAAGTCTTATACTTCCCTGGGCTTGGATTATCTCATTTACAAAATGAGAAATTTGGCCTAAATCAATGGCTCTCAAAGAGTTATCCACATACCAGTAATGTCAGCATGCCTTGGAAACTTGTTAGAAATGTACATTCTTAGGGTCTGTTCAGGACTAACTGAGTCAGAAACTATAGTAGTAGGGCCCAGGACCTGTGTTTCATCAAAGTCCTGAGGGTCATTGTGAAGAATACTGAAGTTTGAGGACCATTGGCCTAAATGATCTGGAATAACTGTTCCAGCTCTTAGGTTCTATGGACTTAAATCTTCAAGACCCTGTCTGTCTCTTTCCTTCCTTTTAAATTGTAAACTTTTTGAGAGCATGAAATGGGCCCAGAATCTAATTATTTGCCAGTACTTTCTGCTTCGTGTAGCAATCAATGAGGGTGTAAGTATAAAAATCCTTCATAAGCTTGGCTACCTTATAAGCAATTTTTTTAATGTGCATGATTTATTTCCAGTATCTCTTTATTATATCTGATATAAACCCAGATCCTGTAATGACAGCCATGAGCTATTCATTCATGTTGTGACCATTATTCGAATTCTGACTTTATCAGGTGCCATCAGAGAAGTCTACTGAGGAATTACTATACCAACAGACATGAGGAGCCTATAAATAGTGGATGTTGTAGTCAATTTTTATGAAGAATATTACCACAGGCAAGTTATGTCTTGCTCAAATAGTTAAACATAATATGAACTCTCAACCCCAAAGTTATTTGGTTGGGACCTAAAAGAGTTTTAGAAGTATCTAAAACTATCTCTTTTGTCATTAAAAATAACACATTTTTGGAGGCAGATTTTCTTTCAAATCTAGAGTTTACCCTGATTCACTGCATAACTTTGGACAGCTTGCTTAACATTGCTAAACTTCTTTCCCAATCATCTCTAAAATTAGAATATTGCTTACTCCAGGTGGCATTGAGAGATTTTAACTTTTTAATTTATATAAAACAAATACATATGTTTAACACTTAGGCATGTATCAGTGAACAGTAGCTTTTTTCACTGGTTGAAGCTTTTTTTGATCAATAATTTATAACCTTGTTTCTGGATGAGTGATATAGAAAGAAAATTCTAGACATCAGGTTCCTTCCTCTCTTTTCCTATAGTCGTGGTCCAGCCTCTTTCATTCCTCTTCCTCTCATTCTGTAATATAGCACGGCCTTCTAGTTACAGTCTTCCCAAATTTACCTTACCAGTTACTACTCAAGTAATCCTCCTAAAATACAATCTTTGTATGATTATTCCTTACTCAAGAGAAGAATGGTTCAAGTCCATGTTTACATATATTTTTCAGCATATGTTGGGCTCTTCCCCTATAGTGATCTGTGTGAGTGTGTACAATGAGGATACAAAGAGCAAGGTCCTGTTTCAAAAAGCTCAAAGCCCCCACAGAAATGAAGCAAGGTAACCATTTACTCCCACGTGGAGTGAGCAGTGCTGATGTACAGGAAAGCCCAGGATCACAGGAGATCAGATTGTAGGATTCAACTTAAGCAGTGGTGAGGGGATCTGTGAAGACATCCAAAAGAAAGTGATGGTGTGTCCGTTAGGACTTCAAGGACAAGGTAGCAAACATCCATGATTTTAGCCACACAACTCTCATTTCCGGCTTCTCCTAATTTTCCTCAGGAATATCATACTCTTTCCCTTCTGGTAAATGGTCTGCAGACCTCACTCAGCAGGCTGACAATTGACCTAGCTTTGAGCCAATTAAAGCACCACATCTTCTGTCCAGTGTGAGCAAAAGGTTCATGCGTGGGCCTAAGGTTTAATTAGAACCAATTCAGAACAGTCTCTCTGGGACTTCTGGAACCTTGTAGCTTTGGGAGCTCTTAGAAGCTGTTTTACACCACAAGAGGAAAACTGCCTGCAATTAGAGCCAACACAGAGGAAGAAGAACATGGTGATGGAGAGAAAGAAAGCAGCTCCTGCTGACATAGCTTAAACCTCTGGACCGGCAGTCCCACACTCGTTTATGGAACCACTGGATTCCACTTCTTTCTTAAACCAGCCAGAGTCATTTCTGCTCTCTCTTGCAACTAACATAGGACTTCTCCAGATGTAGCAAAGAGAAACATTTCCAGCCAAAGAAATGAGTAGAAAGGTCTGACCCTGGGAGAAGCCAGTGCCTACAGGTCTCTGCGTGTGGTCTGGCTCAGCTGGAGTCTAGGATGGAAGAGAGTCAATGGCTTGGGAAGACACTAGTGAGACAGACAAGGCCCAGCTCACCAAGGATCCTGCATAACTTCTATCTATCTATCTATCAACAAAGGTTTTCTGTAAAGGGCCAGATAGTGAATATTTTTGACTTTGGCCAAGAGTCCATATGTGGTCTCTTTTACAAATCATCAGCTCCACCTTTGCAGCAGGGAAGTAGTCATTAAAGAATATGCAAACAGGGACTTCCTGGTGGTCCAGTAGTTAAGAATTTGCCTTGCAATGCAGGGGGGTGAGGGTTCAGTCCTTGGTCAGAAAACTAAGATCCCGCATGCTGCAGGGCAGCTATGCTTGAGCACCACGACTGCTTAGCATGTGCACTCAAAGGAAAGATCCTATGTGCCATACCTGAGACAAAGCACATTTACAAATGTTCCATAAGTATGCGAAAAACATTTAAGAGGAGAATGTCTTTTATACACTTAAAAGAGGCAAAAAGCCAGTGTGACTGGAGCCTAGAGTTTATAAAGGAGCATAAGAGAAAATCAACTGCCAGATCACTTAGGGCTTTATAGACTGTGATATAATAAAACTCAGACTTTGGGCTATGGGAAGCTAAAAGAAGATTTTTAAGGAACGTGATCTGTTTGGTTATAGTGCTAGCCAATACAAATATATAATTTAAAATTTTCTGCTAGCTGTAGCAAAAAGAAACATGTGAAATTAACTTCATTGATATAGCTTCTTTAATCCAAATGCATTCAGAATATTATAATTTCAATATGTAATCAGTATAAAATTATTAATGAGATGTTTCCTTTTTTTTTTTAATCTTTTGTGCAACATCTCTGAAATCCATTGTACTTTTACACTTAAAGCTCATCTCAGTGGGAGGTAACCATATTTCTATGGCTTAATAGCCACTTAGTTGGTGGCTACCATGTTGGGAGTTTTAGGGAGATATCTGACTGTCATGCAGGAAATGGATTCTTGAGAACCAGAGTGGAAGCGAGGGGAACAAGTTAAGAGGCTGCTGCATTGATCTAGATGAAAGGTAATGGTCCAGGGTAATAGTAGCAGCAAGATTAATTTGAGATATGTTGAGAAGATAAGGTCTGATGAATCAGTTTTGAGGAGTGAAGTGAAGAGAGGAATGAAAGATGATTTCTAGGGGTTGGTATAAACAACTCAGTTATTGGTTCCATTTTGTGGGTGAGCAAAGCCTAGGAGTGAAAGACACCAGGCAAGAGCAGAATGAGGAATCTGGGTTTAGATACATTAAGTTTGGGATGCCTATTAGGCAGCCGGGAAAGCAGTTAAACAGAGTGGTTCTGTCCCAAGGATCCATCATTAATCTTATGGGCAGAGGTAGTTTTTCATATTTCAAACTCTTTGAAAAAGCAAGTTTTAATCTACATATACTTGGCCCACATTCTCCCCTTCTCCCTTCTCCTCCTCCTGTTTCTAAAGAGATTGATTTCACTTTGCCCGAGATGCTACAGTATTTTCAATTTAAATAGAAACCTCAAATAAATTGGATTTAAAATCTTCTCAGGGAAAAAGGAAACAATTTGTTTGCTGGAGTTTAATTTCAAGGCAGGAATCGTAACCAGGGCTGTTTTAACCCCTCTCTTGATTGCCTTCCATGGCAACACGTGGCCTTGCAAAGGTGGAGAGATTATTGAAATTTCAAGGAGGAGGATGCAGCTGTAGCTACACCCTTGAGGAAGCTGTGAGAGGGCTCATTGGTTCCAGTCCCCAGCCTCTAGGGCTTCTAATCCGCCCAGAACAAATAAGTGTCTTTTCTCTTCTTAGCGATTTCCACAGCTACAGGCTACAAAATCTCTCCTGATAGTCGACTCCACTACCTTATCGCACGCAAGCCAGCTGGGGGAGAAGGGTAAACACTGTCAACTCACCAGCTGCTTTAACCAGATGTTTACCTAATTCCAGCCAGTTGTTTCCAAAATATCCACTTGTTTAAATGAAGCCACACTCTCCCCAGCACACTACATGGGTAATAGTAGCTAAATAAATCTGAACATTTTTTTTTTTCCTACTTTGCCAAAGGCTTCCTTAGAAAGTTAAGAAAAGTCCATCAATCCTTTTTTTCTCTCTGAGACACAGGAGAAGTGGGTTCATTCCTTGGATCGGGAAGATCCCCTGGAGGATGGCATGGCAACCCACCCCAGTATTCTTGCCTGGAGAATCCCATGGACAGAGGAGCCTGGCAGGCTATACAGTCTATAGGTTCGCAAAGAGTAGGGCATGACTGAAGTGACTTAGCATGCACACACTGGCAAAGGTAGGGTTTAGATACTAAAACTGATGTATCTGATGGAAATTTACTGAACTAATGCTGATACAATATTGAAACCCAGTCCTTCCCTACCATATTTATCAGGAAACATCTATGATATTTTCATTCTTCTCTAACACTCCAAAAAAAAAAAAAAGTTTTCATTCTTCTCTGACACTCCAAAGGCAAATTAGAATTATTGTAAAAGTTTTTGTGTCTACTGGATAGAGAATTCAATATCAAGACAATTAGATTTGAATGCCCAGTTATTCATTTATTAGCTGATTCAGGGCCCCTCACTGGCCACTTGCCTGAGGGCAGTTCTTCACTGATTAGCACCTTGAACTCTAATCTCCAGGAATCTCTGAATACCAAACTGAGCATTTTGCTACAGGAAGAAGCTAGTGCAAGGATTTAAGAGGAGAGCTCAGAACTGCTGACTCCACTCCAGGCACTGCTTTGAAAAGTTTCACGTACACTTCATTTAAATTTGGTAGCAAGGAAAATTTTATTCATTGCTAAATTCTTATTGAAACAGACTTGAGCTGCTTTCTAAACAACTCATTTAGGCTAAAGTGAAAATTGCTAAACGAAAAAAGCAGCTCATATTTATGAGACTGTTTTTACTTTATTTTGTCTACATCAGAACAGCCAGCTGAAGAACTAGGGAAGAACACGTGATTCTGTTTTGGTTTGCTTGCATCGTGTTTTTTGGAACTTTGTATTTGAAAGCCAGCAGGCAAAGCATGAAGTCTCCAGTTCCTTAGCATTCTGGCTATTACCTGCAGTCTGAAACTGAACCACATTCACAAGTTCAGGCCATCTGCCTGGCCCCTGGGAGCATTTCCATTTGCAGGCCCTGAGTCACACCATGCCTCCACCCCTAAGCACAGCCTGGACTTGGAAATCCCACAGACACGGGTTCAGATCTTCCCCTTGTCATATACTAGTTCAGTTGTTGTTGCTGCTTTTCAGTTGCTCAGTCATTGCTATTCAGTTGCTCAGTTGTGTCTGACTCTTTGCAACCCCATGGACTGCAGCATGCCAGGCTTCCCTGTCCTTCACTGTCTCCTAGAGTTTGCTCAGACTCATGTCCATTGGGTCAATGGTTGCCATCCACCCATCTCCTCCTCTTGTTGCCTCCTCCTCCTCCTGCCTTCAATCATTCCCAGCATCAGGGTGTTTTTCAGTGATTTCTACCAACATTATTAATCTTTCTAAGCCTCAGCGGTTTCTGCAGAAACTTAATCTTTCTAAGTCTTAGTTTTCTCATCTATCAAAAGAGGATCTTTACTTACTTTTTCAGAGAGCACTTGCAAGGTCGTTGTTCTAAGAGAGTGCATTGTAGTTATGCAGGCTTCCTTGGTTGCTCAGTGGGTAAAGAATCCACCTGCAATGCAGGAGACTGCTTGCCATGCAGAAGACCCAGGTTCAGTCTCTTGGTTTGGGAAGATCCCCCAGAGGAGGAAATGGCAATTCACTCCAGTATTCTTGCCTGGAAAATTCCATGGACAGAGGAGCTCGGTGGGTTACAGTCCATGGGGTCGCAAAGAGTTGCACAAGACTGAGTGACTAACACTATTATTCTTACACAACTCGTGGCACAAAACATGGCACCGTCTAACAATGATGATCTCCCAAATCCGAGGAATGAACTCATGTTTAAGGCTGTCAACACAGCAATAATCCTTAAAAATGGTTAACATTTAGTTAATTACCCAGATATGACATCTGGGCATTTGGTAACCAAAGTTAGATAGATAACTGAGTTACCCATTTTTTATCTGGCTTCTTGGCATTTTATCATCATAACTAGTGCTTTCCAAGGCTTCTCAGAGGCAGTTTGGCTTTATCCTATGTCGTTGGTATGCTCATTTCTGAAACCATTGAGACTAAATATGAGTGTATTGTGAAGCTTTATTTCCAGTAAGTTTTGACAATCAGCCAAGGACAAAATGAATTAAAATACCAAAAATTACAACCCTTTGGGATCCAATTAACCCAAGCAAGGTTATTTTTAAACTTATGAGAAGATAGAAATGTTATGATGGGTCAGAGAATGTTTGAAAACTTCAGAATTTAATTGCAAATAAGAGAGAATGTCAGTTTCCCAGGAAAGTGACCTAAATCCAAAATATTCTAATGTCAGCAAAGGTTTTGGGAAATTTGATAGTACTCTCTACCAAAATTCAGGTGGTGCTAATTACAGTCAGAAACCATGGAGAGCTTTTCTTAAAAAACATACTGTGAATTTCCTTCATTATTTGTTTGACAAAACCATGTTCTCGGTTTTAATTTTTCACAGCCAGTTAATTATGCTTCATTATATGATTCACAAATTATGGCATATTTGTGAAGGGGGAAGTGTGTGTTTATTTCTATAAACATTGAAACGTCTGTTAATGTCAAACTGTTCTATCAAAAGGTGATGTGATAAATTATAAATCAGTCTCATTGGAACATGTAGTCTTTCAGCTATTTCTGCTTGTTCTTTTCATTGGTGGTGTTGGAGAATTTCCACAGAAAGAAGCACCTATGTGATATGATGTCCACAGGCCTGCAGGAATTACAACAGATTTCCTCTTTATAAGCACTGATAATTAGGGACCAGTAAAGATGGATATAGACTAGATAGATGGATGTATTTTTCAGTACAAACCAGTGTTGTGTGTGGAAGACAGTACTTGAGATTCTTAAAGACTTTGTACCTCTGAGTTCATGTAGCTCTGAGTAGGCTCTACTTGAGAACCTTCCTTAAATTCCCTAAGCCTTACTTTTCTTATCTGTTTAATGGCAATAAAATATCTCTATCACAGGGTTGTGTAAAAATTAGCTGAGATGCTGGATATAATGAGCATAATACCAGCAGCGTGGTAAGTGCTCAGTACTCAGCGTTTATTGTTGTCTCTCTGTTCTTTCAAGTGGTGTTAGAGAGGTTACTGGTCGTTGACTGCTTTTCTGTGCTGTTTTCCTCATCTCTAAAACGAGACCACAGAACTTCTAGGGTCCCTGTGAAGGTTGAATACATGGCTCTGTCACCATTGGCATCATCACCATTGTCAACAGAACTAACTTCTGTTATGAACTTAGGGATCTGAGAGACTCTGAGCAAAATTGTTTACTTTTATAATCCCATTTAATTCTCACAACTTTCATAGTAGTATCCCCATTTGGACGATCAAAAAACTGAGAAAGATAAGAAGTGACTGAGAGTCACTTCACAAGTCACATAGTCACAGAAAGATTGGGATTTTATATCTTGCATGTATTAACTTCACAGGCTTTACTTTTCATCACTCTATCATAATATTAGCGTTTACAGACTCAGACTGTCTTGTACCTAGGAAAGTAAAGGTAATGAATGAAATAATCTGGGACACGGGCGGTTGTGCCCACTGGAGAGGAGCCTGACTCATGTAAAGGGTAGCCAGTCCATTATCTTGAGGAAGGAATGAGAGTCCAATGTTATCATATCTCTGATCTTTCAAGAAAAGTCCAGGACTTGGATTTTTATATAAAATCTCCTGGTTATTAAATGCTTACAGCTAATTCATATTTTAAAATGCTGTGATGGTCAAAGGAAATATATTTGCATGCAAAGTTCCACTTGTAGTTTTGACTCTGTATTGTTCTCTAGAATAGTGATTCTCATATGTGATCTCAAATGTGACCCCACCCCCGACGGTGGGATCCTCTAGATCCTTTCCAGGCAGCTGCATATTCAAAACTTCTTTGACAATAGCAATATTTTTTTTTTCCATTTCATTGACACTTGAACTAAATGATACAAAAGAAACCATGGGTAAAATTGCTGTTGCCTTAGCATTAATTAAGGCAGTTTCTCCAAAACATACCAGTAACCATTGTTTTAGTCACCAACACATGCTCACAATAAAATGTTTTAAAATGAGTTTTACTTAAGAATGCCATTAATAAAGCAGTAAAAGCTACTCATTTATTTAATCTGAACCTTTAAACATGTATATTTTAAATAGTCCATGGGATAAATTGATAAGTTTATATATAAGTATTTTTTCTAGAAGGACTAAGTAATTGATCAGAGAGCAAACTAAACTAGCGTCCTTTTTTATGGAATAGCATTTTTATCAAAAAAGTTGGCAAACTATGATTATTCAGATTTGTTCTTTGGCATACATGTTCCTTATTAAAAAAAAAAAAAAAGTAAGCCTGTCACTTCCAAGGGAAAGAACTGACAATATTTGTTGCCAGTGATAAAGCTCAAGCTTTCAAGTGAAAAATTAAAATTTTGGAGAACTTAAGCTTGATAGATTCCCAGTTCTTACAGACTTCTCTGATATAATTGGTAGTTATATTAACAAATGTGATTTTTAAAATATAATAACATATGTCAATATTTGAGAAATCTGCTTAATTCAGTAAACCAGTATATGCCAGTGAATATACTACAGAATCTTGCATAGAGGTAAGATCATTCAAAGTGAAAGACAAATGAACTGTCATGTTAATAAGCATGGAAAGTTCATTGATACAATTTCAGAGCTGTTGAAAATAAACTTTAAGAAATGACTACTTTTTGAGTTTTAAGTATCAGAGAATATCCACAACTATCTTTAAATACTCTTATAATAATATAATATTTTTATATCAGGGCCCCCCCCTTCTTTTCCTGCTACAAAACATACTGAGTATGGAAGCAGATATGAAGCTCCAACTTCCTTTTATTAAGCCAGGTGTTAAAAAGATATACCCACTGTAGATCAAGCCACTCTTCTTGCTAATTATTTCACATTGAAAATGTAATGTGTCTTCATTACAATAAGTATTAACATGAAATTTATTATTATTATATTTCAAAGATTAAACCAATGACTATACATTTTAATTCCTAATTCAGTATTCATAAATAGTAGCAGATAAAGTTATCTGGGATCCCCAACCATTTTTAAGCATATAAAGCAATCCTGAGACAAAATCATACGCTCATCACCTCTCTAGAACAGTGCTATTCAGTGTTGTTTATGGATGATCAGTGTCAGCACCACCTGGGAAGTGGTTAAAAATGTAATTTCATAGACTTTACTGTAGACCTACTAAATCAGAATCTCTGTGTGTGCGTCCCAGAAATCTGCATTTTAACAAGTCTTTTAGGTGATTGTGAAGCTCACTAAAGATATGTTGTTCTGCATCAAATTGTATTGATCATGTACCTCATCTGTTAAAAAAAAAATTGAGTACATACTCTCAATTTATGTATACTTACATATTTATCTATAGATTAGCACTTCTGCACTATTTCATGAATACCAGATAGAAATGGAAATATGCACAAAAGTAGAAATTAGAGACTGAGATGTTTTCTCCTCTGTATATTGCACCTCTGTATGGAGCCTGATCCATGTGGATCCCCATTTATAACTACATTGCTTCATTTAGATTTGTAAAAAAAAAAAAAAAAAAACACTCCCTTTCCTCTTGTGATTGAGTCTTGATCAATTAAGAAGCAGTGCCTCTTTCTGACCCTATTCTGTTTCAACCAGTGCACTTTTTCACATCAAGCCTTTCCCAAAATACTCAAAGAAGGCTTCTGTGTCACTGAGATTCTCTTTTACAAAAGTTGAGGCACAAAGCAAAGGGAAGCCAGACTACAAAGAGAATTTCTGAGTAAGCTGCTTTTCTGATAGTCTGCATTCCCTCTTTGTTTCCTGAGTTCATCTGATCTCACCGTGAATGAAAGAAGAAACCAATGAATGAATCAGAAAGGAGGGTTTTCTCAAGTTCTGTTGTTTCACTGTAGTCTTTCATTCTTCATTTTATTCATGGGTGGCTTTTTAGTCCTGAAGTTTCAAAATAAGTGACTTTGGACTCTAAATGATTGTTTGTGATGTTTCCATATGTATTTTGTAGAGAAAGCAGGAGAAAATCAAGAAGAAACAACATTTTGTTGTTATTTATTTTTTCTTTGTGTTGGAAGGAAAGCCTTTAAAAAAAAAAATAAAACTATTGTGGGAAGACATTTTCACCTTCAAGTTCCTGCAAACTTAGCAGTAAAAGAGGAAGCATGTGGTTAAACCCTGTAAATATATTACCCACATTAGCCTGATTGCAAGGATGAGCTGGAGCAGGTTTTCAACATGAATTTCTCAGCTCTACTCCATCTACTGAATATAATCTACAGGGAAAAGAACTGGGAATTTGTTTATTTATTTATTTATTTTGGGGGAACTTATTTTTTGACAAACATTTTAGATGACTTTTTTTGATCAAGCAAATTTAGATATTGCATAATTCAGTTCAGTTTGGTTCAGTCACTCAGCTGTGTTCAACTCATTGCAACCCCATGAACCACAGCACTCCAGGCCTCCCTGTCCATCACCAACTGCCAGAGTTGACCCAAACCCGTGTCCATTGAGTCGGTGATGCCATCCAGCCATCTCAGTCTCTGTCATCCCCTTCTCCTCCTGCCCTTAATCTTTCCCAGCATCAGAGTCTTTTCTAAGAAGTCAGCTGTTTGCATCAGGTGGCCAAAGTATTGGAGTTTTAGCTTCAGGATCAGTCCTTCCAATGAACACCCAGGAGTGATTTCCTTTAGGATGGACTGGTTGGATCTCCTTGTAGTCTCAGGGACTCTCAAGAGTCTTCACCAACACCACAGTTCAAAATCATCAATTCTTCAGTGTTCAGCTTGCTTTATAGTCCAACTCTCACATCCGTACATGACTACTGGAAAAAACCATAGCCTTGACTAGACGGACCTTTCTTGGCAAAGTAATGTCTCTGCTTTTTAATATGCTCTCTAGATTGGTCATAACTTTCCTTTCAAGGAGTAAGCATCTTTTAATTTCATGGCTGCAATCACCATCTGCAGTGATTTTAGAGTCCAGAAAAATAAAGTCTGTCACTGTTTCCACTGTCCCCACCTATTTGCCATGATTAGAAAGAATGAAAACAGATTTAAGGATAATGAACCATATCTAGGTGTATATTGTAAATGGACTCCCCAGGTGGCACTAGTGGTAAAGAACCTGCCTGCCAGTGCAACACATGTAAGAGATGTTGGTTCAGTCCCTGGGCCAGGAAGATCACCTGGAGGACGGCATGGCAACCCACCCAAATATTCTTGCCTGGAGAATCCCATGGACAGAGAGCCTGGTGGGCTACAGTCCATGGTGTCGCAGAGTCAGACACAACTGATGAAACCTGGTATTTTCATTCAATGAGCAACATCCCCTGGGGACTTAGTGTAGAGGGATGAGATGGTGCCAGGAATCTGTGTTGACTCTTTCCTAAAACACGCAATGATAGTAGTGTGGTAGAATAGTTTAGAGATCCCCATTTGGAATCTGAGAAACATTCCACGAATGATCTTATTGCCACGTATTCATTTGTGAGCTTAACCTCTATTAAGTCTCTTTCCTGAAAATTAGAGCCAGTAGTATCAAATACAGGGTTGATAGTAATGATTAAATATAACACCTTGCCTGGTAAAAATTTTAGGCTTTCACTAACTACCTTTGTGATCAAGATCTAAACCTTGATAAGCCTCAGTTCCCTTCTCTGTACAACAAAGATGGTAAAAAGAACTGGCTGGGTCCTTGTCTAATAGTTGAGGGCCAGTATCCATTCTCTTCCTGCTTTGTAGAAGAACCTAGATTCAAATTGAGTATCAAATTGCACAGCTAAAAATATACCCCAATCTCCCATCACAGACAAGCGTGGCCTTTGCAATATAAGTTCTAGATCTCGTAGAGTCCTAGAGAATTGTCCTCCCTTCTATCATTTGCTGCCACAAAACAGATGTGAAAACTCTACTGTTCATCTTGGATCATGCAATAATTTTGAAAATGTAAGTCAAACATGATGACTGAATTCCTAATCTCAAGCCCAGGGCTGTTTACCTTTTAAGTTACCTTCCTTAGAAGAAATCAAACTTCTTTTTAAGCCCTTGTTATTCTCGCACTAATGCAACTTAATGTAGTTAAGGAACTTAATGCTATTTCTAATTGGTGCACTATCTCATAGGGGTTTTGAAAGGATAAAATTCGATAAATTCCGTGAAACAGCTATATAGGGCCTGGCACATGGAACATGCTATTAAAAATGATAGCATTTATTTAAACGAGGCCTAGATTTCATAGGACTTGACAAGGGTCATGCTGATTCTCCTCTGGACTGTGGACAATGTGATTTTCCATGGGGCTAAGTCACAGCCACAGTGGAAAACAAAGAAACACACGCTAGAAGCTCTCTTAACTGACCTCTAACCTAAACAGCAGGTGGAGACTGTCCCTCCCCTCTGTAAAAATATCCCAGTGAGGACCAGCAATGGAGCCAGTGAGGCTTCTCTTAGGTCACTTTCTAGCTCCCCTGAGTATTCACTGTTCTCACCTGTTGAATTGTATACTTACCAAGAGTCAATGTTTTCAAAACTTTTCATGCCTGTTATATGTGCTATTGAATATGTGATTCAATTTTATATAAAAGACATAATATTTGGAAAAATTCCATCAAAGAGAAACATTTCCCTTTTGTACATGGGAAAAATCACTTAGAAATTTGGAAGTAGTCTGTGTTCTCCCTTAAATTCTCATTTTACTTGAAAGAAAACAAAAATGGCATCGAGCACGATGCTTAATAAATATAGTTCATGCAAGAATGACTACTTGGAACCTCTTATTTTGAGAAAAGTCCTCAGCTTTACATTTTTAAGTTGGCAAATAGTTGTACAATTAGTAGTTTTAAGTTGCACCGAAATGTATATGAGGTATATATAGCAACTTGTCATTTATTGCTCTCACAGAATTTTCAGCTCACCAGCTGCCATTCTCAATCGTTTTGGATTAGGGGTGCACACTTTCAGTTCCATCCAGAGTCCACACTGCTACAGGCAGTGCCGGAGGACAGATATCTAAAGCAACTCAGGATTGATTGTGAGGGTTCAGAGAGACACATGCTCCCTTGGCTCCCATGTGAACCAAGAAAAAAAGGAAACTGAGAAAGGAATTTACATCAAAGCAAGTTAGGAAATGCCAAACTTTCTTCACAGGCTTAAAGGGAAAAGTGATCTCTATGGACAGTGATTTAAGAGGCATCCTTTGAAGGCCTTCTGTTTGTTCTGCAGGATTTTCCCACTTGCCTCTTGAAATAGAATGATAGTGAAACTTCTTTCCCTCAAGCAAGAGAAATACAACAAAAAAAAGACAAACAGACCTTCTCAAATCAAATACCACTGTGTCTATGGTTTGTGTGAAGAATGCTTGAAGTTGTTATCCTCTGGGACCTAGAAGGAGGAATGCAAGGCTTACCTTCTTATCCACCATGATCAGCATTAGAGAGTATCAGTGCCAGTGTAAATAAATTATGAAACAACATAATATCTCAAGGAAGATAGTTTTCAAGATGGTCTTCATCAATTTCTTCCCTCTGTGTGTACATGTGCTATTCAGCATGTCTAGACGTTAATCCTTTCCCTTCATCCTGTTTGCTGGGCCAATAGAATGTGAGAATAGTCATGTTCTAAAGTTATAAGCCTAGCTCCTAAGAAGACTTGCAGTTTCCCCTGATATTGTAGAATTACCCCTGTTGAAATGATCCCTTTCAAAACCCAGCTTCAGTGCTGTGGGAAGTCCAAGCCACATGGAGAGGTCACATGTAGCCCCTCCAGTCAGCAGTCTCAAAAGCATTCCCAGCCAATAGCATCATCAGCTTCCAGCTCCCCAAGTAAGCCATCTTTGATGCCAAGACCAGTGAACACTTTAAATGACTAAAGATCCCAACTGACTGCAGCCTCAGGAGAAACACTAAGCAAGAGCCACACAGCAGAGCCTATTAACCTCCAAAATGGAAATAGCATATTGCTGTTTTCAGCTACTAAATGAATGTCAAAACTGGGTTGATATGAATCCTGACTATGCCTGTATTATCTATATAAATAGAGATAGTTACTTAACCCTTCTCTATCTAGTTTCTTCATCTTTATGGTGTGGGTAATATTACCTGTCTCATTAAGTGGTCCTTAGGACCATATATGATTGTCCTGCATATAAAGAATATAGCATGTAGTAAGATATCATCACCAACACTGTTATCATCATCATCTTTGCCATAACCAACATTGCCACTACTATTGATATTGTTGTTTCTTACCAGTTTTTAGGAGGAAAATGAGAGACCTCTGATTTGGTCTTCAGGAAAAAGCTGATGAAAATCAAAAACAAAAATGACCAGTTTGTTCACAGTTCTTAGAAAAATGTCTTTTACATAGTAAATGCTTGGAATATATTAGCAATTTTTATAATATCACTGTTTTTTTTAATTGTCAGTGTTTCTGGGTAAACTATTCCAGTGCTGTACCAACTATTCACACTTTCAAGACATATTTAAACCTTTAATTGTCTCCAAGGTAATGGTTCCTAGAAGTGACACAATTTAATTATTTAATATATGTCCATTAACTTACTCAACAAGTATGAAGTATCGGCACTGTGACAGATCTTTGGTACTGGAGATATGGCAAGAAAGGAAGACAGATATTCAACATGTAATTATAAGAGTATACGGGGAGTTTAAAAAACAGAGAAGCAAAACATTGATGGTGTTTTAGAGGACTCTAGTATGATCTGGGACTGGAATATATCAAGAAAATCCTTTCTGACCAAGCTGAGACCAAAAGGAAAGAGGAGTAGACTTATGACAGCAGGTCACCGTGACACATTTGGATGGTTGGAAGCACACTAAAGAAGCAGCCAGAGTAAATACCTTTAGCCAGGAAAGAGCATGTTTCCTCCAGGAAGTGAAAGTAGATAGAGTATTGTTATGGCCCTTTAATGGGCCAGGGCTTGGGGGTTCAGAGTTGACAACAAGAAAATAAAGGAAGAGAGAAAGGAGAGAGAGAGAGAGAGAGAGAAATGAATAGAGACATGGGGACCAAGACTCTGATGGAGTAAAGGTGTTTATTCAGCATAATGTGGTCATATATATACTGTCTTACAAGATAGCCTTTTCAGCAAAGATAAAGATCAAAAATCTTACAACTTATCCAGGAAACATAAGGCTAGAATCCTTCTCAATGAGAGGGGTGTTGTAAAACTCACTTTCCATAACAGAAAGGGAAGAAGGCCGTAAATAGTTACTTTTACTTTAAGAATGTATGCATTCCTTTTGTCCCCTGGAGAGGTATGCCTCTCCACTCATCTCTGAATATTCAGGGACTGATAAGGGACATCAGAAAACAGCACACAGGAAGCCTCCTGCCAAATGTTCCCTGATAGAGTATGACTGGATACAGGGAAAAGCTTGAGAGAAGTCTGAAAAAGTAAGCAGGACTTTTGTACATTCAGATGAAGATTTTGACTTTTTCCTAAAGATATGCAGAATACAGGGACGGATACGGAGTAGGAAAGTGACACAGAATGGTAGATTTGTTTGTTCAAATGCCTCTGATTTTTTTTAATTTTGTTGATTCAAGACTTTATTTTTATTTTAATTTTTTAAATTTATTTTTACTTTACAATATTGTATTGGTATTGCCATACATTGACATGAATCCGCCATGGATGTACATGTGCTCCCCATCCCACCTCCCTCCTCATCCCATCCCTCTGGGTCATCCCAGTGCACTGGCCCTGAGCATCCAGTATCACACATCAAACTTGGACTGGTAATTTGTTTCACATATGATAATTTACATGTTTCAATGCCATTCTCCCATATCATCCCACCCTTGCCCTCTTCCAAAGAGTCCAAAAGACTGTTCTATACATCTGTGCCTCTTTTGCTGTCTTGCATACAAGGTTATTGTTACCATCTTTCTAAATTCTACATATATGCTGTATTGCTGTATTCCATATAGTATGCTATATTGGTGCTTTTCTTTCTGACTTACTTCACTCTGTATAATAGGCTCCAGTTTCATCCACCTCATTAGAACTAATTTGAATGTATTGTTTTTAATGGCTGAGTAATATTCCATTGTATATATGGACCACAGCTTTTTTATCCATTTGTCTGCATGGACATCTAGGTTGCTTCCATGTCCTGGCTATTGTAAACAGTGCTGTGATGAATATTGGGGTACATGTGTCTCTTTCAACTCTGGTTTCCTCAGTGTGTATGCCCAGCAGTGGGATTGCTGGGTCATATGGCAGTTCTGTTTCCATTCTTTAAAGGAATCTCCACACTGTTCTCCATAGTGGCTGTACTAGTTTGCTTTCCCACCAACAGTGTAAAAGGGTTCCCTTTTCTCCACACCCTCTCCAGCATTTATTGTTTGTAGGCTTTTTGATAGCAGCCCTTCTGACTGGCGTGAAATGATACTTCATTGTGGTTTTGATTTGTGTTCCTCTGATAATGAGTGATATTGAGCATCTTTTCATGTGTTTGTTAGCCATCTGTATGTCTTCTTTGAAGAAATGTCTGTTTAGTTCTTTGGCCCATTTTTTGAGTGGGTCGTTTATTTTTCTGAAATTGAGCTGCAGGAGCTGCTTGTATATTTTTGAGATTAATTCTTTGTCCATTGCTTCATTTGCTATTATTTTCTCCCATTCTGAAGGCTATCTTTTCACCTTGCTTATAGTTTCCTTTGTTGTGCAGAAGCTTTTAATTTTAATTAGGTCCCATTTGTTTATAGAAAGGGCTGGAAGGATTCACATGTAGCCCAGGAAGAAGAGTATAATAGCTTTCACTGGGAAGTGGTGGTGTGGATAGAGAAAAATGCTGAGGAATCACCTGCCATTGGATAATTATCCCCAGTTGGTAGCCAACTAATGGAATTTTCACCAAGATTCACTTGGATCTGATGCTACTCCAGGGAGCATCGCCTGACAGAGACACTGGTTACCAATCTCTTGCTTGGTAGTAAGTAGACTCTTCACTAACAGTGGCTTGAAGCTCAGTCCCTGGTTTATAAAAAAGTTGAGAGATTTTTGAGTCAGAATCTGAATCCTGACTCAGCAAATTTTGACTGTTGTATGACCTTGGGAAAAAATCATTTCTCTGTGCCTCTGCTTCCTCTTCTGTGAAACAGACATAAGACCTAAGTGTCTACCTCATGGGGTTCCAGTAAGGATTAGAAGTACAGAAAGTATTTGTAATCACACCTGGAATGAAGAGAATCTTCAATAATAAGTATTATTTTGTAATCATTCATTCCACACATATCTGTCAAAGCAGGCCCTGGGATGTCCCCATGTTCAAAGATATTTGTACTCATTAAGTATTGGGTTAGAAATCACAGGAGAAGTGGCTGCTGGGAGCTCAGTACAGTGCTGGAGCTGTGCAAAATACAAATATCAAATCAGAAAAGCACACTTGGCTAAGTGGGTATAAGAGGCTGTATCTCCCTAAAGCAGAGTCTATTATTTAAAAAAAAAATAACAACAACAACAAAAAAGCCAAGGGGATTTGTGACTGAAAACATGGTAATTGCAGAGCCCAAAATTTCACTGAAAGTACAAGATGGCATGAAGACATGAAATTTTCTTTCAAAAGCAATTTAAGTAGAGGATTTTTTGAAAGTCTATTCTGGTTCATAAAAATGCACCCCCCCCCCAAAGTTTTTTGGGGGTGTTTTTTTTTTTTTTGTTTTTTTTTAAGAAGATTATTTTAGTGGCCCCCATGTAGAAGGAAATATTTGAGGTAAAGTGTGTTTCTAGTGGGTCATCTGCTAGGGTGAGTAACTTTGAAATGATCTTGAGAAAGAAGAATGGAACTGAAGGATCAACCTGCCTGACTTCAGACTATACTACAAAGCTACAGTCATCAAGACAGTATGGTACTGTCACAAAGACAGAAATATAGATCAGTGGAACAAAATAGAAGGCCCAGTGATAAATCCATACACCTATGGACAGCTTATCTTTGGCAAAGGAAGCAAAAATATACAATAGAGAAAGGACAATCTCTTTAATAAGTGGTGCTAGGAAAACTGGTCAACCACCTGTAAAAGAATGAAACAGAACACTTTCTAACACCATACACAAACATAAACTCAAAATGGATTAAAGTTCTAAATGTAAGACTGCTGCTGCTGCTGCGAAGTTGCTTCAGTCATGTCCAACTCTGTGCGACCCCAGAGATGGCAGCCCACCAGGCTCCCCTGTCCCTGGGATTCTCCAGGCGAGAACACTGGAGTGGGTTGCCATTATCTTCTCCAATGCATGAAAGTGAAAAATGAAAGTGAAGTTGCTCAGTTGTGTCTAGAAACTATAAAACTTCTAGAGGGAAATAGGCAGAACACACTCTGACAAAAATCACAGCAAGATGCTCTATGACCCACCTCCCAGAGTAATGGAAATAAAAGCAAAAATTAACAAATGGGACCTAATTAACTGTAAAAGCTTTTGCACAATGATGGAAACTATAAGCAAGATGAAAAGACAACCTTCAGAGTGGGAGAAAATAATAGCAAATGAAGCAAGTGAAAGAATTAATCTCAAAAATATACAAACAGCTCTCATGCAGCTCAATACCAGAAAAATAAACAACCCACTCAAAAAATGGGCCAAAGAACTAAACAGACGTTTCTCCAAAGAAGACTTACAGATGGCTAATAAACACATGAAAAGATGCTCAACACCACTCATTATCAGAGAAATGCAAATCAAAACCACAATGAGGTACCATCTCACACAGGTCAGAATGGCTGCTATCAAAAAGCCTACAAACAATAAATGCTGGAGAGGGTGCAGAGAAAAAGGAACCCTCTTACACTGTTGGTGGGAATGCAAACTGGTACAGCTACTATGGAGAACAGTGTGAAGATTCCTTTAAAAACTGCAAATAGAGCTGCCATATGACCCAGCAATCCCACTGCTAGACATACACACTGAGGAAACCAGAATTGAAAGAGACACATGTACCCCAATATTCATCACAGCACTGTTTACAATAGCTAGGACATGGAAGCAACCTAGACGTCCATGCAGACAAATGGATAAGAAAGCTGTGATACCTATACACAATGGAATATTATTCAGCTATTAAAAAGAATGCATTCGAATCAGTTCTAATGAGGTGGATGAACCTGGAGCCTATCAAATAGAGTGAAGTAAGTCAGAAAGAAAAACACCAATACAGTGTATTAATGCATATATATGAAATTTAGCAAGATGGTAAGTGAGGCAGCAAAAGAGACACAGATACAAAGAACAGACTTTTGGACTCTGTGGGAGAAGGCAAGGGTGGAATGATTTGAGAGAATGGCATTGAAACATGTATATTACCATATATAACACAGATGACCAGTTCAAGTTCGATGCATGAAACAGCGCTCAAAGCCAGTGCACTGGGACGACCCTGAGAAATGGAATGGGGAGAGAGATGGGAGGGGGGCTCAGGATGGGGGGGACACATGTATACCCATGGCTAATTCATGTCAATATATGGCAAAAACCACCACAATATTGTAAAGTAATTAGCCTTTTAAAATAAATAAATATTTTTAAATGGTCTTCAGGAACTTTCATGAGTACAGGAGATGTTCTTTAACACTTAGAACTGGAACCTTGAAAGCCTATCTCTAGCAAAGTTAATCTTTAAAGGTATTGTTTATTGAAGCATTCAAGTCATTTGCAATATGTTTTGACAATTATATGACTTAAGAACTAAGGTCTTACTTGGTAAAACTTCATTATTTTTATAGTTGGGGAAATAAATATATGAGTAAGGGAGGTGTCTCCCCAATGTCTCACAGTTAGTTAATGAAAGTGAAAGGTAAGAAAATTTGTATTTGTCAGATTCTCTTGGTTACAAGTGACCAAAAACTCTATGAAAACTGGCTTTTTTTAAGGAGGAGGGATTTATTGGCTTATATACAAGTAAATTTCAGTGGTAAAACTTATCAGTTGGTGAAACAGACAAAACACAATTAAGCAGTACCAAGCTGCAGACTTGATCAAGGTCTCAAGTGCTGTCATCACGGTTGATTTCTATCCACCTCTTGGTTGTGCTTTACAGTATCTTGCCTTCCTTCCTTTCTGGACTCTTTGAGGTGGCCCAGTAGCTGCAGGTTCATAGCTTCTAGGTTTAAGTGCCAAGGGGAAAAATGGGTCTCTTCCTACAAATCTTGGATCGCCTTGACTCAGGCTGATGAGTTGACCTTATACTAGGTTGTGTTCTAAGCCAGTGCTTCTCAAACTTTCCATCATGAGGACCTTTTTATCATTTTTTTTAAATATCCCACATGTAATAGACCAATAATTTTGTAAAGTACAATTAAATATGAATTAGTATAAAAATGAAAGGAAAAGAATTATACTTATAAAATACATAAAATTACTCTATCAAAGTGATATAAAATTTTCTAAATACCTATTCACAATTTTGGTACTTGTAGACCCATAGCCAGGGGTCAGCAAACTGCAATCCACAGACCGAATCTTGTCCCTCGTGAGTTGCTAATACAGTTTTATTACAAGACAGCCATGACCATTTCTTTACATGTTGTCTAGGTTGCTTTCATGATACAAAGAGTTGAGTAGTTGAACAGAAACTGGGCAGCCTGAAAGATCAAAATATTTACCATCTTGCCCTTCATAGGAAAAATAATTGCTGATTCCTACTTTAACCAATTCCTGTGACCAGAAGACCATGAATTTATGATTATCCAAGAAGTCACAGGGCCATACCTAAGCACATGGATGGGGAGTAGCAACGGGAGTAGCCTCTCCAAAAGGAACTTGTAACCTGGCTACTAAAAGAATGGGAAACTTATTCTTTTTATTGTAAGAAATTCATTCTTAGAACATGGCGTAAGGTAAACTCTTCTTATTCAAAAGAATGGGAAGCTGAATTCCTTCAGATATCTAGTATAGAATTTGGATTTTGATTTTCCCTCTTAGTATCCTGCTTTCTTGATACTGTTTAAAAATGAATACTGAAACCTCAAAATATACCTTAAATGAATTCAGGCTGGAAAAATTGTCATCTCAAATCCTTTGAGGATTGAAGAGTAATAAAATATGCAAAGGAATGAATAAATAATTTTTAAATGTTATTATAATAAAGAAATTAATGAACCCAACCATGATAAGATATAAAATAATTATAAAATACTTAAGGCTTCCCTAATTCTCATTTCCAGAAATGAAAATAGAAACTATTTGGAGAGTTTATTTATTTAGAAAATATTTAATAAATATATACCATGAATTTCTAAACACTGAGCTAGATATTGATTCTTTAAAGAGACTTGAAAGGAGGGACGAGCCAACTGTAGTCAGTGGGTAATTAAATAAAATCACTGCAGGTTATAATTAGGCTATCATTTAACTCCAGCAAAAGGGAGAAAAAATAGAGATTAATAATGGAAGATGTCCTTTAGTGAAACGCCTCTATGACAAAGTGGCGTTGAGGCTAAGTTACACAAGAAGAAGAGCAGTGGGTGGTTAGCCGAGAGAAACGTAAACTATAAATATTCCCAGCAGAAGAAAAAGCAGGCGCCAAGTTCCCAAGGCAGGGAAATCTTGATCTGTTCTAGGAAATAAAGCCAGCATGGTTGGAGAGAATAAGCATGAAGAAAAATAGTCCAAAAACATTTGGAAAGTTGGAAGCAAAATCATTTAGGTGAGGCCTTAGGACATGCGAATTCTTTCCTGAGTCCATAAACTGGAAAAACATCAAAGGATTTGAAGCACATGGACAATATGGTTTGATTTGCTTTTCAAAATACTGCTTTTAATACTGTGTATTGAATGAATAATAATAATGATAATAATGATTGACTCATTAAGGCCAACACCTTTTAATTTAGAAGCATTAAGTTACTTAAACCTCACAACTAAACCTAAGCCATTTTACAGATAAGTATTATGATTACACTTTTTATTGTATGCTAGGAAAAATAAATATAGGTCTTCCATGCTTTAGAACACACAGAAGCAAAGACTGTCATCAAACACAAAATAGTGTTAGTGGAACCTTACGTCAAATATCCTAATTTGTGATTATTAGTCTTAATTATTTCACACAGTTGGTGGATTACTAAACATTGAGTAATTGAATAGAAACAGAATGTATTCCTGGGAACACAGATGAATATAGACAGACTAGGAGTCATAGGCAAGTAGATACAATCCCAAACACTACCAAGATAGCAGATTATGAGAAATTCTATTTCTTCAGAGTCCCAGCCCCAAGCTCTTTTTCTGTATGTTTCTTCCTCCCTAACTCCTCCACAAACATTCTCATCTGCTACCTTCAATCTACCGAGTCAAACAGCTCCTTCTTGATCTCTTAGAAATAATAACATGCAAAAAAGGATAGTTGCCCATACTTGTCGTAACCACATTCGAAGACTCAAAACCAACCCTGAAAATTATTCTAAGGCCCCAGAGAATTGAAGATACATATTCAAATCAACTTCCTTACAAAAGTGCTCTGAGTAGCATTATTCACAATAGCCAGAGGGACTTCCCTGATGGCTCAGACGGTAAAGCCTCTGCCTACAAAGCAGAGACCAGCGTTCGATCCCTGGGTTGGGAAGATCCCCTGGAGAAGGAAATGGCAACCCAATCCAGTAGTCTTGCCTGGAAAATCCCATGGATGGAGGAGCCTGGTAGGCTACAGTCCATGGGGTCTCAAAGAGTCGGACACGGCTGAGTGTCTTCACTTGGGACATAACCCAGATGTCCCTCAGGGGATGACTAGATAAACAAAATGTGATACAGACATGGGGAAAAAATATTATTCAGCCATAAAAAGAGGTAAGATACTATACATGCTACAACATAGATGAATTTTGAAAGTCTGGATGAACTTGAAAAGATTTTTTGAAAGAGCCATATGTAAAAGCCCACATATCATATAATTCTGTTTATATAAGTATCCAGGATAGGCAAATCCTAAGTGCAGAAGAAGCCTATGGTTGTCAGGGGCTGTGATGAGAGACATGGGGCGTGATGTTTAATGGGTACACAGTTTCCCTTGGGGATCACGAAAATATTCTTGAACTAGATAGCGGTGAGAGTTGTGCATTTTGAATACACTAAAGTCCACTGAATTGGATACTTGAAAATGGCTAAAGTGGTATGTTTTAGTGATGTGAGTTGTACCTTATTCATTAAAAAAAAAATCATTACAAGAATCATTCCTGCTAGGGAGGCCTTTAAGGCAAAAAGCTATTATGTGTGCATTTCCCCAGAAAGAGGCATCATTTTCTGATAATACGTATTTTGGAAAGGAAGCCAGTGAAACAGGACTGATGGGTTTGTTTTTGGATTTGAACTAAGTGCTCAGTGCAGAAAGAATGATGAAGTAAATAGTTGATGGTGCTGTTCACCACCACGATGGCTATGCTCATCATCATTATGCCATCATCATATAATCTGGACAACTTGATAATCACAGAAAAAATTAATACAGTGCACAGGAAACTGAATCTTAGTGCATGCCTTCTGACTGCTTTCTTTTTGAATGGTTCTATCTTTAAAGCATAAATTTGTGGCAAAGGGACAAGGAAAAGATGAATAACCACATTTTAGTCTCATTTACATACAACCAAATAAAAAGCTAATGGTAAGTCCAGCCATGGAGTTTCTCTATCCTCTTTGCTATAGGCATTTTTCTGTAAAGATCTTTCTTACGGTATTTACAAACATAAGGATCTTATGAACAGCCAAGCTTCCCTCGCCCAGTTCACTAGGTTGACCAAAAAAGGAACTGCCTGCTAGACCTTTGTTCTGAAAACTAGCAGGGCTCCTTTGCGGCCACCCTAAGCTGACTTGCTCCAAACATAGACTGTCCACAGAGCAGGCGGTTTTGAGCTTGTCTGCTTCTGTCCTGGGGAGGACCTCCCTGGACTCAGGTTGTGTTCCTGAACACCTTAACTAGGATTGTCACCAGAACCCAGGCATGGCAGACACGCTGTCCTGCAGCGTCTGTCTTTGAGACTCCCGGCTGACTTGGTTAATTTCACCTGGTCCATGCAGGCACGGTCACGGGGGCCTGCCACTGTCCCTGTCACGTCCCCATAGGTCAGTGTCCTCACATCTGGCTTGGTCTTTTGAAAAGGAAGAGTGAGTCCTCTACCATGTGTGAATGGCAAGTACCAATCCTTTTCCTTTCCCTTTACTAAAAATTTGCCATCTAACCTCAACGTTTTGGCTCATGAGCTTTACATTTTCCCCCCAACTTTATCAACCAAAATATCAATGGCTAGTAAAAGTCTATCCAGAGGTGTCATCAGCAAGACTGAGAGATAGTGCTTCCAGCTGTGTGTTGCAGTGTTCAGCTGTACCGCAACCCCTTAAAGGATCAAAATGTGATGGAGAAAGAAAAATCGCTCCTGTGAAAACTGAGGCGATTTACTCAAAACTTGAAGTTACGAGAAAAGGCCATCAGATTGCATAATGTATGGATTGTGTGGAATGCTAAGAACAGAGTGCATTCTGCTGCCTGTATTAGAAGGTAAAAAGTGTGACATCCTAATAAGCATGTGCTTATGGTCTGAGTATGTTTCCTGAAACTTGGGAGAGCCACCTCCTCAGGATATGAGAGAACAGAGTCAAGGCAGCAAACCGCTGTACTCCACCTGTGACATGGAGAAGGAAATGGCAACCCACTCCAGTATTCTTGCCTGGAGAAGTCCATGGACAGAGGAGCCTGGCATGCTACAGCCCATGGGGTTGCAAAGAGCTAGACATGACTGAGCGACTAACACTAAACTACGACAAGGCTTGGGAGGATGCCCCAGTGCAGAACGCGATAACTGCAGAGAGAGTCAGTCAAATCCTTTCAGATGTTGCACTCAAACTCCTAGTGTTCAGCAAACATAGAAAGTTAAGAACCTCCGTCAGGGAGATGGTTATACACGATATAGGCTATACTCTTCTGACCTCTGCTTTTTGTCTTTTAACAAGTTGTCTCACCTTTCCTGACATTTTGATATAACTAACCCATCACCTTATCATCACACTAAGAACCTTATAATATAATCTCATAATCACACTTTTCAAGTTCAAGAGCCATATTTTAAATTCATCTCCATGATCGTATATTATTTTTCTACTTCTGCATAACAAATTACAAATCTAGCAACTTAACATATATTTATTAACCCATAGTTTCTTTATGTCTGGAGTTCGTAGCTACATCTTCTGCTCAGAGTCTTTCCAGGCTCAACTGAAGTGCCAACTGGGCTGTTGAGGTGCCTGGCTTCAGAGGGTTATCATAACTAGTTTACGTCTTTTCTGGAGTCCAGTGGAAAACCCACATTGTATGTAACTTTGATTCCCCATCAAGTCAGGACAAAATCTAATACCGTTGTCGTGTCTTATAAGATCCTTAGTGATCTGTTCCCACCTCCTTGCTCCATGCTTCCTCTTTTGATCAGACATTTGTGAAGATGATCCCTCTGCCTCCAGTGCTCCATCCTTTCCTCCTTTGCATCACTGTCTCCTAACAGACATCTTCCTTGATCACCCTCCAAGGCTGAGTCTGGTGCCCTTCACCTGTATCTACTCTGCTGTAGAACTTAGTACACTAAACTGCAATTGCCCCTCAACCTGACTTTCTCCCTCTAAACTTCGAGGAACTCAAAGGAAGAAAGCAGACAGTGCCTTGGACATCCCTGAATCCCCAGTGCTTCACACTATGCCTGGGGTGGGGGGCGGAGGCTTTCAGGTGATAAAGGGATTGCTTACACACACACATACATAGTCCTTTTTAATAGCTTTCCTCTGATCAAAAAGTCAAGGATTTTGAAGAGAAAGCAGTTTAATCCTCTTGCCTTCTGGAAAGTAGCTAGCTTCCTTGTTAACCCAGAGAATCACCCATGGTTGACCACATACACCATGGCATGCCCCACTTTTGTGTATCAGGGCATCTGTGTAATACTGCCATGTGATACTACCAGATTTTATGCTGCATCTTAAGTTCAGAGTTCACTTACTTCTTAGGATAAAGAAATGAAAACTCAAAAAGTCAAACAAGGTTAATTACCAACAGAATGTATACTTATACTGGGGAATTTTGACACCCAAGTCAGTGTTCTTTCCACTGTATCATTTTACATAGTAAAGAGAAAATATGAATAAAACAAAAATAAAAATGCAGGAAAGTGACAGATTTATTGAGCTCTATGAATGAGTAAAGGGGAAAAATGGCAAAGTATTATTCTTCTTTGGCTATCAGGTAAATAGAAATTTGCTCCCTGATGTAAATCAGCTCATTGCAATCCTTAGGATTTTACACCTTTTGATTTTAGTGTGTTCTTGCTTATTCCAAAGAACAAGAGAAAGGTCAGGTATCTATCGTATTGATTTTCCAGAGCGTATATTAAGAAGACTCAATTGCAAATGCATCTCTCCACTGTGCCATTTCCCTGCCCCTGAAAGGGGAAAAAACTCATTAGATTTTTTTGCATTCGTATTTCATTTGCTTTCCACATTCAAGATTGCACCCATTGCTGTTTTTTAAATAAACATATAGTATAAATATCTGGGTAGCAATAAATATGGAAATAAGGCTCAGCCTCTTGCTATGATAAATTTAAACATGAAGTAATAGTATGGAAGCAAATGTGAAAATAATACTATTAGCAAGTGCAGTTGTCATAAACATTATTAACATAATTATCTTCATAGTTTTGCAAGGCTTCTAATCATATATTTCTACCAGCAGTCAAGTTGAAATTACTTATTTCTTCTAGAACTTATTAAAAATATGCTAGAAAAGGAACCCATTTTCCTTATATCAAAACAATAAAAGTAATGGAACAGAGGCAAGGCTGTGGGATCTGGGCAAATATGAGTTTTTATCCTATAAAGTGATTCTAAGGACTCTCTTAATTACTCTAAGAAAATAGATATTAAGAATTATAAAAAATCATTATTTCAAATTTTGTAAGAATATTATTTAAATATGAATTAATATTCCCCAGATTCATAATTTTCTTACTTTTTCATAGTAGTATTAATTACCATAGATAAACTTAATCTACTAAAATGATTTATCTATCTTTACTATAACTCTCAATATACTTAACTCTCAATATACTTAATTTACTAAAATGATTTATCTATCTTTACTGTAACTCTCAATATACTTAACTATTCAAATTAAAACCAAATATGTACCAGGAATGGTTCTGGGTAATATAATCAATGATAGTGACCAACAACATCATCATTAACAACATATATTGCACTTATATGGGACTTCCCAGATGGCACTAGTGGTAAAAACATCTGCCTGCCAATGTAGGAAACTTGAGACTCGGGTTCTTTCCCTGGGTTGGAAAGAGCCTCTGTAGGAGGAAATGGCAACCTACTCCAGTATTGTTGCCAGGAGAATCCCGTGGACAGAGGAGACTGGCAGGCTACAGTCCATGGGATCGCAAAAAGTCAGACCTGACAGTGTCTAAGCACGATGCAGGATTGCACTTATATATGCCAGGACTTCTTCTAAGCTCCTTCTATATCAACTGTTTAACGTTTAATCACTCAGACAACTCTCTGAGGTAGGAACACTATGATTATCCCTATTAGATGAAAGAGAGTACCAAGATTTTCAGAAGTCATATAACTTAAAGCAGGTTATGTAAATCTAGGTCTCCCTGACTTCACAGTTAAAGTTTCAACCATTTCACGTGCTGCTGCAGAGCTTGTGACCTATTGATTTGTTTACAAAGTTCACTCTGTTTCTTTCATCATGTAGCAGACATGGATTTATTTCCCACAGTATAGAAATGAGGGACTTGAAAAAAAAAAACTCTTTAAAAAACATCATTCATTGAAATAATGCCATTTGCAGCAACATGGATGGACCTAGAGATTATCATACTAAGTAAAGCAAGCCAGACAGAGAAAGACAAATACCATATGGTATCACTTATACATAGAATCTAAACTATGACACAAATAAATGTATCTATGAAACAGACTCAAAGACATAGAGAATAAATAGACTTGTGGTTGCCCAGGGGGAGGGAGGCAGGGGAGGGATGGACTGGGACTTTCGGATTAGCAGATGCAAATTATCATATAGAGAATGGATAAACAGCAAAATCCTACTCTATAGCATAGGGAACCACACTCAATACCCTCTGATAAACCATAATGGAAAATTATATATATATACACACATATATATAAAACTGAATCACTTTGCTGTACAGCAGGAATTAAGACAGCATTGTTAATCAACTGTATTTCAATAAATAAAATTAATTTTTTAAAAATCATCAACTTTTAAAAGTAAAGACTATTTTACCAGCATTAAGCACAATGAGCACCTACCTTAAGAAAATATACTTTTAAAAAACCAGTAGTATCATTAGCTCTCTATAATTTTCTTTACCTACCATCAGATGTCCAGATAAACTCCTACAGTCACTGTACCTATGTAATGACTGAAAGCCTTCCAATGGCGTTAGGACTGGAAGGGTCAGCTGATACTTTTTAATCCATTCTGTGTGTCAGTTACATTTCTTAATTCATGTTATCTCACTTAATCAGCACAGCATCAGTATTAAGTAGTTAAGTATTAAGTAGGTTCTTGCCTTCAATTTTATGAGAAACATGGGATTAAAAGTGCTTAAAAACTTGTGCAAGATTATACAACTTGTAAGGGGCTAAAATGAGATTTAAAGCAAATTTAAAATAAATAATTATTTTATCTGATATCAGAGCAAATGATCTGGACTGTGTTGTTATTGATGTTATAAAATTAAATCTTGAAAAATTTCTCTTGAGGAAACAAAAATTAACTTTTTTAAGAACTCTGCTAATCTTGACTTTTGTACATTTTCCAAAACACATAGGTTTCCTCATGCAATTTCAACAACTGTGTGAAGTGAGTGGTATACTCACTTTACAGATGGGAATCTGAGATTTAACGACATAACATGATCAGCTGAAATTGTCACCTACATTGGTATTAGATATTGGACTAGAATTCAGGTCTTCTCAGGACTTCAGTCCACTTTACATGACTCAACAAGTGCCTCCAGAGTGGTGATCATAAGACATGAAAAGCATGTAGAACTCAGAGCTCAGAAGTGGTAGGGCGCTGCTGGTGACAGAGTAGATGGATTTATGCCGTGTGACGGCTAATAGATGCTGGGCAGATTGAATGTCAGTGCCATCCAATAGAAGTTTCTATGCTGCTGCTGCTGCTGCCAAGTCGCTTCAGTCGTGTCCGACTCTGTGCGACCCCATAGACGGCAGCCCACCAGGCTCCCCCATCCCCGGGATTCTCCAGGCAAGAACACTGGAGCGGGTTGCCATTTCCTTCTCCAATGCATGAAAGTGAAAAGTGAAAGTGAAGTCGTTCAGTCATCAGTCATGTCCGACTCTTAGTGACCCCATGGACTGCAGCCCACCAGGCTCCTCTGTCCATGGGATTTTCCAGGCCAGAGTACTGGAGTGGGTTGCCATTGCGTTCTCCAGAAGTTTCTATAGTGATGGAAATATTCTATTCTGCACTGCCCAGCGCCACTTATTGAAGAGACTTTGTCTTTTCTCCATTGTATATTCTTGCCTCCTTTGTCATAGTCATATATAGCTCTTAAGCCCTTGAAATGTGCTAGTGAAACTGAGAGGTTAAACTTTAATTAATTTAATTGTAATTAATGTACACGTGAATAGTCCCACGTGGCCAGTGGATACTGTATTTGACAGTACTGGCATGGGACATTTTTAGCATTAACTTCAGGAGTCAGCTTGTGGCTCAGCTGGTAAAAAATCCGCCTGTAATGTGGGAGACCTGGGTTTGATCCTGGGTTGGCAAGATCCCCTGGAGAAGGGAAAGGCTACCCATTCCAGTATTCTGGCCTAGAGAATTCCATGGGCTACATAGTCCATGGGGTCACAAAGAGTCGAACACAACTGAGCAACTTTCATTTTCAGGAGTCAGACTTGCCTTTCCTGCTGACACACATCTATTTCATAAAGACCAGTACAGCCAAAAAAGCCCCCCCCCAAACTGTGAGCTCTAAACAACTTTACTTGCCTATTTCCAGTTGCCTCCAAACTCTGTTTAAACAGAGTTTTATTAGAAATTCTGTGAAGGAAGCGGGACAATTATTCCCATTTTACAGTTCAGGAAAATAGACCTCAGGTCATCAAACTAACTTACCCACTGAGACGTAAGCTAATGGTTTTAACCATCGTGCTGTTGTGATTGTTTAGTTTTTCCCCATTTCCTTTTGGTCACACTATGCATCTATACTTTTCTGTTTAGAAGTATAATTGGAAAGATCCAAATGGCCTCTGAACTAAAAGCCCTCCTGAGTGGGCCTGGAAAAATTATTTTTAGATGTGTCCTTAAGTTGCTTATTTTTTTGTATCCTCCACTTCTGCAACTGTGACCTGATGTTAATTTTAAATATGCACATGTGTGGTCCTTCTTTTCCTCGTTTGCATTCTTTCTTTCCATTTCATCTTTATCCTATTAACATAGCTTTCCTTGGTAGAAACTTCTTCAGTTGGAAGAAACAGAATTCATTTAATTTAAACAAAAAGTTTATTTTGCTATGAAATAAAAGACCAAGGCTATGATTATCTTCAGACATCACTCTCTCTCTCTCTCCATCCTTCTACTGTTTCTTCTCTGTTGGCCTTAGTCTCAAACAAGCTGTGCACCAGTAATAATAAAAATGCTACCATTAGTCCCAGTTTTGTCTCTTACCAAATCACCACCAAACTATGAAAGGAGAGTTCTTTTTCCCAATAGAATTAACAAAACTCCTGGAATGAATGTCATTGATTGACTCAGGTTGCAACCCATCCCTAAACCAATCATTTTGGCCAAAGAGATTGTTCTAGTCTTTAATGTTGCATCATAACCCCAAAACTTATTGGCTTAAAACAATAATTTTTTTTATCATATCCTATGATTTTATTGGTCAGTAATTTGAATGTGTCAGCAGGTTGATTCTTCAGTTATGACATTGACAGAGGTTACTGCATGGTAGTTAGCTGGTGACTAGACTGGACAGATTTGGTCCAAAATGGCTCATTTACCTTGGCTTAAACTGGGTGGATGGAAGGATGAGTTCAGCTGAGATTATCAACATGGTGTCTATGCCCTTTTCCAGGATGGTAGTTTCAGGATAGCTGAACTTCTAACGAGATGACTCAGGACTCCCAGAGCGAGGATTCCAAGAAGCAGGGATAGAAGCCACAAGGCTTTTTAGGACCCACCATAAGAAATCCCAGAATGCCATTTCTGCTGCATTTGTTTGGTCAAGCAAGTTACTAGGGCCATCCTAGGTTCAGCAGAAAGGCAATAATAATTTAATTCTCAAAGAGTGAAAGTGAAAGTGCTCAGTCATGTCCGACTCTTTGCGACCCCTTGGGCTCTGTAGTCCATGGAATTCTCCATGCCAAAATACTGGGGTGGGTACCTGTTTTCATCTCCAGGGGATCTTCCCTACCCAGGATTCGAACCTAGATTTCCCACATTGCAGCCGATTCTTTACCAGCTAAGCCACTAGGGAAACCCCAATTCTCAAAGAGAGAAGTAGCTATTTTTAAAATTTTTGGCAACAGTCTTTAACCTGCAGAGAGATAGAGTGATCTGATTGGACAAACCTGGTCATATGCCATCTCTGCTTCCATAGGGTGAAAACAGATTTACCCAAAACATCAGACTAACATTGTGAGGAGAGTAGTTCCACAGAGGAAAATTAGAATCTTGCTGCCAGTAGACAAAGAAACAGATGCTAGGTGTGTAAAAACAATAGCTATGTTACAAACTGATGCTGGCATCACCAAACCTGTGCTTCCAACAGGCATTCTGGAATCTTAAAAATACATAAGAAGTTAGGACTCAGCCTGAGTTTTTACCCTAACTTGTGCCATCCACAACTTGGGCTGTTTACTTAAATTCTGAACTTTACCTTCCTCTAAAATGTGGATAATGACAGCTTTTCCGGAATTGCTGCAAGCATTAGCTGAAATATTCTATATAAAGTACGTAAGATTTGCTCAACAAATGTTATCCCCCTTACTTTCTTTCCCAATGAAACGTCTTCAGCCATAGATGTGAGCTTCTTGTGAAATTAGCCCTCTCTTTGAGAGTGGCATAGGATATAGTAGCCTAGGGACTCTCAAATCTGTAGAAACCAAGCATTGTTTACAGGCTATATCAGCCATTACTTCCCCAGTTCCAATTCACATTGTTCGGTTTGATCAATAAAGGCAGATGCAGGTTGGTCTCTGTTCCCTGGAGAGAGAGACTCTATGCATCTTTGCAGTGACATACTATTTCCTATTTCATCTTCAAAATTCATTTCTCTCAGAATCCTGAGCATTCAAGGCCATCGGTCTTTTAAGGAATATTGGAGGTCACTCTACCCATCATAATAATGAAATTTTAGGGCTGAATTTAGCTTTTCTCTTTTATTGGTCATCACTAATAAAACTTGATTGATTAATATTTTTTTCTGGACATTCAGGTGCTGGAAGCTGTCTTCCAAGTTCAGCCATTAGATAAATGCACCTTAAAGTATCAGACCGATGACTTCTCAGCCTGGCACTTTTCATCATGGAGACAGGGCTGAAAGGGGAGCTGTCCTTCAAGAAATGTTAGCCTTGGTTAATACATTTTTTAATGTGAATGCCAGCTGAAAAACTTATGCTAGTAATGTTGCAGCTCTTCCATAGCTTAAAGTTTCATTTATTCATCTCTCTCATTAATGTGTGTGGTTCTTGAATGCCATCTAAATAAAAGTGGTCTTGGATTGAAAGCAATCAGTATAGTGTAAGACATCTAAGGATAGCATTAGCTCTTTCTCCCTCCTGCTTCTTGAAGAAGCAATAAAAGAGATGGAGAGACTGAGAGAGATTATTTCATTGTGGTCAGTATGCAGGGGTCATACCCCTGGTGGTAAATGAGATCGTTTTAGGTAGTAATAGACAGGACACTAAATAATAATGAATACAGAGTAATTAATACTTTTTATTTCAGTTTCTTTCTGTCAGTCTGATGTCTTGAAGAACTCAGTCAGGTACTATTGTGTCTTTAATACCTCTCTAAAACCTGCTTATTGTCAATTTTCTTTTTTTGAAACAGACCAAAGACATCAGTTTGGGAGGGCAGCACTATCTAGATACAATAACCTTGTTTGGGTAAAGGTTATGTTTATATTTTTGATAGGAGAATAATGCTACTAGTCTACCACATATAGCAAGGAAATAAAGTTCCCTTTTCATATGAATTCACTTCAGTAGAAGAAACATTTCCGAAAAGTGGTAACCTATGGCTTAAAACTCAGGTAGAGAGCTCTCTATTTGGGTCATGGCCTCCTGCTGTTTCTTTTGTCCTGAATTCTTGTCTATAAACCAAGGATTCCTAGTTGGGTTTGCAGCCTGGAAGCAGGGAAAGATGTGGAGGCCTGTGGTCACATGACCTCCAAATGGATAAGTGATAGAGATGCTGAGCAGATATATCCTACAGGCTACCCCTGATAGAGATCTGAACTGAAGGAAGTACTTGGTGAGGACAGACCGCTTGCTTCTGCCAAATGAATTAATTCACCCCCAGTTCCATCTACTAAAATACACTTTCCAAATGTGGAATCATGGCCCTGAAGAAGAAATTCATCTGACAGAGAAACAGTACCACTCAAGATCAAAGAGAACTTGCTCCGGATCAAAAATGATCCTCTCCATCATTCTCTTGGAATCTTCGATTTGCCACAGCATTAGTGTTTTTCTAAAGCTGATTTAATCAAGAAGACCTTAATCAAATTCCTCAGTACCTAGAACACACCCAGCCTCTCACCTTCTTTGCTTCCTTACACACACACACACACACACACACACACACACACATTTTTGCGCACACACACACACACACATTTTTGCTCCAGAAATTCTGAATCATCAATCGTTCCCAAAGTACAGCTTTCTAGACACCAATTCTGGGTTGTGCACAGCTTTATCTCCACTGAAAGTATTCATCTCTACTTTGCTTACTTTGCAAAATACTATTCATCCTTCCACATTTACATCAAGCATCACTTTCCCGAACCTTTCATCAGCCCTGGAGAAGGTTGCTTCAACTAATTCACAATTCTTCCCCTTATTAGCAGTGTGAACATGGGCAAGTTATCTAACTTTCCTTTGATTCCATTTCCTCCTCTCTAAAATGTCAGTAATTCTTCTCAGCTCCCAAATAGTAAAGTTGATGTGACTATATGTTGCAAGTTGATGTGTCTACCTGTGCCTATGTATTGCAAGATGTTAAGCTTCTTGGTTTAAACTGCACAATAAGAAAGGGCCAATTAAAAGATTCCAGATGATTCCCTGGTGGTTTTGTATCAGCTATGCTCTAGGTTGATGCATTTCGGAAATGAATTGATCTTAGGATGAGTGTGTTTTGTGGACTTGCATACTGGATGTTCTTTACCTCTCTGCATTGAGGGGAGAGATTAAGAAAGTTTGCAAAATAAGACTTAAAATTGAAAGGAGATAATTTTGGTATATTCCTTCATAGAAAGGGGTTCTTATGACCCAACAAAATCGTATAACAGAAAGCAGTACACCTTTACTCAGAATTTCACATTAAACCCTGTTGTTACAGTGATAGTTTTTTTCTTTGAGAAAAGTTGTCATCTCAGAAATTGAAATGAAAATGGTGTTTGAGCTTAGTACTCGAGGCTCAAGCCAACTTAAAAACTCAGAGCATTAGAAAAAAATTCCTTAGGCCTCTCTTCTCCCAAAATCACATCAATTCAAATAAATTTTCAAACTCTCTCCTAGTGGCTTAGATTCAGGTAAAGATACATTTCAGCCTGCTACAGGTAGAATGGAAAATAATTTTAAAACAACAATAAATAAATACTAGAAGCCCTGTTTTTATTTTTCTTTTGATGGCTGATTTCCAGTCCTTTCCCAGTTTCTTTCTTTGCTCCAGCCAGCCTCAGAAAATACTTCACCATGAGAGCAGTTTCTGTATGTGCTCCTCTTCTTGCCCAAATAGTACCTCGAAATGAATCTTAATAGTTTAGCAAAATTGAATTTAGCTTCTCTAGACCATAACAGTTAGTATTACTCCATTGTGAGCATATCTGGATTGTAATTAAGAAAATTCAACATTACCACTGACACTGAATTGCTCTGGGAAAATGCCTAATTTACATACAGCTATGCTAGTTTTGTATCTTCCACATCTGGTGGGTTGTGAAGGAAGGTGTGACTGTGCATGCAAATTGGAGACACACACAATGAGGACAGAAAACCACTCTCAGGATTGTCTATATGTCAATTGAATTTCTGAATTTGAATGCCAAAAAATAGTCACTCCTTGACCAATGTGAATATTTAGTGGTTGGTGGATAGAAATGGCAGGATCTGGCCTAGGCACAAGTATCTGGACTCATTCATTCATTCAGGTAGTCCAGATACTTATTAAATGCCTTCAGTTTTACTTAGGATTGAATTAGCTGGAAAGTAATAGAATCCCCAACTGTAATAGCTGGAGTGATAGGAATTGATTTTTCTTGGATAACAAGAAGTCCAGAGGCTTGGGTTGTTGACGTTGGTTTAATGACATAAGTGCCAGCCTTGCAGCCATTTTCCTGAACCTTCCTTGGTGAGAGCCACTGAAGTTGCAGCTGTTATTTAAATATTCAAGACAGGAAATGGCAGGTGACGGGGCGGGTAAGGAGCAGGCCAGCAGTGAACTTTGTAGAACTGAGGTCTAGGATAGCCTCAGCCACAGTCTGATGGTCGGCAGGCTAATTAGTCCAGGAGGGCATCAGATTGGAGAGCTCTTCTCAGCACACATGACCTTTCATCATAGTCAGCACAGCGTTCCAGAGAGCAGCAAGCCCCAAGCAAGCAAAAGTACTTTCAGTCGTCTTCCTGTCCTATTTGCTAACTTCTAATTACCTAAACAAAGCACATGGCCAAACCCAGACAAAAGGAGTGAGGAAATAGACTTCATGAACTTCTTGATGCAAGGAGAGGTGAAGTCACATTTTAAAGAGTGGACAAAGAAGAAGAGGAAGACTATGCTGCCATTTCTAAAATCAAAATGAAAAGGTAGTATCACCTGACATAAAGAAATAGTAAATACAAAAGATAAAAATGATTCAGAATTACTAAATTCAAGAAGACTCTTCAAACCACCATGGAAACCACAGTCGTCCCCAACTCCTTCAGAGATCTGTAGCCCTCAGATGGGGAAGTACTTTTCTGGCTTCTAGGTATTGCTGTTGAATTTTAGGAACACATTACCTCCTGCTTCCAATTTAGGCAAACTTAAGAGGTTTTCAATTTTGCATGAAGAGTAATGATATGTGGCTTGAAGCAGTAGAACTATCATTCTGAACTTTTTGCAGCTGGATGCATCAAAAATATTGCCACATTTATATTGCTGGCTTTGATTTTCTAGCTTTCCTTTTCCCATCATCAACATGAACATGAAAAGTTGCAAACTGTCAGTGTTGTGAATTTTCCCATGTATGTGGTAATTTCTAAAGGCTCATTCTGGTTGTTTAAATAAAGTTGGTTGATATTTTAGGCATTAGGTATTTAAAAATAAGGACCTTATATCATTTTTCATTTGCTCATCTACCTTAAAACTCATCAAAAAGCTTTGACATCCCTTTTATGTCACTCAGACTGCCTATATTGAAGGATGATAAGCATAGAGCAGATAGTCTATAGCTATTTTCTGATAAATGAAGCTGAACTTTTCCAAATCATCCCAACGATTCCACCAAATTGACCATCCTAGTTGTAGGGTGTTGTATAAGAAAGCATAAAGAAAGCACCAATTGTTATTTTGCAGTTCTCAAGGGATTGGTGAATGAAGGCATATGCCAAAAAGCTATCACGTAGTTCTTGCTGAATTATAAAAATAACCAGTTATCAAAATATTTTGCCATTTCAAACACATGCACACAAATAAAATTAGATTCAAAAGTACTCTGTGATCAGGGTTTACACATCTCATCCTCACATGAAAATTGGGTTATGTTTTCTGAAGTTAAATTAATTATAGTAAATCAGAAGGCATCAAAGTCTTCCCCAGAGACTGTGGGGGCATGGTAGCATCACAGTGTGTTTTTGTCTTATTTTATCAAACATTTATGAGACAGGCAGATAGAGCACTGACTGCCATAGGCTCTTCATCCAAGCTTCAGTCCTCCCCAAATTTCCATGTACTCAGTTGTAATTCGACCAACCAAGCATAACATCCTAACAAAATAAGGGAAACAGTGTTTCTCATTCAATTCCCCAGGATTTGGCTTCTAAGGCAATAGATAAAGTAATGTTTCAGATGCTTCTCTCCAGCTTACTGTCAATTTGCATAGATCTGAAGAGGCCTAAGAGGTTCCCGGTGTCCTGTTCTCTCTCCCTTGTCTGAAGTCTCCCTCAGTGCCAAGAACATTTCACTGGGAGTTTGAACTTGCCTTTAATCTAATCCATTTAGAAAATGACTCACAATTTATTGAATACAATCGAGAAAATTGATACCTTTTCATTAGGCTGACAAAGTCTTTTCTACTGCTGGCATCTGAAATGTGTTTTCTATTTTAATTTTATTTATATCAGTCTTTTCTAGGAGCAGAATTAAAATGAAAGACCTTACAATCAGCAACTTTCCCATTACAGCTCAGATGGCAGGCACTGGTTTTGCAAAGGATCTTGATGCCAAGAATTTTCTGGGAGTAATTTAATATTTGGGATCGCTTACAAACTGGAACCAACCAAAGCGATAGTTTTATATGTCAATAACTGTAAAAGTGATTACCTTACCTATGAAAAGGAAAAATGGTACTTAACATTATTTCGTTCTGTTAAATCTATAGCCAGTCTAGAAAATAAACTATATTATATAATCTAATAATAACCTTTAAAGTTACCTTTTCAAATTGAGAAATAAATATATCCCTCCAAGGAGCAGTTTCTCACGTTGTAAGAACAGAGGGCTAGCACCCAAAAGGTATCTAGATGTATAAGGGTCTTGAAAGTTGCTTGTAAATATTATTTTAAAATCTGATTTTCCCTTTGCTTTAAAATGCAGAACCATTGTGGAGTTCCTCTTTACATCCACATCAATATTAACCCCTTTCCCCATTTATTGCCATGAATGTAAATGGATTGAATTTACAATCCACAGGGAACAGAATTTCCAAAGGACAGCATAAGTGCTTGTTTTGTTCAGACATAGCAAGATTTTCCACCCTGGGTTGGCTAAGCCTGAGCAATCCATGTGCAACAGCCACATGCGATCCCCTGGGGACCTCCCAGAGATATCAGTGTGCACTAAGGACTCCAACATACTGGTTTGGGTTTTGTTTGGGGCTTGGTGCCTTCACTATGCCATTCTCTCTTTATTCTGTGACAGCCCTCTCAATCCGATTTCTTCAAGGAGGAATTATTCACAAATAAATTGAAACCCTATTATTCTGTTAGGTCACTCTTTTGATAGTCAAAAGACTATGAAAGTTGGCAGTTAGCTGGGCTCACTAGGTAAGCAACATGTTTCTGTACCTCTCAAAAGACAGACAAAATCCATAAATCACTGAAATCATTAACTATGCAAACAAATACTGGTGCAGCCTTGCAGAGAAATGGTTACTTTTGGTGGGAAATACCAGTTAGTATGAACCTTTGGGAAGACCCATTGATGATATATATCACAAGCCCCAAAGTGAAGTCATTCAGTCATGTCCAACTCTGAGCCTGCCAAGCTCCTTTGTCCATGGGATTTTCCAGTCAAGAATACCGGAGTGGGTTGCCATTTCTTTCTCCAGGGAATCTTCCCGACCTAGGGATAGAACTCGAGTCTCCTGCACTGCAGGCAGACTCTTTACCATCTTAGCCCCCAGGGAAGCCCAAGCACCAAACTTTTTTTTTTAAAACTTTCTTTTTTTTATTAGTTTTGCCATACAATGACATGATATCACCATGGGTTTACATATGCTCCCCCTCCAGAACCCCCTCCCTCCTCCCTCCCCCCGGGAAATCTCGATGCACCAGCCCCGAGCATCAATCCTGGGCTGGCGATTGATTACACATATGATAATTAACATGTTTCAATGCCATTCTCCCATATCATCCCACCCTAACCCTCATCCACAGAGTCCACGAGTCTGTTCTATATATCTGCGTTCCTTTTGCTGTCTTGCATGCTGGGTTCTCGTTACCATCTTTCTAAATTCCATATATATGCATTAATATACTGTATTGTTGTTTTTGCTTCTGGCTTACTTCACTCTGGATAATGGGCTCCAGTTTCGTCCATCTGAGTAGAACTGATTCAAATGAATTTTTTTTTAATGCTGAGTAATATTCCATTGTGTATATGTACCACAGCTTTCTTATCCATTCGTCAGTTGATGGGCATCTAGGTTGCTTCCATGTCCTGGCTATTGTAAACAATGCAGCGATGAACATTGGGGTACACGTGGCTCTTTCAATTCTGGTTTCCTCGGTATGTATGCCCAGCAGTGGGATGGCTGGGTCATATGGCAGGTCTATTTGCAGTTTTTTAAGGAACCTCCACACTGTTTTCCATAGTGGCTATACTAGCTTGCCTTCCCACCAACAGTGTAAGAGAGTTCCCTTTTCTCCACATCCTCTCCAGCATTTATTGCTTGTAGATTTAGCAAAGTTTCAGGATACAAAATCAACACACAGAAATCCCTGGCATTCCTATACACTAACAATGAGAAATCAGAAAGAGAAATTAAGGAAACAATTCCATTCACCATCGAAACAAAAAGAATAAAATACTTAGGAGTATTTCTACCTAAAGAAACAAAAGACTTGTATATAGAAAACTATAAAACACTGATGAAAGAAATCAAAGAGGACACAAACAGATGGAGAAATGTGTCGTGTTTGTGGAGTGGAAGAATCAATATAGTGAAAATGAGTATACTACCCAAAGCAATCTATAGATTCAATGCAATTCCTATCAAGCTACCAGAGGTCTTTTTCAGAGAATTAGAACAAATAATTTCACAATTTGTATGGAAATACAAAAAACCTCGTATAGCCGAAGCAATCTTGAGAAAGAAGAATGGAACTGGAGGAATCAACCTACCTGACTTTAGGCTATACTACAAATCCACAGTCATCAAGACAGTATGGTACTGGCACAAAGACAGAAATATAGATCAATGGAACAAAATAGAAAGCCCAGAGATAAATCCACGCATCTATGGACACCTTATCTTTGACAAAGGAGGCAAGAATATACAATGGAGAAAAGACAACCTCTTTAACAAGTGTTGCTGGGTAAACTGGACAGCCACTTGTAAAAGAATGAAACTAGAGCACTTTCTAACACCATACACAAAGATAAACTCAAAATGGATCAAAGATCTAAGCATAAGACCAGAAACCATAAAACTCCTAGAGGATAACATAGGCAAAACACTCTCTGCCCTAACCCAAAGCGAGATACTCCATGACCCACCTCCCAGAATATTGGAAATAAAAACACGAATAAACAAATGGGACCTAATTAAAATTAAAAGCTTCTGCACAACAAAGGAAACTATAAGCAAGGTGAAAAGACAGCCTTCAGAATGGGAGAAAATAATAGCCAATGAAGCAACGGACAAACAATTAATCTCAAAAATATACAAGCAACTCCTGCAGCTCCATTCTAGAAAAATAAATGACCCAATCAAAAAGTGGGCCAAAGAACTTAACAGACATTTCTCCAAAGAAGACATACAGATGGCTAACAAACACATGAAAAGATGCTCAACATCACTCATTATCAGAGAAATGCAAATCAAAACCACAATGAGGTATCACTTTTTTAAACTTTTGACTCAGAAATTCCACTCCTTGGAATTCATGCTAGAGAAATAAATACATTACAAAGATGTATGTGCAAAGTCATTCATATAAGCATCCTTTCTAATAGCAACCAACCAAAAAGAAAAAGAGACAACTTTCCAATAATAGGGGATTGGTTAAATCAGTTATGCAGCCCTCCTATGGGATATTATACAGGCATTAAGATAATGATGCCTCATACTTATTAACAAGCATAGGGGTATGTTTATGATTCAGTGTTTAGGTTTTAAAGAAGGGTACAAGACAGTACATGTGGTATGATACGGTATGTGTTGGTATATATGTGTTGGTAAATGTATTTATTAAAGCAACTTAAGTATATATATTGACCACCTACTATGTGCTGGCAGTGCTCTAGCCATTTGGAAATACAAAGTCCAAACCTTCATGGAGCTTACCATCAGGTGGGAGGAAAAGACAAGTATTAGGTCAATAACATATTCTATAAATTCAGGTAGTATAGTAGTATGTGCTATGAAGAAAAGTAGAGAATATGAAGGGAAGTGGCAGGGTAAGAGAGTATGAATTAGTTTAGATAAGGTATCGAGAAAGACCACTTAGAGAACGAAGAATTGAAATTAGGCTTGGTTAACGTCAATTCTGGAGAAGGAATGCCAACCCACTCCAGTGTTCTTGCCTAGAGAATTCCCTGGACAGAGGAGCCTGGTGGGCTGCTGTCCATGGGGTCACACAGAGATAGACATGACTGAAGCGACTTAGCATGCATGCATACATTGGAGAAAGAAATGGTAGCCCACTCCAGTATTCTTTCCTGGAGAAGCCCAGGGACAGAGGAGCCTGGTGGGCTGACGTTTATGGGGTCACACAGAGCTAGACACAAATAAAGCGACTTAGCAGCAGCAACAGCAGCAGCAGCAATGTCAATTCTGGGAGAATATAGCCCAGACAGATGATTGGCCAAATCAAAAAGAGAGAGAGAGAGAGCTTTACAGGTGTGCAGAAGAGCTAGAGGGGCAGAGAGATTGGAACAAAATGAGGGGAGATGGGTGGAGATATGGATGGTAGAAAATGTGGGTTGGGGAGTTATGAGGGACCAATTGATGTGGATCTTTGAAAGCCATTGTAAGGAGTTTAGGATTTATTCTCTGTGATGGAAACTGTTGGATTAAAGAGATGTATGATAGGAAATTATTTGCATTTTTAAAGATCGTTTTGGATGCTCTGTCATAAATACTCAGACGGAAAGTCTAGGAAAAACATACCCAAATGGAGCAGTTTATCTCTGCCTAATGCAATTAGGTTTATGGTCCTTTTTCTAATTACTTGTATGCTTTGAATTCTAGAAAAGAATATTTATTACTTTTAAAATTAAGAAGGAGAAAATGTAAAGTTTTCTATGGTTGGAAAAAATAAGAACAAAATTTTACTTCCTATTTACTGTAAACTTCAGAGTTAGTCTTTAACATAAAATGCTAAATTTGAGAATACAAGAAATGTACAGTAGGATTTTTGTGTAATAACTGATTTTTTGTGTTCTTTCTTTACCATATATTATGTACTTACATAAGTGAAATACACACACACACACACACACACACACACACACACACAAATTAAATTCAAAAATAAAAGCATCAGTTTAAGGAAAATAAGACCAACATCCAGTGTTTGAATTATAAATGGATGCGTGAATAGAGTTGTCATGTGTTAAAAGTGCGAAATAAGCCAGAGACTCCAGTCCTGGTGTCCAGACCACAGAGAAGGATATTACTGCTGGCAGGAATTAGGAGTACTCCCTTAAACTGGCAAAGGGTCTGAGAATTCTCTTACCAAGCAGTTTTGTTTTGTTTTCCTAAAGCAGTGTGGAGGGTACCCCTGCATCCTGATAAGACAGCCCATGACAAGTAAAATATTTCTTTGTGTTTTATCTTAAAATTCAGGTAAAGTTAACCTTTTACCTCATAAGAAATGTATTTATTTGCTTCAGTATGAAGATATGTTGGTGATCACTTAGTGGTTAGATTACCTCCTCACTGAGAACTTCTTTCCTGCCATCATGCTGACACACTAAATCAGATCCATTTAGTTTCCCTTAAAGCATGTCATATGTTTCTACATATCACATTTTGTAAACACATGTTACCCCATCATTACATACAGTGTTTATTTCCCACAAGAGATTGTGTGCCACTTTGGGGTAGGAACCATGTCTCTTTTATGTCCAGCACAATACTTAATGAATAGCTTTCAAATGAATAAAAGATAAGTCTTTTCTTCAAGGAAAACTATTGCTCAAGGAGACTGTACCACGTTTATCTTGTGGCTTTAAGTACGGCCCACTTCACAATCCACATCCTCACCTCTACCCTCACCAGGATAAAACTGCCTCAGTTTGAAAACCACTAGAATAGAATTAGTAGAAGAGAAGTAATGCTTATCAATCCTATCATCAGCTATTAATTCTGTGTATGTCTCTGAAATATATTATAGATCCTATAAAGTAGTACAGTCTAATCAGTACAGTAAAAAAGCAAATATATGCATCCCAAAACTGGCATAAACTTCCCTAAAAAAGGCACTCACTCTCTGTAAAGATAATTGCATGAATGCATACATAGCTGGCTAAAGGACACATGGATAAATAATAGTAATAATTTTCCCTGTGTTGAGCATAAAGCTTATTAGGTGTTATGCTAAGTATCTTATTTCAGCTAAAATTCACAATTACCAGTGGTGATTTTTATTAACTCCATTTATAACTCAGGAACCTGAGACTTGAACCAAAGAACTTTCAGAAGCCTTTCTACCAATAAGTGAGTTAAGGTTCAAACCTGGGTCTCTCTATCATACACCCAAGAGTCTAGAGTCTTAACCATTCCCCAACCCCTCCAAACTGGATCCAGTTCTTAAATGTGAGCTGACAGGAAAGAGGGAGCTCAGAATGTCTACAGGCAATGTTATTCAGTGCCTTTAATTTTCTGTTTCCTTTGATAACAACAATGCAGGTCTTTTGAAGAAGAGCCTCGTAACAGCTGTTCCAATGACCTGTGCAAAAATGGAGGCTGGAGAGCTGTCCCATTCTAATGGAGTCCCAGCCATTGCTTTAAATTGCATGACAGGTTGCACAAAAATGAGCCTGGAAATTTGTCTTGACTGATGTACTTATAACCTACTTCTGGGAACATGAATGCAATCATATGTTCAATCATTTAATTTATGCTCAAACTCTCATAAGTCATAGAAGTGAGTTGAGAGTTTTGGCATAATGTTGAAGAACAATGTAGTTGCTAACTTTGTGAAGATTGCCTTTTCTCTTTGGGAATGATTTTATTCTTTTGAGTACTAAAATGCTGCTGCTGATGATGATGATAATAGCTAATATGTATTAAACACTTGCTGAATGCTAGACAATACTAAGTGCTTGGGATGAATTTCTCATGTGATCCTCACAATCCTTTGAAACAGTCACTATTTTTTCTTTCTCTTTTTTGTTTCATTGTTTTACTCATTCATTTATGAGTGAATGAACCTGTCTTAAGCTACTGTATGCCATTCAAAGATGAATGTAATATGATCTGTGCTCTCAAGGAATTCACTACCTAGTGAGTAGAGGGAGTATGCAGGCACACGAACTGTTTGCTGTCACTGTTGAGTTGCTAAGTCATGCCCTACTCTTTGCAACCCCATGGACTGTAGCCTTCCAGGCTCCTCTGTCCATGGGATTTCCCAGGCAAAAAGACGGGAGTGGGTTGCCATTTCTTTCTTCAAGGGATCTTCCCGACCCAGGAATCGAACCCCAGTCTCCTGTTTGGCAGGCGAATTCTTTACCCTTGTGCTACCAGGGAAGCCCCTGGCATATGAGCTAATAAGTTAATAATTAGTGTTCAGTGTGGTTAGGATTACATTTAACATGGTTGAGATACTGGTGACTGTGTTTCCCCCAGTTGTTCCTAACATCACTTTCCGCTCTACCGTGCTTCACAATTCTAGAGCAGGCATCCAAAAATCAAGACTTGTCGCTTCTCTGTCTGAATCCAGTGGTGCTTACCTGGCAGTTCAGGTGCTTGCTTCTTCCTTCTTGTATCTTGCATATCACTGCCAAATTCATCTTCCCCCAGTTACCCCTATAAATAGGCCCTCCCTTTGCTTGGAAAATCAAGAATCTTCAATGACTTACCTTTCCTTAAAAAATAAGTTAATGACAAAACAATTTTTTTTAAGCTCAGGCTCCTTGCTTTAAGAAACTTCTACAGTCTTACTAAGAGTTTCTATTTTCCTACTACTCCCAATCATGAGTCTGCTGTTCTAGTACATTCTCATATTTACTGCTGGAGAAGCACTTTTTGTTCATTTATTTCTCTTTATCATGAAGTGAAGTGAAGTCGCTCAGTCATGTCTGAATCTTTGTGATCCCATGGACTGTAGCCTACCACACTCCTCTGTCCATGGGATTTTCCAGAGAAGAGTACTGGAGTGGGTTGCCATTTCCTTCTCCAGGGGATCTTCCCGACCTAGGGATCGAACCCGGGTCTTCCACATAGTAGGCAGATGCTTACTGTCTTAGCCACAAGGGAAGTCTCTTTACCATAATTCATGCTAAAATGCCAATAGTGTTCATATCGAGAAAGCCTGAGCTAAGCTGTAGGCTCTCAGGGTAGGGACTGTGTCATGTTCATTATTTTATCACTCTCAGCACATCAGGGAACTTTGACTATGCAAAATACCCAATAAACATTTGCTGAACCACAACTCAAACATTGTCTACTGAAATGATTTTTAAAAAGGACAATTCTTAGACAGTATTTTTTTAATATATATTAAGCCCATTCCTTATTATATCCCATTCTATTTTCATGGGAAAATTCCTCACAGTGAACAACAACCCAAAAAATAAAAAAACGGAATTTCTGTTCCATTTACAATTTATCACCAAAAGATGGATTCACTCTCCTTTTATAGTCTCTTTTCTGCTTGATAGCAATAGGACCTGGTATAAGGGCGAAATCAAGACTCATGATTAAAGTGGCCTTAGTGATTTTAAGAATCTCTCAAGGAAAGATGAACATTCTTGAAAAAGTTGAAGATCAGATATTTTCCTGAACATGGCGCATTCATAGCATCTTAGAACCCCAGGGTTAAAAGGGACTTTCAAGACCCTTTTTCATAATCACCAAAGATAAGAGAGAGTTGGGTTTTGCAGCTGATATTTAATTAACTCAGTTCTTCTAAGAGAGAAAAGTTCTTAGAGCAGTTAGGCATCTACCTCATAAGTTTCTTATGGATTCATAAAGTGTTCACTAGTGGGAATTTCTCTTAAAATGCTATGACAAATGAAATGAAGCAATATGTAGCTGAGACTAGGAAGAAACAAGTGTGATCAACTGTCCCTTCCTAAATTATTTTTTAAGTTAACTGAATGTTTTTGTTTTCTGCAAGTGTTGTTGATACAAAATTTATTTTAATAATAACGGAACAGAGAGAATTCATTCATCCACTCATAAGTCAATACATGTTTTTCTTAGAGAACTATGATTTTTTAACTCACAACTAAAATGAGTTAGCACTATCATGGTGGAAAACATGGGTTTTTGTGGTCAAGCAGGCCTGAATTCTTGCGTAAATTTCTAAACTTCTCCACCTGTATAAGCTTGGGAAAGTTCCTTAACCTTTCTGGGCTTTATTTTTTTTTTAATCTAAAATAACAAATGGTCTCATGATATCTACTTCATAGGATTGCTTTGAAGACTGAAATAATACATTTAAAGATTTCTAACATAGAGACACACAAGAAGCATTCAGAAATGTCAATTATCATTTGTATTATTGAACTGACCATTATAATGCAAGTTATCTTAGAATTATTTATATTTACAGTTTTATTATTATAATTATCTCTGTAAGAAAAATTATTAAAAAGTAACTAGCATTAATATTAGCTCATTTTATTAAATTCAGTTTTTTCATTCCTTGTCCAATATTCAGAAGGTTTTCAGTAGCTTCCAAATTGGGAAAAGAGGAGGCAATTTTTAAATCCTTACTTTGTGAAATTTTTAAAAGATATTTCAGGAAATGTGAGTTCATAAAAAAAGGAGGGGGGATGAGAAACTATATTTTAACCTAGGCCATAAAATAATAGGTATTAAAATGACTGTGTAACCCACAAAGCAGAAACAACACAGATCTAATAGCATCTTGAGAAAAGTGATCCTGGAAAAATGAACTAGATTCTAATAAGCCGGAGGGAATACCAAGTCATCAAACTCCGTGTAGGAGAAGCAAGTGTGATACGAATTTTTTGAGACCGTCGGCAGATCTGGGACACTTTTATTCTTACAAAGCTTTTTCTCTTTCCCTCCATGCTGGTGGGTCTTTATAAACTTGAATTAAAAGTCATGCTCAGGATTTGAGGTGCATTCCTTTTCCTACAGCCTACGTGTTCACTCGGGAGATATTAATGCTTGAGAGAAAGGGGAGAAGCTGCTTTGTGAGCTTGCAACAAAGTAGGTCAGCTGTGAGAGGGCAGAGAGCAGCCTGAAGAAGACGAACAGGGTCCTTTAGAAAGAGGCAAAGATAGTAACGGCTGACCTCGCCAGCAGCTGTTCATTATCTGTGAGCCTCTGTGAATGAACGGGGACAAATGCTAAATCTAAGACCTTTGGGAAGGGCAGTTTCCCCTCCGAACAAAGATCAGAGAGTCTCTGTTCCTGATGGTCGAGATGCAGGGCACGACACTGAAATATTAGGTGGGCTTTAAGGGGACAAGAATGGCAAGTATCATTGGCTTGTGTGTGACCAAGCTCTAGCCAGAAGGGAGCCTCAGCTTGGAAGCTCTCAAGAAGCACTGCCAAACACTCACTTTATCTTACGTTCCTGAAAGCTTTGTGTTTGGTTGTATTCCCCTTCAACACAACATATGCTTTTCTTGCTTCCAAAATATATATGCTTCTCTATTTAGTCCTGTCAACCTACCAATTCACACAAATAAGGCCTCTTAATTCATAACAAGATTGTTCTTCTACTCCATATCCTGATGCTGAACCCTACTGTTAAAAAGAAAATCATTCAAAGTGTTCGTAATCATTTTGGACCCTCTAGAATAGTGATCCCAACCATTTTGGCACCTGGGACTGATTTTGTGGAAGACAGTTTTTCCACGGACAGGGTGTGGGGGAGCTTTCAGAATGATTCAAGAGCATTGCAGTGATTGTGCCCTTTGTGTTAGCCTCTCAGTCGTGTCTGTAACCCACCAGGCTCCTCCATCCATGGAATTCTCCAGGCAGGAGTACTGGATTGGGTTGCCATTCCCTTCTCGAGGGGATCTTCCCAACCCAGGGATTGAACCTGACTCTTGTGCATTGCAGACAGCTACTTTACTGTCTGAGCCACCTGGGAAGCCCTTTGTGCACTTTACTTCCAATGTAATGCCACTGCTGATCTGAAGGTGAAACAGGTCCATGGTCCAGAAGTTGGAGACCCTTGCTGTAGAGGATTTGTGTTTTCTGGTTTTAGTCGGAGTTTTTCAAAAATATCACATTGTCTTGTATACGGATAGAACAATACTCAAGAGTTTACTTCCTCTGCTTGCTCTGTCCAATGGAGGTGTGTTTTCTGTGATTTGGTCTAGTCCACATGTAAGGTGTATATCAAATGTAGGCAAAAATCTTGAAAAACCTTGAAAGAAATCTTTAAATTGACCATATAATAGAGTAGATATAATTTTGCATATATAATCCTGCAGAATAATTTTTGTTCAAAGGGAAGTTTGAGGAAGACTAAATTTTAAAGGAGGGGAAGTCTGAAATAAGAAAAGTGTGGAAGAGGGAAACTTAAATGCAGATAAATGTCTGGATGTTTAAGCCATTCTGCTTCTGAGGTAGCAGTCTGATCTCTCTAGTGTATGATGGATGGATATAGAGAATTTTAATGTGCTCCCACTTCCCTATACCATGAACCCCATTTCATTTTAACATTAATGCCCTGCAATGTGAAGAGATGTCCTATGTGTTCTTTGTTGTTTTGTGACAAAACATCATGGTAGAGACAACGTGGGAATGTAAGGGATTGAAAAGTGACTTTTTTTTTAAAATAAAGACCTAGAGTTCCTGTTCAGTGTAAAGATAGCCATTTGGAAAGTATCACAAAAGAAACACTCACAGATATGTTAAGGATTTTTCAGGAAAAAGCCCAAGTGAGTCTGATTAAAAAAAAAACAATGCCTTGAGGATCCTCAGAAATGACCAATGCTTATGCAGAAATCATTTTCACTCAAGATATTAAAGCTCTGGGGCTGCTTGATTTGTACTGAGTGAATCCAATCTCTAGTTTTATAAAATCTCATTATCCAAAAAAGTGTGCTATAAATCCAGCCACTAAATTCATTGCCAGCTTCCTAATGTGGTCATCCTTGGTGTCACCCTGAAAAGTAGAGCTGTTTTATCAGAGGCTCAGGTTTTAAAATTTCTACTCATATCACCTCAAACACATTGAAAGGAAAAACATTGAAAGCTCACATCAAATATACTTTTGGCTGTAAACAAATAGTTTCCTTTATTATGACTATTGGTTTTAATTTCTCAGGCTTTCTTTTGTACTTTCCATCAATTCATTTTTTTCTTTTTTTCAGTAGGCCTTTGAAATTCTCAAAGGCCCTAGGCTGGGAGATAAACCCTAATGCTGGGGGTGAATAAACTGGCCTTTCTGAAAAAGAACAGCTCAGTCAGTCATTCTGAAGAACATTGAGCCCCTTTGTCCATCGCACTGAAAAGAAAGTACCAAATCCTTGATCTACAAAACTAACACAGAAGTTTCTCTAAAAAGTGAATATCCCCATTCTTCATATTTTCATCATAAAGGAGAATCTGGACAAAATGTAACTTGAGGAAACCAGATGGCATCATTAGATTTGCATTTCAAGATGTTTAAAGTTAAAATCTTACTCTTCTTAATAGTGTTCTTACCCAATCATGAAAGGTTAAAAAGGACCTAATGGGTCTCACAGAACATTAACATCTCTAGAAGGATACAGTCTCACGCCCAGGTTGGATGAATTGCAAACAAACTTGTTTCCTGTCTTTGCACAGCCTCCATTGTGATTGGGAAATGGTGGTGTGAGATGGAGCCATGTCTAGAAGGAGAAGAATGTAAGACACTCCCTGATAATTCTGGATGGATGTGTGCTACAGGCAATAAGATCAAGACCACAAGAGTAAGTTGTTTTGTTTTGTTTTTTACCAAATATCTCATGCATGCTACAAACTGTACTGTTTGCCTTTGTGTTGTATAAAGAACACCCAGAGAAGCTTTGAACAGGAGAGAAAGAAGCCTTTTCCCAAGCAGAAACTATTTTTGACCGTTCAGGTTAGTGTCCATCCATCAAAGAGAAGTTAGAGATTGAACTTGACTTCTCCATACTGAGCAGTTTAGTGTTTCTGTTATGGACTCATAAACAAAGCTAGGCTGTCATCGCCAAAGGGAAGAGGGGCAGTGAGGCAGGTATTTGGATAATGCATTGGACATCTATGGTGCTCAGAATAGACAATAAAATAAGAATCTTGCCTAATTCATCCAGATGGTTTTCTAAAAAGTTCTGCATTTAAGTACTGCCATTTGCTAAAGGTTGTTCAAAAGAATTTTCGATACTCTTTTAGGGAAATGAAAGGTTTCTCTGATGTGAATAATTGTTCTTTGCTTTGTGTGGTTGAAGCAGGAATTGGCTTCAAAATATGTAATGATGTATATGAGGCTACCCAGCCCATCAGAACTGGTGTCATGAGACTGAAACAGGTCAGGGAGGCCAGTCTAGGCCAGTTGTTGACTCTGTAGTTACTGGTTCATAGGAAAGTTTGAAAGTTCTAAAGGGAGTATTGAGGGAGGTCCTTTAGGATATGTAAGACAGTAACTGTTCACTATACAAAAGTCTATTAGTATTTTAACAGTCAGTATGGTGATATGTACATGTACCATGAGAATATCAGCCCTGTTATGTCTGTATATGTTGCAATTATTGAGTACTTTTTAAAGCAAGCTCTACTAGTTAAAATTCCAATATGTTGAACTTGTAAGTTTCCAAAAGAGTAATCCAAATTTCAAAGGGCATATCTGATTCCAGCCCCTAAATCATGCGTCTTAACCTGGTCTGTCTTCTCAGAATTTTCCTTTCAAAAAATAAAATTGGTTCTTGCATTATTGTGATGCAGAAAACATAACACTTTATGAAACTTTTTATAAGGGAAGACTGTTTTTCCAGTTTAGTTGCCTGTGCTGACCACATGAACCAGTAAATGACTCTACCTCTCTGGCTTGCAGCCAGGCTTATCAAAACCATCCAAGCTTGTTAACCTACAGATTGAAGCTGCCAAAAAGTTCAATCTGGACTACTGTATTTAATTTCAATGAAACACCTACAGAAGAGAGTATTTAAAATTGAACCTCGTTTGTGCTACTTACCCCAGAAGTTATCTTAATTAGCTGGTCTAGAGTATAGATTTTTGGTTTCCCTTTGGTTACATTTTTCATGAAGATGATTTTACCAGATAATTTGAAGATACCTTTGCAAGTTAGTTTTAAGCTACTCTGTATTTTAGCCAGTATGGTTAGAAATCAGTTGTTTTGAACATGTTGCTGACATACTCTCTGCCAAATCTCCATTCCTCATTCCAAGTGATAATCAATCACCCTTTATTGATGGTAATCCTTGTTCTCATAGTACCTTCAGACTTAAAACTCCTTAAAGAGCAATAATGCAAGTCAAAATATCTCAGAATTTAGATATTTAAAATTCCAAGAGTACCAATGAGAAGACTCTTTGGCTGACAGAAAACAAAACAAAACATAGAAATTGTTAATGCTGTTTATTTGTGACCCATGTCACTTTCTTTTATTTGGCTTTCATAGAGTGTATTTTAAAACATCATGCTTGCAGTAATACATCGTAGACATTCTTCTGAATCACCAAAGTACGGTGTGGAATCTGATCATGGTAATAGAGTCAAGTACACACTGTGTTCACTATCCACTAGGTGGGCTGAATGCAGTCCAAATAGTTGAACAGTATAAGAGAAATAAATCACCCTTACAGGCAGTTTAAAAGCAGAAGATGTACCTATTTCTGATGTGTACATCTGTTGCAGGCAAGGAAATAAGAGAGTCCTCTATAGTCATGTGTGTGGCAAGTCAGTCAACTAAGAATTCTCAAGTCTCTCTTTAGAGAAGGAAAAAGAAGACAGTAGAAAAAGCTGAATGTTTCACACCTTACGGAAACCCAAACACTGTAATTGACATATTTTCTTCCCCCTTCTTTACAAAAAAATTCATGATGAAATAAACACTTTTAAACACAAAAGCCACAAGTTCAGTCCAGATGATATACACAGGTGCTCCATCCCATATAAATGGCTAACTCCAGTCCTTAGATCATATGCTCTAAAAAATAGGTTTTATATGAATTTTTCTAGTATGCCTTGTGCATTTTTCCCCATCAGAGTATAAATATGCCTACACACACTTCAAATGTTGACCCTAGCAATTTAACTCTTAAAAGTTTAAGTCACAGATGTATTTTAATTAGGAATCATGTTTTCATTGTTCTTTAAGAAGTAATCTTTAGGGTAAAAAAATTCAAGACCTTATTAAAGTGAAAGGAAGAATAAAGAATATCACCTCTTTTTGTTCTATGGGTAAGATTGATTCAAAGAGTTCTTTAAGAAAAAAACAAAAGCAGAAAACTGAAGAAACACACTCAGATTGCTAATGGCAACTGTGAATTTCCTGCACACTGTTATTTTTTTAAAGGAACTTTAGTGTAAAGAAATTTGCAGGAAAGATTCCTGTGACTTCAGTCTTTCTCCCTACATTTTTTTCCCATATAAACTCCCTATTATGTGAGTTACTTCCCAACTAATCATCCTAAGCCAAAATTCTCAGCATTTTTTGAAATGTAGATAAACAAAAGATAGTTTAAAGTGTGCTCTAATTTAAATTTTTAGGATGCTCATTTTTTAAGGAAGGTGGAGAGTAGAAATTCATTGTTTCATTTAAACCATCAGACACCACAGAATATAGACTAGCCAAGCTAACAGGCCATAGTCTGAAGGAAAATCTTGGGAAACTTGGATCTGGGTGACAATAAAACTCAGAAGAAAGGAGAGAAGATAAGTAGAATCAAGCAGAGGCTTCCCTTTCAGGAGACTTGGCAGAATAAATCATAAGGAAAAAGGAAACTTCCTGAATGCCATGCCATAGAGAGAAAGTAATCACACTTGAGAGGTGTTCCAAAAACATGGCATGGGGTACAGTAAAATAGATGTCTTCTGAGAAGAAGCTTGGTGCATCTGGGTGAAGCTTCTTGGCTAAACTTGAACACTGTTCCTGCTTGATCATAGCTTCAGTTGTTTTATTAAATTGCTTTGTTAGGAATTCGGAGCAAGACTAAACTACCTAAATATTGACTAGAGATTTTCTTCCTATGGTTTTAGATATCCATTAGTTTATCCCTTTTCTTTAAACTGATAAATGAAAAACATAAGTTGGTTAAAGTTTAACCCTGTTCCTGCCTGATCATGGCTTCGAAAGTTTTTTTCTTACATTGCTTTGTAGATAGTTTGTAGCAAGACCAATCTGCCTAAATATTGACTAGAGATTTCTTTCCTATGGTTGTGAATACCCATTGGTTTATCTCTTTTCTTTAAACTGATGGAGGAAAAGCGAAAGTGTGAAAGGTGAAGAGGCTATATTCCATGTATTCAGGAATGAATCTACTACTTGTGTATTCAGGAATAATAACTTAATTCAGAAAGCTAGACTTCCCCTTTGAGGAAATAAGTTGTCTGACAATGCTGTAATAATTTATGTGTAGAAAGTGAACAATGATTGTTTGGGGACAGGAAGAGGAAGGGAATAAAGTGAGGACAAATCCAAAATCACTCAGGAAGGAAAATTGGTAGATTAAAATACCAGAATGTAATCTGGTTTTATATCTGGGGAAATATCAAGCAACTTTTTGGATTTCCTTCATCCCAGTATGTTAATGTCTTTCACATTAGTGAGGAGATCAACAGTTGATAACACTAACAGTTAGTTAACAACACTGTAGAGTCTATTCCCTAAAAGAGTAAGTTACAGACCTCAGATGACACACCTAACCACAATAGCCATCTTTTCAGATGTGGTATGCTCTGTGACTCACCCAGCACAATTCGCCAGAGTCGTTTGTCCACAGCCTCCTGGCCTTATCCTCCTAATGGCTTTGCATATCTCCATACATTCTAATCACCCCAATGTTTATTTTTTTACATTACTGAGGAGTAAAATATCAGCTTTGACATATTCCAGCTTCTTCACTCAGAATTCCACCAGATGTGAAAGGTTCTGAGAGTCTTTATAGTCTTCATCTCTAGTCCATCCGTTTTGCAAGAAATGCCTTTGAGAGAGAGAGAGAGAGATGATGGGGAAAGAGGGGAGGCTGGATTGGGAGTGGTATTTAAAGGCTGCAGGAAGAGTAAACTATCTTCTTAATAAACTATGTTATCACAATTGACACAAATGATCCAAGTGTGCTCATTCATTTCTTTAACTAATAAATAGTATTAAACCTCTATTATCTAAGGTTAAAGTCTTGGGAATGTGATGATGGTCATGACATGGCCCCTGGTCTTCCATGGAGAATAAGGCCTAAGGTCGGGTGGGATGGGGGGAGAGGGAGGGTCATTACAAAATTTTTATTATTTTTTTTCTTGAATTTTATTTTTTGTTATTAAAAGATACACATTATTTTTTTAATTTTTTTAATTTTTCTTTACATTATCATGTTGGTTTTGCAATACATTGACATGAATCCACCATGGGTATACATGTGTTCTCCTTCCAGAACCCCCCTCCCTCATCCCTCCCGATTCCAAAAGGCAATTCCAAGTCAGTTTCGGAAATGTCTCTTTCCCCTTCCTTTTGGTGGAAAAGAAGACAGTGCAAACAAATATCATAAACACCACTGGACTATAGGAAACCAAAGTTTGAAAGGATCTGTTATTTTTATGGAAAGACTAAAAAAGTAAATGTGTGAAGTTTTCTTATACATTCTGCCCCTGGCCCGACCAACTTTTGAATGCAAGCATGTATTACCATTCCTGTGTAACCCTGAAAGCTTTAAATGGACTTCACTCCTGGACTCAGAATACTCAGTTTCCAAAACTATAAAGAATTAAGAGATGATGACGAAAACTGTTTTAAGTGCTAGAACTCTAAAATAGAGCCTTCAATTTTATTAGAACCATCATCATGCTCTAAACCATTGATTCTTCATGCATGCATCCTTCTGAATATGAGTCTTTGGGACCATTATTTGAATGGATTGAATGACATCTGTAGTTATAGAAGTATGCCACTGATTGCCCTTGAAAACTATATCATTGTTTGAGTGGAACAGTTTCTCGCCTTGCAAAGGTCTCTTAAATCCCTCAACAAGTGTGACCCAACGTTGGCAATGACTTCGCCTTATGCCACCCCTCTGCGTCCTACGAGTGGCCAATATGACAAGGCTAAGGAATCTCCTTCTCATGAAATTCTCATCAGACAGACATAGGAATAACCACATGATTTACAGACAGAGTCCAGTGCAAAATGCAAACACAAAACCCCTTTTTAAAAATGGCTAAGAATTTCAAGATGGCAGTTGCGGGTCGTTAAACCAAGTGTGAGTCCTTTTCGGCACAGGGCTCCCCACAATTACGCAGGTTGCATGCCCGCAACTGCAGTCTTGCTTAACCACTGCTCCAAGAGTCTGTATCCTTGCTTGTGGCCAAAACTAATGAATTGATAAAAATATGGTGGCCTGTGCATGTGCTTTGATCACTGTTTGAAAACTACTGTTCTAGGCTTGAACGTTTTTTTATCTCAGTGCACCTGAAAGAAGCAGCACCCTAAAAACTCATGGTGCCCTTGATTTTCCTCCTAATCATCTTTCTTTGTGCCTTCTTTTCCTTCTCTTCTTCCTGAAATTTCTTTCTTTCTCTCTTTGCTTTCAGATTCACCCAAGGACCTAATGGAAGCATTTGCTATAGTAATAAAAGAAAACCAACCCTGCGGAAAATACATTTTAAAAAGTTAAAACATCTTACACATTTAGAAGCCAAATGGATTTCTTATTTGCACTTTGACTGATTACCAGATAAGCACAGTGCTTTTACTGTGTATCCCAGAGTATCCAAGAGTGAGAAGACCCGAAGTTTTGGCGGTACCCTGAAAAGTGGGTTAAGAAAAAAAAATGGGTTTTCTCAATGCAAATTTTTTGGGATTACAAAGAACGATCAACTATCTTCTCATTTGGATCTATAGTTACTTTGTACCACTTGAAATACATGTATATACATAATATTTTGAAATATTATATATTCTCTTCAAGAAATGAACTGTACCACAGTTTGAGACGGCTGGTGTACCTCCTTGAGTTTTGGATGTTTTGTTTTGTTTTCTTGTCATTTCTTGTGCTATCGGCAAGGAAAACATGTGCCCTTTTGAGAGGTGGGCATGGCACTTACACTGGAAGGCCAGCTACAGGTGGACTCCTGGAATCTGAGGCATCAAAACAACACCGAGTCAAGAGCTTCCTTCTGTTCTACCAGATGGTCCAAGGAAGCACATCATCCTGATTTATTGTTTTCTATCCTGTGCAATATTAGCATGCAAGCTTGGCTTACATAACCATACTTTATATTCAATTGATATATAATAACCGTTTTAACCTCTTCCAGGAAACTATTTTTAGAACTACTAGCTTTTCCACAGATAAGAAAAATGAGGATTCTTGAGGGAGCCACTCCACCATGCTATTAAGACTCTGGCAGAATGATGGTCAAATTTGGATCCCTGTATTAAGTTCTGTAAATACAATGTCTTAAGGCTTTGTATAGCTATCCTAAACTGCAGAAATGTCCTCTGATTAAATCCAAAGTCTGACATCATTAATAACATAGTGCTGTAGCAACAAGTCTTATCATGGCACCTCTTTCTACTTTTGATTTGCTTTTTCCAAGAGTATTCAGAGATCTCTTCTGGTGAGATGGAAAGACTGTTAACGCAGTTAGGTTTCAAAATGATCTGTGTGACCAAATGTTGGACAGCCCTATTAAAGTGGTAAATAACTTCTTTCTAAATCATTGTGTCCTCTTCATTTGCCATTTATTTTTCCTCAATCAGCATTAGCCAAATCCAGAGAACATTCATGTAGTGGCACATAGTCCACCAGAATTATTTGCGCAAGGTCATTACTGCCATCACAACCAATATTTCCAACTCTAATAATTTGAAAACTAGAAATTGATTACTAGAAGTTCAGTGTTTTCAGCCAGCAAGATGAAATGTCAAATCCTATTATTGGGCTTCCATAGTGATCACCTGGATGATACATACAGGGTTCAGCCCCCCAGAGGTCAATTTGTGTCCATCTTCTTTTTTTTAGAGTTACTTAGCTGACACTTTTAAGAAAGACTATCTACTTAAATTCTTGTTTAAGTAGATATTATGTTAGTGCTATAGTAGAGCACTAATTCCTGTTACTTATTCCATACTACAAGTGTGTTTTTTTCCTCCAGAATCTTTTCTCCGGAATATGTGTTATTAGGGCCTGTTACTAGATCAGTGGCCCAGTGGGTCTCCTAGAGGGGATTTTTCAGTTAACCTTTGGGTAAAATCCAGAGGCTCCTTCATCTCTTCTAATATACCATGAAATCTGATTGAGTATATAAATGCTCTAACTAGGTGGATTTGTTCTGCATCTTGAATGCCTATAGAAGCATCCAAAAATGGAAATGGAAACCTTACTGCAAAATCTGAGCTTCATAAACACTTTAACAAATATTTTCTAGGAGATAGCATAAAACTCATACCAACAATTCAGAATTGCTTGAATTTTGTGGTCCATATCCATGTACCATGTAATATGTTACAAATTGATTTCATCTATAAATTTGAGAGGTGAAAACTTAAGTCATAAACCCAAAGATTATCTAGAACACACATCCCAAAATGTGGAGTAAGAGACTTCTATCATCAAATGTATTAGGGAAATTTTTTTCAACAAAATAAAGTAGAAGTATTTAAAGGGATTCTCAGAGCCTTTAATACATCAAAAGATACTGTGTGTCCTCAAGAGAGACTAAAAGGGGGGGAATAAAGTAAAAGGCTTCCAGAATCCAAGCATGTTGAGTGGTCCTTGGCTAATGGAGCTCTCATTTGCTGACTGATGGAAACTTCAAGAAGTTTTTTTCTGTGTGAGGATAGATTTACTGCATTGTCATGCCTTCAGTTTTTCTAGAGAACCAGAAGTCTGGATTTTTGCATACAATCTTCTAACATTCCTAAATAAGATGAACCAAAATGAGACTATTTACATTAGAAAACTCTGCAAGCCTTATTATTGCCCAAAATGTCTGACCATGTGGCCTTTTCTATAAGATTATTGTTTTCTGGAATACCCTTTAAAGAGTGTTTGTCTTGAATAAAAAAAAAAATTCAATGAGAAGCAATTTTTTTCTTTTCTGTAGCCTCAAACATGTAGACCGTACTCATGATTCTTGATATGTGGGGCTCACAGCTTTTTCTGTTCTGTAGCTAGAGCCTGTAACTAGAGGTCCATGTCTGTTAGTTCATCTCCTATTGTTCACTTAATGCAGTAAATTCCCTGGGAAAGAATTGGAAGAAAAGAGAAGGGGGCCGGGGAAAGACCGCATCAGAATCAAGCAATCATCCAAGAAAACAGTGAAAATATTTATAAATGTCATCAAATTCAGTTTCCATTTATCCAAGTCCCTTACCAAAATGTGTGAACCATCAACTTGTGTTTAAATTTAACTTGCAGCAGTTTGGGGAATTTTCAGTAACTACCATCTGCCTATTGAATCTGAATGTATACGGTTTAAAAAAGTATATCATGTATTTCTAGTTAATAAAGAGCTCAGTGTGGGATGACTAATACTGATATTGAGCTTTCAAGTCAAGAATGATGAATAATATTATAACATAATTAGAGCAAATGCCAAGGGTTTCATCCAAATCCTTTCTCATGGTAAAAGGGAAATATGACTCATTTCATAAGACAAAGATTTTCAATGAAGGTAAAGCTTATTTGCTGACTTTCTTTGTGTGTAATTGCATTTACCCATAAACAGACTTGGCAAGCACACTGAGATGTTTAACTACTTTTTTTCCCATTATAGAACAATGAAGAATATTTTCACCAACACACAATTCATATCTTTTTCTGATCAAATCCAATGTAACTTTCACCAAGCAATATAGTGATTTTATAGTGCAGTATATTATGCCACCTCGCATTGTCACTGATAAAATAAGTTATGAAGGGTATAAAAACTGTTTATGTGAGACAATTCACACATTCCTCACCTGCATGGGATATGCACTCCTCCTCAGAAGGTCAAATATAGTGTCATGAATGAGTTTCTGTTTTAATTAAGCTTGACAGTCCCATTTCAAAATCTATTTGGTTTTGCTTGACGAAGTGTATCATGTCTCTTTTAACTATCTGTCTACCTTCCAAATAAAAGATTTAGTGTCTAGCAAATTCTAGGGCTCAAGTCACTTCCATCTAGTTTATAAATATAAGAAAGCAATGTAAAAGACATTCTAAGGAATGTAGAGACTCATAGCTCATGCAGTAGTGATAGAATATGATTTTGTAGTGCCCCTGGACATTATACAAAAGTGATAAAATAAAATCATGTTCACACTTCAAAGTAAATTTAAGAGGAAGCCCCTAATTGCACCAACACACACAAATCTCCTGCTAGTGAAGATTTTAAGATTTTAGGTCGAATAGTTCAGGGTATTTTTTCCTTGTAAAAGATCTCAGGAGCATCCCAGTGGAAGTTACATTATGCTGACATCTTTGGTCCACAATGGCTCTTATTATTTATTTTATTTCCTTAAGTAGTTTGTTTCATTTTCAAAAAGAAAATGTTCAGCTCTCATATATTGATTTTGGTAGCTAGTTACATTATTTAAAAAAAAAAATAACCAATTACCAAACATGAAAGCCAGGACCCCAAACATAAAACTGATTATATTTATAGTCCAGCGGCTGTCCCTCCAGCTGTATTTCCCACCTCCTTAGAGAGGCTCTAACCCCAGAGTAGATTCCACTCATGCCATGAGGAAAAACCTGAGGCCAGACTTTCCTTATGACAGTGGTTCTCAACAACATGGATATGTGGCCATTGTTTATAGAAGGGTTAGAAATGGCTTATTAATATTATCTGTAAATATATTTCAATTAATTATTGCAGTACAGTTTATTAATAATATTGTTAGTTTCTGCTGTACAGCAAAGAGAATCATCTGCTGTACACACACACACACACACACACACTCATATATCCACTCTTTTTTAGATTCTTTTCCCATATAGGTCATTACAGAGTGTTGACTAGAGTTCTCTGTGTTATACAATAGATCCTTATGGCTTATCTATTTTGTATACAGAAGTATGAATATGTCAGTACCAATCTCCCAATTTATCCCAACCCCTCCCTTCCCACTTGGTAACCATAAGTTTGTTTTCTACATCTGTGAGTCAATTACTGTTTTGTAAATTAGAAAATTATAATTACTTCACGAGTAGTTTCCAACCAGGGCCTACAAGATATATATGCCAATAGGAGCTAGCCAAGTAACACTAATTAGCTAACTGAGGTCACGTGTCACTGCCGAAGCACACATGATTAGGGTAGCAGTGTTGTACCTGGCAGGTTCCAGCAGGCAGCATTTAGTACCAGTCTATTACCCCCGCTTAGCACTGGTGAGCTAACATGGCCCAGTTCTTCTGTTTTGGGGGTGTTTTATAAGAAAATCCAGAAATTCCAAGGTTTATATGAAATCTCCAAATTGTGCATATTTATAACTTATTGAACTTTTATTAAAAGATATGACCAAAAATTCTATTCTGTCTGTGAGACATCGGTTTGCAAATCTGGCCTACAATGGCATTCTTCTCAGGATCTGCATTCTTGCGTACTTCCTCTGGTGGTAGAAAAAAACGCATTGGAGTTAGAGCTTGTCTGCAGTCCATTGCCTGTAACCTGTAACCTCACCTGCTTTTGCCCCTGGGAACCCTATGCGCACAGCGATAGATATCAGTTATTCTCGAATGGGGGCATGCCAGGGTCCCAAAAAGAGGTCAACCCCTGTACTAGAATAGAGTAAATGGATTAAACCTCCATAGAGTCCACTGTTGGGTCACCAACCCAGTGTGGGAGCCTATTTTAAGGTCTGGAAAGAAGCAGTGTCAGGTCAGAATCTCTCACAAGCAACTGCTAAACACCTGAGAAGCTTGAACATTTAGTTTAAGAAAAAAATGCAAGGTACTACCTGCCCAGTGGAAACGGCCCCCTCCTTCTGCTTTCTCATCCTGTGCACACCCTTCCACACTCATGTGTGTGAATTCTTAAGTTCTTTGTCCCGAGATCTGGATCCTCCTCAAGAAGGCCAGACGGAGAAGCTCTCAAGGCCTCTCACCCCATCACCCCTTTCATTCAGCTCACCACTGTCATATTTCCTCTTCTCCCTTTTGCTTTCCAGACCCAAAAAAGGACTCTATGTATTAAAAAGAGGCCTAGGATTAGAAGCCAAAAGGGCTCCCCAAAGATTTGGGTCCTCGCCCTCCACTTATAACCTAGATAACCTGTAACCTCTTCCTCTTGTGTTTTCCTGTCTGTAAAATGCAGATCATTGTACAAAGTTTAAAGGTTATGGGAAGAGTAGGAAACTAGAGAAGATGGAAATGTGTTATACATGGAAAGCAATAGGTAAGCTCTTGTTGTTCTCAGATTACTAGACAGATCTCTGTTCAACTTTGTAGAATTCCACATCTGCTGTTACCATTGCTAATTTTTTTTAAACCACTGGAAAATGCCAATATAACCTACACTTGATCACTGCCGTTAAGACTTGAGTTGGCCAGAGTTAATGGCCAGAGTTGTCTGGTTTGTAGGACAATGTCCAACAACTATGCACAATGTCATCACCAGCCTATTCCCCACCCTCCCCGCATCTTACCCTCTTGTCATTCAGGCAAAATATCCATACAGATTCACACATAACCCTCGTTAGTGCACAGGTCTGATCTTTCATGATGTCTAGTAGAACTTTCCGTAGTGTGAAAATATTCTGTATCTGAGCTGCCCAGTATGGTAGCCACTTACTCCATGTGGCTGTTGAGCACTTTGAATGTGCCAACTGTGACATAAGAAGAGGTTTTTACATTATGTAATGTTGTTAACTTACTAGACAGCCACATGTGGCTAGGTGGCTACCTTATTGGACAGCATAGTTCTCTTTTGTCTTTGAGAAGTACTAACCCCGAGCCCCAGTTGCCCAAAGCCATGGCATGCTCATAACCAAACATTTTCTTGACTTCCTTTCACTTCCTGTGTCACTTCCTCACTTCATTTTCAGTGCTGCCTGGATTTACCTCTCAAATACATTCCTTGAATTGAAATCTTTGTCTCAAGGCCTTCCTATGGAGAGACCCACCAAAGGCAATATTTTAAGTTGACCACTCTATTTACAAAATGGAGAAAAATGGGAAGGGCACCAACTAGAGCTGAGGGGATCAGTAAGGAGGTTTTTGTAGTATTTAGTAAACATATGTGGAGAATTTCCTTGTCAGAGCCTGAGGACAGAGCAGTGAATCATGCTTTTCCTTTCATGGAGGAGCTGATAGCTTAGATTCAGGTCTCAGCTACATCAGTCAATTGCCATTTTATACACTCAGTTATCCAAGGCCACCATGATAAAACAAGAGTAAGGTTATGCTGTATCTCTTAGAGGTAACTTAGACAGAGAAAGCTTTAGTCCCTTCTGATTCACCTTGTTCCCAGCTAGCTAGCCTCATTACCAATGAACAAGATTCAAATTGAATTATTAACAAGGAAATTCAAAATTTGTCTCCAATCGTAGTATTTACTGAAAATCACATGGTAAAATGTGGATGGCATCCTAGAAAATGTGTTGGATTAGAAGAACCCTAATCTCTAGTTATAACCCAGGAAATGACTTAAACGTCTTGCAGTGGTTCTTCAGAAATGGCATTATGTGCAGGCAACCACACATTGTAATTGTAGGGGAAATGGTGAGCTAGTTAGAGTATCAGTTTGAAATTTAAAGGTCATAGGCATAAGATTTTGCAAGGCAAATAAAGAGTGCAGACTATATATGACAGTGACATAGACCTCTAAGAATATGATAGAGTTACATTGACTTATGACTTAAATTGACTTCCAGACATGGTAAGGTCAATGTAAAAACCTTTTTGTGGCTCTATTAAAAGGAAGTAGACGCAACTACTGGGTGAAGCCAATGATGTATAGGTGATGGAGATTCCAGGACTTTCTCAAGCAACCATGTTGTTTCCGGTTTTTCTATGCTAATAAAAGTTATCTGCTGGCTAAAATGTCTGCAAGGAATGTTATTAAGAGAAAAATGACTCAAGATAGGGGAGGAGATTTGGAACTGAACATACAGTTCTCCTCAAGGATTTAAGCACCCAGGGTGCAGTGATGGCAGAAGGAGGGAAGCTCTAATTTGTACATATTTTTGTTGTTTCTGTGGTGTAAATACTCCCACAACTGATTCCAAGCTCCCAATGACAGGTTGGGAAGAGATGCACTTGGTTGGCCCTTGCAAGTCTGTGAGAGCCAGCTTCAGCGTACCACTGTGTAAGGGAAGTGACATTCCTAGTTCAAAAAACAAACAAAAAAAAAAACCCTGTCCAAAAATTACCACGCCAGTGCTGGGGAAATATGTACCTCTAGGAGGGGTACTAAATATCTACTATGGGTTACACACAGTTTAAATTGTTTGGGAAAGGAAGTAGACTCTGAAATCCAGAGGTCAGAGATCCTGAAGTCAACCCAGGGCAATATGCTAAAGTAGATCATTTAAGAAATCTGGGGGGAATAATTAGGGAAATAATGATTACCAGGAGCCAGCTTGGGTTCACTGAGAAAAAAAAAATCATGCCAGACAGCTTTTTCATTGACCTCACTGTTTTCTTTAATTAGTCTAAATTATTTTTTAAATGATTGACATATTATGTCTAGATATTAAAAAGGTAAGAGTCTAAGCTAAGGGTTGGTGAACTGTGGCCCTTACACTAAGTCTGGAGTGCTGCTTGTTTTTGCAAATAAAGTTTAATTGCAATACAGCTACTAATTTGCATAATGGCCATAGCTGCTTTTACAATACTATAGCAATTGAATGACTACAACAATACAATGATACTATGCTCAGAAACTCTAAAGTATTTACTATTTGGCTCTTTACATTTTGCTGCTCCCTGGTATATTCTGGAGAAGGCTAGATGAGAGTAAAAATTGTGTGAGCTCATAACCATAATGAACAGTGGCATTCAAGTGTTTCTAATTTCCAGAATAATTGTATCCTAGACAAAGATTTCTAGTAATAGAATCCTGAGTACTGTCCTAGCTGTGTCCTGTGCATTGTTTTATTATCAACTGTGTGAAAGACAGTATTGACATGCTATGCAGACCAGTTTTGCAGATGATCCACAGTCAAACTGGTCATCAACTACCTGGCCTGTTTAAATCAAGTTCAAGCAAGTAGACAGAGGAAAGTACTTAAGATAATCAGAAATAGTTGAAGGAGGTTGATGCTTAGATTCATGGAAAAAGAAAAGTGGGTCAAGAATGAGAAGCTGCATTTAAATATTTAAAGGTCTCATTTAGAAGAAGGGGTTACATTAGTTTCTAAAGAGTATGTGCAATTTGTAACTAAACATTTATCAGTTTAAGAACAACTTACCTGATTGACTTTGTTTAGTAAATAATGACTTTGTTGCTATGAATGGTATTCAAGCATAGATGAGGAGAACTCTTAGGGGTGCTGAATCTGAACAAACTCTGCAAGATGGTGAAGGACAGGAAAGCCTGGTGTGCTGCAGAACATGGTGTCACAAAGAGACAGATATGACTTACCGACTGAACAACAACCTAGAAGGATTCATGCCTAAGGAGCCTTGTACTTCTCAGAATTTGTGATTATCTGAGCCTAATTTCTTATTGGTAGAGGAGAAGGGGACAACAGAGGAAGAGATGGTTGGATGGCATCATCAACTCAACAGACATGAGCTTGAGCAAGCTCCAGGAGTTGGTGATGGACAGGGAAGTCCATGGGGTCGCAAAGAGTCGGACGCGACTGAGCAACTGAACTGAACTGAGAGTGAAAATAGAATTTGAGATACTCTTTAAAGTCAGATACTTACGACATAACAAGTTCTTAGGTTCTGAAGAGCAGCTCTGACTGCTGATATCGAGATTGCTGGATTTAGACATACAGATGCCCCTTAACTGCCCCAGAAGACTTGCTCAGCAGCAAAGAAAAAGCTCTCCCTTCCCAACTTCTGTGGTGTCTGTTTCTTCAGTCTCCAGCCACACCTGGAGCAAGCCAGAGTAATCACTGATCAGTGAGTGAGTACCGTCAGTGAGAACCATGATGGGCTGATGATTTTGTCATAAATCGGCAGTCCTTGTTACAGAGACTGGCCAAGATTCTTCAAGGCTAGTAAGTCAGGTAGAAACAACTGCAAAGATGAACCAGCTAGAAGTCTGAGAACAAGGAAGCAGCCCCAAACCAAATCAGTGAAAAACAAAATGGTCGAAGGCAGGAATTGGTTTAAAAACGTAAAACTGAGCAAGTCGTTGAACATTTCAACCAGGTATGTCTCTACTACCTTTTCAGTGGTTTATCAGATTATGGATATGATCTAATTATTTATTTTTATTGTGATAAAAGTCACATAATATATAACATACTATTTTAAACATATTTAGCTATACAGTTCAGTGGCACTAAGTACATACACATTGTTGAACAAATCTCAGCATCATCCATCTCCTGAATTTTTCACTTTTCTAAACTGAAACTCTGTCCCATTAAACACTAACTGCCCATTACCCCTCCTCACCCCCCATCCCCAGCCCCTGGCATCTACCAATGTACCTTCTGACCCTATGAACTTGACTACTCTAAGTACTTAGTATAAGTGAAATCAAACAGTATTTGCATCTACTATATATTGAAATGAATTTTTAAGGTTAACTTAATATATGTCTACACATTATACCTTCTTTCTTCCCCCTGTGCTATGCAGTAGGTTCTCATTAGTTACCCACCTTATACACAGTAGTGTATGTATGTCAGTCCCAGGCTCCTAGCTTATCCCCCCCTTATTCCTTGATGTCCATATATTTCTTCTCTATGTCTGTGTCTCTGTTTCTGCTTTGCAAATAGAGTCGTCTGTGCCATTTTTCTAGATCCCACAACAGCTCAGTTCAGTTGCTCAGTCATGTCTAACTCTTTGCGACCCCATGGACTGCAGCACACCAGGCCTCCGTGTGCATCACCAACTCCTGGAGTTTACTCAAACTCATGTCCATTGAGCAGTGGTGCCATCCAACCATCTCATCCTGTCATCCCCCTTTTCTCCCTCCTTCAGTCTTTCCCAGCATCAAATTGGAGGCTAATTACTTTATAATATTGTAGTGGTTTTGCCATACATTCACAGTATTCTTGCCTGGGAAATTACGTGGACAGAGGGGCTCTAGAGGTCACAAACAGTTGGACACAGCAGAGCATGTACATAGACACAGAAAGTGTAACTGAGCACATATTTGGCTGCTCACCACTCAACAGCGAATAAATTGAGAAGCCAGCTTCAGTAGAGAAGAAACATGCTATGTTCAGAAAATCCATCAATCTGGGGAGAAGGTAGAATTGTGTCCCTAGACCAACTCCGAAGATGCTGCCCAACCCTAGTGACGATTTTTAAAGGGAAAAAGGGGAAACAGTTAATTATTAAGCAGGAAGTCAAAGTCATCATCATTTTTCCATTGCATGCAGGCCTGCTGACTTACTCCAGTCTTACTTGGATGGTGTCTTGCTCACATAGTCCACCTGTAATTGAATCTTCTCTTGCCCATATGGTCCACCTGTGCCCACAGAGTCTACCTGCAGATTTACTAAGGGGAACCTAGGAGTAGAGGGTCAGTCATTCTTTAACTATTTAATTCTTCATTCTTATCCCTTTTAATCCAGGAAGGGAATCAACAAATCAGGTAAGGTGTTGTATTTATTTCGAAAAGCAGAAATCAGGAGCAGAGTTAAATGTTCCCTGATGAACTCATCTTTATGTTTAAGGTCTAAGCAAAATAAGGATGAGCAAACAGAAAAGGAGGCCAGGGAGCTGCTTACAAAAGTAGATTCATTTTCAGGTGATAGAAGGGGGAATGAGAAAGTGACTGCTAATTGGTTTTTTGAGGCAGATGAAAATAGTCTGAAATTAGACATTAGTGATGGTTGCACAACTAAAAACCATTGACATGTAAACAGTTTTGAAGTGGTGAATTGTATGAAATGTCAATTATGCCTCAATTTTTTAGGGGAAAAAAATACAAAGATATTATTTTTTGTATCTGAGCTCAGTTCTGGTCTCAAAACATTATAAATGGATTTTCTTACGTACATTAATCTTCAGTGTGACGTTACTAAGTCAATAGGACATTAATCCTCCCTTGAGCAGGAGTATCTCATGCACTTCAGGGCGTACAGCCTTTCTCCTCCTTGCCCACCACACAGTAATAGCAGCCTACAAGCTCTGTAACAGCAAGAAATCACTGCACAAATGCCAACACGACCCTTGAGGATAAGATACTGCCCTTGTTGAGAGCTACAGTCGTAATCACACCCAAAATAATCAAATGCCAAAATAATCAAACCATATAAATATTTTGCACCGTGACTTTCTCCATTTCCAAACTGACAGTTATTCACCACTTCCTGTTACTTAGGACTTCCCCGGTGGCACTAGTGGTAAAGAACCCACCTGCCAAGGCAGGAGATATAAGAGACCCAGGTTCGATCCCTGGGTTGGAAAGATCCCCTGGAGGAGGGTATGGCAACCCACTCCAGCATTCTTGCCTGGAGAACCCCGTGGATAGTGGAGACTGGAGGGCTATAGTCCATAGGGTCACAAAGAATCGGATACAACTGAAGTGACTCTGCACACACCCATCGTCACTTAGAGACAGCTTCAAGGACTACTGAAGCTACATTTGTTGGTGATTTCACCTGTGTCTCCTTCCCATTACATGTGACTTGTGAAACAGCCATGCAGAATGTACTCTCACCCAGTGATCCATGAAATAATTTGCAGGATTCTGTCTGGTTTTCTTTTCCCTAAATTAATACTATTAGGACGTGTGGTATTTCTCAGAATTTTCAACAGCCCTTATAGTTCAATGATGATGTGTTTCTCAAGGAGGAGCTCAGCAACTTTATAGTTCAATGGTGGTTTGAGGTAGAGGGTTTTAAAAAAAAAGCTTCCCAGCTATTTAGGAAGCTTTTCTGTTCCTCAAGGATATTTTTTATTCTTACTTGATTTTGCATTTAAAACAGCAGTTAAGAGACCCTCCAGGCACAGACTGTGGTTTCAAATATGAATCTGAATAGCTGTTGGCAGAGTTGAAGCACCAGAGGCTGCTGGTGTCAAACAGACACACACACACAAACAGCGAAGAAGTTTTTCAAGTTCTCGTTTCATGAATTGGCCCCTACCAAGTGCTGAAGGCTTAAAATCAGGATCTAAATAATTCCCAAATCACGTTTTGGTACACACAAGGAAATCTCTTGGACGGTTTCAAGGAGAGTCTAAAATTCTCAAAATACTTCATTTTTGTTTGCAATCTTTTTCAAAATAAAATACACCCCAGAGTAGGTGAGAAGAGCTTGGCAATGCAACTCAGACTTTCTCAAAACTAATACCCCAGACCACTGGCCATGGACTGAAATCACTGTGAGATGCTTTCTACAGCCTTCTGCGAACCATTGCCACTCGCAGGATGGGATTTTAATGAAATAGCTATTTGGCTTTAAACATTGACTCCAGTCCCAAAGAGAGGAGAAAAGAAGGCATTTTACTTAAAAAAAAAAAAATTCTCTTCGTAAATACAGTAGTGGATTTTTCAAGTTCATAGTACAATTGGTGACATGTCTGGTATTTTTCAGTGATTGTTCCATTTGACCTCCTAACATAAGCACTGCCACTCCTACAACTGGAAATAAAAAACTCTTTTGGTCAAATATAATCTGAGCGTACAGTTCATTATCTCATTGAATAAACCGGAATCTAGCTTTCAAATTGATCACTCAGCATTTCAAATTTGTTCAAGCTGATTTCTAAAAAGAAAAAGAAATCAGCTTGAACAAAGAATAAAGATTTGGGTCAGATCAGAAACAGTCTTAGAGAAACTCAAGACAGGCTCAAAGCCTACTGGGGAGATTCTTTTAACTTATAAGAGAATGGTGGTCATTATGTTGGTTTTATAACTTCTGAGATGTTTATCAGATCTCAGTGACGTCTGAGAGATATGTGTATGTGAGACATACAGATATTACAGAGGGTGCTTTGGAGTCCTGTAGGTTTTGGATTTGACAGCTATAAACCTAAATTAAACGTTTGATTAAACAGTGAGTCTTTAGAGACCTTGCTGTGCCCTGTGTGTGCTTCAGACTGCCAACTCTAAGGTCCAAGCCCCTGAACATACTTGAGGCTTTCTGGCTTCATTTTGTTCCATGCTGGGGCTCTTTTCCTTTTTTAATTTTTTTTTTATTACAGAAAGTTTCAAGCATAAGCAAAAGAAGATCAAATAATATAATGAACCCGTCTGCCCACTAGGCAGCTTTGGCCAATACCAATACTCAGCCCCTCTTGTTCTGTCCTCATCACCACCAGCTGCCCCACCCTAGATTCTTTTGAAGAAAATCACACCGTTTCATCTGTAAATATGTCAGGCTATATACAACAAGGAATTTTGTAAAAGACATAGTCACAATATGATCATCAAAGCTAGTCAACAATGAATGATGTCATTAATATCAAATAACAAGTCAGCAATATTTGTGCTCTTCTGATTGTCTTAACAATTTTTCAATAAAGTGCTTGAGTCAAGATTTAAATAAGTTCTATCCATGACAATTGATTAAAGATGTGATTTGCCTTAAACTAATCAGAGTGAGGCAGTTGGTGTGAACCAACACGGTGGATTATATAGCCTGTTACATTTTCTCTTGATGAGAACCACCACCATCCATGAAATTCATGAAAAAGCCCATTCCCTAGGATGGAGGAAGATTGAGAATGTGTTGCAGAGTAAGCACTTTATAGAGAACAAATTGTATTTTCACAAACCCTTTTTGGTTGAGCAGAAGTAGGGAGAAGATGGAAATAAAAGAAGACCCTTTAAAGAAAAAAAATTTTTCAGGTCAGACTAGCTTTTCCTGGAAGAGGATTAAGCTCCGTGATAGGTATCGTAACACTGTCAAGCATTTTGCTCTAACCCAATAAACCGGATCTTTTTCCTGCTGACCAGAGACATAAAATAAGCACAATATCTTAACTGTGTTTCAAGCAGATGAGCTGCAATCCTAGTGTTTAAAACGGTCTGATGCTCTTCAACCATTACCTGTTTTCCTCCGTCACAGTTCCTGTTACATAGTATGGTTTATGAGGTGGGGAATAAGTGGGAATTTGCTGTAAAGTCAAGCAATGATATTGTTCTCTTGGCAAAGCAACATTTACATAATAAAATGAAATCAAATGTTTCTCTTAATGACTCTTTAAAAGAACAATTGGCTGGAAAAAAAAAAAGCTGTGACGTATTAATAGGAGAGCGAAGGTATTTCAGGAAAAATATAGCAACGGATGCTAGTAACATTTCTCCACATTCATTCCCTATGATTGAAGCTACTTCTTTTTGAGTTGTTTGGTCTTTTTTGTTCAAAGCAGCATACATTTATTATGTCAGCTTCCACGGCTTAGAAGTACAGGTACAACATGACCGAGCTCTCTGCTTAGAGCCTCATAAGGCCAAAATCAAGATATCAGCCAGTGCTGACGTTTTTGTTTGTTTAATTTTTATTGAAAGTATGGTTGATTTGCAGTGTTGTGTTAGTTCCAGGAGTATAGCAAAGTGAATCAGCTAGTTATACATATTCACGTATCCACTCTTTTTTAGATTCCTTCTCCATATAGGTCACTACCGAGTACTGAGTAGAGTTCCCTGTGCTATACAGCATATCCTTATTAGTTATCTATTTTACATGTAGCAGTTTGGGTATGTCAGTCCCAATCTTCCAATTGATCCCTCCCCTCACCTTATGCCCTGCTAACCATGAGTTTTTTACATCTGTAACCCTTATTTCTTTTTTGAAGATATATTCAATTGTACCACTTTTTAGATTTCACATATAAGTGATGTTTGATATTTGACTTTTTCTGTCTGACTGCAGTTACTATGACAGTGTCTGGATCCATCCATCTTGCAGCAAATGGCACTATTTTGTTCTTTTTTAGGGCTGAGTCATATTCCATTGTGTGTGTGTGTGTGTGTGTGTCTGTGTGTGTGTGTGTGTGTATGTATGTATATAAAGGAATAGATAACTCTTTATTCCTTTGTTGATGAACTTTTCACTTGCCTCCATTGTAAATAGTGCCTCAGTGAACATTGGGATGCATGTATCTTTTCAAATTACAGTTTTCTTGGGATATGTGCCCAAGAGTAGAATTGATGGATCATATCGTAGGTCTAGTTTTAATTTTCTTTAAAGGAACTTCCATACTGTTCTCCACAGTGGCTGTACTAGATTACATTCTGATGAACAGTATAAGAGGGTTCCGTTTTCTCCACACCCTTTCCAGCAGTTATTGTTTGTTGGTTTTTGGATGATGGCCATTCTTACTGATGTGAGGTCATACCTCATTGTAGTTTTGATTGGCATTTCTCTAATAATTAGTGATGTTGAGTATCTTTTCATGTGCTTTTTAGCTATGTCTTCTTTATCTGTCTTCTATCTGTCTTCTTAGATCTTCTGCCCATTTTTTGATGGGGTTTTGTCTTTTTTTTTTTTAATATGAAGCTGCATAAGCTGTTTGCTTATTTTGGAGCTTAACCCCATGTCATTTGCATCATTTGCAAATATTTTCTCCCATATAGATGAGAGAATCAAACTGTTGTCTCCTACCAGTGACCTCAGAGTTGCTTAACAGGCTGCACAGGAAAAAGCAGGTGCCCCAACAAATGTGAAATACCTGAAGGAAAAGCTAAAAATGATATCAACCAGGTTTTAATAGATAACTAGGTATAGACACTTTATATCAAATAACTAGATCATGGATCCGCAAACTATTTTCCATAATGAACCAGAAAGCAATTATGTTAGGTTTTGCAGGCGGTTACTGATTTCTGCCATCAGAACATGAAAGGAGGCATAAACAATGCATTAAATACCCCTATGTAATTTATTTACAAAATCATTTACAAAAGCAAGCAACAGGCTAGATTTGGAGTACAAGTCATAATTGGTAGACCTCTGATACAGATGATGACAGAAATCTTGCTTTCATGTGGGAATTTGCCACTTAGTTGCAGATATGAGAAGGAATGTGCAGATTATAAATGTTGTAAGGGACTCAGGTAGGAAGTCACAGCTCAGATATCTACAGGTTGACAACTTTCAGCTACATGAAGAGATGTAGGTACGTATTAAAAGGTTGGAAGTGATGAGAACATAGCCAGGTAGAAAGACCTTTCTCTCCCAATGGAAAGGGACCCTGTTACTCAGCTGTACTTGACTGTCACCATGTGGAAATATCCAGCAGCTCCATCTCCTCTAATGGTTCAGTGAAATCTCCCTATTTCTGAATATATGAATATTTAAATATGGAAAATAATTAAACATTTTTAAGACAGTGGGAAAGCAAACAACAAATCTCAGTTCAGTTCAGTTCAGTTGCTCAGTCGTGTCTGACTCTTTGCGACCCCATGAACCGCAGCACGCCAGGCCTCCCTGTCCATCACCAACTCCCGGAGTCCACCCAAACTCATGTCCATTGAGTCAGTGATACCACCCACCCATCTCATCCTCTGTCGTCCCCTTCTCCTCCTGTCCCCAGTCCTTCCCAGCATCAGGGTCTTTTCCAACGAGTCAACTCTCCGCATGAGGTGGCCAAAGTATTGGAGTTTCAGCTTTAACATCAGTCCTTCCAATGAACACCCAGGACTGATCTCCTTTGGGCACCCAGAAAAATGTTGAATAGACATATAGTAGATTCTCAATAAACATGCGTTTGAAGGGCAGGAGGGAAGGAGAGATGGAGGCAGAGATGCTGGGAGGGAAAACAAGCAAGGGGAAAGGCAGAAAAAAATGAAAAGAGACAAGTGGACAGAACCGTTCCTTAAACCACCAGTTTTCAAACTCTGGGCAAGAAGCTACAGACCAGTCATTTATACATGGCATCTGCACAGGCCTGATGACACCATGTATGTCAGAGGAGAGGTTTTATATTTCTTTAACTTAAATGATGTATGATATTTTCAACCTAGTAGGGAGGAAATAAAGTGAAGACCAAGAGTCTGGAGAGAGAAATCTTTATTTTTGTTTATGCCCTGCACTGTGGGGCACACACCAGACTTCATCGTCAATGCCCATGTAGTTGTATTTTCTCCCTCACTGAACATCAAGGAGTTTTGTAGGAGCATCAGTGTACAGTCAGAGCCCTGAGATTCTCATTTAATGGATCCAGTATGATGCTCCGGCCTCGATATTTTTTTTAATGCACCCCATGTCATTCTAAAGCACAGAGTAGAGAATCGCTAAACACTAAGGACTTACGGTTTTAGGAGGATAGTTGAGCATCCCAGGGGGCTCAGCATTAAAGAATCTGCCTGCCAGTGCAAGAGATGCAAGAGACACAGGTTTGATCCCTGGGTCAGGAAGATGCCCTGTAGTAGGAAATGGCAACCTAAATTTACAAAGAGCAGACAATACAGAATCACTTCAGCTTGCCATTCAGGGATGTCTCCAATGTTGATCTACATTGTGAAATTGAATCATCCAGCAAACTCAGCAATTAATACAATTTCATTCCCTTATCCTTCCTAAAAGTACCATCTGACCTATGTCTTATTTCAGGGATCAGCCAACTACAATCCATTATGGGCTTTTGCATGGCCTCTGAGCAGGAATAGTTTTTTACATATTTAAATGATTGAAAAAATTCTTAAAGAATAATGTTAGTGACCTGTCAAAATTAAAAGAAATTCAAATTCCAGTCTATAGCGAAAGAAAGTGAAGTCGCTCAGTTGTGTCTGACTCTTTGTGAACCCATGGACTGTAGGCTGCCAGGCTCCTCCATCCATGGGATTTTCCAGGCTAGAGTACTGGGGTGGGTTGCCATTTCCTTCTCTATGGGAAATTCCTATCTATAAATAAAGTTTTATTGAAACCCAGCCATGCCCATTCATTTACATATAGCCTGTGGTTGTCTGCGGTTGTCACTGCAAGGGCAGAGTTGAATCACTGCAACACTGTGTGGACTGTAAAGCCCAGCATATTTACTATCTGACCCTTTAGAGAAAACCTTTGCCAATCCCTGTCTTGGAGAGCATAGACTCTTTGATGTGAAAAGACTAAGGAATATAGCATCTTGGACATCTCAGTGGGTTAACCCAGCAAGTGTTTATCTCCCCCATATGTCAGAGTCCTCCCATGTGGCATCACGATTCTTAACCTTTTTGTGCCTTGGACCCTTTGGCAAGTCTGGTGAAGTCTGTTAACCTTTTTTCAGGATAATAATTTTCAAATACATAAAATATGTAGAATTTAAAGAAAAATACATTAGAATTCAATAATAAAAATATTTTAAAATGTGACATAATAATATACATGCTTCACTACTAAAGAATTAAATAACAAAATCTGGCAACAGGTTTAACAAGTATCATAATTTTAAAACAGTAGTAAGTGTAAAACACTTTTGAAATATCTGCAGCAACTAAGTGATATGAAAAATCTGTCATTTGTTCCAGTGACAGTCATAGGGAGTGCTTAAATCATTGTGGCTATTTGCCGACATTCATAATAGAAGGAGATACTAAATTTAAGTTAGAGTTTCATGAAAATAGAGATGTAATATTTTTCTTACCAAGGCTGTAAACTCCTTGAAATTTATCCATAGATCAAGCAACCAGAGACTCAATGTTATAAATTCCTGAGAGGCTCTACCATTTCTGAGCCCATAGAAACATCTATTTGAAACTCTACTTTCCAGCAGCAGGCAGGGAAGAGAGAGCAAGCACAGGACAGTCCTAGAAGTGGTAGAAAATACAACAGCCCACATTTCATGAAGCAGAACTCCAGTTTATTGGAGATACCAGCAGAACCCACATGACTACAAAACAAGCTAGGAAATGCAGCCCAGCTCTGTGCCCAGCAAGGAGCAGAGACCTACTTGGTAAATCCTCAGCTGGTCTCCACCACAGCCTCTTCTCCAGAGTATAGAACACTGCAGACTGAGTGGCTTAAGTAACTAATTTATTTTCTCACAGTTCAGGAAGCTAGAAGTCCCAGATCATGATGCTGCCTTTTCAGTTCCTAGTTGATAATCCACCTCCTAGCTCGTAGATGGCCCCCTTCTCACTGCGTCCTCACATGGAGAAGGGAGAGCACTTTTTGGTGTCTCTTCTTATAAGGATGTTAATCCTGTGGGTTCCAGTCCCCGCCTTTAGGACCTCATATAAATTTCATTGCTCCATAAAGGCCCTATCTCCAAATGCAGTCCCGTTGAGGGGTTAGTCCTTTGAGGATAAATTTCGGGAGAAATTCACATTTAAGTCCATAGCAGAAACTATGCCAAATTCTCCTTTAAGACTTAGAGAAGAGAGGCTGTTTTGTTCAGAGTCTTCCTGGTGGCTTGATCTCAATATGGTAAACAGCTCCACGGTTTTCCATTTTCATGTTTTATCCTGAAGCAACAGAGCATTACATTAATTGACTTGTCTTATTAATTCAGTAAGCTGCTTCCAGGATGAAATGCTTAGCTGTGCTTGCTTGTTTGGGGTCCTTTTTGGTTGTTGGGAGAAAGCTTCAAGGCTCAAGCCGTTCTGCTGTTTTTCACAGTCACTGAAAATTTTTATGCACCGGTGAAGAAGACTCACCACGTTTGGAATTACGATGAACTTCTAGTTTCTCATTATATTATAATTTAATTCATACTTTTTAGTATGATAAGAAAGTATTGGGTAGTTCGCATATTGTAGTGGGATATTTTCTCATAGATAGTTAATATTGTGCTTTAGCATTAATCTTAAAGGGAATTTAATGCAGCAAATTTGACAGCTTCAATTAAAGCTGATGGACGCTCTCCTGTGACATTGCTAACTGCAGCCTAAAACAGCGGAATAAGGACTTCGCTCAAATACTTTTTGAAAATGAAATTAGGAAATCAACCAAGTAGAAAGTGAAAACTTTCTACAAATATAGGGGGACATCTAGATATTTAATCATCAAGTCATTATGTTGTACACCTTAAACTTACACAATGTAACATGGCAATTATATCTCAATAACCTGAGGTTAGGGGGAAAGTATAGATATTTAAGAGGCTAAAGTCTTTCAAGAGTTAAAATAAATCTTGATAGGAACTTATTTATTAAAAGGCTTCCCAGACTTACATTGTTGAATTTTTGTTCCCCCGAAATCCTTGGTACAGTACCAGAATAGTACAGTTGGGTGCCTAATGTGTGTTTTTAATGAAATCTCTATTGTTGATAAATATGCTATTTTGTGAAACACATGGATAGGTACTAAAGCATGGCAAAGGGATGTTTTTAAAAGTTGTTAGCAATTTAGATACTAGTCTCAAGGACAATTGGAAATTTACATTCGTATTATAAAAGCAGCATTTTAAAACAAAACTAAAGACAATCTCGCCTTTCCACAAGGACACAGATGTGCATGTGTGTTTCTTTGCAAAGAGGCTATTGAACAAAAGTTTTTTGCAAAAATCCAAGAAGATTTAAAATGCTTATTCTATACTATGTTTGATATATAGAGTCTACAAAGCAGCTCACACTTAGACAAGTTTAATATAAATAAATATTCATGGTCCAATGCCCACTTAAGCCTGGAACAAAATATTGAAGTAACTAAATATTATTTTAATCTTTCCTCCAGTGTATTGTACCAAAACTTGATGAAAATCAAAGGTTAATAGAATGAATTAGGTAAAAGGGTTTTTATTGCATAGAATTGACTTTCAAACAGGTTTTCCAGTACTAATATTAGGAGAACTGATAATGGCGGAAAAATATAGTCAGTAGGTTGGACTTGCAAATCTTATGTGGTCTTCTGTTAGCTGTAGAATTTCACAAACCACTTCCTTGCTTCCACATAATGCATAGCAAAAGAACTGAAAACATGTGAATCCATGCATTCATTTGTTCATGTGAATATTTATTCACTCATTCAAAATTCATTCATTTATTCAACAAGTATTTCTTGAATAATTACCTTGCAACAGGTTTTTTTCCCATTCATTTATTTCACAGCACTATATTTTTTACCCATACATTTCAGGAATACATTCCCTGAGAAAAAAATAATTCAAACAATAGAGAGCATATAAAGGAAAAAAAGTCTAAAATCTCCCTTCACTCTGTCCAGTGTCACAAATTTCACCAGAACTAACCAAACCTAGATCAAGAGACAACCAGTGAGCCTGGAGGATTTTATTTTTATATAATTCATGAGCTAAAAATGTTTTTTATTTTTGCAGTTTGAAAGAGTTGTTTACAAACAAATGCATGAATAATATGCAACAGAAACTGTTAGATGACCTGCAGAGCCTAAAATAGTTATAGTCTGGCCCTTTACAGAAAAAAAATGTTTGCCTACTATCATAGACTTTCAGACCTTTCTCCTAGCGTATATCTGCATGTGTATATATATATAAAAATACAAATAGACACACAGAAATCTAGAGTTTTGTTTTTCTATTTATTTATAGAAGAGAAGTTGTATTTATTTTTTCATTGCACTTACTACTTTTTTTTTACTTAATAGTGTATCTCTAAGATTGTTCTATGTCAGTATATTTATGTCAATTTCTCCTTTTTTTAACTCCTAGTAGTATTTCATACATGTTTCCTGTTCCCTGCATCTATAAAGCCATTGGCCCCTCAATTTGGAGCAACAACTTCTCTGAAGAATCTCCCTTACAAGTCCTCAGTTTATGTCTCAAATATGTGCCCTTGTCTCCCCTTTTAAACATCCATCCACTTATTTATTCATTCTACACGTTTGTTTTTTTTTTTTGACACATACTATGTATCAGGTACTCTTCCAACCCTTAAGAATTCAACAGTGAATCCAAAATTCCTGCTTCATAATATTTAACTTTCTAGTATAAGAAATCGAACCCGCTAGTGAAAAATAATATGAAGCAGGAAAGAAAATATCAGATGGCTGGGCTTGAAATGTAGATCAGGTGGCCATCTATGCCCTCTGTGCAGCAGTGACTTGTGGAAAGACCCTTGGGATTCAAGGGTGCTGACCCTGAGGACACGTGAAGGGAGATGTTCTGGGATTGAGGGAGTGGAAAGTGGAAAGGCCCTGAGATGGGCGAATGCTTGGTGAATCCAAGGAAGAACAAAGGTAACAGGAAGAGCAGTGGGCCAGAAGCAAAGAGAAAGCGCTGATGGTTTCACACAGCATGGTGACCTAGCTAGTGATCGGAAAAGAGGAGTGGAGACGAGGTTAGTAGGTAATAAGAACCTGCATTATGTGGGTTAAATTGTGGATTATTTTGAGGACTTGGGGTTTGACTACAAATGAGGGGGAGCTGTGGGAGTGTGTTGAGCAGAAGAGTAAGGAGGTCTAATTCTCTCTGAAACAAAGTTACTCTGGTTGCTTTGTTGAAAGTCAATTAAAGAGGCAAAAAATAGAAGGATAGAAGCAGTTAGACCAGTTAGGAGGCTATGATCATAATCTAGGTGAGGTATGATGGAGGCCAGGAATCCGGAGGCCTTGAATGGGAGTGTATTATGGAATAAGTGTTTGTGTCCCCCACTGTCAAATTCACATGTTGAAATCTTAACCCATCAGTTTTGGTATTTGGTGATAGGGCCTTTGGGAGGTGATTAGGGATAGATCAGGTCATGAGGGTAGGGGCCTCATGATAGATTTTAAAAGGAGGAAATACAAGATGACTATCTCTCTCTGCACATCAGCGTGTGAGATATGCTGCAAAGGCAGCCATCTGCAAACCAAGAAGAGGGCCCTCAGCAAAACCCACCTGTGTCAGCATCTTGATCTTAGACTACCAAGACTCCAGAACTGTGAGAAATAAATGTTTGTTGTTGAAGCCACTGGTCAATGGTAATTTGCTATACCAGCCTGAACTGAAAAAGACAGGGTAGTTAAGAAATGGAGGCTATAAGAAGCCACGGAGGAGAAAAACCAGTTTTGCGACTCCAGCATACTGACCCATAGGTAACCCTCTCATTCCAAAAATGACCAAAGTATGTTACAAGACAAATTTCCAACTCTCAAAAACAGGCCAGAGGCAGCCTAGAAAGTAAATCTTAATGTCTGAGATCACACCTCATGTGTGTAAATATCCTTAAGGTAGGGCTTTATTACTTATTTTAAGATCAAGGCCATGTTCTGGTGAAGCGTCATCTTAAAAGTTTATTTGAAAGCTGCATTATGAAAACAGTGAAACTAGGAGAAGGAAATGTTTTCCTTTGCAACTACTCCAGGAAAGAATCCAATAATATATGTGCAACTTTTTTTAACGGGAAAAAAAAAACAAAAGAGTTTGAGCGTACGCCAAAGAAGAAGGAGGTCCCCAGAGCACAGGGCTGTTTGGCCACAGATATGAGTAGGTGAGGGCAGAGCCTAAGGAACAGCACAGGCAGCAGTGGTCATGAAGGCTCTTGGCCAAACCCCAAGGGTCTATTTTCAGCAGGTTGGGATAGCTCTGGTGGTCACTCCGGCAACTTCTCTTCTTGTGGGCTTGATTCCCTCCAGTTGTCAGTGGAGGCCACATTCCAGTGTCCTTCCATTTCTCCACCTGAAGGGTGTTCCCTTTTTCTGTCTCCTGACAAATTCAGAAAGTTGAGGAGAGTTCCACTAAGTTGAATGGCTTCTCAGAGGCACAGTCTCAGGGGCAAATTCTAAGTCAAGAGTCTCAAGAACATTGTGGAGAATCTGAAATTCAGAAGGTTCTGTGCTTTGACTTGGACTTTATATACCTTTAAACAGTAATGATGCTGGTATACAGAAACTGGACTTAGCATATACTAACATGAGTAAGATCATTCTTAAGTGTGAGGCACCATGAGGTTAGAAGATATCCAGACAACTATTATTTAATTTCTGTTTCTAAGGAGAAGGAGAAGTTCAAGATATATTTCAAACTTTGGGGAAAAAATACTAGTAATAATTTTAAATATAGTAACACTCCTCATACCACTGTATATATTGATTGGATTATTTTGGTTACAAATGATAGAAAAAATGACTCAAGCTAACTCAAGAAGAAAGTGTATTGGCTCATCTAGCTGTGCAGTCCAAGAGTGGACACAAATGTAGAAGAAATTTACATGTTGGGTATGGCAGATTCCAGGGCCTCAGATGGTATTCAGCTGCTTTTCTTTCTCCGCCTCTAATTTTACTTCCAATATGCATTGGCCTCTTTTTTATTCAACTGTCATGTAATCTGATAGATCACAGACAAAATCACAGAGAAAGTAGGAGGACTAGTCTCCCAAAGAAAGTGGAATTGAGAACACAAAAACTTTTGTCCACTATATTTCTTTTTTTATTGAAGTATAATTGATTTGCATTATTATATTAGTTTCAGATGTACAGCAGAGTGACTGAATACTTTTATAGATTATATTCCATTTAAGTTATTAAAAATAATAACTTTATGTCCCTATGCTGTACAATATATCCTTGTAACTTATCTATTTTATACAGAGTAGTTTGTATCCCTTAATCCCATATCCCTATCTTGCCCTGCCCACTGATAACAGCTAGTTTGTTTTCTGTATCTTTGGATTACTTTCTGTTTTGTTATATCAATTTGGTTTTTGTTTTTTGTTTTTTTTTTTAACATTCTACATGTAAATAATTCAGTCAGTTCAGTTCAGTTGCTCAGTGTGTTCAACTCTGCAGCCCTCTGGACTGCAGCATCCCAGGCTTCCCTGTCCATCACTAGCTCCCGGAGTTTACTCAGATGTATGACCATTGAGTCAATGATGCCATCCAACCATCTCATCCCCTGTCATCCTCTTCTCCTCCTGCCTTCAATCTTGCCCAGCATCAGGAATTTTTTCAGTGAATCAATTCTTTGCATCAGTTGGCCAAAGTATTGGAGCTTCTGCTTCAGTGTCAGTCCTTCCAATGAATATTCAGAGTTGATTTCCTTTAGGACTGACTAGTTTGATTTCCTTGCAGTCCAAGGGACTCTCAAGAGTCTTCTCCAACAACACAGTTCAAAAGCTTCAATTTTTTGGTACTCATCTTTGCTGGTAGTCCAACTGTCACTTTCATACATGACTACTGGAAAAACCAAAGCTTTGACTATATGGACCTTTGTCGGCAAATTAATGTCTTTGCTTTTGAATATGCTGTCTAGGTTGGTCATAGCTTTTCTTCCAAAGAGCGTCTTTTAATTTCATGGCTGCAGTCACCATCTGCAGTGATTTTGAAGCAAAAGAAAATAAAGTCTGTCATGGTTTCCATTGTTTTCCCCATCTATTTGCCGTGAAGCGATGGGGCCAGATGCCATGATTTTACTTTTCTGAATGTTGAGTTTTAAGCCAACTTTTTCACTCTCCTCTTTCACCTTCATCAAGAGGCTCTTCAGTTCTTCTTCCTTAGCTTTCTGCCATAAGGGGGGTATCATCTGCATATCTGAGGTTATTGGTATATCTCCATGCAATCTTGATTCCAGCTTGTGCTTCATCCATCCTGGCATTTTGCATGATGTACTCTGCATATAAGTTAAATAAGCAGGGTGACAATATATAGCCTTGATGTACTCCTTGCCCAGCTTGGAACAAGTCCGTTGTTCCATATTTGGTTCTAACTGTTGCTTCTTGACCTGCATACATGCAGGAGGCATGTAAGGTGGTCTGGAATTCCCATCTCTTTAAGAATTTTCACAATATTTGGTATCTCTGTCTGAATTATTTCATTTAGCATAATACCTCTAGGTCCACCGACAGTGCTTATACATTATATATCTTATATGATTCCCATAACCTGAGGGTTTTCCATCCATCTCCTGCCTTACCCATTCCACATAACAGCCCAAGTCTCTATTACTTCATCTTCTACACCCACAAGAGCAGATACTGCCTCTGATGCACTTTTAGAAAGCAAAAGTTGACTATGTCTATTTCCTGTACTGAGATAAACAGCAGTCTCTGAAACCACCAGTAGTTATGATAGGGTTCATTTCTAGCCAGTGAATTTAATTGGCTATATTTCTAGAGTGCCAACATCAGCAGAGCTTTGCCGGTTCATCAATGACTGTTATTTCATCCAGTGCAAGCTGAAAAGGGCATAAATCCACAGCAATAAAGACATTCAGTGGTTAAGTAGTCTCTAGCATGTAGCTAGATTGAACAATGAGCTCATAGAGAAACTGTTACATTGAACACTGGCTCTTCTGTGGCTCTCAGAAGAATGGGATTCAATAGACAGAGTGAGGGTCTTCACAGAGCCTTAATTTACTTTTTAAGGACCCAAAGGCTTCATCAAAAGATAGCTTCACTTATGAGAGTGTTTCACAGAGATAGAAGTGAAATTTTACAACAGGTAAAACAATAGCCTTTGGCATTAGAAAAGTTTGGGCTTGAATTCTCTCTCCACTCTTCGCTCCTTGGGTAACCTCAGGCAAGTCACTCAGTCTTTCTAAGCAGACATACCTCTTTCTGTATACTGAAGGTAATGATGTACCAAGTTATAGGGTTCTTGGGATCATTAAATTAGGTAACCTTCAGAAAGTGCCTGGCACAAAGGAAGCACTCAAGAAATTTCCCTCCAACAAATCTCTTCCATTCTTGCACTCCTTGGAACCAAAAAAGCTGTCTCTCTAAATACATACCCAACTTTATCATGGCCCTCACTCAAAGATCACTCCTGGCTTCTAGCTACCTGGTAACATTGAAACTCCTTAAGATAACATACAGGCATTCACAGTCTATTCCTCTGCTACCCTTTCAGCCTCACATCTAGATTCTTCTTACCTTGAATGTTTTACTGCACCCATAGCAAGCTCATCACTGTACCCTACTTGTTCATGGTACATGCCTTTTCTATTCTCTCCCCTTTGTCTGGAATGCTTTTATGGAGGGCTCGAGGCTTTATTTAGTCAAGGATCACCTTATTAACTTATATTTATTAAGTGCATATTGTATGCCCAACACCATGATGATTAACCACTCTATGATGTTGTACTATTATTAGGAATAAGAAGAAATCTGAGACTTGGCAAAGTGGAACTCAGCAAAGTGATCCAGGGATCCAGGAAGTGGCAGAGTGAGAATTTAAATCAGGGCATTCTGACTCTAAAGTTGCTGTTTTAGTTTCCTATGACTGCTGTCCCAAGTAACCACAAACTTTGTAGCTTAAAGCAATGCATACTTGTTATTTTCTAGTTCTAGACGTTAGAAGTCCAAAATGAGTAGTAATAGGTTCCGTGGTGTCCATGGTGTCAGCAGGCTGTGTTCCTTCTGAAAGCTCTAGAGGAGAATCTGTTTCCTTGGCATTTCCAGATTATAGGCACTGCCTGTGTTCCTTGGCTCTTGACCTCTGCTTCCATCTTCAGAGACAGCAATCATAGTAATTATTTCCTTGGTGGCTCGGATGGTAGAGAATCTGCCTGCAATGCAAGATTCAATCCCTGGGTCAGGAAGATGACCTGAAGAAGGGAATGGCAACCCACTCCAGTATTCTTCCCTGGAGAATTCCATGGATAGAAGAGCCTGGTGAGCTATAGGCCATGGGATCACAAAGAGTTGGACACAACTGAGCAAGTAACACACACATCAAAATATCAGGTTGTGCGCCTTAAATATATGCAATTGTCCTTTGTCAAATGCACCTTAATAAAGCTGGAAAAGAAATATTTTTTTTTTATTATTGTTTTTGCCATACATTGTCATGATATCACCATGGGTTTACATATGCTTCCCCTCCGGGTCCCCCCTCCCTCCTCCCTCCCCCCCGGGAAATCTCGCTGCACCAGTCCCGAGCATCAATCCTGGGCTGGCGATTGATTAGACACATGACAATTAACATGCTTCAATGCCCTTCTCCCATATCATCCCACCCTTACCCTCATCCACAAAGTCCACGAGTCTATTCTATACATCTGCGTTCCTTTTGTTGTCTCCCTTGTTGGATTCTCATTACTGTCTTTCTAAATTCCATATATATGTGTTAATATACTGTATTGTTGTTTTTGCTTCTGGCTTACTTCACTCTGGATAATGGGCTCCAGTTTCGTCCATCTGAGTAGAATTGCTTCAAATGAATTTTTTTTTAATGCTGAGTAATATTCCATTGTGTATATGTACCACAGCTTTCTTATCCATTCATCAGTTGATGGGCATCTAGGTTGTTTCCATGTCTTAGCTATTGTAAACAATGCAGCGATGAACATTGGGGTACACGTGGCTCTTTCAATTCTGGTTTCCTTGGTGTATATGCCCAGCAGTGGGATTGCCGGGTCATATGGCAGGTCTATTTGCAGCTTTTTAAGGAACCTCCACACTGTTTTCCATAGTGGCTGTACTAGTTTGCATTCCCACCAACAGTGTAAGAGGGTTCCCTTTTCTCCACATCCTCTCCAGCAGGGATACTCCATGACCCACCTCCCAGAATATTGGAAATAAAAACACGAATAAACAAATGGGACCTAATTAAAATTAAAAGCTTTTGCACAACAAAGGAAACTATAAGCAAGGTGAAAAGACAGCCTTCAGAATGGGAGAAAATAATAGCCAATGAAGCAACGGACAAACAATTAATCTCAAAAATATACAAACAACTCCTGCAGCTCCATTCTAGAAAAATAAACAACCCAATTAAAAAGTGGGCCAAAGAACTTAACAGATATTTCTCCAAAGAAGATATAAAAATGGCTAACAAACACATGAAAAGATGCTCAACATCACTCATTATCAGAGAAATGCAAATCAAAACCACAATGAGGTACCACTTTACACCAGTCAGAATGGCTGCCATCCAAAAGTCCACAAGCAATAAATGCTGGAAAAGAAATATTTTTGAAAAACTTTGCAAGCAAACTGTAACTACTACTGCAACAGAGAGGAAAACAAAAACCACATGAGCTTAGATTGTTTTGTTCTGCATTGTATCTGTCTGTGAATAATCTGTGTTTACTATTTAGTAAGTTATGCCTATATTTTTATAAATCTGATTGACATTTAGGTATTTGATGAAACACAATAAATGCCAGAGAAAATTAAATTTAAACCTACCCCCTCCCAAAAAAAATGGAAAATTTGAGCACACCTATGCTGTAGGGATTTATGAAAATTAGATGAGATTTATGAAGAGCTTAGCTTAAGATCTAGCAAATTCTTTGCATCAAAGAAATGCTAACTAGGTAGCTATAATTATCATTTAGGATAATCCTTTGCTTTTTTATCTTAAAAAACATCCCATTATGCAATATAACAGAATAACATTTCAAAGTATTTACCAAAGTCCTACTGACTACTTCCCAGTACAGATACTGACCACCCATTTTAGGAGTCACGTGGAGGAACACCAGTTGTAGAAGTCACACAATCCACTACTGAGAGCAGAGGTGACATCCTTAGCTCTCAGTGGTGGAAAGAATGAATAGGAAAAGATGTTTTCTTCCTGCCGCTAGATTCTATAAAAGATCCTCTAAGCTATAAACAGAAAAAAAGAATTTGGATGAGAAGAAAGGCAAGACATTCCAGAGGCCATTTGCTCTCTCTCCTTTTTGGAATAAGTCCTGGTGAAGAAGAGGGGAGACAAACTCACAATTGATTTTAATTTGGAGTCTGGAATAGAGAGGATTGGTACCCTGCCAATTCTCTCTCCAACTCTGGTGATTAATAGTCTCCAAGACTTGAAAATAAGTGTCAGGGAAGAGTAGCTCCCCATCTCCTGTGGACCTCCAAAAGATGAAGGACAGCAATCAGACCATTAGGAGAGATTCCAGAAAACTGAGATTGGACTGAAAGAGCTGAATGAGCCTGGAGTCAAGAGTATGAAGAATGAAGAAGGACCTGAAGGAATAAGGATGAGAGTTACAGCAAACTTTGATTATCTCAAGGGACAGAGTTGCTAGAAGCCAGTGACCATAAGCTGTGATAGGTGAAGTGCAGGAACATAGACTAGATAACACACCTCAGACTCAGGCAAAATACATTTTGCATATTTAAAAACTCTAACAAAATATCAAGATATAGTAAGTCTAAGATCTGGCATCTTACATCTCCTGGCTTAACCCTGGGACATGTACTGAATTGGAGGAAGGAGAAAACGTCAAGATGGTTGGATGGTTGTATGAGATTTTCTCAACGATCCTGAGTTTCAGCCTAGAAGTAACAAATAAAAATCTCTGAACTGGACTGACAAAATACTGAAAAGAAGTTAAGCTAATTTTTCTCTCTGGGTAAGTCTTAAGCCATAAAATCAGAGTATTTCATAGAAGTAAAGTTCATTTTTGCACATCTGCCTTTCAGTAACTCATTTGCTCAAGCTGAATAAGGAAGACTTCACTGCAGAAAACACACTTGTGACAACTGTGTTTAAAAGAGCTTAGGTTGCATTTTATATTGTGTATCCCATTAGCAGTGCCAGGGGCATTGGATTACTGAAAAGACCCAGGGTGGGGTGTGTGATTTAGTGCATAGTCCTTGCTTGGTGAAGTATGACAAGTAGAATCTGCTAAATTAACCACCAATTTGTTCAGGTGCTGCTCCTCAGATGAAGAAACAGAGAAAAAGAGTGAAGGGTTGAGAGGGGTAATTGTTCATGTGCTGCCCTGGAACCTTGTTGACTAGTTCTGGAGATCAAGGTGCTTACTGCATAGCTCAAGGTTTGGCAGTTTTTTGCAAAGGGTTATGTCTCAGTCAGTTTGGGTTGCTATAACAGAATATTGTAGACTGGGTGGCTTGTAAACAATAGAAATTCATTTCTCACAGTTGTGGATGCTGGAAATCCAAGATCAGGTGCCAGTATGGTCAGGTGAGGGCCTTCTTCTGGGCAGCAGACAGCTTCTTGTATGCCTCCATGGCAAAAGGGGCTAGTCTTTCCACTCATAAATTCATGCAGAACACAAACATTCAGACCATAGCAGGCCAGATAGTAAATATTTTAGGCTTTGTGAATCATAACATCTCTTCTGCAACTCCTGAAACCTCTCAACTATATCATGAAAATGACCATAGACAATAAAGGAGTATGACAGGGTCCGAATAAAACTTTATTTGCCAACAAGAAAAAAAATTGGATTTGGCTTACAAGTCACAGTTTGCTGACCTCTAGTATAGCTTATCTGCACCACAGTACAGCCAGCTGACAAAATGTGGGCATACAAATGAACCAGCCCAATGGATAAATGTAACAGACACAGGAAACAGGAGTATTATTGGTTTTGTTTCATGGCCTCCTTAGGATTGGTTTCCATTAATGTCCTTTGGGAGCCACCCTTACCCTACCTTTAGCCCACGTGATTTTGTTTAGACTGGACCGTTAGCCTCATGGATAGAGAATGGGATACAAATCTAACCAATGAACACACGTATCCTCCTAGCCACAGGGATTGGTGCAGAAATTGGAAAGAGATCCCAACTTGTCCAATCAGGATAAGACTTGGGGAGTGCTTGATCAGGAAGAATTCTTCCAAAGCAGACCCAGAGACAAAGATTTGAGTGTGAATTTCTTTTTCTTTTTTTCTTTTTTTAAAAGAAGCAATCCCAGGAGGCACTTGGTGTTATCCAGTAAGTTACAATGAGGAAACTTGGAGCTGCATCCTACTGAGGGGTTCTGGGAGTTAGTGTAGGGCAGGAGCCTCAGAGGCAGCCTACACCAGGGTACATCAGTACCCCTCAGTCACTGCTTGAGGGTTGCTCTTAAGGGGGTTCATCTCTGCTCCTTCTTACCCGTCCTGAACACTAGCACAGTGCCTGTTTCAGCCACAAAAGGATGGCCTCAGGCAAGAGGTACAAGATTCTAGGATGTGGAAGTCAAGGCTTACTGCACTGAAGTAAGACCTGAGAGGGAATTTCATGGAGGTCCTACATCTTTTGCTACCAGAGAATTTCATTAGAACCCTTTTAAGTTTATGAAGAAACTAGGGGATTATTTGACTTAGTTAGAGTCTCTGAATCGCACTGCACCAAAGTCATTTCATGGGCGTTTTAGTCACAGGAGCCAACAAATTCCTTAATTGCTTAAATGGTTTGAGTCAGACTTCTTCTGTATGAATGAATCAAGAAGGACTAAAAAAATCACATAGGATCTTGGGTCCCAAAGTGATGGATGCAACTGAGTGACTAAACTACGACCACCACGTGCAGTAAGTAGCTTACCAAGATGGATGGGCTAATACTGATTCACTGCTTATTGTCAGAATTTTCATGGCATTATAGAATTCCTAACATTATAAGTTGGAGAAGGAAATGGCAACCCACTCCAGTACTCTTGCTTGGAAAATCCCACGGATGGAGGAGCCTGGTAGGCTACAGTTTATGCGGTTGCGAAGAGTCTGACACGACTGAGTGACATCACTTTCACTTTTCACTTTCATGCATTGGAGAAAGGAAATGGCAACCCCCTCCAGTGTTCTTGCCTGGAGAATCCCAGGGACGGGGGAGCCTGGTGGGCTGCCATCTATGGGGTCACACAGAGTCAGACATGATTGAAGCAACTTAGCAGCAGCAGCAGCAACATTATAAGTATAGATATATTAGATATAGATTATATATACATCATCTGTATTAGATATACATGTATCATATATATCATCTATGCTGTCATGTGCTTAGTCACTTTACTCATGTCCGACTCTTTGCAACCCAATGGACTATAGCCTGCCAGGCTCCTCTGTTCATGGGGATTCTCCAGGCCAGAATACTGGAGTGGGTTACTGTGCTCTCCTCCAGGGGATCTTCCCAATCCTGTGATTGAAGCCAGGTCTCCCACATTGCTGGCAGATTCTTTACCATCTGGGCCACCAGGGATGCACAAGAAATATGGAGTGGGTAGCCTATCCCTTCTCCAGGGGATCTTCCCAACACAGGAATCAAACTGGGGTCTCCTGCATTGCAGGCAGACTCTTTACCAGCTGAGCTACTAGGGAGGCCCATATATCATCTATATTTATGTCTATATCTATATCTATATATACAAGGGTGTAGTGCTATATTCATGAAAGAGCTACATATATATGTTGTTTTTTAAGAGTTAAGAAAGACTATAATGTAAGATCTCAGAGAAAGGTCACCAAATCACCACAATCCTTTCATCTATCCACATTATGAAAACTCATGAGTATCAGCTTCCATGAAAAGAAGCAACTGTGCAGAGTTGCCCAGCAGATGCCCAGGAACTGCTTAATGAAAGTGATAAATGTCTATTCCTCCTGAGAATTTACTTTTGTCCACAATCTCTGTGCTTGAACTTTATCTCTCTCATTTTCTCCTCTTCTATTTGCTCAATAGAATTAAAGGATTAGAGTTGAGATGGTCAGGACAAATAGAAGAGGATCCGAAGATAATAAGACCAGAAAAACCAAATGTAGTTTTTCAGGGAAAGTCAGAATATCAAGAGAGTAAACAAAGGATGACACATGCTTATGAGAGTGGGAGAAAGGTCCAAAGAAACAAAATATTTAAAAAAAAATTTGTAATTCCTGGAGCATACATCCCCCTCCCCTCTTTTCTGTGTTCTCAGGAGAAATGGAATATAATTCTATTATATTTTTGTTTGAACTATTATTTCATGTAATGTGATTCTCTGCTGATCTGTGCTTACGTAGGCTAAGGTAGCTTGTGAAACCCTTTATAATCTGTGATCTGTGTGGTTCAGTCTTTGCTGTCCATTTATTTAGGAGTCACAGTTCAAAAGCCTACAAGAAGACTGAGCTGGATTCCATTCATTCATTCAACATTTCTCTTGAACAGCTTCTATGTCGGCCACTACTCAGACTAAATGAAAAGCACTCTCATTAAGTCCACATTGAGTGGAGAAAGGCAGGTGATAATCTAAATAAACTATGTCACGTCAGATGATCATCAGTGATGTGTACAAAACACAGCAAGAAAAATGATTTGGGAGTTCTGGGAGTGAAGAGTCTCTTTTGAGATGCTGACTTTTAACAGGAACCTGAAGGGGCTGAGGAGTGAATCATGTAGATATGTGAGGAAAGAGCATCGTAGAAGGAAATGCAAGTGCAAACTCCCTGAGGTGGGAAAGCGCTGAATCTTTCTTGGAATTCTAAAGAGGCCAGTATGCAACCAGAACAGGCATCAGCAAACTTTTCTGTAGAAAAACAGATAGTAAAAAAGATTACAATCTCCATAACAACCACTCAGTCCTACCACTGTGGTCTAAAAGCTGCTATAGACAGCAGGCCTTTGGTCTAAAGGAGTGAGTGGTTGGTAATGTGACCTGAATATATGGCGCCTTATACATCATCATAATAGCTTTGGATTTTATTTTGTGTAATAGTGAGGGATCACCAGAGGGACTACCCAAAAGAACCAATAGGATAAGTGAGAAAGTGTGTGTGTGAGTTTGTAGAGACAGAGATTATGAGGAATTTGCTCCCATGATTATTGAAACCCACAAATGCCCATATCACAGTTGACAAGCTGGAGACCCAGGAAAGCTAACGGTGTAGTTCTAGTCTAAAGACCAGCAGCTGTGAGATGAAGGAAGACTCAGTGTTTCAGGTTTAGTCTAGAGGTAGGAAAAAAATCTGATGCCTTGCCCAGTTTGAAGACAATCAGATAGGAGTTACCTCTCATTCAGGAGAAGGTCAGCCCATTTGTTCTGCTCAGGCCTTCAACTGATTGAATGAGGCCATCCACATTAGGAACCATGATCTGATCTATACTCTGTCTAACAATGTAAATGTTAAACCCATCCCCCAAAAAAAACTTTCACAAAAACACCCAGAATTATGTTTGACCAAATATCTGAGCACTCTGTGGAGCAGTCAAATTGACACTTAAAATTAAATATCACATTTTGCATGGGATGAAGATATATTAAAGGGTTTTTAGCAATGAAATATCATACCTGTTTGACATATAAACCATGTCACTCTAGTTGGTGTACCAGGTCAGACACAGGATGACCAGCCATGAGGCTCTTTCAATATTCCAGGTAGCAGATAGTGGGAGTTGGACAAACGTGGCAGCAGTGGAAGCAGGGAGAAATAGCCAGATTCTGATTACTCTGAGAAACAATTAGACTGGTTTTTGATAGTAGCACTAATTGATTACACTTTAAAAAAATCTACTGAAATACAATTACTTTACAATGTTGAGCTATTTCTGCTGTACAACAAAGTAAAGCGGCTGTGCATGTAAATATATCCCCTGTTTGGGGGATTTTCTTCCCATTTAGGTCACCACAGAACATTGAGTAGAGTTCCCTGAGCTATACAGTAGGTTCTCATTAGTTACCTATTTTATACATAGTAGGGTATATATGTCAATCCTAATCTCCCAATTCATTCCACCCCTCCTCTTCCTCTTTGGTGTCCGTACCTTGGTTCTGTATGTCCATGTTTCTATTTCTGCTTTGCAAATAGGTTAATTTGTGCCATTTTCTAGATTCCATATATCTCTGTTAATGTTGTTGTTCTGACACTTAGTTCTGTGTGACTCTTTGTAACCCCATGGACTGCAGCATGCCAGGCTTCCCTGTCCTTCACCATCTCCCGGAGTTTGCTCAAACTCATGTCCATTGAGTAGATGATGCCATCCAACCATTTCATCCTCTGTCATCCTCTTCTCCTGCCTTCAATCTTTCCCAGCATCAGGGTCTTTTCCAGAGTCAGCTCTTCACATCAGGTAGCCAGCGTATTGGAACTTCAGTTTCAGCATCAATCCTTCCAATGAATATTCAGGATTGGTTTCCTTTAGGATTGACTGCTTTGACCTCCTTGCAGTCCAAGCGACTCCCAAGAGTCTTCTCCAACACCACAGTTCAAAAGCATCAATTCTTCAGTGCTCATTCTTTTTTTATTGCCCAGCTCTCACATCCTTACATGACTACTGGGAAAACCATAGCTATGACTATACAGACATTTGTAAGCAAAGTAATGTCTCTGTTTCTAATATGCTGTCTAGGTTTGTCATTGCTTTTCTTCCAAGGAGTAAGCATGTTTTAATTTCATGGTTGCAGTCACTGTCCACAATGATTTTGGAGCCCATGAAAATAAAGGCTGTCACTGTTTCCATTGTTTCCCCATCTGTTCGCCATGAAGTGATGAGACCAGATGCCATGATCTTCATTTTTTGAATGTTGAGCTTTAAGCCAGTCTTTTCCCTCTCCTCCTTCACTTGAAAAGGCTCTTTAATTCCTTTTTGCTTTCTTCCATAAGGGTGGTGGCATATGCACATCTGAGGTTATTGATATTTCTCCCTGCAATCTTTAGTCCAGCTTGTGCTTCATCCAGCCTGGCATTTTGCATGATGTACTCTGCATATAAATAAGCAAGGTGACAAGGTATAGCCTTGACGTACCCCCTTCCCAATTTTGAACCAGTCCATTTTTCCATGTCCAGTTCTAACTGTTGCTTCTTGACCTGCGTACAGGTTTTTCAGGAGGCATGTTAGGTGGTCTGGTATTCCTATCTCTTGAAGAATTTTCCAGAGTTTGCTGTGATCCACACAAAGGCCTCAGGGTAGACAATGAAGCAGAAGTAGATGTTTTTATGGAATTCTCTTGCTTTTTCTATGATCCAACCAATGTTGGCAATTTGATCTCTGGTTCCTCTGCCTTTCCTAAATCCAGCTTGTACATTTTTTTCTTTCTGACTTACTTCACTCTGTATGACAGTCTCTAACTCCATCCATGTCTCTGCAAATGGCACAAAATTTTGTTCATTTTTATGGCTGAGTAATATGCCATTGTATATATGTATCACATCTTCTTTAACCATTGCTCTGTTGATGAACATTTAGGTTGTTTCCATGTCCTGGCTATTGTAAACAGTACTGCATTGAATATTGGGATACATGTATCTTTTGGAATTAGGATTTTCTCTGTGTATATGCTCATGAAGAATAGAATGGAGGCTCCTTAAAAAACTAAAGATAGAACAGACTACATTTTCTGATTATATGAGTATGAAAGAAAGATTACAGAAGGCTGGACTCCAAAACTTTGTCCTGAGAAACTCAAAGTGTTGAGTTTTCCTCATCTGAGATAGGAAACATGTGAGTAAAACTGGTTTGGGAGAAAGCGTAGGAGTTTGGGAGAGGTGGTATATTAAAATGCTTATTAGATACCCAAGTGTCAGAGTAGGTGCTGTCTTCTGAACGTCTGTACTCTCTGCCCCCAAATTCCTATGTTGAAATTCTAATGTCTAATATGACAGTATTTGGAGGTGGGGCCTTTGGGAAGTACTTAGGTCATGAGGTGGTACGCCCATGGATGAGATTAGTATTCTTACAGAAGAGAGCCCACAGAGATTCTTTGCCTCTGCCACCACTGAGGATATAGCCAGAAGGTGCTGGTCATGGACCAGGAAGTGGGCCCTGATCAGAGTGCTCTCTTGCCAGCACCTTGATCTTGGAATTTCAGCCTCCAGAACCGGAAGAACTAAATTTGTGCTGTGTATGAGCTATCCAGTCTGTGATATTTGGTTGTAGCAGCTCAAATGGACTAAGACAGTAGAAAAGGCAGTTGTATATACCGTCTACAGTTCAAAGGAAAAGGACTTTGCCTTACATAAAATAAGGCAATTTGAGAGATTCGATTCAATACTTTCAACATTTCCTCTATCCTCTTTCCTTTGTTTCACATACCTGAAATTCCTCGGCACTCTCCTCTGCCAACAGCCCACCCTCTTCCCACCCTGTTAACACCCAACCTTCCCTCTTCCCCATAATTTCCTTGAACCTCTCACCAGTTCTACATCCCCCCGCCCCCCATTCCTGTCTGGTTCTTCCCTTCTCTGCCCTTTGCTGGATCTGTATCCCTGGGTCTCCTGGCTTGGGAAAGGCAAGGAGTGGATTACAAAGAGGGGAGGATGAAGAGAGAATTTAGACTGGAAATTATGCATTCTTTTGGGCAGATATAAGGATGAGTGAGATCTATAGATCTCTATGATAAGCAATAGCAATAATAACTATATATAGATATGTATATATGTTTGTATATGATTTATAAGTAGCTGATGCTCATTTTATCAATGCATATTTATTAGTATCATAGGATTTTAGTATAATAACCCTGGAAGTTTAAAGATTATCTTTTATAAAGTTTATAAAGTTTTATAAAGTTTTAAAGACTATCTTTTATAAAGGAAGAAACGGAGAACACACCAGTGAACTAACTTGTCTGAGCATCACGTTTTCTCAGAAGTGTACTCGTTTATTAATCACTAGCAGTGTATGCAATATTTGTATAGATGTATGTATCTCTCATCAGTGTAATAAATGGAACATCTGCACATATAGCACTGTGGCAAGTGCTATATGTTCAGAACTTCTTTGAGTCCTCACAATTCTATGAAGTAGGTAAAATTAGCTCAGTTTCACAAAAGAAAATACCCAGAGGGATAAACAGGTGAAATGACTGGCCCTGGCTCACTAGCTAGGCAGTGACAGAGCCAGGCTTAGAAATTTGTCTAAATCCAATACTTTTCCTGCACATAGCTCCCTTTCAATCATGAATCATTACATGTGTTGGTATAAGAATGAGAAATAGGAATGATCTATATTATATAGTATTCCATTCTCCCTGAATTTGTTTCAATCTGGGAGACATGTTTGGAAGTCCCTGTGATTGGATTTCAGAAGCTCTTAACTTTCTCTGAATGACCTGGCTTTGTCTTCATTCATAGTTTTGCTTTTTTCTCCTTTTATTTGCAAGAATACACATGTTCTATAAATGGTAGTAGTGGTGCGCGAGAGAGGAAAAGAGTACCATCCTATCCTAAAAAGAAAGCACACACAGAGGAGAGAGCATGCAGGCTCTATCAGCAGAAAAATTACAAGCAGAAATTTGACATGAACAAGTGTTAGGAACTTGTGACAACCAAACATAAGGAAGTAATTGTTGCCCATTCTAAACTAACGGTGCTTAACCAAAAGAAGACAGAAGCAAGCCCTGGGTCTGTTCCTCTTACCATAAACTGTGTCGTATTTTTCAGCCATATCATTTTTTCAGGGTAAATTTCAAAATATAATCCTATAGAGGAGGATTGGAAAGGAGTCTTCTTACTAAAGAGAGAATTTTGATAGAAGAGAAAGCAGGAAATGTAATAGAGCTGTCCAGGAACACAAGCTTTTGTTTTTAATTTAGCAGATGCTAAAGTCATTGTTTCCATTCATTGCACTCTTTCCATTCACTGTCTTATGTGCTCTACTGTAGAAATCCTTTCTCCTTTTGTCAGATATATCTAATATATCTCACTCTTCCAGGCAAGCAAAAGAGCAAGGAACATTTGTGCAAATGCAAAGAATCTTTGAATCAGTCTGAAGGTTTCATTTTGCTAGGAACGCTGTATGGTGTCTGTGGATTGTGTCCATAACTTTCCTGCATTTTCACTGAGAAGGTCTGGACATAGAGTAGGCAGTAAATGTCAATATGATGCATTTTAATTTCTGGAAATAGACTATGGCTTCTCAATTCGACATAGCTGACATTTTCAGCTAGATAATTCTTTGCTGTGGGGGATGTCCTGTGTATCACAAGATGTTTAGCAGTATCCCTGGCCTCTCCCCACAAAATGCCAATACCATTCTCCCACTAGTCATGACAAGCAAAAGTGCTTGTGGAGAAATGGATGATTTCACGGCTGGGGAAGGAAGAACATAATGAATCGAGTGCATCTCTTAGTATCAAGGATTAAAAAAGATAGTTATCAAAACACACACACAAATTCAGTGATGGTGTATGTCAAATGAACACAGAAAAGCTTACAGAGGCCAAAGCAGGAACAGTTTAAGCAACAAAATAAAAAAGTGTTGGGTTCTGATGCAAAGTATAAAATTAATATCCATTAAGTCTATATTAATATAAATAAATGATTAAACAATTAAATAGGGATAATGGACAGTCTCATCTGCAGAAGACTTTCAAGTAATTTATGTTGACACTCCTTTTCATAGACATACACACACACGTGTATACATATACATATGTATCATAAGTTAGGCAGTCCTCAATGAGATATGGGTAACTCCTTTCTCGTAAAGTATGGACTGTGCATAGTGACTTACTTAAAAAGAGCACAGCATGAAAAGGAGGGATAAAATGAGTAACTTCACAGTAAAGAGACCTGACACTAACCAGCCACGTGCTCGAGGACAAAATTAGCATGGTTAGGCATGGTGACCGTGTGTGCCCTTGATTTGATGTGAGGAGAATGACGCTGGCCTTCTGTGGTCTTGCTTCTAAAACCCGTAACCCCAACCCAATCATGAGAAAAGCATGGGCAGATCAAAGTTGAGAAATATTCTAGGAGATGTCTGACCAGTACTCAAAACTGTCAAGGTCATCACAAACAAGGAAACTGTGGCAAATTGACATAGCCAAGAGGAACTTAGGGCTTCACAGGTGGCTCAGCAGTAAAGAATCCACCTGCAATGCAGGAGATGCAGATTCGATCCCTGGGTCTGGAAGATTCTCTGAAGAAAGAAATGACAAGCAACTCTAGTATTCTTGCCCAGGAAATCCCATGGACAGAGAAGCCTGGCGGGCTACAGTCTGTAGGGTCACAATAATTGGACATGACTAAGCAACCAAACAGCAAGTAGAGGAGCCTAAGCAGACAGATACCTAAACCAACTGTGGGATCCTGGAACAAAAGGGGTATAAGATAAAAGCTAAGGAAATCTGAATAAAGTATAGAATTTATTTATTTAATAGTAATATATTGATATTGGTTCATTAAATGTTACAAATTGTTGTTCAGTCACTAAGTTGTACTGACTCTTTGTAACCCCATGGACTATAGCACACCAGGCTTCCCTGTCCTTCACTGTCTCCTGGACTTTGCTCAAATTCATGTCCATTGAGTCGATGATGCTGTCTAACCATTTCATCCTCTACTGACCTTCTCCTCCTGCCTTCAGTCTTTCTGAGCATCAGGGTCTTTTTCCAGTGAGTCGGCTCCTTGCATCAGGTGGCCAACATATTGAAACTTCAGCTTCAGCATCAGTCCTTCTAATGAATATTCAGGTCAGGGTTGATTTCCTTTAGGATTAACTACAGACCAAGGAACTCAAGAGTCTTCTCCAGAACCACAGTTCAAAAGCATCAATTCTTCAGTGCTCAGCTTTCTTTATAGTCCAACTCTCACATCCATACATGACCACTGGAAAAACCATAGCCTTGACTAGATGGACTTTTGTTGGCAAAGTAAGGTCTCTGCTTTTTAATATGCTGTCTAGGTTGGTCATAGATTTTTTTCCAAGAAGCAAGCATCTTTTAATTGCATGGCTGCAGTCACCATCTGCAGTGATTTTGGAGTGCAAGGAAATAAAGTTTGTCACTACTTCCACTTTTTCCCCATCAATTTGCCATGAAGTGATGGGACGAGATCCCATGATCTTAGTTTTTCGAATGTTGAGTTTTAAGTAAACTTTTCACTCTCTTCTTTCACTCTCATCAAGAGGCTCTTTAGTTCCTCTTCATTTTCTGCCTTTAGAGTGGTGTCATCTGCATATCTGAGATTGTTGATATTTCTCCCAGGAGAGTTGATTCCAGCTTGTGATTCATCCACCCTGGCATTTCACATGATGTACTCTGCATATAAGTTAAATAAACAGGATGACAATATGCAACATTGCCATAATCCTTTCTCAATTTTGAACCAATCTGTTGTTCCATGTCCAGTTCTAACTGTTGCTTCTTGACCCACATACAGGTTTCTCAGGAGGTAAGGTAGGTGGTCTGTTGTTCCCATCTCTTTAAGAAATTTCCACAGATTGTTGTGATCCACAAAAATCAGAGACTTTCACATAGTCAATGAAGCAGAAGTAGGTGTTTTTCTGGAATTCTCTTGCTTTTTCAATGATCCAACAGAGGTTAGCAATTTGATATCTGGTTCCTCTGCCTTTTCTAAATTCAGATTGTACATCTGGAAATTCTTGGTTCATGCACTGCTGAAGCTTAACTTGAAGGATTTTTAATATTGCCTTGCTAGCTGAAATGATTGCATTATTTTATGCAGTAGTTTGAACATTCTTTGGCACTGCCCTTTTGGGGGATTGGAATAAAAACTGACCTTTTCTAGTCCTGTAGCCACTGCTGAGTTTTCCAAATTTGCTGATATAAAATTGAGTGCAACACTGTAACAACATCATCTTTTAGGATTTTAAAAAGCTCATCTAGAATTCCATAACCTCGCTAACTTTGTTTGTAGTAATGCTTTCTAAGGCCCACTTGACTTCACACTCTGGGATGTCTGGCTCTAAGCGAGTGACCACACCATCATGGTTATCTGGATCATTAAAACCTTTTTTGTGTAGCTCTTCTGTGTGTTCTTGCCACCTCTTCTTAGTCTCTCGTGCCTCTCTAAGGTCCTTACTGTTTCTGTCCTTTATAATACCCATCCTTGCATGAAATGTTCCCTTGCTATCTCCAACTTTCTTGAAGAGATCTCTAGTCTTTCCCTTTCTACTGTTTTCCTCTATTTTTTGTATTGTTCAACAAGAAGGCTTTCTTGTCTTTCCTTGCTATTCTCTATAACTCTGCATTCAATTGGGTATATATTTCCCTTCCTCCCTTGATTTTCACTTCTCTTCTTTCCTCAGCTATTTGTAAAGCCTCCTCAGACAACCACTTCACCTTGCATTTCTTTTTCTTTCGAATGGTTTTGATCACTGCCTCCCATACAATGTTACAAACCTCTGTACATAATTCTTCGCCACTCTGTCTACCAGATCTAATCCTTTGAATCTATGAGTTCATAAGAGTCAGACACAATTTAGGGACTAAAAACAATAAACAATAACAAGAGGAGCCTAAGGAGACAGGTGTTTAAACCTTACATGGGATCTGGGAACAAAAAGGGACATCTGATAAAAACTAAGAAAATCTGAGTAAAGTACAGAATTAATTTAATAGCAATGTATTATGTTGGCTCATTAATTGTTACAAATATATCATACTAATTATTAACATGAACAAATTACCATGCTAATTATTAGTAGGAGGAAGTGGGCATGAGAATATGGGAAATTTGTTACTATTTCTGAAACTTTTCTGTAAGTCTAAAACAATTCCAAAATGAAAGCTAACTAAAAAAAAAAAAAAAAAATCACTGGAGATTGCCAAATGTCCCCATGAAGGCAAAATAGCCCAAACTATGTCTTTAACATATCTGAGTTCAAGTCTCACATCTTCCACTTTCTAGCTGAATGGCCTTGGGAAAACCCCTTAGCATCGCCGAGCCTCTGAAAAATAGGAATAAAAATACCTGTCTCAGAAGATCAGTTTGAGGATGAAGTGAGGGAATGTAAAGTGCAGGCTGACGCCTAATAAGCACTTGATAAATGTCGCAGTGGTAACACTCACCACGATCATTATTATTATCAATTCACGGGGCATGACTAATGCACTACCGGCATGGTCCTGTTTGTCCCTAGCCTATCAGGCTCCAGAGGAAAAAAAAAAAAAACATCTTGAGGGTGAACTGGGTTTAGACAAATCTCCCTTTTTGCCTTGAAGAACACAATGTGCCTTTTAGAAAATGATAAACTCTCCCCTGAACCTGCAGCCTCTCTCAAGAAAAGCCCAAACAATGATCGACAGTGGCATTTCCTGGCCTAATACCGAGTCAGCCTAGCTGTCCCACATCAGATTTATTTCGGTTAGACTCGTTTATTGAATCCCAGAGTAAGAAAGGCAAGCAATAACACAAGTGGAAGATGAAGCCATCTGTCTGGCCGGGGAACAAATGGGGAAGTGAGAAGAGTGGGCTCTACTGCATGAAGGGCACAGCCTCTGTGACAGATCCGTTAGTTCAGCCATCCCTGGAAAAGGTTTCCCATCTGCCCTCTGACTGTTCAGTACTCGGACGTCTTAGTCATCTAACCACCCACTCTTCAGCCTCTTGGGCTCCAAACTAGTTAGATGTAATGACAGTGTTAGGAGTTTAGGGCTAGAGGAAAATTCAGAGGGCCATACCGTTTACATTTTCACAAAGGATGCAGAGTGAAGCAGGACAAAGGCAATGTCTGTTGCAGCCCCTTGTTGCAAGTGAAGCTAAAGTGAAGCTCAGCCTCGGTCAGCCTTCCATGTACCTGTTGATGTAGAAAAGTATGATCGCTAATGTCAGATTATCTCAGTTTCAGATTCCTCCAGAGGCACTTCTGGTTGGGTGACTGTGAGCCAGGCTCTGCCCCCTCTTTGAGGGGACATTTTATACTCCTTCTGTATAAAGTGGGGGTAATTACGAGGAACAAATGAAGAAATTTTTAATAAAAGAAAATCAAAAGGACCAAAATGGCCACAATTGTCAGAGACCTGATGATTCTAGATGGACTGATCCTGAAGAGTGTTACCTCTAGAAGTTCCAGGACACAAAAGCAACACACTATATCTGCAGAGAGGGTCTTGGTTCTCTCCAGCCAGGGCCCAGAGGGATGCCTTCTCCCCTTTGAACTAAGGTCTGAAACTCTTGAGGTCAAAGAGTGGAATCCGTTTTCTCACACCTCTGTGTTCAGTTACTAAAGGATTATTTGACAGGAAGTGATGGAAATAGCTTAGTCCAAGCAGTCTTTGTGGGAAGGAGGTGCTGGAGAGCAGGGTAGGTCCAAAAGAGGGTGTGAGATGGAGTTTAGGTGCCCCAGCTCTGAGAGAGTCAGGTGTGGAGGGTGTTGGAGTGGTCACGTATCACCTGTGTGCCAGTGCGTTAATTAATCTTCACATTCTTGAACCCTGACCTTTTGCTTGGATCCTGACCTCTGAAATCCTGACTTGAGCCCATTTTCCAGGATTTGGCTTGTTCTTTTATTCAAGAAGTAATTATTAAGTGCCCAGTGAATGCCTAGGCATGGGAGATACACTAGTATTGATTTGGCCCAAAATTTTGTTTGGGTTTTTTCAGTAAAGTGTGTAACAGAAAAGCCTGGAAGAACTTTTTAGCCAACCCAGTAAAAATAAGCAGGCTGCCAGCTGGCCTTCTTGGAGAAGGCAATGGCACCCCACTCCAGTACTCTTGCCTGGAAAATCTCATGGATGGAGGAGCCTGGTAGGCTGCAGTCCATGGGGTCGGTAAGAGTTGAACACGACTGAAGCGACTTAGCAGCAGCAGCAGCAGCTGGCCTTCTAAAGGTAGGAAACAAACAATAGCTAAGGAGAGATGCACATGAATGAATAATCAGGACAGCCTTGGTGATGAGCTCTATAAAGAAAATAAATCCAGGTTAGGAGACAAGTGACTAGATTTGTGGTGACCTCCAGACAGGGTTGAAGAAAGTGCCTCTGAGAAGATGGCCTTGGAGATGAGCTCTAAAGGGAGAGAAAGAGACAAATATGCAATGATTTGTAGAATTATCCAGGCGGAATCAACAGCCTGAACTAAGGATATCCTTGATTGCTTCTTACTTTTGACTTGAGCACAATTTACTGAAATCTGATCATCTGATTTCTTCCTATTTAGGGAAGTGTTTTAGACTCTGCTTATGGGGACCATTTGTTTATTCATTCACCCATGTACCCAATTATTTATTAAGCACTTCCTAGTTGCCAAACACTAGAAATAAATAATGAGTAGATCAGACATGAGTTCCCATTCAAATGGAAACTGAGTTCACAGAGACTATCCTCAAAGTATGTCAGTGGCTAATGCCCCAAATAGTCGTTTCTTGGAAGGATGTTTCAGATCCCCTACCTTAGAAACAGCTTATTTTTGAGGGAGTCAGCCATGGCTTGTAGATAGAATTCCAAAACTTGATTGCTGATGGATATTGGGAAAACACTGTACTTTGAGGACAGAAAGAACTTTGCTTCAAATCCTAGTGCTGTCATCAACTAGCTGTGAGACCTTGACAAAGTTATTTCACCTATCTGAGTCTTAGTTTTCCCGACTGTAGCATCTAGTCCAGGGTTCAGCACCAAGCAGGAGCTTCATTAATGATTAAGGTAACTCTTCTACCCAGTTTTGCTGCCTTTTTAGGTAAGTTAATTGTACATTTTGTTCCCTAAGAAAGCAAAACTGTGTAGAAATGGAAGTTTGTTTGTTTTTTAATAAACCTAGTTTAATCTGACTTTTACAAAGAGACTATCAGATCCCCTTAAAATCCAAAGAGGATATTTAGCCCAAAGGTATCTATACCACTTTCTAGATTAAGACATTCATTCTCAACAGAGCTTATCTAAGCACTCCCTTTCCTGAAACCTGGATTCTCCAGTTGCCTGTACAATAGCAATAGTTAAATAATTATCTAATATATACATGTATGGGATGTAGTCAAGCTATTATTCCCAACTTTGAATGGGGACTGTCATGTCGAATTCATGCAAATACCCAGAAAAAAAATGCTGTGTCTTAGTCTTCGGTGGAAATGGAAAATGAAATTGATCAGTGTTGAATTATACCTTACTCTCTATGCCCCACCAAATGTGGAATCCAGAAAAGACTGCATTATGTTAACCCCCCACAATAAACCACTTCTCAGAACAGTTTAGCTCTCATTATAAAAGGAAACAGATGTTGGCATTCCTATCTGTCACACATCCTACATCTGCCAAGTCCCTCCATGAGCTGGTGCAGGGAGAGAGACTCCCAGGGGAGAATCACTTACTGGGTTTCTCAATCACCTCCTAGAATAAGGATCAGCGGAAGAAACAGAGAGGTATTGTATGAAGGTCAATTTCTAGCTATGTCATGCACCAGCCCATAACTGGCAGCAGGGAGCACACTGCTGATTTGTACCAAGGCCCTGGGAGTTACTCAGCTGTATTAAACTATTAGGAGGAAGAATAAAAATCGAAACAGATCGCATCCATTTGAGGTGAGCTGTTCAAAATGCGTTCACTGGGAGTGTTAAATTCAATATAGATGACAAGGTCGGATGAGACCCACTGCCTTATTCCAAGCAGATTAACGTTCAAGTGCTCACCACAGAATACCACTGCACACTTCATTAGATTACACTTCTCACCTGAAACAATAACTGTTACATTCCAGACTCCATCTGAGTCTTGGAAATTGTGCCTCAGAGATACCTTAACCTTGGGACGGGCAGCTGAATGGGAATTGATCTGTCGTCTTTTAGAACTGGCAAGAGCTAAGAGTTCACAGATTGACACTCACGTGACATATTCTGAATTCTGCAGTTATTTCAGCTTAACAAGAGACTTGTACACTTCTGTCTGGCCCAAATTGCTGCAGCCCTATAAAATATTGTATTGGAATCACACTCCCAAATAGGACACTGCCCTCACTGTGGAACGTTGTTTACATTGAAATTATATCTGCCTGGTGACCCTCTGGCCGAATTTGTCATCAGCTCACTTCGCCAAAATTCATTTTTACTTTCACCATTTTGAGGTCATGAAGTTTAACCTGACCGGTGAGAATAGAACCACACATTTTCAACCCTTTCAGGTCTGTGTTTCAACTTCATCTTTCTGCGCCTTGTTCTTGCAGGCTGGGGTCTTATGTTCCTTGATCAATCTTGTGCTTTCATAAAGTGACACTGTTTTATCCAGATGTTATTTTTCACCTCCCTAACCCTCCAAGGTGTTATCTATCTTCCATACAAGAGAAATATCTTCATGATTACAGCTGGCATTCAGTCTTTGCTTCAGAGAATGCACTCATTCATTCATTTAAGTAATATTTTAGTTGAGTACCTACTATGTATCAGGTATTATTTTAGATCCTACAGTTGCAGTGATAATACTGAAGAGTATCTTTGGAACTCACATACTACTCGGAGTGAAAGATGAAAATAGTCTTTCTAAGAGATGACATTTGTGAGAGATCTGAAAAGATCTGGGGGAAGAATATTCCAGACAGCTGGGACACCAAATGCCAGCCTCTTGGAGTGGGAATAAGCTTGGTTGGTTAGAAAAAAATATATATCTAATGCAAAAAGGATGAGAACCCAGAGGTAGGTGACCTTTCCAGTCCTGAGCAGGCGTTTGGGATTTTATTCTCTGAATGATGGAAAGTCATCATAGGGCTTTAGTAGGAGAAGGACATGATCAGCTTTAATTTTTAATTAAATTTTGGTTCATCTGTAGCAAATAGGTCTATGGCTTATGACTAATACATTGTTGTTGTTCTCAGTTGCTAAGTTATGTCCAACTCTTTGCTACCCCATGGACAGGAACACACCAGGCTCCCCTGTCCTTCACTGTCTCCTGGAATTTGCTTAAATTCATGTCCATTGAATCATTGATGCTATCTAACCATCTTATCCTCTGTCTCTGCCTTCTCTTTTTGGCTTCAATTTTTCCCAGTGCTAGGGTCTTTTCCAATGAGTTGGCTCTTCACATCAGGTGGCCAAAGTATTGGAACTTGAGCATCAGTCCTTCTTGATTTCCTTTAGGATTGACTGGTTGATCTCCTTGCAGTCGAAGGGACTCTCAAGAGTCTTCTCCAACACCACATTTCAAAAGCCATCAGTTCTTCAGTGCTCAGCCTTTTTTATGGTCCAACTCACATCCATACATGACTACTGAAGAAACCATAGCTTGGACTACATGAGCCTTGATTGACAAAGTGATGTTTCTGCTTTCTTAATATGCTCTCTAGGTTTGTCATAGCTTTCCTTCCAAGGAGCAAGCATCTTTTAATTTTGTGGCTGCTTTCACCGTATGCAGTGATTTTGGAGCTCAAGAAAATAAAACCTGTCACTGCCTAATATATGATAGCTTAATAAAGTGGGCTTTGGTGATTGCATACTTCTGAGTTCAGATTCCAGTTCTGCCATTTACTGGCTCACCTTAGACAGGTTATTTAATTTCTTGCCTTAACCTTTAATGGCAGCAGACTGAGCATGATAATACCTGCCTCCTTAAGATCATATACATGTCTAGTACATAGTAAATCACAATATATGGTAAAGGTTATTTATTCATTGACAAATTCATTTGTTTGTCTATTCAACAATATTCAGTATGTATTCAATCACTGATACTTTGCCTCTTTGAAATCTTGCATGTAGCAGCATTTTTATTTAGCTGCGGATTTTTTTTTTTCTTTTTGAGCATTTGACTTCCTGTGATCGCTCTCCCAACTTTTTAATACAAAGAAGCTCCACACTTGCCATTCCTCCATACTTTTGTGCTTCCTCAAATCACAAACCCTCCAGTGAATCTGGAAGCACATAGATTGTAGATTCCCATTCACCAGGCAAATACAGAGCTGTTCTCCCTATAATATTTGAGGGATAAGGTTTTGTGGTGCTAAGTGAGTGATCCTGAACCTTTAAAATACCAGAAATTTTGGCCACATATTAAAGCAGTTAAGAGATTGAAGACAACAGTTGATGCATCCGTTATACCTACAGTACAGTTCTTTAAAACAGGGTAACATTTCAGTGGGTAATAATCATCGTTCTTTTCCTCTTTGTTGATTGCCATCAACCCAGTGCAGACTGTTTACTTCCCTGACTAAACTCCCTAATAAACCCACAACATAAAACTGTACTTATCTCAAGTTCTTTTCTCCATGCTGGCTTGATACCATGATTAGACTCTTCTGACTATCAGCAGGTGTTCTCTGCTGAGAGGGTTGCCTAAATCTCAGCACAACCTCACATCTGGCAGAAGTCACTGTAATAATTAATATGAACCCTGAGTTGTAGAATATATTAATACATATTGTTCAAAATGTGAAGGCAAAGACATGAAAGATTCACAGCACCCTAGTAAATTTGTGACACCCCTTTGCCAATCGCTGAAACAAGGATTGTCACTGGACTCCTAATTTTTATTTCAAACAGCAGTAACTGCTCCTGGGATCATACAACATAGACTGTGATATTGGTATACAAACTCCCAGCCTAGTGTTTGATTAAAATTTTTCAGAGTCAAAGAGAGCTCTGGTATTCCTGAGAACTGTGTCCTAACTCCTGTGTCCAGACAGGTCTGTGACGTATGAAAGATTTCTCAGAATGACACTTGTTACAAATTTAGACTATTGAACACATTCCAAAATTCTAATGCTCGGAGCATGTCAAAGTCAAGTCTGAAGTTGAGAGGCCCTATGAAGAGTGTTTCCAGATGCCACATCTGGATCTTAAAACCATTACATGACACCACCTTGATTAAATGCTTATTAAAATTTGAGAAGCCATAAGGAAGAAACAAAAGAAGGGTCTCTATGTAGACATATGGACATTCAAACCCTCAGCAGTTAGCATAACTAGAAAATCCTTAGCAGTAGATGAGTGTGAAAAACCTCTAAAATGCCTTTCCTTGTTCACATTTGAGCCAATTTCCCACTAAAATTATCTGTTTGAGGAGATGATATAGAAGAATCTGAATACAAGAGGAGTGGAGGGCCAAGAAAAAGTTAGATTTAAATTCAGCTTGTAAATTAAATGCATGCAAGCTCCATCTCTATTGTAACTCCTATTTTACCTGCTAAACCCAGAAAAATTTTATGAAAATAAGTAAAGTCAATCTATTTAACATTCTCTACTGCCCCTGCATTTCTTTAGTATTTTAGGTAGAGTGCCAGAGCCTAGGGATGTACTCACAGTAAAAACATACATTGAGAGTCTATTTAAAATTGATTTGTAATTGCCATACAGTATTATATTAGTTTCAAGTGTACAATATAGTGATTTAGTATATTTGTACATTACAAACTGGTCACTACACTAAGTCTAGTTACCATCTATCATTATACAAAGTTATTACAATATTATTGACTATGTTGTACATAACATCTCCATAACATACTTATTTTATAAATGAAAATTTGTACCTTTTAATCCCCTTTACCTATTTTGCCCAGCCCTCTGACACCCTCCTCTCTGACAACTACCAATTTGTTCTCTATATCCACGTGTTAGTTTCTGTTTTGTCTAGTTTTTTGAGATTCCACATATCAGTATGATCGTGTAACGTTTGTCTTTCTCTGACTTATTTCATTTACCCCCTTGATCCATCTGTGTTGTCACAAATGACAAGATTGAATTCTCTTTAATAGTTAAATAGTATCACACTGCATATATACCAGATCTTTATTTACACTTAAGTTGCTTCCATATCTTGGCTACTGTAAATAATACTGGAGTGAATAGTGGAGTGCAAATTTCTTTTTTTGAATTAATGTTTTTGTCTTCTCATAAAACCCAGAAGTGGAATTGCTGGGTTGCTTGGTAGTTCTGTTTTTAATTTTTGAGGGAACCTCTCTCCTGTTTTACTGGATGGACTGTACCAATTTACATTCCCACAAATAGGAAAAGAGGATTCCCTTTTCTCCACATCCTCACTGACACTGGTTATTTGTTGTATTTTTGATAATAACTATTCTGACAGGTGTGAGGTGATACCTAATTGTGCTTTTGGTTTGCATTTCCCTGATAATTAGTGATGTTGAGCAATCTGTATGTCTTCTTTGGAAAAATGTCGACTCAGGTCCTCTGCCCATTTTTTAATCAGATTGTTTGGTTTTTGATATTAAGTTGTATGAATTTGTTTTTTGATATTGAGTTGTGTGAATTCTTTATATAGATTGGATATCAAACCCTTAAGAATTAGATCATTTGTCAGTATTTCCTCTCAATCTGTATGTTGCCTTTTTATTTTGTTGATAGTTTCCTTTGCTCCATAAAACTTTTAGTTCATTGTAGTCACATTGGTTTATTTTTGCTTTGTTTCCCTTGCCTGAGAAGACAGATTCAAAAAAAGAGACATTGCTAGGATTAATGTCAGAGAGCTTACTGCCTGTGTTTACTTCTAGGAATGTTATGGTTTCCAGTCTTAAATACACTTAAGTTGAATCCATTTTAAGTTTATTTTTGTATATGGTGTAAGAAAGTAGTCCAGTTTCATTCTTTTGCTTGTAGCTGTATCTTTCCCAATACCATTTATGGAAAAGACTGTTTCCTTCATTGTGTATCCATTGTTGTAGATTCATTGATCATGTAAGTGTTAGTTTATTTCTGGCCTCTCCAATTTTCCCACTGACCTATATGCCTGGGTTTTTTGTTTGGGTTTGGTTTTTGGGTTTTTTTGGCCAGCACCATCCATTTTTGATTACTATAGTTCTGCAGTAAGTGTGGTACCTCCAGATTTTTTTTTCTTCTTTCTCAGTATTGCTGTGGTTGTTTGTAGTCTTTGTAGTTTCGTACCAATTTTAGGATTATTTGTTTTGGTTCTATTAAAAATGCCATAAATATTTTGATAGGGACTGCATGGACTCTGTAGATTGCTTTGAGTAGTATGTACATTTTAACAATGTCAGTTCTTCCGGTTCATGAACACAAAATATCTGTTTTTTTGTATCATCTTCAGTGTCTTTCGTCAGTGTCATATAGTTTTCAGAGTACTTGGTTCAATTTATTCCCAAGAATTTTACTCTTTTTTGATGCAGTTTTATTTTTTGATGCAATTTTTAATGGGATTTTTTTTTTGCCTTCTCTTTCTGATAGTTCGTTATTAGCATATATAAATGCAATAGATTTCTGCAAACTACTTTGTATCCTACAAGTTCACTGAATGTATTTATTGGATCTAAGAGTTTTTGGTGGAGTCTTGAGGATTTTCTATATATAGGACCATGTCATCTGCAAATAGTGACAGTTTTATAGAAGTGGATATCCTTGTCTTGTTCCTGACCTTAGAAGGAAATCTTTCCACTTTTCACTGTTGAATTTGATGTTAGCTGTGGATTTATCATGTACAGCCTTTATTATGTTGAGGTACATTCCCTTTATATCTACTTGTTGAGAGTATTTGTCATAAATGAATATTGAATTTTGTCAGATGCTTTTTGTTTATGTATCGAGATGATCGTATGATTTTTATCTTTTGTTTTGTTAATGTGGCATATTGAATTGATTGATTTGCACATGTTAAATCATCTGCCTGTCCAAATGAATCCTGCTTGATCATAGTTTGTGACTCTTTTTAATGTACTGTTGAATTTGATTCACTAAAATTTTGCTAAAGACTTTTGCATCTGTGTTCATCAGGGATATTGGCCTGTAATTTTATCTTTTTGTCATTTCTTTGACTTAGTTTTATTTGGAGCCCTTGAGGCTTCCTTGATCTGGATATCTGTTTCCTTTCCTAGAATAGGGATGTTTTGAGCCATTCTTTCTTCAACTAATTTTTCTGGCCCCTTCTGTCTCTTCTTCTTGGACCTTTATAATGTGAATATTATTCCACTTGTTGTCCCAGAGGTCCCCTAAGATACCCTGACTTTTTAGAATTCATTCTCTACTTTGCTGCTTTGTCTGGGTGATTTCCATCGCTTTGTCTTCTACCTTGCTGATTCATGCTTGTGTTTCTTCCATTCTGCTCTTGAATCCTTCTAGGATATTTTCCAGTTCAGTTATAACTTCTGTGTGCTGCTTTCTTGTATATTTCTTTGTTGAGGCTGTCTCTGTGGTCATCCATTCTTTTCCTGAGATTGGTGAGCATCCTTATAACCATTGCTTTGACCTCTTTATCAAGTACATGGCTTATCTCTATTTCATTAAGGCCTTTTTCTGGAGATTTGTCTTGTACTTTGGTTGGGAACATATTCCTCTGTCTCCTCTGTGTTAGGTCGAATGGTTTCCTCCCTCAGTCATAAAGGAATTGTTTTGATAGGAGCTGTTCCATGTGGCCTAGAAGCACAGTTTCCCCTGGCCACCAGAGCTATGGTATGGACTGTGTGTGCTGTGCCCGCGAGCTAGATAGGGCTGTGGCTGCCGCACAGAGAGGCTGGGGCTCCGGGTGCTCCCCCGTCTTGTTGGTCGGCTACTAAAGGGAGAGGGCCAAGTTTGAGCTGCTTCCCATCCCAGTTGTGGCTTGTCTGCTGCAGAGGAGAGTGAGGCTTAGGGCATTCAGCCAGGATGGTTGTGAACTGGTTGCTGCCCACGCATGGCAAGTCTCAGAGTGCTTTCCTAACCCTGTGGCAGCTCAGCTGCTGTGCAGAGAGAATGGATTCAGAGGGCTGGGGGCCAACCTTTTTGTTAGCAAAAAAAATGCCTACTTTAATAGTAGATGCTCTCTCCCTTTCATACCACTTCTTCCCTTTGCAGACTTCTGATAATTCAGATTATAAATAGTTTTACCTTTAAACTAGAAAAGAAGCTATGTTCTCTTATTCCCTCAGCAAAATGAGGCCATTCTGTTAGCTCAAAGTCCACTCCATAGTTTGTGATGTAAGCCATGGAAGTCACGGGTGTAAACAAAATAAGGCCACCATGCGAATGTTCTTGAGACCATTCTCGATACTTCATAGCATGATGAAATGGAAAGACTGTGGGCTATATACTGAGATGGACTTTGATTTGAAACCTAATTCTGTATTATTCCAGTTATGTAATTTTGCACAAATCACTAAAGCTCTTTTTACCTCCACTTCCTCATCTGTGAAAATATCACATGGTTTTTGCAATGAATAAGCAGATCAACATATATGGTCAGCCTTGTTATCGAACATGGCACACAGTAGGCACTCAGTTAAATAGTGGTTGCTTTGTCATTATTGGTGTAGCTTCTATTTTCGCTGCTGTTCTTACCAATAACATATCTGGCCCATACTACCCCCTGAGGAAACATTAGCTCTTATCTATTAAGCCCTTTTTACTCACAGCCATCTTTGGCTTCTCTCCTTCCCAGCTTACTCCATGAGGCACCCAGCTGGCTTCCTGGTGCAATCCTAGTCTTTGTTCCAGCCTTCCCACTGGCCTGCCTTTCTAGATAGATGAACTGAAGCAGAAATAAGAAGGCAATGTTCTTTCTTTCTATCATATACCTAAGGGAATTTGTTTTAGTCTTTTGAGAACATTCAACTCTCCCTCCAGCTCAAAGTAGCTCTCAATGAGAGAAATCATTCATGGGAAACCTGGGGAGTCTACTGAACATCAAAGCCATAGCAAACTACAGCTGGTCCCCTCCACAACCCTTTGAAGAATAGGAAAACAGCAACTGAAAAACTAGAATGAGGGGATAGATGGTGGGGGGACCAGGGTAAAAAACTGCCATGGCATTTACATAACTCAGACAGGCTGAACTCAAACCATCCTTTCAAAGAAATTCCAATCTAAGACAAATTCTCTGCCACAGAAGCAGCAAATTTTCCTTCTTTAAACTTCCTGTCATTCTCATATGAAACCTGCAAGTCCATATTAAGAGACCATTGCCTGGAAATTGGAAGCATTAGAAATGATGAATAAAGTTACCTTAAGGGAAGTCTCTGAGCCCAAGCTGGCTTTTCTTTTTTTCCTGTTTAGTTTATCTTGTGGGGGTGTTAAGAATGGATTGCTGGGTTTTAAATGTAGGTTATTATTTGGCTGGTTATGCAGAAGTTGCTATTTTGGACTCCCTGTGAGTTTCTGGCTTTCTGATAGGAAGTTTAATAGCTCATTAAATGGTTTACCCCGTCATTTTTTCCCCCCAGCCTTACTTTTTGCTGTTGTAATGTGTGATGCAAAATTTGGAGATGTACCCTCGTATTAACAAATAATGCTGGATAAAGAACCATACTCAGCCCAGAATCCAGGGAAGCTATTGTTTTTTGCTTTTTATTTTTTCAATAGTGTAAATTGAGTTCATAAAAAGTGTATGAACGATTACTGAAACAGTGCTATAACATCTCCAAACTTCTTTCATATGCGTGATCTCATTTAATTTTCACAGGGTAGAACAGTATTCCTCCATTGAAAAAGAGCTTTTGTAGTTCCTACTAAGTGCCTGACATTGTGCTAGAATGCTGGGTCTGCAATTCTAGATAGCATCATGTCTCTCTTCATTCTCAAATGAGGAACTTGGTTTCAGGAACATCAAGTGATGTTGCCAAAGTCCCCAGCTAGTGAGAAGTACCAGGTTCTCTGATTTCAAACCGCATGTCGATTTCCACAGAAGAAATTTAGAGCTGAGTAGGGCCTTGGAGATTACATAATTCAATATTTTAATTTTATACATCAGAGAAATAAGTATTCTGCCCAAGGTTACATTTGACAAATAGTTGAATGAGGACGGGAACTTACATTCCCCAACATCTAGTGCATTGTTCTTACCCAAAGAATAGCTTTAAATATATTGTATAATTTTAGTGTTAGTTGTTCAGTTATGTCTGACTCTTTGTGACCTTATGAACTGTGACCTGCCAAGCTTCTCATCCATGGAATTCTCCAGGCAAGAATACTGGAGTGGGTAGCCATACCCTTCTCCAGGGGATCTTCCTGACCCAGGATTGAACTTGAGTCTCCTACACTGCACTTTCTGAGTCACCAGGGAAGTCCCAGCCACCAGGGGAGTATATTTTTAAGTCAGATTCAAAAACCTACACTCTTTACTAGAGAACATTCTCTAGATTTCTTTCTCCAACACACATTTGCTTGGAGGGAACGATCTTACAATATAGCGGAAAATAATGGACATGATGATAGTTAATGTGGCTTGGCACATGGTAGTAGCTTAATAACAAGCTGTTAGCTGAATATACTAATGGCCTATGAGATCCTTTAAAAACTCATTTTATTTATCTGTTAGTTCTGGCCTCCATTTAGATCTCTGGAAAGCAGGCACTTGTCTTATGTATCTTTGTTACTCCCTCAGTACCTCACATGGTCCCTGATGCAAACCATATACTCAGTAGCATGTATAAAAGAACCATCCCTTAAAGAAAGAGAACTCAGTATTATTACTAATACTAAGGAACAGGTATTTGACAGAGGCCTCTGACTTTCTCAGTCCAACCAGAATAGTTTTCTCTTTCCTGCGTCCCTGGTTAAGCCGGCTAATGTGCCTCTATAGCTTTGTTGAGTTTCCATTTGTGTTTAAATACGTGTTTGTGAAAGTTATTTTAATTGTGGTGTCATTAAGTTGGAAAGAGCTCTTAGTAGCCCTTGCACAGGAGTCTCCAAAAATATCACCAACTTAACTGAAGTTAAGTTGCTTCCATGGAGACTGGATGTCTTAAGAAACTTAAATGTGAGTCAAGGAAAAAAAGAATAAAAGTGATAGTGACACCCATTTGGCCATCAGCCATCATCCCCTGCATAGTAAGTACTTCACTACTGCAGCTTCATATCTAGAATTCTTAATGGAATAGTGGGGTACAGCACGAGTGGTACCATCCTGAAGGCATCAGTGTAGTATTTACAGCAGAAGACCCTACCTCCCTTGAAAAGCATTCTGCCACAGAAAGAGCTTGAGGGAATTGTACACATGGGTGACAGAAGCAGAAGAAAGCCGGGACCAGCTGCCTGCTAGGTGGATTTGAGCAGAGGGCAGCATGCCCTGGCAAGCTGAGTGGAAGCTTCGGGCTGTTCTTGTGTGTTGTCCACAGCCCAACACATTGAAATATGAAGTGCTAAGCTTTCCCAGGCCTCCTCCTCTCACTGTGTCTTACTGATGGCGTTTACAGTCTTTGGCTGGGAGTTAGTATGCGATGCAGGAGACCCAGGTTCAATCCTTGGGTCGGGAACATCCCTGGAGAAGGAAATGGCAACCCACTCCAGTATTCTTGCCTGGAGAATTCCATAGACAGAGGAGCCTGGTGGGCTACAGTGCATGGGGTCACAAAGAGTTGGGCATGACTGGGCGGCTAACACACACTGTATATGTTACTTGCTATCACTTCGGAGTTCTATAAAATGTGAGAGTGTGGGAGAAATGCAGAATCTCTGCCCTCTCTCCAAAACTATGAAATCAGTATCTGTATATTAGCAAGGTCCCTCCAGTGATTTCATGCACATTTATCTCCATGTAATGGAGTGAGATACAGAAGAGAGAAAAGCAGAGAGAGAGGTACATCCAGTTGTCATGTCTAATGAAAATCACACGCTGCCCACTCCCCTCCAGTCAGCGTCCCTAAGAAAGAGGTCTAAGAGACCGTGAGGTTGGCAGAACTTGGAATTTGTTCTTCTTGTTGGTGTATCCTGTGTCATGAGAGTCAAGCAGAGTTTCTCTACCAGGATGACTTGGAAATAAAGGCTTTCATGAGAATTTTATAGAACTCCGAAGTGATAGCAAGTAACATATACAGTGTGTGTTAGCCGCCCAGTCATGCCAACTCTTTGTGACCCCATGGACTGTAGCCCACCAGGCTCCTCTGTCTATGGAATTCTCCAGGCAAGAATACTGGAGTGGGTTGCCATTTCCTTCTCCAGGGATGTTCCCGACCCAAGGATTGAACCTGGGTCTCCTGCATCGCATACTAACTCCCAGCCAAAGACTATAAACGCCATCAGTAAGACACAGTGAGAGGAGGAGGTCTGGGAAAGCTTAGCACTTCATATTTCAAAGATGAGAGAATAAACTCCTTGGAGCCCAAAATAAGACTTCAAAAGTATAAATTCCTGGATAGGAAAACTAACTTTTATTCACCTTTCATACCTATACTTTTGCTTACAGTGGACTATAACTGACTTACAGAACTGAATGTGTGAATAAAAGAGAAAATCTCATTCAGTTGTCTGGGAGGGAAAGAGAACCCAGAAAATTTATTATGCATTGTCTGACCATTGTAAGGGATCTATTTTTGTATGCCTGAGACAGATATTTGGGGAAGAGTTCTAGATTAAAAATCTGCTTTAGTTCATTCGAACTCTATTTTAACATTGAACTTTAAAAGTTTTGAAATTATTCCTCAGTACCAACAGGTAACTTCTTAATTTGCTATGACTCTATCCACTAATAAATTTTTCCATGAAGGAATCTATAATCTAACCAATAAAATAAGCATTCCATTTTCTTGGGAGGAGCAATGGAAAGAGTGATAAAGGAAGTTGATGAGCTCTGTATGGTATAAAGGGCTATCCTTATGCAAGTAGGCTTAATAAGGAAAATGAGATCTACAGCGCATTGCAGGGGTGTGTGTGTGTGTGTGTGTGTGTGTGTGTGTGTGTGTGTGTGTGTGAAGGGAAATTAAACAAGAGACTGAGAAAGGGATGAATATCTGTGTGTGTGTGTGTGTGTGTGTGTGAAGGGAAATTAAACAAGAGACTGAGAAATAGATGAGTATCTGTTGGTTCCAGACCCCTAAGAAATCCTTCAGAGTCTTGGTCACAGCTTTAAATCTTCCCCAAGCAGAGGGGAAAATAAAGCCTCCTAAATGTAGTTTCATAGACTGGTAAACCTTTATCACTTTACCAGTGTAGTTTTTGCACTCCCAGTTGAGTGAGGAGCTGCCCAAGGAAGCATCTCCCATCCTCAAAAGGATCCTTACACTTAGATAAATAAATTCCCATTATCCTAATTAGCATAATTTTCTCCTTCCATTAAGGCTTTTGAGACAAAGTCTTAAATGCTGCTTTGAAACGCTGAGGAGTAGTAATCACCTTAAACATAGAGTTGCTTTTCCTCTCAATTCACCTCTTGAGACATTTAAACCCTACAAAAATAAAAAAAGAAACTCTTTGAGTTTTAATGTTATAATATTGCTAGTAATAGGAAACTTCAGAAACAGTACCCTATTTAAAAGAAATCTAATTTGTGATAGATTTAAGTATTTTCTTCCCACCTACACAACCCCAGATGGCTAATGGGCTGGTTGTTCAATTCGTGTTGGGGTTTATGGGGTCACGATTGTCTTAACAAGTTATGGGGTTTCGTTTCTTAGTCAAAAAAATAAATTAAACTATACATGTACAGAATATATCTGATATAATATCTTTTCATATGATTCCTGGAATCACCCTCCAAAATAGGCAGAAAACATATGATTAATTTTGTTTATAAATAAGAAAATTGAGCTTCGTGAAAGATTAAGTGATGGCCCAAAATAGCATATCTGGGATTATAACACATGACTCATATGCTGGCATTATTTCCCTACTGAAAAGTTGCCTCTTGTGCTTCTAGGAAAAGAATATTTCTCTAAATTCTGTATCATGTATTGTTGTAAACCATGACAGCCAAATGCACGTGCTGTTTGGCTCTGGGTAAAAAAAAAAAAAAAAAAAATCCCATCTTTGTAAATTATCTTTACTATTTCACCTGTACCTCCTTAATAACAAGTGAGAGAGTTTTTCAAAGGACATACACAAATATCAAAATAGATGAGGCCAGGGGCCCACACAAGACCAAGTTCTTAGTAGAGCTGGCTCCTCTACAAGGTGCTAATCTGAGAAGTTGTCCACAAAAGCAGCTCTGGTTCATATTTCTTGCAGAGTATAGCATTGTATCTGTTTTCGTACATTCATTTTTATAACCATGTACTGGATGTCTGCTATGCATCATAGCAATACATCAGAAAAAAAAAAAAAAAGCTGGATCCCAGTGAGGTGTATAAAGTGACAAGTATCTCAGTTCCTGAGTAAATATAGGATGGCTTCAAAGAACACACGCATTTTATCTAAGTTTTGGACCATTTGGGTTGAAAGTTGAGGCATCCTGTGTGGAAGAATAATATCCATGCAAAAGCCTGGAGATAGGAAATCTTGTGAAGAGTAGTATTGAGCTGGAGAGTTAAACAAAATAGAATACAAAGTCAAAGATGTGGGTAGGCACTGAATTTATACAGAAACGTAGTTGAACCTCTGAGCTTTCCAGTAATGTCATTTTGGGGAAATGAGTTTTACAATGGATTATATTCTGTGTATTGTTGAATTTCTTTGAGATACTATCAAGTCAGTCCTCTCATGCTGCCAGTCATGTGATGGAGTATAGCGACAAGGACTTGGGAAGAGACGGATCTAGGCTGGCATCATGGCTCTGCCATTTCCAACTACTGGGTTTTGGACAAGTTACTGAACTTCACTACAAGTGTCTACTAATTGATAAAAAATAAGATTATAATAATTCAGTCAAGTTATATTAACCTTCTAATGCTTATCAATAAATGAAGATATTACCTGCTTAATGAGTTTATAAAGAGAATTATGCTAGTTAATATCTTTAATACATCTTGCCCATACATTGCCAATATTCAATACATGTGTTTGCACTTCACTGGATTCCCCTATCTATGCACCAGGATTTTATAGACTGGAACTTCTTTTTTTTTTTTTTGCATATTCTATCCCTATCATTTTATACCCTATCATTTGGATTATGTCAAAACTACTTTAGTTTATTTGAGCATATTTGAGTTTTCTTTACCTCACAAGTTTGCTTTGTCAGATGTAAACATTCTTTGATCCAAATATTCAAGAAAGCATATGTAAACCCATGGCGATAACATGTCATTGTATGGCAAAACTAATAAAGAAAGAAAGAAAGAAAGAAAGCCTATGCCAGGGATGTATGAATGCGGATGTAATAGAAATAGAAAAAGATAAAACTGATGGGAGATTCTCAAGGTAAACAAGGCTCTGTGGTCCCTTCCCACTGGGTTTGGTTTCACCTGGAGAAGCTACATTAACGGCATTTTCTGAATCATTTACTTGAGCCCCCATCTTTCCTATGCAGGAAGAGCCAGTGAAGTAACATTTGTTCTTAGAGTCTTACTCTAATGGCTGGTTGTAATGGCAAAGAAACAACTGCAATCTCTTTCAGAGCTCAGAATTTCTAGGATGTCTCTCCCTACTTCTTTCCATCAGAAAAGAGTCAGCTTTTTAAAAGTCCCTCCCTGCAAAGGAGATCCAGACATAGAGAACAGACTTGTGGACACAGCCAGGGAAAGGAGAGGGTGGGATGAATTGAGAGAGTAGCATTGAAACATATACATTGCTATATGTAAAATGAGGTAGCCAGTGGAAATTTCCTGTATGACACAGGGAGCTCAGATCCAATACTCTGTGGTGACAACCTAGAGGGGTGGGATACAGTGGGGGAGGGAGGGAGGCTCAAGGGGGACGGAACATACGTATACCTATGGCTGACTCATGTTGTTATATGGCAGAACTCAACACAATATTGTAAAGTAATTATCCTCCAATTAAAAAAAAAATTCCCTCCCCTAAAATAATTCATCACAATCTAGGAGGGCCTATCTGTCCCTGGATTTCTTATTCCTAAAGCTCAAGCAGCAGACAGAGGAAATATTAATACATCAAATATTTTATCTTAATTAGGGAGACACAGTTAATAAATCACAGCAGTTATCTGGCTGTTCCCTATTGACCAGGACAAAGATGCAGGCTGATTTGTGGTACGGAGCTAACACACACTTGCTACCTCTACACTGCTCATTAGCACCAAATTGGTTTATTATTCCAGTTGTCAGTGCTAGATCATCACAAACGGCTTGAAGAATTGTCTCCTACACACCTTCCACCTCTCCTAAAACCAGTATCCCTTTCAAGAGAGTGCTGCAGAGACAGTCCTGGTCCTAAGCTGAGGCAACAGAATCCATCGCCAAGGTGCATCTCTTTGTTCATGGAAGCACCCAATCTGTGGCGTAAACTGCCCCTCCATCACTCATTTGACAAAGAGGTATTGTGTGACTGCTCTCTGTCAAGTACTGTTTTAAGATCTAGCAATAAAGCAAAAAATAGAAAAATCGCATTGTTAGAGTAAGCTTACAGCCTAGCTAGAGAGAGAGATAAATATATCCATATCTATTGTTATACCGGGTGAGAACAAAGAAAAAATTGAATTAACAACCTGTCCATGGAAGCAGGAAGTGCTTGAGAGTGAGGCAGGGAGTTGTAATTTTTCACATCTCCTGTGGCCAGGGAAGGTCAAATGGAATGGGAAATATTTGAATAAAGACTTCAGGGAAGCAGGAAAGGGAGCCAAGCACATGTTCAAGGGAAGAGCAGTTCAGGTAGGGGAAGTGAAACCCACCAAGGTCCTGAGACAGAAATAAGCTTGGTGAGTTTGAAAAACAGGAGGAGAAGCGTATGGCTAGGGAAGAATGAAGTTGATGAGGTTAGAATAGGAGTTCAAGGTCAAACCATGCAGGGCTTTGAAAGTTATCACAGGGACTTTTTGTTCATCTCTGGTGATGTGGAAAGAGATGAACGGGTTTTGAGTAGAGGAGTGACAGGACAGGTCTTAGATTTTCAGAGGCTCACTCTGGCTCCTATACATCTATTTTTAAAAGGCTTAGTGAGCATATACTTAGTGTCAGGCTTGAGGCCATGAACTGGAGTCAGAAAGTTGAACAAGGTCTGTTTTCCTTTTTCAGTTCCTGGGCCTTACAGCAGCTATTTACACAAGATGTGGAAATGAGTAAATGTCTTACTTAATTCAGTCCATAGGCAAAGACCATGGATTGTAAGTAAGTGAGGCTATAATTTTAGTCCAGTGCTGAGTGCCTCCTATATATTGCCTTGTGTTTGCTTTCTGGCAAACACACTTTTTACAGTCTCATCCATTACCTTCCCTAATCTGACTAATATTTCCTTTCTTATGGCTGAACTACAACTAGTATACACTCAGCTGAAAGCAAGACACATTTAATCAGCTTTCAAAAAGTCAGTTTCTCTCTATAAAGAAAAAATGTGAATTATTCAAAGGAATCTTATCATTATTCATCAACTATGGATAGCTTTATGGAGAAGCAAGCAAGCAAGAAGTGCTAAAATCACTTCCTCCCCCACAAAATTGGCAGATACTCTATGTGAGTCCTCAGGCTGAATAAATGTTCTCAGACCAATTTGGGGGTAACTGATATGGCAAAAAATGTATCAGAGCCCCAAACCAGTCCCTCTAATAACTACCATGACACAAAATCACTTCTTAGTGTTGTTGTATCTATGATTTTTTACAAATATTACAAACTCTGTGTTGGCAGGAGGGAAACAAGTGGGTATATTTTTCACATCAAGTATATTAGTCAGCTTCTGCTGCATAAGAAGTTACCACAAAGTTTCAGTGGCACATAAGAATTAGTAATTATCTCTAATTTAAGTTTCAGCAGATCTGGTGTGATTTGATTCGGATTGTGGGCTGGGAACAATGAGGGAAACCCAGTTCATTCTTTTTTTTTTTTTTTTCAATGTTTAGCTAGTATTTTATTTTAATATTTATTTTCCAGTTTTATCAAGTTCTAATTGACATAAAATTGTGTTAATTTAAGTGTATAACATGATTTGGTGTATGCATAATTGTAAAATGATTACCACAATGAATTTAATTAATATATCACTTCACATAGTTACAATTTTTTCTTATAATGACAGCTTTAAAAATCTACTCTTTTAGCAACTTTCAAATATACAATACAGGAATGTTAAAGTCATTATGCTGTATGTTACATCTCCAGAGCTTATTTAACTTACAACTAAAACCCAGTTCATTCTAATGCACATGACAACTTCTTTTAACCACCTCCCAGGGCCTGGTCTTTAAGTCCAAATTCTGTTTATCCCTACTATTCATTGAATATCTGTGGTTTTAAGGTTACGAACTAGCTACTTTACTCTGAAAAGATAAGAGAGATAGAAAAATAGATACATAGATAGACAATAGATCTGTATCCATATCTATCTAAATAGATATGGAGATACAGCTAGAGAACAGAGAAAATGCTGTGGCCGATCCAGTGAGCTAATGAGCACTGGAGTAATATTTTATTCTTCTCCCAACATCTACATCGAATCTATCTCCACAGTACCTAGAACAATTGTTAAACTGATTTAAAGTAGAATTTGAACATTGATTGCTTCCAGTCCTGGCTATGTAACTTTTAACAGTATCTTTGCCCTTCCTATAAATTTAGGAGTAGTAGACTGCATCCTCAATGAATACCAGTGCATAAACAGCTAATGGGTAAATTACACTTTGGTCAAGGCAGGTTCAGCAGCTAAGAGGGTGGTAATAGCGCTGCAGCTGATGTAGGTCATGGCCGTAGGCATCACATTTTTCACATCCTAACGACGTGCAGTTCAAGGTGTTCAGAAAAGTGGATGTTAGGGAATGCTTCCTTGAGAGAATGTAGGGGGTAGGTGTGACTCTGTCAGGGGACATTTATCCTTATAAATGTGAAATGAGTAGTATTAGAATAAGTTTGCCTAGAATTTTATTTGTATATTCACCTTACGTTAAATTTTATATGAAAACATATTGTATCAATCTCCTTGATAATAAACCAACTTGGTTTTATTTTGAGAAGAAATGTATGCTTATTCCACCTCCTTTACCTTCAAACATTGTGTGCCTAGGAATTTAAATGTGACTGGGGAGAGGGCAATTTTCTTTGCTATCTACTGAGCCGTTGGTGATTTTTGCTATAAAATGTCATTCTCTCCACCAGGTTTCCCCTTGTTAAAATTTAAAATGGGCAAGTGATCCACACTCAGAGAAGGAAAAAAAATAAAAATTAAGCCAAGCTCTATTGGAAACTCTGACAGACCCTTAACAATAGCACTGCTATCAAATGTTAGTTCTGTAGTTTATAAATAATTCATTGATCACATGGCTTTGAATAGTTCTATCAAACTCCACAAGAAGAAGTGGCAAATTATTCTCCAACACAATCATTTGTTTTCATCCATGAAAAATAGTATGCATTAATACCATGGCAAATAAGAAGTGAAACTCCAGCCAGGCAATCTTTTAGAAGAGTTTTGTAGATTCAAAATCTGTGGTACTCTGTAAGATCACCTCTTGCGTCACCACTGCATGGAGTCACCGTTCTTGTTAATTTTATTAATTTGTAGGTTTGGTAGTCGACCTCAGAAGTGGTTCTGAAATTCTTCAACATTATCAGTTCCCCTCAAAAGCCTAGAAAAAAAACAGGTGAATCAGAGTATGTAGAAAATCAACTATGAAGTCTGTGAGACAACAATTCTTTTAGCTCCCACACTTGGCTTGGTGTATGAATCTGGTTTTCTCATCTGGCAATTACAGACAGAAAAATATAATTGCACATTGTTAAACAGATGATAGGTAGATAAATAGATAGACACTGGATGGAACAAACAATGAAACTCAGAGGAAGAAAAGGTTCTATATTTCCTTGAAAAATCAACATCCAGATGAAATATCTCTGAAAAAGACCACCGTAGTTGATCTTACTTTCTAAAAAAGCATGATGGATGAAGTTAGAGCAAAGTCCTAAAAGATGAGATGAGCGAGAATGGTTTCCTCCTGGTCGTACCCAAATATCCAAACAGTTAAGACAACAAATCAATGGGAGCACTTTATACAGGCATCACCAAAGGGTGCCAATTTAGCCTGATGGAAATGAGTTAAAAGAAGCTGAAAAGTAGTTAGAACTACATAGTCACCCCTTTCTCTCCTGAGTGTCTGCCTATACATAACTCTACTGAAATTTCTTTCTTTTTTTTTTTTTTTTGAGTCAAAAGCCAGGGTGAGCAATGAGTCCCATGTTTCAGAATCCTAATCATATTGGAGGCAGTATCATATTTTACCTGGACCATTGGACTGAAAACAGGGAAGATCCAGGCTGTGATGCAAGTCAGTTCTTGTGTAACCTCAGATGAGTCACTCTACCTTTCTGGAATTCCATTTTGTTGTCTTGATCATGAGTCAGCTGGAACAGAGAAACTGCTGAGTGTATTTTAACTCTGAGCATAGGGCCATATGTAGAGGTCAAGAGCATGGGTTTTGGCAGGTGGGCCAAGGCTCTCACTTTAAATAAATAGCTTTGTCTGTGAAGTTTCTTAACTTCTTTACATCTCTGTTTTCTTATCTGGAAAATGGGCTTAGTAGTAGTACCCAGTTCACAAGCAGATAGTCACAGATCACCCTGAAATACCATATATAGTTTATAAATAGCTGCTGTTCCTTGGGTTGTTTTATAATAATGATTTGTCTCAATTTTTAAAACCACAAGATGTTATGGGAGAGAAAGAAAGTGAAAGACAAGCCATTGAAAAGGAGGCTGTGCGCTGATGACCCCCAGGCAGGCTGTATAGCGGTCCACATGACTTCAGGCCATCTTAGGAGATCATATGATAAAGCTGAACCATATTACCAATTCCTTTTTTTATGATAATCACTTTGTAAGTTTTTAGTAATAGTAGGCAGAGGGAAGTTGGGGTTAGTACAGGAATGAAACTTTGAAAAATTATTTATTTTGGTAGAAAGCTTTAAAAAAATAGAGAACAGCTTAAAAGTTTTTCATTTGCTGAGCTTTCTAAATATAAAACTTACTAATCTGGATCTTGTTCAACTCTACATGTTCATTTCTCAATTCTATATCCATCCACTCCTGAGGTCTTGACAGATTGTGAGGTGGCAGAATGAGGTGGCAAAAATACCCTTAACTTTCACTGGAACAAAAATGCAGTCTGTGTGGGCTTCAGAGACCTGTGCTAAAGGCAGGAGTACCCCCGCACCCCAGGCATTCTCATTCTTATTTCTTGAGTTCAGAAGACAACCCAAATGTCATAGATGAGGAAACCAACTCCAGAAGAAAAAGGGGACAAGCCAAGTTTTCTAAAAGCAGGTTATAAAATATGAAATTGGTTTCCTGGGCCCATGTATTGTGGGAATACTAAATCTGTGCCTTGAATTAAGGGTCTGTCACTTGTTCCATGAAATGCTTGTGTTTTCAAGAGGGGCTTTACGTGACAAATGAAATAGAGGTGAAACAGGAATGCAGGGTTTTTCTCAAGAAGCGTTGCTTTGAAGAAAAGTGGCTTTGTTGTTTGGACTTGCGAGAAATTGACTTCAGTAAATAGAATAAGGTTATTTCAACCATTGTGACCAATCAATCTGGTTTTTATATCATCTTTAATAGCATATGTACCTGAATATAAGGCAAGATATTTTCTTCAAAATTCACCATTCAGAACATAGGGAGTCACCTTCCAATAGAAGTTCATACTAAGTTTCTAAAGTACTTTCTTTTCAACTACCAAGCATCATTTAGGGAAAACCAAGCCTGAAAGACACTCAGTCAGTGTTAGTTTAAGATAGTCGTAGAGGTCCCTATGCAGGGTTAAGTTTTTACATTTAATTTCTGCTTGTCTTTCAATCTTGAGTGTTTCTTTTTGGAGATAAGACCCTCACAGTTGCAAAGCGTCAGTGTCATGAGTCAGTTCAGCCAACCAGTCGTGTCCAACTCTTTGCAACCCCATGGACTGCAGCACGCCAGGCCTGCCTGTCCATCACCTACTGCTGGAGCCCATCCAAACCCATGTCCATTGAGTCAGTGGTGCCATCCAACTATCTCATCCTCTGTCATCCCCTTCTCTTCCCGCCCTCAATCTTTCCCAGCATCAGGGTCCTTTCCAATGAGTCAGCTCTTCGCATCAGGTGGCCAAAGTATTGGAGTTTCAGCTTCAGAATCAGTCCTTCCAAAGAACACCCAGGACTGATCTCCTTTAGGATGGACTGGTTGGATCTCCTTGCAGTCCAAGGGACTCTCAAGAGTCTCCTCCAACACCACAATTCAAAAGCATCAATTCTTTGGTGCTCAGCTTTCTTTATAGTCCAACTCTCACATCCATACATGACTACTGGAAAAACCATAACTATAGTGTCATAAGGAGGCCTTTAAAAAATCTCTTTAAAATAAAACAGGGTGATAATTAGTAGCATTGAGAAGATCACAAGCATAGTGAATGCAGAACAAGTGGGGAAAACAGTGTCCAGATGTTATACAAAGCATGCTTGCAGTGGAATAAAATAGCCAAAATTAGCAATATACCTGGATTCTCCCTTCATGAGTTGCGTGTTAAACTAAGCCATGAAGGTGATACGCTCTAGAATACATGTGTGTGTGTGTGTATGTGTACGCATGTGCGCGCACTCACTCAGTCCTTCAGCCGTGGTCACGACAGAGTTACTGAGTCAGAGACACACTCCGCCAGCTGTCACTGCCTTCCTGGTTTGCTCAGCTACAGAGAGCTGCCTCATCCAAGGGGACACTGAGGGCAGCCCACAGCAGTGACTGATCTAGTGGGAGGGTAAAGTCCTGGCCCAACCTAGGACAACTCTAATGGGTCCAGCGCACTCCCGAGCTCGCCACCCAGTGAGCCAAGACTTTGCTGGGCCTGCCTCACAACCCAACATCTCTCTTTGCTCTCTTCACTCCACTTCTCACTCCCTCTCCACCTTCCCATCCACAGATGCTGATCCCTAGTCAATGCCCTGCTCACCAGCCTCTTATCTCAGTGTTTATTTCCACAGAATGCAACCTGTACAAGCTGGCTAGAGGGCAGAGGGGGAGGAAAATTATGAGTTCTGCTCCAGAGGGGGGGAAATACATGCAAGGTACCTATTAGGAAGCTGCAGGGAGGGGATGCCAAGGAAGCAATTCTGTATATGAGCCCAGTGCTCAGGGCAAAGTTCAAGGCTGGAGAGACAAATACAGAAGACAGCAGTTTAATAGATGGTATTTAAAGCCAGGCGACCAGATGAGAGCTCTTAGGAACTAAGTATAGAGAGTGAAGAAAAGAGTTTCAAGGATTGAGCCCTACCATTTAGAGGTCAGAGGAAGGGAATCAAACAAAGGAGATTGAAAAGGAAGCGATCAATGAAATAGGAGAAAAACCAGTTGTGTTTGGTATCCTGGAAACTTAAGAAAGAAAGAGTTTCAAAGAAGTGATTAGCCATTTCATTGTACTAACAGGTTGAGTAAGATTTGGCAAGACAGAACCATAGCCATCTTGACCGGAATGATTCAGTGCAAAGATCTGTGTACAGAGTCTGATCTGAGTGTTTTCAGGATAGATAGGATGCAAAGGGCTTCCCAGGTGGCGCTAGTGGTAAACAACACACAATCTCCCTGTCCAATTCCCAAATCCTGCACACCACACACAAACATAAGAGTTGATTTCCAATAGAAATATTTGGGTATGAAAATAAATTGTTCAGCTCTTTAAATATGTCTGCCCTTCTGGAGCCATTGATAATCACTTTGCTTCGCTTAGTTTTCCAGAGATCCCACACGGCTTGATCCCTAAAATACTGTCAGCAGTAGAACATGTATCCAATGACAGGTCTGAGTCCACTTATAATTTTATATCAAAAGCCCTGAGATATGTTACAGAGATTAAATCTTGAACATTTTTCTTGTTAGAACTTTTTGGCCATAAAAACTTTTTTTTTTTTTACCTTATACATATTGAAATGTTTTTCCCCAGAAACCACTGTTGGTGCACTTGTTTGTTTGTTAGGCCTGTGGTAACAAAGTGTCACAAACTCGGTGTCAGAATGAAAGAAGGGTACCCTCCACAGTTCTGGGAGCTAGACAGACAGAAATCTAGGTGTCAGCAAGGTTCTCTCTCTCTGAAAGCTCTAGAGGAGGAGGAATGAATCTTCCTGACTCTTCCTGTCCTCTAGTGCAAGTCTTGGCATTCCTCCATGTCCAGGTGCCTAACTTCAGTCTCTGCCTCCACGTGCAGATGGCCGTCCTCCTTCTGTCCCCTCACATCTTTACCTCTCTCCCTTTAAACAGACACTCATCCCTGGGTTTGGCTTCGCTGGTGGCTCAGACAATAAAGAATCCACCTGCAATGCAGGAGACATACATTCGATCCCTGGGTCGGGAAGATCCCCTGGAGAAGGCAATGGATCCCACTGCAATATTCTTGCCTGGGAAATCCCCTGGACAGAGGAGCCTGGCGGGCTACAGTCCGTGGGATTGCAAAGAGTCAGACGTTGAGCGACTATGCACACAGGCACATTGGAACATCACTGGATTTAGGGCCCACCCCAATCCAGCATGACTCCATCTTAACTTGATTCTAGCTATAAAGACCCTAGTTTCAAATTTGGTCATATTCACAGGTATCAGAATTTAGGACCTGAACATGTCTTTTCAGAGAACGCAGTGCAACCTATTATACAACAGAGTATAAAACAAGCCAACCAGACTTTCTTTGACCCACTCACATCCCACCTATTATCTGGGATCCACCTCAGTATTACTCAGTGTCTGGCCCAGTGGCTGATGCTTTTTATGAACTGACTGACTAGATCTGGGACCCAATAAGTATAGAAATAAGCCTTTAGAAACATCCATAGCAATGTGACATTGCCATGATATCCAAGCATGTATTCAGGGGGCTTAATTTATTTCAAAGGCAATAGGCTGGTTTGGATGTTGTCAAGCTCATCTGGTGAATTACCTGTGGCATTGGTCATCCCATGGCTTGGAAAGTTGTAAAAACTTTGCTATCTGATGATCTGAGATGCACTGACGTGGCTAACAGCCTGTAAGTGGTCACAAATGCGAAAAAAATTAGCTTGCTATCTCCAACTTTTCCCGAGGTATTACGTAACCCAAACCTCAGGTCCTAAACAAAGAATTGCTATTATCTCTGCTAACTAAGTATTCTAGCTTATTGCAAAATCTCCTTTTTCCTTTGAAAGAACACAATCTAGAATAAACTTTCAGTAAAATTTTCTAGGGAACAGAGTTTGTTCATTGTTTGCAAACAACTTTGCAAATCTGTGGGCATGGGCTGCTTTGTTTCAAGACACAAGCCATATCAATTAGATGCATTTAAAAAAAAAGTCTTTCTTCTAAAAGTGAAATACGGAGTTCATTATGTCTCACTGTTATTTTTGCTTGCTGAACACAATTTGCTATTGATGACACCGTGTATTTTCCTGCACTTTCAACTTGAACTTCCAAATATTTGTACAGGACAGCAAAGATATTAACTCTGCAAAGAAACTGTTTCTTTAGAAAACTGCTTTTACATAGAAAAATAAAAAACATACTATTTGATTCAATGTGACTTACTAGTCTGAGAAAAAAGTAAAAGAAGCAACATCAAATTCTAATACCAGCTTGCTCTCTTCGGGATGACTGTTTGGTGGACTCAAGTTTGAATAACAATTTGTGTTCACTTTGTTGGCATTTTACTTTTTTGGTTTGGTTTATTTAAAATGTTTTCACTGAACATTGATCAATCAATTGATTAAACTGTGGAAATGATATGTTATTAGAAGATACTACTTTTCTGCTGCACCTTCCTAGTCCCCTAAATCCAACTGATACAACTGTTATTAATTCATTAGGTATCCTTTCAGCAAGAGTCTTTAGACACTGGTGTGTTTATGTGTGTACAGATAAGGGCTTACCAGGTAGCTCAGTGATAAAGAATCTGCCTGCCAATGCAGGAGACATGATCCCTGGATTGGGAAGATCCCCCGGAAAAGGGAACGGCAACCCACTCCAGTATTCTTGCCCAGGAAATCCCACAGACAGAGAAGCCTGGCAGACTACAGTCCATAGGGTCAGAAAGAGTCGGACACAACTGAAGTGAATTAGCACATACACAGAGGGTGCTTTTAGAGGGTAGATGGTAATTTTAGATAACCAATACATACCATCACACTCCATTTTTGTTTGTTGTTGCAAACTCCATTTTTCTTTGTTGTTGCAAATGATAATAACAAAGAAACAACAATCCTAAAATTCAATGCTTAAATAAATTAAGAAGACTGTTTCCCCGCCATAAAATAGGTTGGAGATGTGAGGTCCAGGCAGGTGGAGAAGCTGCCCTCCATACAGTCTTTCAGATACCAAGGTCCCTGCTGTCTTGTTGCTCTGCTATTACCTAGGCACTCTCATCATCTGTAAGATCAAAGCTGGTTGCTATCCTCTCTGTATACCAGCTCAAAGAAAGGAATAAAGAAGGACACCAAAGGTATGCAGTTTTCTTACAAAGAGAGTAAAATGAAAGCTGCATCCATCTCATCTCAGGAGCCTTTAATTCCACGGCTACCCCAGCTGCACAGAAAGCTAAGAAATTATTTATCTAACTGGCCAGCCATGTAGCCAATAAAAACTGGAAAACAGATTTCAGGAAGACCATCATTCTTCCCCAGCTTTGTAGTATTCCTCCGTTTAGATGTATGTACTTTCCCAGGTGGCTCAGTGGTAAAGAATCAGCCTGTGAATGCCGGAGACGCGAGAGATGTGGGTTTGATCCCTGGGTAGGGAATGTCCCCTGGAGTAGGAAGTAGCAACCACTCCAGTATTCTTGCCTGAAACATTCCATGGACAGAGGAGCCTGGTGGGCTACAGTCCACCGGGGCCACAAAGAGTCGGACACGACTGAGCAGCTGAGCATTATCATTGAATGAAGACTGCCAGACATTGGACTCCCAAAGTCATTGTAGCAAACGACTCAGGAGAAGGAAAGTCAACATCATCCTACCATGTGGGAAGTCTATGGGATGCACTCAGGTAGTGACAGTTCAAATGATCGTGGTCTTGTAGGGAAGAGAGAAAATGACCTGCCCTTGTCATAAAAATGGGCTCCCGTGCCAGAAGTGTACAGTGTAAAAGTCAAATGCAATGTGCCACACTTTCTCAATGAACATTCTATCAGGCCCCATCCCAAATGTCTAAGGACAGAGACTCTAGAGGTGGGGTCCTATCATCTACGTTTTAATGAATGCTCCAGGGGAATTTGTTGCTTCTTAAAGTCTGAGACCCACCAATCTAAGACTGAAAGAAGCATATGTGAGCTTACTGGCTATGTGACTTTAGGCAAGTAACCTTGCCTGTTTTCCTTAATTCCTCCATCTGGGAAATATGGATAGAAATAGTGTTTGTCATTGTTATGATGTGCATCGAAAGAGCTAAAATGTATAAGTGCTTTGTAAAATGCTTCACATATAGTGAGTCCTCAAAAAGATACTGAAGATTATTGTAGCTGTTGTCTTTATTCTATTGACTTGTAATCTCACTAGCCTGTGGTCCAAAATGAGGTCATGGCAATATACGAGTGAAATGACTCTGAGACGCGGTGCTTCCCGCAGAGAGAATAATGTCTTTCTTCCTTCCCCGGGCCAATTTCCCCCTCACAATCACTCCAAGCCCCCAGGAATGCTTTTTAAAGTCTAGCAGTCATTGACCCCAGCAGCAGCTAAACAGATTGACTGAACAGTTCATTTATAGAAATGAATGAATGATAATCCTACAAGGGTATCAACCAGAAGCCCAAGTCCAACCAAAATGGCTAATCATTCCCCACTGTTTGTCATTTTGAGCTCTCACTTTCATGGAGCAGCATGTGAGGTTGTGGGGAATTGGGGACAATGTCAAGGATCCCGGCATTGGTATGGGTCAATCTAAGAGACCAAGGAAGTGGGTGAGTTAGGGGACAGAAGAGCTCTCACCACCCATAAGAAGCTATATATATATATATATATATATATATATATATATATATATATATATGTGTGTGTGTGTGTGTGTGTGTGTGTGTATATATATAATATATAAGCCCTGGCCAGCCTGAGCCATTCCCACCAGGAATATCTCCCCAGAGTCTGACCATAGGTGCACAGCAGAGAAGGCAGTCTGTAATCTTTTCCTTGACCAAAGCTTTGTCTAAAGGGAAGCATTTTGAGGAATGCCCTGGAGGTCCAGTGCTCAGGACTCCTTACTTTCACGGTTGAGGGCATGGTTTGATTCCTGGCCAGGGAACTAATATCCCACAAGCCATGCAGTGAGGACAAAAAAGAACAAAATGAAGGGAAGCATTTTTCCTCCCTACTTTGATAGTGGACTAGAGATCTGGGGACCCTTCTGAGCTGCACAATAGGATGCTTGTAGCCTAAATAACTCCCTGGAATTGAGAAATGGGTTCTTTTTACACTCAGTCATCCTCGCACAATGGTTACCACTTTAGGATTTTGAGAATTTTCAAATTGGTCACACTACTGGTTTTTACAGTCTTTCTTTTTTAGATTGAGATAGAGTATTGTATTAGTTTTCGATGTACAACATAATGATTTGATATATGGATATTTTGCAAAATAAGTGTATAATTTTGTGTTAGTTTTAGATGTACAATGTAATGGTTTGATATATGTTTATATTGCAAAATAGCTACACCACAATAAGTGTAGTTAATACCCACTGCCACACATAGTTACAATTTGTTTTCTTTTTTTCTATGATGAGAACTTCTAAGACCTAATCTCTTAGCAATTTTCAAATATACTAGACAGTGTTATTACCTATGGGGCTTCCCAGGTCGCTCAGTGGTAAAGAATCTGTGCCAATGCAGGGGCCACAGGAGACCATGGGTTCAATCCCTGGGCTGGAAAGATCCCCTGGAGGAGGGCATGGCAATCCATTCCAGAATTCTTGCCTGGAAAATCCTTTGGACAGAGCATCCTGATGGGCTACAGTCTATGGAGTCACAAAGAGTCAGACACGACTGAATAACAGCACGCACACGCATTATTACCTATAGTCACCATGTGGTACACTACTCCCCAGAATTTATCTTAGACCTGAAAGTTTGGACCTTTTGACCATAAAGTCTCCTTTTTTTTTTTTAAGTATGATGGAACCATGTAGGCAGTAAGGTATAAAATGTATCTTGAACAAGTGATATCCACTTAATAAGTGAGAAAAGTGGAGCTGAACCCCACTCAAGCCACAGTTTAGTAATCTAAGAGGAGTCAGGTATTTTTTTCAAGAGATCTCATCATATTACAAAGTTTGGGGAACCTGTTCTTTATCTCCCCTCTATCTGCTGCACTCCATCCTACCAAAAATCAGGTCCCTGGTTTTCCTTTGGGAACTTCATCCCTTATCCATTCTCATCATGTGTGTCAGCTGGGGTTCACCTCACACTTTTATTTGCATAGTCTCTGATAGGCCTAAGTCAAGACCCTTCCCCAAGGGACTGGCTCAAGAATGAACATCTGACCACATCAGAGCCACTAAGATACAGGAACCATTTTGGAGGGAGAAAGAGTGTTTCCAGGAATGAGCAACTCTGGCTTTCTCAGTCCCTATAAAGTGAGTTGTGAGGAGATGAAATCTAGTTCTGCTGCAGAAATATTGATGTCATTGCAACGTGCTCAGTCATGTCCAGCTTTCTGTGACCCTATGGACTGTAGCCCGCCAGGCTCCTCTGTCCATGGGACTTTTCAGACAAGAATACTGGAGTGGGTTGCCATTTCCTTCTCCAGGGGATTTTCCTGACCCAGGAATCGAACCCATGTCTCCCGTGTGTCCTGCATTGGCAGATGGATTCTACACTACTACTACTAAGCCACCTGGGAAATCCTTATAGAGCAGGAATGGTTGCTGAAGGCGAACGCAGAGCCCAAAGATGAAGGACGCTGAGCAGATGGCAGGACAGAGGAGAGCCACTCGGGTGCTGGTGACAGTGTCTGTGCCTTTGTTTTTATAGTGACATATGGTTGGTTTATAATGTTACATTAATTTCTGATGTACTGCAAAGTGATTCAGTTATACATATGTATGTACATATATATGTATATCCTTTTTCATATTCTTTTCCATTTTGGTTTATCACAGGATATTGTATATAGTCCTTTGAGCTATTTAGTGGGACCTTGTTGTTCATCCATTCTCTATAATTGCATCTGCTAATCCCAAACTCCCATTCTGTCCCTCTCCCCACCCCCACATGGCAGCCACAAGTCTGTTCTCTGTGTGTGTGACTCTGTTTCACGGATAGGTTCATTTGTGTCACATTTTAGATTCCACATATAAGTGACGTCATATGGTTTTTGTCTCTTTCTGACTTAGTTCACTTAGTATGATAATCTCTAAGTCCACCCATGTCTATTCCTTTGAATGAAGCCTCATCTGAAATATACTGCAGTCTCTAGAGTAGTCTTTTCCATTGCGTGGTCCCTGCATCAGCAGAGTTAGCCTTAGCTGAAAACTTGTTAGAAATGCAAACTGTTGGGTACCTGACTGCAGACTTCCTGAATCAGAACTCTGTGTGGGGTTCCACAATCTACATTTTAATGAGCCTTCTGGGTGATTTGGATTCACAATAAGTTTAAGGAGCACTGCTGTTGACCTATGGAGTAAGCTATTCGAAAATCAGCCTGTCTAACTCATGTATAATTATTCCAGAGTTCTCAGTGCTACAGGCCAGTCTATGCATTTCTTATTAAATCTGGTCTGAATTTGGTTTGTATTAATATTTTTTTGCTTTAATATTTTTTTGTTGTAATAGTTTGAAAATCAACTGAACTGCCTAAATTAGAATTCTTGCTTATATTTCCAAAACTTGCTGACGTACGTTGATTTCCGTTCCTCGGGACAACTCTCAGAAGGACAGCAAGGATGTTCCGTATGCAAACTCCTCATTGTAGGGAATAGAAAACCAAAGTGCCATCCCATAAACCTTCTGGCTGGCTAAAATTCTGATCTGGTTCTTCCTGCCATACGTGGCTTCCAGTGTGGCTCAGTAATTAGACAGACAGGTGATGGAGTCGTGCCAACCCAGGTTTATGTCCTGACTCTGTTACATGGGACCATTCTAGCTTTTGTGTCCTGGTTTCTTCATCTGTGAAATGATGAAAACAGTTCTCCTTCCTTGAGATGCGTAGTGTGAAGGATCTATGAGAATTAGTATGGAAAGGGCCAAGCACTGGGCAAATGGTCAGTAAACGGTATCCATTCAGAATACTGCTGTCAAATCCATCACTGCTGCTGCACTATAAAATTCAGGGGCTGCATCCACAGCAGCCTGCACCGAGCCAGGGGCTGTTATCTGGGAGGAGCAGCCCTTCGACCCTGCATGAAGTTATTCAGCCAGCTGATTTCCAGGAGCCATCTGAATTCTCTCGGCCAATCACCCTAACTCAGGCGCCTACAATCAGCATCACAATGTAATCTCTCAGTTCAGCTTCCCATCAGAAGCTGTGTTCCTAAACCTCATTTTCCCATTTCAGGCCGTCTTTCTTCTGAAGCGAGCGAGGCTGCTGGTGATTAAGAGTTGTTGAAATTGCCATGAAAACAAGGAAAGATTTCTCATTCTCACTAAAGAAGCGGTCCGCTTGAATCAGTGGGTGTCTCTCTCATTTCCATGGATGCTTAATTCAAGTCTGGTCCACACGGAGGATGGTGGTTTATTAAGGGTTATGACTTACTCCCTCCTCTGGGCCGTCTAGACAGTGTGCTGCTCTGGAAGGGGAGGACTCTATATTAGGTGCAGTAATATTTTTATAATTGCACTTCTCTTGCCTAGCTCTCAATAATTGACCTGGCCATTCAGCATGGACATGACTTAAGTCACACACCAGGGACATTTTCCTGAGAGATCTTATTTGGAGCAGGATCTTGCAGCCCCATGAATAAAATGGATCTCTGTTTAATAACTGCCCAAGTTCAAGTTCCAGCTTTGCCACTTAATACCTGTGTGACTATAAGGAATATATTTAGCCACTTGGGGCCTCAGTTTATCCATCTTTGAAATGGGTATAATGGAACCTATACATAGGACAGTGATTACAGAATTTAACGCTTATTAAACCTTTTGATGAATAAAACTTAATGAATAATATTTGCCTTTTACTAAGAACCTACTTTGTGCCAGACTTCATGCTAAGCACTTTACATTTATCAGATAAATTTATCCCAAATGTAAATCTCTGTAGTAGTGTGATAGTAGTAATAAACAATAATAATAGCAATATTAATAATAATATGTGCACTTGGCACTATTGTGCTATGTTTCACCTCACAAAACCTTGTAAATGGGATTCTATTATAATCTCCATTCTACTGATGGGTAAACTGAGACACAGAAAGGAAGTATCTAGCCCAAAGCCACACAGATAGTAAGTGGCAGAGTTGGAATTCACATTCCATCCTCCATAATTCCAGATCCCAAGCTTTCAATTGCCCACCAGTTCAGAGCCACATAAATATTACATCATAAAAAATGCCAGTGTTCAAACTTTCTAGACACATGAAATAGATCAAAAATGTCAGTATCAGTTTTTTTCCTCTAGGAAAATAATTCCACATGAGACACACAAATGGAATGGAGGGTTGTAAAGCTTCCTAATTGGTGGTGATGCCAACCCTGTGTGCTCTGTGAAAACGAGTGATTATTTTCCAAGTGAAGAATGACTCCATTAGTAACAGGTTTTAAAAACTATAGAGTCAGCACCTTTCATGAGATACTCAGTTGGGTAATTAAAAAAAAAAAAGTAGAGGCTTTTATAGCATCCAATTACATGACAAGTGAATTACATTTAAAGACAGTGAAAAAAATAAGCGATTTCAAATGTGAAATGAGGAGTGTGAGCAACTGTAACTAGTCCTCCTATTCAGTTCTTTCCAAGCCCCTGGGGGAGGTGAAGAAGTCATAAAGGATAGGTATGTCACCTGACTTGAACTTGGTAAGTCTGCGAGTGAGTAAGCGATGTGTCTGATGACCAGAGGCGGAAGAGAAGTCTGAGGCTGGTGATGAGAGTCTTCACTCCTCTGCTACCCACTGCGTGCCTGTTGTTTAGTCCCTCAGTCGTCTCCGACTCTCTGCAACCCAGTGGACTGTAGTTCGCCAGGCTCCTTTGTCCATGGGGTTGTCCAGGCAACAATACTGGAGTGGGTTGCCATTTCCTTCTCCAAGGGAATCTTCCTGACCCAGGGATTTAACCTGCATCTCCTGCATTCTGTGTAAAGTCCTTCCTGATATCCTCTTCTGCTCCTTCCTAAAGTATTTCAGTGGGAACCTTTATGAGCTCCATTTTACAAATGAGGAAACTGGAACTGGGAGAGAGTAAGTGACTTGCCAATAGTCTCAGGGGAAAACGGGTTCATGGCTGGAGTCTGTGTACTTGAGAATCAGCACGCTTCCCATTGCATCATGCTGCCTTTCTCAAAAGAGACCACAGGAAAGAAATTCCAGGATTTGAAGGTGCACAGTAAAGGACTTCTTATCTTATTTGCCTGATGTCATATTTAGATAGAGTTATAATTTGTTTATAGTTGAGACAAAGTGAAGCCTTGCTATTAATAAAGGATACTTAAGAAAGGAGAGTCTAATGAGAAATATTAGGACAAATCTCTTCTGGGACTAAGTTCAAGAGAAACATTTGTGTATTTATCTTTATATCCTTATGTTTTATCCCAAGCTGGTATAAAGTACATGCTCCATAGATGTTCACTCAGTTGGCTTAAATTCTTTTCTTTTAGTTCACAAACCCCTTAGGCAGAGCCAAATATATTTTCTTTAAGTTTCTTGAACCCTGGGAGAATGCCCAGGGAGAACCTTGGCATTTCTTTGGTACCCACTTCTGCCCTCCAAAGTACCATGGTAAGCATGTTGGTGCTCAAGTCAACACAATGAATACAGACCCTGTGGGAAATTCTGTTATGTTTGCTTTGAGTTCAGCACCTGCATTTTGGGGGACCGTGAAGGACTGAAGTGGACATTGATACCAACCTGGATCAAAATACTAGCTGTATTCTTGGAAATTCTGATTATGGAGGATTGAGAGACTAAAGATTAAAATTTTTAAAATAAGACTGTGTACTACAAATCTATATACACAAAGAAGAAAAGAATGGTTTAAATCTCCCATCTTCTTGGAATCTTGAAATTAAAATCATTGTTGTATTCACCCTTATGTAGTAGTATTTTAGTGGCCTAAACAACTGGCCAGAAATTTATTTAAGAGATCTGTCTTTCTTTGGTGTTAGAAATATTGTTATTTTGGTTTGTCTAGAACTGCTTTTCATTCTTCTGTGATCACAGGATTCTAGTGACGTGGGGGAGGGGTGTTGGGGGACAGAGGTGTCTCTAGATTCTTGTAGTGGAGGAAGGTAGGCAAATTAATAGTTCCCCAAAGATATCCATGTCCTAATTGCCCAAAACCTGTAACTTCCATATGGCAAACAAGATTTTGCAGGTTTTTAAGGGTTTAAGAGGGTTAACTTAGTCTTGAGATGGGAACATTTTCCTGGATTATCCAGATGGGCTCAAGCACGATGATCCTACTATTAATAAGCTGGAGACAGGGTGATAGAGTCAGAGAAGGAAATGTGATGATGGAGCGGAGGTCAGCATGATGCAGTTGCTCACCTAGAAGACAAAAGAGAGGCACAAGCCAAGATATGCAGGCAGCCTCTAGAAGCCATGAAAGTCTTCTTCCCCCAGAGCCTCCAGAAGGAAGAAAGTGAGGCTTCTGACCTCCGGTAGTATAACATACTACCTTTGTATTGGTTAAGCCACCTAGTTTGTGGCAATTGTTACAGGAGCCATAGGAAACTAATACAGAGACTAAGTTCCTCATCTGTAGCCTCTGCCAGAGAGGGGTGTTTCCTGATGGAAGTTTCAGAAATCATTCTACCTGATTGGAAGCCAACATAGTATCTTTGACTACTTATGACTTACCTAAGGGTTTCTAAACCTCTTTAACCTCAGCACTATTAACATTCTGGCTCGATAACTCCTTGTTGTGGCGCCATCCTGTATATTGTAGGATGCTAAGTGCCATCCCGTGCGTCTATCCAGTAGATGGGAATAGTACCTCTTCTCTTCAATCATGATGATTGGAAATGTCTCTGGGCATTTCCAAAGGCCCCCTGTGGAGAGAAAGAGCAGTGAAACTGCCCTCAGGCTGAGAACCACTGCTCTCACTTGATCATGGGCTCCTTGATTAAAAACTTGCTGGTGACAGACAGCAAGCCATCTTTCTCCCATGATTCTAAGTAATAAATTAGCCAAAGCCTACGACCCACAAAACATGCTCTAGTCAAAGTCATTTTGCTGCTCAGTTACAAGGCAAAAAAATCCTTGCCTCTAGAATAGATAGAATAATCTCGTGGCTTGTACCAAGAGATCAGACAGGATTTCTTTGTGGATGAACCTCTGCTGATAACCCAGGTCAGGTTATTAATCTGCTCAACCCAGCTAGCTAACACCTTAAGCCTGTTACTGTCAGTAAATGCCAGATAAAGTGTTTTATCAAAATGAGTGAGGTGGCTTTGTGCCCCTCCTCTTCAGTGGTAGAAGTTAATTGGGAATTCAATTCATAACTATCATTGGTTGAAAACTTCCCAAATGTATTGGGATGAAATGTGGCAAATCTGACTAAAGGAGAAAATGAGCTCTGTGCCTCTTCTGGCTCCAAGACATAAGTGATGTTAGACATGGAAGCAAGAGCAGATCCAGAGAGCCAGTTTTCCCTTCTCTGAGTTGACATGACTGCCAAAGGATGCCTGAATTCAGGGTTAATAGAATGGAGAGAGAACTGAATCCAGTTCATTTTCCAAAATAAATTCATATCATGCCGTGGATAGGTTTGGCAGAGACAAGGCGGTCAGAAACAGGAAAAGGATAAGAGAATAAAAGGCCATGATTGAGGATCAGCTAGGATGGAAGGATAGGATGATGTTATAGACTGAATGTTTGCATCCCCCTTCAAAAATGGTTATGTTGAAGCCCTAATCCCTGATATGATGGAATGTGGATATAGGGGCCTTTGGAGGTATTAGGTTTAGATGAGGTCATGAGAGTGGGGCCCTTAGGATGGAGTTAGTGTCCTTATAAGAAGAAAAGGAGAGCAGATTTATTTCTCTCTCCAACACATAAGGACACAGCAAATAGGTGACTATCTGCAAAGCAGGACAATAGCTCAAGAACCCAACCATGCTGGCACCCTGATCTTGAACTTTGCCAGCCTCCAGAACTGTGGGAAACAAAGGTCTATTGTTTAAGTCACCCAATATCTGGTATTTTGTTGTAGCAGCTTGAGCAGACTAAAATGAACAATGGAACCACATAACTTTTATCAGGAACTAGAGAGATACCAACATATCTGAGTCTTCTGGAGTGACCCTCACCATCAGCACCAATCATGAGACCTCTGGCTTTTTAATTAGTGTCTTGAATTTTATAAACATGAAAATAATGTGCTGTGTTGAAGACTAGATTCTCACTAGCTATATCAGTGTGGACAAGTCTCTTTCTTGTTTCCCTTTTTTGGTTTCAATATTAAAATGGAAAGATAATACCAGCCTTGGAAGAGCATCAGAAGAAGAGAATGAAATCCTAGGTATGAGATTCATAGGTATATGATAGGCACTCAGTAAACATAAATCTCTCCTTCTATCTAATCTCATCCTGATCAATTTAAAATTTAGGTCAAGCCTAAATTAGGGAGATTCAGCTAGTATGCGAATGTGAGTGAGGACACGTGATCATTTATACCCCATCTGGGTAATTACCAACCTAGCATACTTGAGTATGAAAAGTAATTCTCAGGGTCTCATTGTGGTAAATATCTGAAAGCATTGCTTGTGTAAATACATCCTCTCGCCCCATTCTTCTGGTAATCGCATCTCGTTTCTCCTTCGAGAAGTCTCCTTTTTTTTTTTTACTCTTAGTCTATGAGTTTCAGTGAGAGCTGAAAACAGTGTCGTACACACACACACACACACACACACACACATCTTATTCCAGGAAAGAACCCTCCCATGGGTCTGGGCAGTGGGTGTATTAATCATTACCCAAACCAGACCAGAATGAATTAACTGCCAGAATACGGTTCAGTCAGTTCAGTTCAGTTCAGTCACTCAAGTCATGTTGAACTCTTTGTGACCCATGGACTGCAGCATGCCAGGCTTCCCTGTCCATCACTAATTCCTGGAGCTTACTCAAACTCATGTCCATTGAGTTGGTTATTCCATCCAACCATCTCATCCTCTGCCATCCCCTTCTCCTTCTCCTATCAGCTATAATCTTTCCCAACATCAAGGTCTTTTCCAGTGAGTCAGTTCTTTGCATCAGGTGGACAAAATATTGGAGCTTCAGCCTCAGCATCAGTCCTTCCAATGAATATTCAGGACTGATTTCCTTTAGGATGGACTGGTTGGATCTCCTTGCAGTCCAAGGGATTCTCAAGACTCTTCTGCAACACCATAGTTCAAAAGCATCAGTTCTTCAGTGCTCAGCTTTCTTTATAGTCCAACTCTCACATCCATACATGATTAATGGGAAAACCATAACCTTGAATAAACGGACCTTTGTCAGCAAAGTAATGTCTCTGCTTTTTAATATGCTGTCTAGGTCGGTTATAGCTTTTCTTCCAAGGAGCAAGCTTTTAATTTCATGGTTGCAGTCACCATCTGCAGTCATTTTGGGGCCCCCAAAAATAAAGTCTCTCACTGTTTCCTTTGTTTCCCCATCTATTTGCCATGAAGTGATGGGACCGGATGCCATGATCTTAGTTTTCTGAGTGTTGAGCTTTAAGTCAACTTTTCACTCTCCTCTTTCACTTTCATCAAGAGGCTCTTTAGTTCCTCTTCCCTTCCTGCAATAAGGATGGTGTCATCTGCATATCTGAGGTTATTGATGTTTCTCCCGGCAGTCTTGATTCTAGCTTGTGCTTCATCTTGTGCTTCATCCAGCCTGGCATTTTGCATGATGCATTCTGCATATAAGTTAAATAAGCAGGGAGTCAATATACAGTCTTGATGTACTCCTTTACTGATTTAGAACCAGTCTGTTGTTCCATGTCCAGTTCTAACTATTACTTCTTGACCTGCATAGAGATTTCTCAGGAGGCAGGTACAGTGGTCTGTTATTCCCATCTCTTGAAGAAATTTCCACAGTTTGTTGTGATCCACACAGTCAAAGGCTTTGGCATGGCTTTGGCTTTCCCAGTTGAAGTTGAACAGTTCTTTGAAGACCTACGAGACCTTTTAGAACTAACACCTGAAAAAGATGTCCTTTCCATTATAGGGGACTGGAATGCAAAAGCAGGAAGTCCCTGTTACTTGGAGTAACAGGCAAATTTGGCCTTGGAGTACAGAATGAAGCAGGGCAAAGGCTAACAGCATTTTGCCAAGAGAACACACTGGCCATAGCAAACACCCTCTTCCAACAACACAAGAGATGACTCTACACGTAGACATCACCAGACGGTCAATACCAAAATCAGATTGATTATATTCTTTGCAGCCAAAGATGGAGAAGCTATGTACAGTCAGCAAAAACAAGACCGGGAGCTGACTGTGGCTCACATCATGAACTCCTTATTGCCAAATTCAGACTTAAATTGAAGAAAGTAGGAAAAACCACTAGACCATTCAAGTATGATCTAAATCAAATCCTGTAAATATACAGTGGAAGTGACAAATAGATTCAAGGGATTAGATCTGATAGACAGAGTGCTTGAAGAACTATGGCTGGAGGTTCATGACATTGTACAGGAGGCAGTGATCAAGACCATCCTCAAGAAAAAGAAATGCAAAAAGGCAAAATGGTTGTCTGAGGAGGCCTTACAAATAGCTGAGAAAAGAATACTGTTAGAACTCATAAAAATGGGAGCAATTTATTTCTGCTGCAATTGCCGACAGTGTAGTATGGACCTGTATTTCTCAGGGGTCACCATGATGTGAAAGCTAATATAAAACTTAAAAGTCATCACAGAAGAAAGCAAAGCTGAGAGAAGGCAATGAGTCCCCTGGATCCAAGTGTTCCTGAAGGTAGCTGCTCCCTTGACCTTCCAGGGAACCAGCTTATATTTAGGCCAGAATGAATTCATTGTCTCTCTCTCACTACATAATCATTCCTGATAAATATCCCTCCTACAGGCATTTCAGGGCACAGGCTAACAGAATTTTTCCAAGAGAACACACTGATCATAGCAAACACCCTCTTCAAACAACACAAGAGAAGACTCTACACGTGGACGTCACCAGATGGTCAATACCAAAATCAGACTGATTATATTCTTTGCAGCCAAAGATGGAGAAGCTCTATACAGTCAGCAAAAACATACTGGGAGCTGATTGTGGCTCAGATCATGAACTCCTTATTGCCAAATTCAGACTTAAATTGAAGAAAGTAGGGAAAATCACTAGACTATTCAGGTATTACCTAAGTCAAACCACTTAAGATTATACAGAGGAAGTGACAAATAGATTCAAGGGATTAGATCTGATAGACAGACTGCCTGAAGAACTATGGACAGAGGTTCATGACAGTGATCAAGAACATCCCCAAGAAAAAGAAATGCAAAAAGGCAAAATGGTTGACTAAGGAGGCCTTACAAATAGCTGCAGAAAGAAGAGAAGTGAAAGGCAAAGGAGAAAAGGAAAGATATACCCATTGGAATGCCAATTCCAAAGAATAGCAAGGAGATATAAGGCCTTCCTCAGTGATGAATGCAAAGAAACAGAGGGAAAAAAATAGAATGGGGAAGACTCTTCAAGAAATTTAGAGATACCAAGGGACTATTTCATCCAAAGATGAGCACCATAAAGGACAGAAATGATATGGACCTAACAGAAGCAGAAGACATTAAGAAGAGGTGGCAAGTAGGTTCTTTGCATCAGGTGGCCAAAATATTGGAACTCCAACTTCAGTGTCAGTCCTTGCAGTGAATATTCAGAGTTGATTTCCTTTAGCACTGCCTGGTTTGATCTTTTTGCTGTCCAAAATGAGCATAGATATTTACAAACCAGCAATATCTGAGTCCATGATTGGCATACCAAGCTAGCCTTTCATGTCTATAATCAGTGTCTACCTTTTCATGAGTGGGTGTCCTTCTCCATGAATTATATAAGAAGAAGACTACTGTGCTGCTGCTGCTGCTGAGTTGCTTCAGTCGTGTCCGACTCTGTGCAACCCCATAGACGGCAGCCCCCCCTGGCTACCCCGTCCCTGGGATTCTTCAGGCAAGAATACTAGAGTATTGCCTAGAAGGTTGCCATTTCCTTCTCCAATGCATGAAATGAAAAGTGAAAGTGAAGTTGCTCAGTCATGTCCGACTCCTAGCCACCCCATGGTCTGTAGCCTACCAGGCTCCTCTGTCCATGGAATTTTCCAGGCAAGAGTACTGGAGTGGATTGCCATTGCCTTCTCCAGACTACTGTGCTATTTTGGCAATATTTCTTAGGTACAACTTTTATTAATTTCTCTACATTAAGTCAAAGAATATTTCCAGAGTGAGTGACTATCCATCAAAAGGTCTAGACTAGAAGAAGGAAAGAATTTAAAGACAGACATGATTAAGATGCCTCCAGAATTGTCTGCTTGTGTAACTCCAGCAGCATTCTTACTTTATTAATTCTGTGTCAGCAGGAACATAATGAAAAGAGTTTGCTTTTTGAAATGAAAATATAAAGTAGATTTGATCATTAGACATGTTCTTTTTCCTTAACACTAACTAATCCTGAAATCACTAACCTGGAGAGGAATCTACCTTGTGTCTGGAAACCAGAGACTACAGTTTCTAAGGGCACTGGCTCTCTCTCCCTATAAATCCCTTTCTGGTTTTTCCAGGGCTTCTTCTAAAGGTTTCAAAGCTAACTCTGTTCCTTCTTCCTAGATAATTGGGAATGTAGGACTGAGGCTACCAACAACCTATGTCGCTTGAAACACGTATGTTCCAAGTTCAAGAAACAACAACCATAAGCAGATTAAGGTGCCTCAGTGTCCCATTTCCACATCCCAAGAGACTCTGATGGCCAAACCTGGGCCAGGCATTCACCTTATCCAGAGGGTGGATAATATCCAATCACCTTATCCAGAGGGTGACACCAGGAAGTACAGACATTGTCATTAATAACCACAGGGTTATGTTAGAAGTAATGCCAAATCACAGATGGTAGCTTTTCAAAAGCCATCTCTGTCATTCCATATTCAAAGTCCCCATTCCTTTCTGTGCTCCTCCACTCCAGTGCCATCCTCAGCTAATTACGCTTGTGGCACCTGCTCCCAAATCCTAGCCTGGAGAAAGCTTGTTTCCCTTTAAGAGGAGCTTAGCCAAATGGTGCTTTTCCCAATGCAGATTTTATACAAACAGGCCCTGAAATTTAAAAGGACTCTTTAAACCCCATTAAATAACATAGTTCCTTAGCAGGAATATCTCCTGGGACCGGATGTCTACTATTCAAATGCCATGTTATGACAAGCATGACAGACTTGATGGGGATCTGTTCTGACTCATGACATCCCTTAAATTAGGTTAGGTAGAATGTGTGCAGGCATTCTAGGAAAATCTCCTCGGGGCCCCAGCCCTATTATTTTTGTTAATAGCTCTGAATTATGACTGCCTTCTCCTAGGGCCAATAAACCCTCTTTCCATACTGGCTACATCATGGAATGTTTTTATTACCTGATACCTTACTAGCAAAGCCAGTTGGGCTGCCACACATTAAATACTAATTTACTGTTGTATTTCTTCTCCTCTCTCTCTCTCTTCTTCCAATAGGCCAGAATCAGCTTGCCCCACCTAAACTTTAACTTCTGCAAATGTTACAAGGGGCCCTCTAAACTTCACTAAAGAAAAGAGTGCTGGGATGCCTTCTGCCGCAAACTTGAATTGCAGTTGCCATTTCTTTGGGGGCAAAGGCTCAACTTGCCAGGGATCATTATTGGTTACATTGCTCTGGGATCCAATTTAGTGCATCCTGTCCACATACCACTGCAATGTTAATCTACCTACTTATATGATCTTCCAGGAAATTTGAAGCAGAACTTGTCCAGTTATAAGTCATCAGGACTGAGTTTCTGTCTGTCTCTTAGTTCTGCCTTCCTGTCGGGCAGCTTTGTCAAGACACCAGAGAGCTGCAGTGTTACATGCTCCCAGCTTCAAGCCAGTGGAAGGCAAGAGTCAAATTTCCAGTAGAGCCAAAAATAAAAAATCCCAGAATTTCTATTGATTTAGTTTCAGTCATCATGATCATGAGGATAAGATGCTCATTGGTCAAGTCCACTTCCTCAGTCTGCCCTTGGACCTTCTACTCACTGGAGACCTGGAGCATGCCTCTCCCACCACCCCCACTACCTCAGTTTGGACAACTTAAAATGTCTCCAGACATTGCCAAGTATGTCCCAGGGAGCAAAAGGGACCTACGTTTGAAATTATTGGCCTAGTCAACCTAGTTGAGTGGCCAACCTCTCCTTGGTTTGCTACAAAATAGCCATTCAGAATCCTGGACCTAACTCTGGCTCATCAGCCTTCCTGGAAGCATCACTTAGAAGGAATCATTGTGTGTAAGAACCAACCAGATTCTCAGGGCCCACCTCCAGAGACCATAACTTTAGTAATCATGTGTGGAGTCCTTGAATTTGCAGTTTTTACAGGATCTTTGAGACCTAATTCCCAGTTCCATAGAGTACTCTTGGTCATTTTACTGAGCATGTACTATGCTAAGAATTGCTCTAGATGCTGGAAATATCACTTCCTTCAGTGAGCTTTAATTCTAGTGGGAGAGACAGGCAATAAACATAATAAATAAGTAAATTATATAGTATAAAGAAATGTGGTAAGTGACATGGGAAAACACCAAACGTAAATGGGGAGGGGGTAGTGGTAGAGTGGGAATCCCAGGAGAGGAGATAGCAGGGTAGACCAGGTGACATGGAAGTAACATGTGAGCTGGCACCCCGAGAACTGGAGGAAAATTACTCCAGCATGCATCTAAGGGAAGAGCAGATTAGGACAAGGGCAGCCAGTGCAAAGGCCCTGAGGTGAGTGTGTGCCTGATTTCAAATATCAAGGAGATGACATGGTTGAAGCAGAATGAGCAAGAGACAGAGGATGAGGGGATAAAAGTTAAGAGTAGATGTGGGGGTGAGGTGGGAAGAATATCACAATGAATCTTGCATAAAGTTATGTGGACTCCATACAATGAGAAGTGATAAAAGAAATTTTCACATATTGCAATGTAAGGAAGTCATTCTGGCTTATACATGAGTTAACTTAAATTTTATGCTAATTAAAAGAGCCTGCTTGTGGCCCATCAAACATACATTATACATCTACTTTAATTATAAGAGAAAAGGACATATTGACCAAAAGTAAAGAACATCCATGTTAAAAAGTAACGATTAAATGCCTCTCTTCCTGGGACACCAGTACTGGTATTCCTTTGATGATAGGAGTCCCTTTCTCAGATGCCATGGCCATACTGACTTGATGTATACATGCAGATCTGTTTGTTGTTTTTTTTTTAACTTTGAAGAAATGTAACCCTGATTGTTTAATATTATTTGTTCCGACAAAATGTAAAACCACCAGCTTCTTGGGAGTAGTTTCTCAGAGTCATCTGGAAAGCGGCCTTCCAGCCTACTCTGCAGTTGTTATTAAGTGGCTCAGTCACGTCCAGCTCTTTGTGACCCCATGGACTGCAGCATGCCAGGCTTCCCTGTCTTTCACCATCTCCTGGAGTTTTCCCAAACTCATGTCCACTGAGTTGGTGATGGCATTGAACCATCTCATCCTCTGTTACCCTCTTCTCCTCCTGCCCTCAGTCTTTCGCAGCATCAGGGAAAGTCGACTGTTTGCATCAGGTGACCAAAGTATTGGAGCTTCAGCATCAGTCCTTCCAATGAATATTCAGGGTTGATTTCCTTTAGGATGGACTGGTTTGATCTCCTTGCTGTCCAAGGGCCTCTCAGGAGTCTTCTCTAGCAACACAATTCAGAAGCATCAATTCTTCAGTGCTCAGCCTTCTTTATGGTCTAATTCTCACATCTGTATATGACTAATAGAAAAACAATAGCTTTGACTATACAGTAGTTTGGCTCAAATAACACTCTTTTCTGGTCTTATTATTGATTTTGTTAGGTACCTAGAATGGGAAAAAGGAGTCCAGAATGGCAGTGGCTAAAAGACAAAGAAGGGAAAAGCCCACGAAAATAGAACAAAGGAAGGTCCAAGAACCAGAGTAGGAGAGCTTCATGTGAAACAAACAGCCCTCCTGGCTAGCCCAGTTTACAGAGGGCAGGCTCAGAGGGAGGAGAACAAAACATACAAAAAGAGGAGCAAAATTTGAGCCACTGGCTTCTGTTCACATCTTTTGGGTTGGCCCGCCCTCATGCCTCAAGGATGTATTTTCCTTTGCTTGCCAAATAAAACTGAGCTGTAACACTAAGCTGCAACACTGGTCCATTCATCGCTTCAAATTTTTGCTGCAGTGAGAACGGAGGAAATTACAAACTCCCTGGACAATTGTGTGTTGACTGTTTTCATGGACAGAAACTATGAACGTGTTTTGAGCAGAGATGGGCCATGATCTGACTTATGTCACGTTGCAGGGTTTGAAATATTTTTTTATGGGGAAAAGCCAGACTAGTGAAGAGGTTATGAGACAGAAGAACAAGAAATTCATTGGTGACATCACTGAGAATGCGTTCAGCGCAGTGGCCTGGGCAAAAGCCCGGAGAGACTGGTTGAACCTTTCAGAGCCAAAGGGCTCATGTGATGGGTGTTTGCATTAACAAGTCTTAGAGCAGTTTTGCTCAAGTGGACCCAAAAAGTGAAGCTCCAGAGGGAAGGAGCAATGGGATCCAGGGAGACTTTTAGGGTGGGAAGGACATCGGTGGTTTTATGCAGCTGGGAGCAATCTAAGAAGAAACAGGCGCTCTGATGACGTAGGAGGAGAGAGTCGCGAGCTGCTGAGCGCGTTTGTGAGCGTGAGAGCAAGCAGAGCATGAGAGCACACCGCTGGTGTGCGTGAGGGAGGTGTGGCCTTGGGACAAAACTGTGGTCTGCTTGCCAACCGTGATGACAAGAAGACGATGAAGGTGAGTCAGTGTTGCGGTGGAAGTTACCGCAGACCTGGGAGTTCTCTTGTTAACTCTTTAATCTTCTCAAAGACGGAAATGCCATGATCCTCAGCTAAGAATGATGAATGAGCAGGAGACGTTAGAATCGGAAAAGGGAAGAGATGTCAGAAAACAATTGGGAGACAGAGCTGATGTGGTCCTAGTGCCAGGAGTGCAGTTCACACCTGAAGAAGGGTCAAGGAATAGGAAAATGAGGGAGTCACTTTCTGCCGCGTTATGTTGACTGGAGGCTGGGGACAGGTAACTTCTTCGGCACTGGGCATTGGTTTTAGAAATGTTTTCAAGATACACCAAGGAATTCATTGAGTCTTAACAGAGTATGGAGGAGAGGGCAAACCCTGGCAGGCAGAACTGGAATTGGGAGACACATGAAAAAAAAAATCTTGCTGGACTATCATGTCTAAGTTTGATATTGGCATTGAGTAGTTCTTAATCCTCAGGTGTGTAAGTGTTTTCTTTCTTGCCCTCTCATCATCAGGATTTTTTCCAGGTGGGGGCAGGGAGAAACTGTGAGGAGGTATCTGAAAGCCATTAAACCTCTTCAGAGAACAGCTGCTATAAACCACCAGGTGCTGTTGCAACATTAAACCAGCAGTGTTGGGAAAACGTGTTGTTTACAGTGAGGATGCTTGTAATCTTCTGGTCACTGTGTGTTGAATAATAGATAGGTGACTATCCCTTCAGCAAAGAAAATAAGATGGAAATGCATTTTTCTAGAGTTATGCATTTTCCAGAGAAGGGCTGAGCCATCAGCCCCTCAACATCAGCCTTACATAAAGGAAGGCCCTTCAGGATCAATTAAGTTCACTTGTTGACTCATCCTATTAAAATGCCTCCAGGCCTCTAGGAAAAGATGAGCCCAAAATGCACCCTCATCAAAGAGAAAAACTGATGGATGAAAATAGATCAGCCAGCCAAACTGGGTCTGAGAGGCAAGATTAGAGATTGGAAGGACTTAATTTGAAAATCACATGATATTGATGCTGAAAAGGAGCTGACTATATCTTTCCATATGTTCCCTTATGTCTTTAAAAAAAATACTTTTCTTCCTTCATGCCTTACAATGTATGTATCCAAATAGCTTTGTTTCTTCCAAAGTAGTTGCTTTTGCAGCTTAGCACTTATCCTAGTGCTGTTCATATGAGCCTCTTTTGATAACCTATGTGGAATCATTTTGCACCTCCCAGCATCCTAGTATATCTCCTTCCAGAGGGATTTACTTTCTAGAAACCACCAGGTGTTCTGAGTCAAGGGCTAACAAAAAACATGGCGGATAGGAAAACTGAAATTTCAAAGAGACCTCGTTTTCTAGTGCAGTGTAAATTAAATCTACAATTTGCAAAGTTGATATAAGATGTAAAAAGACACTAGTATATAATTGTAGCCACTTATATCCGAATTTCCCCTTAATTAGAAATAGCTTTATATCATTTTTTCTGCTTATGGCTTAAAATGTATACAGAAAACATACAGATCAAGTGTAATCTCACTGCCAAGAGGTACCTGTGATTTATGTTTTTGCGTCTATCTTTTAAAATTTTTCTTTCTTCAAACAGTTCAAAATGAATACTTTTCTTTTGTAAATGGGATTATGATAATAATTTAGCTTGTCATTTATGTCAAATGTGTGCCATTCTCTGTCAGATATAGAACTAGACATTTTTAATGGCTGCATGTTGTTGTATAGAGGATTCAAAGTGTAACCAGCACCCTCCTGATGGACACTTAAGTGGTATTCAAAGTGTTGCTATTATAAACATTACCAGGAATGTTGCTGTCATTCCCAATTCTGTTATTTACAAACAGGCCTTAACCTGTCCTGCCTATTCACTCATCCTCTCTCAGGCTTTCTTCTTGAGGGAATATGTTTTTGAAGAATGTCTGATTTATGGAGTGTCCATAGTCATCATTTTTTAATCTCAAAGTTCAAATTAAAATGGTCCCTCTGTGGCCAGCCTTGGTGTGGATAGTGGCAGTTCTCATCCCAGTGAGGGGACATCTCATGTTCTCTTGACCAGGAGAAGACAAATTGTGTTTAAAAAAAGAAAAAGTTTGCCTGAGTCACAGTTCTGGCCATCTGACTGGCCATTTGAACACGTGTCACTGTGCAATGCCATGCTCTCCAGGCTCACTTGATATGGTGAGAGAATTCGTCTGAGAAAAAAAATAGAGGAAATGGCTTATACATCGTCTCATCTGTCCTCTGCCTTCTGTAATGAGATGACCAGGTTCCAGGAAGGTGAAGTCCCCCAGTCACTGTGTGTGGCAGACCTCAAAGAACTGGAGATCCAGGCTCACGCCTTGGTTAGGCGCCCTGGATCCCTGGTTACAGCGTTCTCTGAGCACAAGTGGTCAAAGGCTAAGACTCCATTTTGGAAAACAGTTCCAATATTTAACTCACTGGATTATTTAAAGACTATGGTATACAGTGACTTCCGGATAGTTTTTGTTGGCTTGTTTCCGGAAATAGTGGGAGGTGGTAGCAACTGTAGAGGGGCAGTTATTGTTACCGTTGTGACTGACGCTGTGGTGACCGTGCAATAGTGATCGCGCTTGTTGCCGTTGTATAGTCACGGCAGCTGTAGAGAAGTGTAGAGGGCTAGCAGCAGTTCTTGTAAGAGAAATAGGCATTGTTTGCGGCTGTTGTTGACACGTGGCTGCTGTTGATGTTTTTGTTATAGGAGTAGCTGCCGTTGCGGTATAATGTGGGTAGAACTCAGGCTAGCTTCTCTACTGTTTCTTTCATTTTACCTGTCTTACTAAGGTTTCCAATTCATTATTTTGAACCCGACGTTAAAGGCAGAATTCTGAGATCGGGGTCCACTGTGCTTCTATGGGGATACCAGTCCTCATTTAGTTCTCTGATGGAGGAGAGCCATCACACCTGCTTGTAGTTCACATCACATCCTCAGTTGTCAGGTGCCCCGGATCCCAGAGAAACTCACGTGTGTTTGAAGCTGTTGTAGTGGCCGTATGTTTAAAGAATGAAGTGAAAATGATGTTTATGACACTAATTTTTTCTTCTTCACCTTTTCTATTTGCTTTGTTGACAAAGTGGATTCCTTAGACAAAGTGTGTGTGGCTTTAAATTTTTAAAGGGAAAGGAGGAGAAAAAAGTGGCCATAGGCAGACAATCAATTATAATTCTCAAAAATAAAACAAGTGGATCACATCTGAGGTTACATTGTCAAGTCTTGTGTATGGATTTATTTATTGACTCCCCACTGATTAAAAAAGGAAAAACACTGATGTAACTTGTTTTAATTAAGGGCTAGACATCCACTTGAGATGCTCAAAACCAAATTATATTTTTTTCTTAACCGTACTCAGATAACCATTCCAAAGGAGAAAATAATTACCTAACCTTCTAAGAAAGCTTGCAGAACTACCATACAACGATTTTAGCTTGAAATATTCACATCCAAGCTTCCTCCAATTCATCTGCAGTGATTCAGCATCCAAAATGGCTGTAAGCAGTGACGTCAGTGTGTGTTTACTGTTCATTGTGTGCCACATATTGTGCTAGCAAGCTTTCCTTATGCTATGCCTCAGTCCAGAACAATGATTTTAATCTGGGCGTGATTTGGCCCCCAAGAGATACATGGTGGTATTTTTGGTTGTCACAACTGGAATGAGTGCTCTGGCATCTCATAGAAAGGGATCAGGGATGCTGCTGAACATTCTATCAACAAGAAATTGCACTAGCTTTTAACCATTTACAAAAAAAAAATTTAAACTATTGAAAATTCAAAAACAATGCAGCGCATCTATTGTGTGCCATATTAACATTCTTAATAATACAATGAAATATAAAAATGATATGGAATAGTTGAAAATTAAAAAGAAACGAAATAAACAAAATCTAATTTACTTTCATTCCTCCAAGCTTCCTAGATGTGTTTTAGTTTTTGATTGAAGGACATTGCTGTACAATGTTTTGTTGGTTTCTGCTCTACCACACCGTGAGTCAGCCACAAGCTTACATACATCCCCTCCCTCTTGAACCTCCCTCCCACCTTTCACCGCAACCTACCCCTCTAGGTTGTGAAAGGGCACCAGTTTGAACACCCTGTGTTATACAGCACAAAAACTTCTGACTTGCTTTTTTACAGGTGGTAATGTAGGTTTCACTGCTACCTTCTCAATCCGTCGCACCCTCTCATTCCCCCACTGTGTCCATAAATCTGTTCTCTACCTCTGCATCTCTATTCTGCCCTGTGACTAGGTTCATCAGTACCATTTTTCTAGATTCCATATATATGCATTATTATACAATATTTGTTTTCCTCTCTTTGACCTAATTCACTCTGTATAACAGGCTCTAAGTCCATACACCTCACTAGAACTGACTCAAATGTGTTCCTTTCATGGCTGAGTAATATTTCATTGTATTTATATGCCACAACTTCTTTACCCATTCGTCTATTGATAGACATCTACGTTGTTTCCATGGCCTAGCTATTGTAAATAGTGTTGCAACAAACGTTGGGATACATGTGTCTTTTTCAGTTATGCTTTTCTCAGGGTGTATGCCCAGTAGTGGGATTCCTGGCTCATATGATAGATTTGTTCCAAGTTTTCAAAGAAATCTCCATACTGTTCTCCATAGCGGTTGTATAAGTTAACATTCACACCAACTGTGCAAGAGGGTGCCTTTTCCTCCACACCCTCTCCAGCATTTATTGTTTGTAGGTTTTTTGATGGTGGCCCTTCAGACCCATGTGAGGTGATACCTCATTGTAGTTTTGATTTGCATTTTCTCTGATAATGAGCAACATTGCACATATTTGCATGTGTTTGTTGGCCATCTGCATGTCTTCTTTGGTGAAATGTCTGTTGAGGTCTTCTCTGCTTTTTTTGATTGGGTTGTTTGTTCATCTGATATTGAGCTTCATAAACTGCTTGTATATTTTGGAGATTAATCCTTTGCCAATTGCTTCATTTGCAAGTATTTTATCCCCTTCTGAGGGTTGTCTTTTCACTAGATGTTGTTCTTAATCAATTTTGCTATTAGAGTGTAGGTGATTTACATTGTTCTGTTTTTTATAGCAGAGTGAGTCAGTGAGTCACTTATACATCTACATGTATCCATTCTTTTTAGATTCTGTTTCCATATAGGTCCTTACAGAATACTGAGTAGAGTTTCACTGCTATACAAATGGTTATTATTAGTTATCTGTTTTACAATATGTATAGTAGTGTATACATATCAATCCCAATTTATCTTTCCCCCTCTCCACCTAGGTAATCATATATTTGTTTTCTACATATGTGATTAAGTTTATGTTTTATAAATAGGTTCATTTGTACCACTATTTAGATTACAAATAAAAAAAATGATATATGATATTTGTCATTCTCTGTCTGACTTCACTCAGTATGACAATAATAGATTCATCCATGTTGTTGCAAAAGGCATTATTTCATTCTTTTTATGGCTTTCTGAGTAAGCTCTAAGGCTAATAGAGTTTTGCCAAGAGAACACACAGGTCATAGCAAACACCCTCTTCCAACAACACAAGACTCTACACATGGACATCACCAGACAGTCAATACCAAAATCAGAATGATTATATTCTTTGCAGCCAAAGATGGAGAAGCTCTATACAGTCAGCAAAACCAAGACTCGGAGCTGACTGTGGCTCAGATCATGTCTGAATTGCCAAATTCAGACTTAAATTGAAGAAAGTAGGGAAAACCACTAGATCATTCAGGTATGATCTAAATCAAATCCCTTACAATTATACAGTGGAAGTGACAAATAGATTCAAGGGATTAGACCTGATAGAATGCTTGAAGAACTATGGGTGGAGGTTCATGACATTGTACAGGAGGCAGTGATCAAGACCATCCTCAAGAAAAAGAAAGGCAAAATGGTTGCCTGAGGAGGCCTTACAAAGAGCTGTGAAAAGAAGAGAAGCAAAAGGCAAGGAAGAGACAGAAAGATGTACCCATTTGAATGCAGAGTTCCAAAGAATAGCAAGGAGAGATAAGAAAGCCTTCCTCAGTGATCATTGAAGAGAAATAGAGGAAAACAATAGAATGGGAAAGACTAGAGGTCTCTTCAAGAAAATTAGAGTTGCCAAGGGGACATTTCATGCAAAGATGGGCTCGATAAAGGACAGAAATGGTATGGACTTGACAGAAGCAGAAGGTATTAAGAAGAGGTGGCAAGAATACACAGAAGAGCTGTACAAAAAAGATCTCCATGACCCAGGTAACCACAATGGTGTGATCACTCACCTAGAGCCAGACATCCTGGAATGTGAAGTCAAGTGGGCATCACTTCAAACCAAGCTAGTGGAGGTGATGGAACTCCAGTTGAGCGATTTCAAATCCTAAAAGATGATCCTGTGAAAGTGCTGCACTCAATATGCCAGCAAATTTGGACAATTCAGCAGTGGCCACAGCACTGGAAAAAGTCAGTTTTCATTCCAGTCCCAAAGAAAACACAGTGCCAAAGAATGCTCAAACTACCACACAATTTCACTCATCTCACACACTAGCAAAGTAATGCTCAAAATTCTCAAGCTAGGCTTTAACAGTATGTGAAGCACGAACTTCCAGATGTTCAAGCTGGTTTTAGAAAAGGCAGAGGAACCAGACGTCAAATTTCCAACATCTCTTGGATCATCAAAAAAGCAAGAGAGTTCCAGAAAAACATCAGCTTCTGCCTTATTGACTAGGCCAAAACTTTGACTCTGTTTATCACAACAAACTCAGGAAAATTCTTGAAAAGATGGGAATACTGGACCACCTTACCTGCCTCCTGAGAAATCTCTGTGCAGGTCAAGAAGCAACAGTTAGAACTGGACATGAAACAAGAGACTGGTTCCAAATCAGTAAAGGAGTACATCAAGGCTATATTTTGTCACCCTGCTTATTTACCTTATATGCGGAATACATCTTGCAAAATGCTGGGCTGGATGAAGCACAAGCTGGAATCAAGATTGCCGGGAGAAATATCAATAACCTCAGATATGCAGATAACACCACCTTTATGGCAGAAAGTGAAGAAGAACTAAAAAGCCTCTTGATGAAAGTGAAAGAGGAGAGTGAAAAAGTTGGCTTAAAAGTCAATATTCAGAAAACTAAGATCATGGTAATCTGGTCCCATCACTTCATGGCAAATAGATGGGGAAACAATGGAAACAGTGACACACCTTATTTTGGGGGGCTCCAAATGACTGCAGATGGTGACTGCAACCATGAAATTGAAAGACAGCTGCTCTCTGAAAGAAAAGTTATGACCAACGTAGACAGCATATATTGAAAAGCAGAGACATTACTTTGCCAACAAAGGTCCTTCTAGTCAAAGCTATGGTTTTTCCAGTAGTCATGTATGGATGTGAGAGTTGGACTATAAAGAAAGGTGAGCAGTGAAGAACTCATGTTTTTGAACTGTGGTGTTGCAGAAGACTCTTGAGAGTCCCTTGGACTGCAAGGAGATCCAACCAGTCCATCCTAAAGGAAATCAGTTCTGAATATTCATTGGAAGGACTGATGCTGAACCTGAAATTCTAATACTTTGTCACCTGATGCGAGAAACTGCCTCATTCGAAAATACCCTGATGCTGGGAATGATTTATGGTTGGGGGTGAAGGGGATGACAGAGGATGAGATGGTTGGATGGCATCACCAACTCAATGGACATGAGTTTGAGTAAGCTCCGGCAGTTCATGATAGACAGGGAAGCCTGTCATACTGAAGTCCATGGGGTCACAAAGAGTCGGACATGACTGAGCAACTGAACTGAACTAAATATTGCATTGTACCACATCTTCTTTATTCACTCCTCTGTCAATAGACATATAGCTTGCTTTCATGTCCTAGCTATTGTAAATAGTGCTGCAGTTAATATTTGGTTGCATGTATCCTTTCAGATTATCATTTTTAAGATATATGCCCAGGAATGGTATTGCTAGATGACATGGTAGATCTACTTTTAGTTTTTTAGGAGTGCACATTTTTTCATAGTGACTACGACAATTTGCATTCCCACCAACAGTGCAGGAGGATTCCCTTCTCTCCATACCCTCTCCAGCATTTTTTTGTTTGTAGATCTTCTGATAATGGCCATTGTAACCAGTATGAGGAATGATACCTTATTGTAGGTTTTTTGCATTTCTCTAAATAATTAGTGATGTTGAGCATCTCTTCATGTGTCTGTTGGCCATATGTATGTCTTCTGTGGAGAAACATCTATTTAGATCTTCTACCCCTACATGTTAAATTATTTAACACACCCAACAACCCTTTGGAGGAAATGCTCTCATATTAATACTAATTTCAGATAAGCAGCACTGAGATCCAGGAACCGTCCTTCAGCAAAGCTGAGTTTGCCCAGGGTTGCATGGCTAGGATATGGCAAAGTAAAGACTCAGTATTCACACAGAGACTTGAGTGGTGACACTTGCCGATGTCAGTATGCCCCACCCAATCCCCTTGGCCCCTTCCTTCTCTCCCTTATCCAGCTGTTCACATCTCCTCTCCATCTCAGCAACAACCCACCCAGAGGCCCCTGCCCAGCCTTGAACCAGCTACCCATGATGAACAACCCAGAGTCAGGATTTTTATCTAAATAATAGACTTTCAATCTGTTTGTTGTAGGTAGAGATACATTAATATTTCTAAATTTTCAGGGGAAAAATTGCTGCTCAGAGCTAGTTCTAAATGTAAGAAATCACATAAATATCAGAGAGAGTGCCCCAAATTGTACTTCAAATACATTCCCCCAAGTAATTCTAATATTCATGAAGTTTGAGACCCCGTTTTCTAGAAGAGAGGATCATATATTCTGGTAAATTACAGTGTAATGAGTCACATGTTAAAACAGACAAACATGCCTATCTAAATTCTATTTAGCTTTCAAAGCTGAAGTCTTTGCACTCTATGAAATTCATAAATTTTTGGCTGCCCAGTATGCAATGATCTCAAAAATACTCATAAAATGTAATTGTTCTCTGATTGTTTCTGAGTATCAGGTTGTTCTTTTTCTGACTATCTGGAGTCCCTTTGAGGGTCATGGTCTTGTATCCCCTGGAGTGAATTGGCTAATACACTGAAAGTTCAGTCGACCGGTGATTGTGGACTGATTGGCTATTAAATGAAGTAAGTTTTATTCCTTATTGAAGTACAGGGAAGGAAAAATCAAGATATAAACTAATGAAAGGAAAAAGAAAAATTGAGTTGGCCAAAGCTTCATTCCATAACATCTTATGGAAAAAAACTCGAATATCTTTTTGGTAACCCCAATACTTCCTAAACACCGAGATCAATTGATGTCCATCAGGAGATGAGTCTACCTGGCCCAATTGCCTCAAGCTTAGCCCAATCCTAACATTTCTGAAGCTCGTTTACTGGAGTAGATTGATCTCCCTTTGAGAGTTTGCCAAAGAAAAATTAGCAGAGCCAATCACCAATTTATTGCAGACTTTGCTGACATGACCATCAAAATAGAAACTGATGACGTGTCATGAGTCTGAGGATAGGAACAGAGACCAAGGGAAGATGCTTCCATGTCCTGAGATCCCAGCAAGTACTTGGGATTTGTCAGTGATACGGTAGTAGCTGCAGGCCCACTTCTGGACGTAAGTCAGGGCAGACACAGCATCTTGGGCCGTTAGGACAGCTAGTGTCTAAGCTTATGTCTGCGTATACATGTGTTTAATGTGTTAGCAGTCTGCAAGGCCCGTGTCACGTAGAGGACAGTATAGATAACAGGATGATTGTCTGCCATCCTATAGAAAAATTCTTGCCAAGGAAAGAACATACCTTGTGTAAAGAGAGAATCGTACAGATCTTCATGGCTCCTACCTATCTGATTAGAGTTCTGACACGGGGGGGGGGGGGGGAAACTTGAATTGTTTACAGTTACCACCATTTGCAAAGAGCAGTATGACAGTGATCAAGTTGCTTGTTTTCTTTTTCCCCCACAGTAACACTTTCAATAAGCAATTAGGCAATAATTCGCTTATCTGATCCATTCAGAGAGATAATCCACTCAGTACAGCACAGAAATGAATTTTGGAAGGTAGACTATGAATACCAATGGTTAACAAAAAAATAGAGATGTTCTACTTGAGAATAATACAGTATTTTACAATGTTTTAATTTTTGGCCTATTGCATAAGCAACCCCAAAGCAGTCTTGGACTGTATTAAACCATCAACACCAACCAGTTCCACCCCCCAGCCCATTACATAAGATTTAAGCACAAAATATGCAAATAGTATGCAAATTTTAAAATTGTGGGTATGTTCACCTGCAAGTAAAGACTCCAACCAGTTACCAGTTTGTATTTTGTGAACTGCCTACAGCTACAGTTCCCAGAACTGATGAGATGTTCAGACACTGATACCGTTTTTCTCATAATAATGAGGTAAAAAATGGGAAAAAATACAAAGCTTTTACTACAAATTTTCTTTCCAGCCATTTTTTCAGGTTTTGAAATGTTTTTTTAGAAGATAGCCAGCTACAGTCTGTGTTTGGGGAAAGGTTGGATAAGTTTTCTATGGCAAATTCATGCTACATTTTCCCACTTTTTGTTCATTGCAGCACCCAAATATCAGCACTTTTGTCAGTATGTGGCTAGTAAATCCTGAAGTGTTAGTTGCTTAGTCAAGTCTGACTCTTTGCTACCCCAATGACTAGCCCACCAGACGCCTCTGTCCATGTGATTTCCCAGGCAGGAAGACTGGAGTGGGTAGCCATTCCCTTCTCCAAGAGGCCCGGTAAATCAGGAGGAAGGACAAACTGAGAAAATGATTCCATTCAGTATTTTATTATTGGCAGTGATCTTTAGGACCAAATACATGAGCTCTGTTAGGGGTAATTCTTCAAATGGCTGCAATGAATGGTAGCTCAGGGTGAACAGTTAGGAGAGAGCATGACGCATGACTCAGCAGGCAAAGTCACAGAAGAGAAACTGACTTGGACGTCGTCTAGGGCCCCTAAACATGACCTCAAAGTAGAGATTTTGCTAATGAGATAAAACCAACCCCCCCCCTCAAAGAAAAACGTAGTCCTTTTGGGCATACTTTGGGTTTTGCTGACAAATGTTTATTTCAGTTTTCCAGGCACTTCCCAGATATCTGTGCCAGTATATTGCATAAAATCTGTCTCGAAACCCTCAGGTACATGAGTGCGTCTTCTTGAGGCTCCTTCTAAGCCAGTGAGAGCTCAGACTGACGTAACTAAGACACAGGAGAAGGACTTAGTCTTTCCATGCAGAAAGGAGAATTGCGCTGTTTCTCTCAAGCTTATCAAGAAAAATTCCCTCACTTCATCTTTGACCTCATGATATTTCTCAGTTTTACTGCATTTCCTTATTTGCTGTTTATACTCAGGAGATTCCAAGCAATCACTGAGTAGCTGTCAAATGGGAGGATATGAAACCTTCAAAATTACTATCTAGGGGCTAAAATATAAGAATGGTATTTCTGAGCAAAATGGGCAAAACTTGCATACAGATGGAACATTACTTTTTATGTGTGGAGACATCAGGCTAACCAGGATCAACTGAAAGGAAATGTCTTTGAAATAACAGTATTTGTGATTTATTCTCATCTTCCATATTTCAAGCTAATTATCTTTGTTTGAGGTGAAAAACTAAAAAGGACTTAATCTGTTTTTGAAGTTCAGCTCCATCAAATTAGGCAGACTATATATGAAGCTTCTTACTGATAGAACTAGGATCCAGTAATTATTTAAAAATTAATAGCAACTACATTTATAATATTTTACTTCTTGGCAAATTTCATTCATTGATTCCTTAGAGGCAATCCACTCCTGTATTCTTGCCTGGAGAATTCCACGGACAGAGAAGCCTGGCAGGCTACAGTCCATGGGATCGCAAAGAGTCGGACACGACTAAGCAACTAACACACACACGCACACACAGAGGCTTATAATTGTTCTAACTCTCTAAGGAACTAACTGTGCACACCATTGAACTAGCAGTCTCAATTTAAGATCAGTAAAGGGAAATGAAGACTTTGTTTTAATGGTGTAATTTTTAGGCGAAATATTTAATGTATGCAATATCTTATATATGTGTTTTTATTAAGGCAAGAAATGAAGAAATGGTGGTGACTAAAGGCTGAATTCTGAAATAAATTAGACATGGAACAGATAGAACCTCTGTGGTTGTATTTACTGTTTGAGCAAGTTTATTATCCCCTCCAGGCTGTTTTGTGATCAGTAAAACTGGAATGATAAAAACTTGCTAAAGGAATTGTTGTAGGTAATAATTAAGTGCCTGACATACAAGTAAGCAAGCTGTATGAGTACTGTTCTCTTATTTCAAGAATATTTTCCTTCTGATAAAAAAGGAGAGGGAGACTGAATTTTTGAACACCCAATTTTCAGTCTATGTAATGTGTAATATATGGGCTTCCCTGGTGGCTCGGTGGTAAAGAAGCCACCTGCCAATGCAAGAGATGCAAGAGACATGGGTTTGATCCTTGGGTCAGGAAGATCCCTTGGAGAAGTAAATGGTAACCCACTCCAGCATTCTTGCCTTGGAAATCCCATGGACAGAAGAGCCTTGTGGGCTACAGTCCATGGGGTCGCAAAAAGACATGAATTAGCAACTGAACTACCAGTGAAATGTGTAATATACATTCACTGATTCCATGTATAATGATAAAATAAGGGTTATGGCCCTCTTTGCAAATGAGAACAATAAAAAGCAAAGATCAATTTCATGAGTGCCCTTGATATCACAGCTACCTTTTTGGTCAAATCAGAATTTGAACTATAGTTGTTGGACACCTAGCCCCTGGGCTCTTATCCAGTACTGTGCACTGGTGGCTGCTCAGTGGTCCTTTCGGGGGTTTGGGAAAGCAGACAGTGAGAGGGGTTCAATAATCCAAGTAGCCTCAAAGGCTACTTTACTTTCTCAGGGCCACCCAGTGACAATACCAAAACTGATACCAGCTTTCTGAGTCCTGCCTATGGAGCTTTCATATCTCCCAGGCAGCATCTTGAAGCTTGCTAATCTCATAATAATTAGAAAAAAAAAAAAAAAAAACTAGGTCCCTTAAACCAATGCCCTTTCACCCTTTCTCATTTAAATAAGCATACTCATGCACTTTAAGCCTTAAGGCTTAAAGCTCAAAATTCAGAAAACTAAGATCATGGCATCCAGTCCCATCACTTTATGGCAAATTGATGGGGAAACAGTGGAAACAGTGTCAGACTTTATTTAGGAAGGCTCCAAAATGACTGCAGATGGTGACTGCAACCATGAAATTAAAAGGTGCTTACTCCTTGAAAAGAAAGTTATGACCAACCTAGACAGCATATTAAAAAGCAGAGACATTACTTTGCCAACAAAGATCCATCTAGTCAAGGCTATGGTTTTTCCAGTAGTCATGTATAGATGTGAGAGTTGGACTATAAAGAAAGCTGAGTGCTGAAGAATTGATGCTTTTGAACTGTGATGTTGGAGAAGACTTTTGCAAGTCCCTTGAACTGCAAGGAGATCCAACCAGTCCACCCTAAAGAAAATCAGTCCTTAATATTCATTGGAAGGACTGATGTTGAAAGCTGAAACTCCAGAACTTTGGCCACCTGATTTGAAAAGCTGACTCATTGGAAAAGACCCTGATGCTGGGAAAGATTGAGGGCAGGAGGAGAAGAGGACAACAGAGGATGAGATGGTTGGATGGCATCACTGACTCAATGGACATGAGTTTGCGTGAACTCCTGGAGCTGGTGATGGACAGGGAGAGCTGGCGTGCTGCAATCCATGGGGTCACAAAGAGTCAGACACGACTGAGCGACTGAAGTGAATTGAACTGATTCATGCATTTAATTGTCTTTCATGCATTTAATTAGGAATGATCTTTCTTCTTTAAAGTATAAGCCATGCTTTCCTAAGTGATGCCTCTGTCTATATGAATTCATCATAACAGTTCTCTATAATTTTTCTAAGTATCTGTTGAAGGTTCACATCTATAGAGATAGAAACTATTTCCCCTGAAACAGCTGTTGCTTTGAAAAGCACTAGAATTTGTGGAGGGTTGTTTGAAAATTCATCCCTGGATTTTTTTTTTTTTACCTACCCATTTCGTAAACACCTGCTCTTTGGTCTCAAGAGTCTGATATAGTAAGCCTCATCTAAACACTCTCTTTTACTGCTATTTTAATTGTGCGATTCTTTACATCATTTTACTGTAGTTTTAAACTAGGCACACCTTTTATGTGGGTTGACCTTGAAAGAAAAAGCAGTATTACATGACCAAATAACCCAATTTTGTCGTCATCGTCTTTTTTCCTATTGGACCTTTCACTATTAAGTAACCATGATCGAGTATTTAAGATCACTCCCATCATTTGTGATTGGTGAAAATCCCTGTATTCTCAACTCACTTAATAAATCTGCTGGATTTATTATACTCTTACTACTAGTGGGAGGAGATACATAAATACTCATTCATTTGGTTGGATTTAATCTATTATATATTCACAGGTGTTTAGAAAGCTTATGGAAAATGATTGACTTTTTAACTGAAATATAATTGACAGACAGTATTTTGTTAATTACACATATATAACATTTAAATACATTATGAAATGATCACTGTGGTATCATAACAACCATCTGTCCCCATATAAAGTTATTAGTTTTATTGACCATATTCTTTATACTGTATATTACATCCCCATGACTTATTTATTTTATAAGTGGAAGCTTTACCTCTTAATTTCCTTCATCTATTTCACCCATCCTCACTCTACCCTCCTCTAGCAACCACCCATTTGTTCTCTGTATCTATGAGTCTGTTTTAATTTTGTTTTGTTGGTTTGTTTTGGTTTTTAGATTCCATGTATAAGTGAGATGGTATATTGTTTGTCTTTCTCTGACTTATTTCACTTAGCATAATACCCTTTATACTGTTGCAAATGATAAGATTTCATTCTTTTTTATGGCTGAGTAATATTCCATCATATATGTATATATACACTTTATCCATTCATCCATCATTGGACACTTAGGTTACTTCCAGATCTTGGTTATTGTAAATAATGATGTGGTGAACATTTTATCTTAAGGCCTAATGTGAATTCCTCATTCTTCTGGCCTGCATCATGACTAATGGTTAATTTTAACATAAAAAAAAATTAACCCATTGTTATGAGTTTTTTTAATATTGAAAATGAAAAGAAAATCTGGCTCTACGTAAACAAGTCCTTAAGTATACTTTTATATTTTCTCTTGACCTAATGACTACTAAGTTGATTTTTAAAATATTATAAATACTCTCTTTCAAGATTTATGTTTAACTTTGTTTTGTGATCACATAACATTAGTTATATAGAATTATTGTTTATTTATTTCAGTGTTAATTATTCCTATTATACTTAGAGTAATTTATTTCAAGTTTTCACATATGTATCTAAATTTTACATATATATTATTATATAAATAAAATTTAATATATATAGTTATATATTTAAAACTATAAAATTACATATATATAATTGCATATATTAAATTTATATAATTTTACATATATATAAAATTGAATGTATGTATATGTAGTTTATGTTTGAAAGTGAAAGTTCCTCAGTCATGTCTGACTGTGACCCCATGGCTGTAGCCTGCCAGCCTCCTCTGCCCATGGAATTCTCCAGGCAAGCATAGTGGGATGGAGCCATTCCCTTCTCCAGGAGATATTCCTGACCCAGGGATCAAACCTGGGTTTCTTGCATTGAAGGCAGATTATTTACTGTCTTAGCCACCAGGGAAGCCCAATTTATGTGTGTGTGTGTGTGTGTATATATATATACATATATATATATACATATATATACACACACACACACACACACACACATACATAATTGTTTTAAGGAAAGCTATATGTGTGATGTACTTTATTAAATATCTAAAACCAGCTTGCTGTTTTCCTAGGAAATGAAAAATTATTTAGGCAGAAGTAGATTTTTTGAATTAAGTGTTTTTCTCAAGCGTTGGTGATTCACTTATTTTCTAGTTTTTGCATTATAGAGTTTTGCTCCTTTGCAAGTCACATTTTTCCTTGTTATTTATAAGATGCTTTTTTAAATCCATAAAACTCAAAAGTTGTCATAGGATAAGCTTAGACATTTTGTTCTTCTCATTAATTTTTCTTCAGGCCTTTCTTAAAGACAGAAAAATTGCCTGCTGTTGTTTTCTTTTTTACTTACTCTGCTCCATCAGTTCTGTTGTATTTCAGGTTTTCCTCATATGCATTTTTCCATGTTTCTGACCTTTTCTCCCATTAGTTTTATCTATTTTTGCCTGCATTCTGAGTGTATTTAACAAGGTTGCTACATTCTGCAGTAACTGATTTCCTAAGATATTTTTTCATCTTTCACTGCCTTTCTTACTGTTTAACACATTTTTATATATTTTATAATTTTTATGAATGCTACAAATTTTATTAAAGAATAATCAGAAAATACAAGAAAAAGTAGACACTCAATACAGTGTCATAGAGATAATTGCTGCTGTTGATATTTATTTTTCCCAACTCCAAATATTTCTTATATTTGAAAAGCATCCACTTTTTGACTTTGTATATGTATGTAATGTATGTTTTGTGAAGGTGTTTGTACTACTGGTTAACCTGATTTTTAAAACTTAGTAACAGTTTCCCTGATGATGCATATAGATGTAGTTCAACATTGTTAATAGCCCCATATAAATCTAAATAGATGAATTTTCTATAATTAACATTCCATTAGCTAAAAGACATCTAGGAATTTTACAGATTTTTTTCTTTTTTATTGAAGAGTTACTGTACGATATTATGTAAGTTACAGGTGTACAGTATAGTGATTCAGTTGTTAAAGGTTAGAGTTATTATAAAATATTGACTATACTCTCTGTGTTGTACAATATATCTTTATAGCTGATTTTGTACTTAATATCCTATACCTCTTAATCCCCTGACTGTAGGTTGCCCCTCTCCACATCCTTCTCCCCACTAGTAACCGCTAGTTTTTTCTCTATATCTGTGAGTCTGCTTCCTTTTTGTTATATTCACTAATTAGTTGTATTTTTTAATATGCACATATAAATGATATCATAGAGTATTTGTTTTTATCTGTCTGACTTACTTTGCATAATGCCCTCCAGGTCCATTCATGTTGCAGAAAATGGCAAATTTTTCTTCTTTTTATGGATCAATAATACTCCATTGTGTCTACATATATATACACCACATCTTCTTTATCCATTCATTTCTTGATCCCTGATGATTAGTGATGTTGATAATGTTAGTTTTCTTTATTGTTTGCTGGTTTTGTGTATCGTTGGTGTCTCTTTTTAACTTTAATTACCCTCTTTCTTCTACATAATTTGGGTATTATCCACTTTATCTTTCCCCTGACTGTGCAGCCCTTCAGAGGTATAGATCATTGTGAAAAGAGTCTATTAGAATCACCAATTCCTTGGGCTATGACATCTCCGTGAGAACTTTTCAAAATTAAAGGGCATTGTTTTTGTTATCTGCTTAATTACCTGCCTTCTTAGTTTTCCTTTCAATTTTGGTCAGCTAATTTCTTACTCTTCTGTTTCTCTCTGCTCTTTTTAAAAGTTTGTGTTATAATATAGTCTGCATTTTTGTTCGTTTTTCATAGTACGATTTGTCTGAAAATGCTAGCCTTCTATTACCAGCAGCTGGATCCCTAGTTGTTTTTTCATGCTGGAGAACCATTGTCTCAAAGGCATCTGTGGCCCTTTCCTTCCCATCTTCTCATATTCCATCAGAACATTGATGATTGTGCTAGTTTCAGGATACTTAGGTTGAATTTAATGTTCTGTGCCTCACATGTTCATTTTACTTTGGGGGGGAAAAATTTATATTTCCTCAGAGACTATATGTGAAAACTGAGTTTTCTTGATCCTGAACATAATTACTCTTGAACAGTTTTTAAATGAATGAAGAGAAACTGTCTGTTTCTTTATCCTATAGGAAATGACAATGAATATAATACTGCATTTCTTGCCAACAGTTTTTTTCTTTTTAATGTAGACAAACAGATACACTGGCCAACTAACTGTGTTTAATAGGAATCACTCTATTTTCTCTACAGTACCCAGTAGTGTAGCTACCAGCCACATGTTGTTCAGCATCTGAAATGTGGATAATCTTTTTTGAGATGTGCTAGAAGTGGGGGATATGCTCCAGATTTGGAAAATCTGTTATTAAAAAAAAGAGTGTAAAATATCTCATCTATAACTTTTATATTGATGATGTGTTAAAGTAGTATTTTGGCTGTATGAGTTAAATAAAATTATGAAAATTAAGTTCTCCTATTTTGTTTCTTTACTGTTTTGTAAGCATGGTTTCCAGGTTTTGACAATTATTAATGTGAATTTATTTCTGTGTCTCTTCTTGTAATTCTATTGGAAAGAGCTGGTATATATTTTATGTTTTTTTCACTCAGCTTTATAGCAAAGGAAGTTTTGCATGCCATACAGAATTCCTCAAAATTATCATTTTAAAAAATAATTCAGTTTTTTATCATTTAGAGATACTATGGCATGTTTAAGCTTTGAAAAGTATGATTTTATTTTATCAAAGTATAGTTGATTATAGTGTTGTATTAATTTCTACTGTACAGCAAAGTGATTTTTTTCAGATTCTTTTTCATTATGGTTTACTACAAAATATTGGATATAGTTCCCCTGCTATATAGTAGGATCTTGTTTATTCATTCTATATGTAATAATTTGCATCTGCTAATCCCAGACTCCCAGTCCCTCTCCCAAAGCCCCTACCTGTTGGCAACCACAAGTCTGTTTTCTATGTTGATGAGTCTGTTTCTATATTGTAGATAAATTCATCTGTGTCATATTTTAGATTCTACATGTAATATGATATTTGTGTTTTTCTTCCTGACTTAACTTCACTTAGTATGATAATCTCTAGGTCCATCCATGTTGCTGCAAATGGTATTGTTTCATTGTTCGTTATGGCTGAGTAGTATTCCATTGTACAAAGGAATGATGTCTTCTTTATTCATTCATTTGTTAATGGACTTTTAGGTGGTTTCCATGTCTTAGCTATTATAAAGAGTGAACATAGGGGTGAACATATCTTTTTCCATTACAGTTTTGTCAAGAGGTCTGCCCGGGAGTTGGATTACTGGACCATATGACAACTTTATTTTTAGTTTCTTGAGGAACCTCCAAACTCTTTTCCATAGTTCAGTTCAGTCGCTCACTCATGTCCGACTCTTAGCAACCCCATGGACTGCAGCACACCAGGCTTCCCTGTCCATCACCAACTCCCGGAGCTTCTCAAACTCATATCCATCGAGTTGGTGATGCCATCCAACCATTTCATCTGTCGTTCGTCCCCTTCTCCTCCTGCCTTCAATCTTTCCCAGCATCAGGATCTTTTCAAATGAGTCAGTTCTTCATACCAGGTGGCCAAAATATTGGAGTTTCAGCTTCAACATCAGTCCTTTCAATGAATATTCAGGACTGATTTCTTTTAGGATGGACTGGTTGGATCTCCTTGCAGTCCAAGGAACTCTCAAAAGTCTTCTCCAACACCACAGTTCAAAAGCATCAATTCTTTGGCACTCAGCTTTCTTTGTAATCCAACTCTCACATTCATACATGACCACTGGAAAAACCATGGTTTTGACTAGACAGACCTTTGTCAGCAAAGTAATTTCTCTGCTTTTTAATATGCTGTCTAGGTTGGTCATAACTTTCTTCCAAGGAGCAAGTGTCTTTTAATTTCATGGCTGCAGTCACCATCTGCAGTGATTTTGGAGCCCCAAAAAATAGTCTCTTACTGTTTCCATTGTTTCCCCACCTATTTCCCATGAAGTAATGGGACAGATGGGCTCAATCAAGGACAGAATTGGGAGGGACCTACAGAAGCAGAAGATATTACAAAGAGGTGACAAGAATACACAGAAGAACTGTACAAAAAAGGTCTTCAAGACCCAGATAATCCACTCACCATCCAGAGTTTGTTGTGATCCATACAGTCAAAGGCTTTGGTATAGTCAATAAAGGAGAAGTAGATGTTCTCCTGGAACTCTCTTGCTTTTTTGGTGATCCAACACATGTTGGCAATTTGATATCTGTTTCCTCTGCCTTTTCTAAGTCCAGCTTGAACATTTGGAAGTTCATGGTTCATGTACTGTAGAATCCTGGCTTGGAGAATTTTAAGCATTACTTTTCTAGTGTGTGAGATGAGTGCAGTTGTGAGGTAATTTGAACATTCCTTGACATTGCCTTTCTTTGGGATTGGAATGAAAACTGACCTTTTCCAGTCCTGAGGCCACTGCTGAGTTTTCCAGATTTGCTGGCATATTGAGTGCAGCACTTTCACAGCATTATCTTTGAGAATTTGAAACAGCTCAACTGGAATTCCATCACCTCCACTAGCTTTGTTCGTACAAATGCTTCCTAAAGCCCACTTGACCTCACATTCCTGGATGTCTGGCTCTAGGTGAGTGATCACAGCATCATGGTTATCTGGGTCATGAAGATCTTTTTTGTATCGTTCTTCACATTCTTGCCACCTCTTCTTAATATCTTCTGCTTCTCTTAGGTCCATACCATTTCTGTCTTTGATTGTGCTCATCTTTGCATGAAATGTTCCCTTGATAACTCTATCCATAGTAGCTGCACTAATTTGCATCTCTGCAAGCAGTGTAGAAGAGTTGCCTTTTCTCCACACTCTGTCCAGCATTTAATATTTGTAACTTTTTTAATGACGATCATTCTGACCAGTGTGAGGTAGTACCTCCTTGTGGGTTTTGATTTGCATTTCTCTAATAGTTAGCCATGTTGAGCATCTTTTCCTGTACCTCTTGACTATCAGTATATCTTCTTAGGAAAAATGTCTTTTTAAGTCTTCTGCCCATTTTTCACTTAGGTTATTTGGGGCTTTTTGTGGTTTGAGCTGTTTGTATATTTTGGAAATTAAACCCTTGTCAGTCGCATCATTTGCAAATGTTTTCTCCCAATCCATAGCTTGTTTTTTGTTTTGTTTATAGTTTCTTTTGCTGTACAAAAGTTTGTAAGTTTGATTAGATCCCATGTGTTGCTTTTTGCTTTCATTTCTGCCTTGGGATACTGACCTAAGAAAACACTGGTACAATTCATGTCAGAGAGTGTTTTGCCTATGCTCTCTTTTAGGAGTTTTATGGTGTCTTATGATTAAGTCTTAAAACCATTTTGAGTTTATTTGTGAATAGGTATATGCTTTGAGTGTGTGTTCCAAATTCATTGATTTACATGCAGCTCTCCAGCTACCCCACCACCAGTTGCTGAGAAGACTACCTTTTTTCCTTTGTATATTCTTTGCTCCTTTGTCAAGGACTGGTTGATTGTAGATGTGTGGGTTTATTTCTGGGCTCTCTATTTTGTTCCATGGATGCTTATGTCTGTTTGTTCCCCCAATACCACACTGTTTTGATTAATGTAGTTTGTAGTGTTGTCTTAAGTCTGGGAAGGTTATGCCTCCTGCTTTGCTCTTTTTCTTCAGGATTGCTTTGGCAATTCAGGGTCTTTTATGGTTCCATTAAATATTATTTATGACACATTTTTTTCTTGCAGTGGAAATCTTCAGTTACTCGACAGACATTTGATTGCTATCTAATTCCAGTTCATATGCTCCTTTCTTCATTCCTTCATAGTACTTGTTTTGCTTTCCCTTCTTTCCCAAATATTGTTGAGGCCCTGATAGGCAGGATGATGTAATGATTAAATGTAATTGCCTCTGGAACCAGACTGCATGGGTTCAAATCCTATCTCTGTCATGCAGTGGTTGGATTACTTGAGGCAAGTGATTTAATTTCTCTGGTCCAGGTTTCTCAACAATAACAGGAAGGTTATAGTTGCATTCACCTCATATATTGTTGTAGTAAATGAAATATAATTAATGTAACAACACATTTTGGGCAATGCCTAGCAGGTTTTTAAATACCATGCAGGTGTAAGTTATTATTATCAATGTCTGCTACCTTGTGGCAGTCTGCAGGGAGGATGGACACTGACAAGTTACTGTGATTACACTAACTCTTAGGAAATCTCTGAGAGACACACAATGAATAAGATATATTCATTGTTCTCAAGTAGTTGACAGCCTGTTAGGGGAGAAAGGCATGAAAATAAATAGTCCTAGTACTGTGGGCTAAATGCTAACACGAGTTGTATTCAAAATGCTACAAGAGACTGGGAAAGCTGAGCTCCATGACACTAATGGTTTGAAGAGACAGTAGTCTCTGGTCTGAAGATAACTCTAGTCATTTGATCACGTAGAGAGACTCATGAAAGACATTAACATCAGTCAGCAAAATAATATGCATTCTCACAAATATGTGAGCAGTTAAATTGGACTAGCCAGCTGCATTTTTGGAAAGAGAGCAAAGTGCATCAGTAGTTTCACACACTGATGCTTGAGATGGAGGCATGGGGGATACTTTAGCAAAGTTCATAATAAAAGCATAAACAGTTACCAGTGTGGAGCGGGTATTATTCTATTGCAGATGCCTGGTTATCAAGCAAAATACCAAATACCATTATCAGGTAAAGTGGGAAGACTTTCCCTTAAGACTTCAACTATGGGTAAGAAAGTTGTTGAGAGTTTAAGAAAAAGTCTAATGTAGACTAAAAAAAAGTCCTTGATTTTAGAATGAGAAAGAACAGTGTAATGATTAGCATTGATAAAATTGCTTCTTTCTTAAATTATCCAATCTCAGTATAATGTCCAAGTGACTTTGTGTGTTTGTTTTCCTTTTTCTTTTTGTAGTGATAAGAACTATACTTGAAACTACCCTCATTCAAGCCTTGAATCTGCTAAATTAATAGTCAATTTACTGGTCCAAAACGATTTGGTTAAGTGCTTGTCTTTGTACTAAAGAATATATATCAGAACAAGAAAGCTTCCTTAAAGTCATTTGTCTCTCTTTGTACTCTTCACATCATGTTTATCTATTAATTAATAGTGGCCAACTCATAAACAAATAGAAGGAACGTCTTGTAATGAGAGGTGTAAAGATTTTGACAGAAAGCTAGTGATACAGTATGACTTATATATTCTTTGTCATAAACTAAGGCTTATGAGGATTTCGTTTATTTTTGCTCACCTTTTCATTGGAAAGTCAAGATGTTTGTAAATCCAGACTAATGACAACAGCAGTTAGCTATACCTGCTCATAGATCTATTTGTGTTAGTGTATTGTGACAGGTAGAATGTATTGTAATTTAACACCCACTGTATGCAGTTCTTTTTTCTTTCCAATTTATAACAATCCCAAAAAGAATGCAGTAAGGGGCATACTTATTCTGTAATATGTTTTTGTGTTTTCATTTATTTTGTAAACTCATTTCCAATTTAGTTACACTGCCAGCTTTGCCATGATTTATGGTTATAACTTCTTTGTTTTGGTTATATATTTCTATCTGCATGAAAATGCTCTGATAAATGTAAGCTGATATGTTTCCAAATTAAAATGCTGTGTTCTGTGCAAGTATTTAATGCACTAAAGACATTTTTAACACAATAGCTGCTTGAGACAGAAATTTCTCTTAAAGCACTACTGAGTGTAAAATGCACAAGATATGTATATATGATTTATGAAACTATCACCAAGGGATCCTGTGTTGATTTGATGTCTTTCTCACTAATGGATAACTATTAATAATTAATCAAAGAGGACAGTTGGTTCAGTTGTTCTCAATAGGGACAATTTTTCCCCCAGAAAACATTTAGTAACATCTGGAAACACTTGTGCTTATCACTACTGAGGGATGGGTACTGTTGGCATCCAGTGGGCAGAGGCCAGAGATGCTGTTCAGCATTCTACAGTGCACCACACAGCCCTCACGCTAACAACGAGTTGTTTGTCCAAAACTGCCAACAGTGCCAGGGATGAGAAACTCTTGTCGGAGCTGAAGAATTTAAATCCCCTTCAGATCCTTTAAATGTGGTCATCCATATTCCTCTAGCTATTAGCCCTTGTCAGAGCAACCCAAGCAACATCTCAGATACGTACTTGATGGTGCCTGCCTCTCTTGCTTGATCTGAATTTGCTAGAGTCTGAGAAATTGAGGTGGTTGAGCTAATCCCATCTGAACCTTCACTAGTTCAGACACACACACTCTCACTCACTCTTTCAATCTCAACATAGAGCCTGGCTCTCTCACCTATATCCAAGCAGCCCGAAAGTTGTCACAATTCTTCTGGCTTGCTGACAGTCCACCCCTGCCATGTTGGTTTCCTGTGGCTTTTTAATGAACCAATGAGAGAAGCAGTGGGGAATACGGCCAGTTAGGCAGCGCCACTGTGAATAGTCACTTGCCCTCCAAGCTAGCTGTGATGCTTGCCAAGCCTCGGCTCTTGTGTGCCTGGCTTTTGAACACCCTTTCAATGTGGTTCCTGTGGAGACGAGTGTCTATGACTTCCCTTTCAGTAGGTCTACTGTTTGCAGTCTGCCATTCCCAATGATTCGCTGGACAGAAAAGATAATAGTGAGCTATTCAGAGTCAGTAATTCTGTGTTCCATAGACTAATTCTACAGCATGTGGCAGACACACCTTTCTTTCCACGTATAGGGTGTGTGTGAGTGTCTTTCTTTGAAAAGCATCAACGGAATCCGTAATGTTTTACACTCTGGATGGGGAGAGAGAAAAAATTCTAAAGGAAAGGAAGATCTGGCTACCTCTCCTCTCTCAAACACATTTATTTCTGCTCCTGGGTGTCAATCATTCAACACGTAATTGCCAAGTGTTTACGACATACAAAGCATTCATGTGGAACTGTTAATACAAAGAAGAAAAAAAAAAAAAACTTCTCTGAATTCCTCCAAAGGTTTGGGGGACAGATGAAATGATCTTACATAAGAGCAACCTCAAGGCAGGATGGGCTTTATAACTAATATAAAGCTTCCTGGGTGACTCAGTGGAAAAGAATTCACCTGCAGTGCAGGAGATACAGGTTCAAGCCCTGATCCAAGAAGATCCCCTGGAGAAGGAAGTGGCAACCCACCCCAGTATTCTTGCCTGGAAAACCCCATGGACAGCAGAGCTGGTGGGCTAGAGTCCTTGGGGTCACAGAAGAGTTGGACATGACTTAGCGACTCAACAACAAGAAGGTGATAATAAGGAATGGCAAAACTCACAAGAGGGACAATAATACATGACAATCTCAGCCCCACTCACCACTCCCATGCTTGTGGCAGACATAAGATGAGTTTTATCACTCTTTCCCGCTGTACCCAGACGTGGACTCAGAAATCTTATCCATATAGCAGTGCAAGCGGGCATAAAAACTCAACGGGAGAACATGTCTGAGATGCATACTATTTGCCAACCTTAGACTATGGACTCAGAAGTCACATAGGTTTGGCGAGAATAGACTGATCAGTGGATGGTGTTTTGGTAGCAAGAAGGATATTTCAGGTCTGAGTCTGACACCTTAAAATCATAGTGAATGGAAAGTATTTGGAGAGTTCAGAAGCATGTGAGCAGGAATTTGGTGCTTTACTAAATTAAGTGGAACAGTCAGAGAAGTTGCAAGTTTGGGGAAAATGTCAGAAAGGAGTCTTAAAACTATGTACCTCTGCTGCTGCTTTCTTACTCCTCCATTCTGACATTTCCTCTCCATGTCACCGTCTCACCTTTTCCATATGCCCTCTCTTTCTGACATCACTCACCCCTAAGAATAAGACTGTTGAAAAGAGGAACATAAGAATGAAATCAGAGGCCTTTCTTCGTCTTGCTGAACTAGCTTTATAATTGATTACCAGTTTCAACATTCTGCCTGTGTAGTTTTTTATTTTCTTCTGTGATTTCAGATCTCAGTTTATTGATAATATAATAATGATAAATACTTATAGCTAACATTTACTGGGTACGTGCCACAGTGCTTGATATATATGCATGACTTCATTTCATCCTCAGAACAACTCTTTGAGGATAACTAGTATTAACATCCCCCTTTTGCAAAAGAGACTTAGTTCAGTAACTTGCCCAAGATCGTCTAGTCAGGAAACAAGGGAGATGTCTGGCTCCGAAATCCGTGCTATTAATAACACTGCTGTTCATCCTAGTAGAGAAAGATAATTCAAATAAATGATTTATCATGATGAGAAATACAGATGTATTTAAGGAACAGTGAGACATTAACTTCTTCCGTGTGTGTGTGTGTTTAGGGATGGGTGGAAATATTAAGGAAATGTTTTCCTCTTCGTGTTCTTCTCAGAGTTTTGAGGGAAGGAAAACTAAAAATCTGCTGAATGAAGAAAGCACTCAGGTGTCCCCAAATGGATCCATTTGGGAACAACCTTAGTGACAGGAGATTAACTAAAAAGTCAGGGAAGGGGAGTGAGCTCATTTAGCCACAGAAGCTAGTATTCATTTGGGTAAACTTATTGTTTCTGAATAATTCTTTGTCCCAGACATGATCCGTTTGGCACAGGTACCTGGCCACTCATTCCTGGTCTTCCAAAAACCTGTAAAAAATATATTCATCTGCCCTTGCATCATAGCTGTGGCTCATCCAATACCTTCTCCTGGAGACATACACACACCTTCATTTCCCTCTGTGCAAGAATGTGCAGGTGAAGTCAGGTCTTTAACACCATCCCGGGCAGTTGGAGATGCTGGGAGACAGTGCTTGTGGAGCGTTGCCTCATCACTGCTAACACACCCGCCAGCACAGTTTGCAGCACTCTGTGGGTCCTTCTGATGTTTGGAAGTCAGCCACCCTTACTGTTACGTGGGTTTATTTTGTCAACAGGACAGCTACCTTACCAGGTCTAATTATCCACATGAAAAAAAGGAAAATGTGCACATAAAAGCTGGGAATAGAAGTCAAAGTATAACAGGAAAGAGAGACTTTTAATTCAATAATGTCAGTTATCTTTTGCTGTCAGTTCGTGGTTTAATTCAAGCACTCTCATATGGAAGCACTGGGTCAAGAATCCTCCTTCTGGAGTCCTGGGGAATACAGTAATTCTTGTCCAGCTGCAGCCAGACTGTGTTTGGAGGCCTTTCCCACCACTTTAATTAGGGGGAAAATTTAATGTTGTAAATTCATAGCATGTCACTTCTAATTCCTATACAATCCATCACACTCAGAGCCCACATGTGGCAGCTCTTTTTAATAAAGGATTGTGCTGAGCACCTGCTGGGGCTAAAACACTTTATCATCTTTGCTAGCTCCAGGAGTCCTAGCATTATGTCATGTTTGACTCCAAGAAATATTATTATAAGTCCTGGAATTAGAAACCCAACAATGGAACTAGCTGATTTCAATTGCCCGTGAACCTATCATATTTTGAGGAATAAAACTTGGTAAGTTTTCATTTTAATCAAAACCTGTAACAGTACCAGGGGTGTTTGTCTGAAACGAATGGTCTCCGGTTTTCTGGATGCTATCCGATAATGACTCTCTGATCCATGAATTAATTGTAAAACTAGAAATACACTAAGAATATCAAATTGTATCCCTCACATAACTTTTTGTTTCATCAACTCAGAGCTTAAAGGATGGGAGTGAAAAGCCATCGAGAGACCATTTTTAAATCACCTTTCCAACTCCAGCACCTGGAAAGCTCGGTCCTTGCCGTATCTCAAGCGTCATCCTAGAGTAAAGGGGCTTACTGAAGAGTCACAAGTTGTTGGGGTAACTTTCAGGGAAAAACTAATTTTCTAATAGTAGTGTCCAAGGAACACGTGTAAAACCTCCTGTAGTAGTTCTCAGCTGAGTGACATCCCCCTCAGTATTGAAGCCCAATTCCACAAGTTTGAGTTCTTTTCTACTTATCCCAGTGGTCTCTTTGCAGTTTGTATTGAGACGTAGTCTTGGCTGTCTTTAAACCTCATTCTCAACTTTCCTTTCCTTTGCCCCAGTCCTGAAACTTCTGTCTCCAACCTGTTCCCAACCTACAAAGAAAGTAATTCTGTCACTCACAAGCTTTAACAGTGACTTTCCTGGAGGACTGACTCTTGACTCCCAGGAGGGAGGGTACCTTGCACCACAGACCGCTGGTGATAAGTAGAGGCAATAGCTGTTTCTTTTGTGTTGTTGTTGCTGTTTTGATTGAGGTTTGCTTTGAGGGGGGGAGGTTAGCTTTTTCACTGAAGTATAGTTGGTTTTTTTAATGTTGTGTTAGTTTCAAGTATACAGAAAAGTGATTCAGTTGTATATACATATAAATCTATTTTTTCCAGGTTCTTTTCCCTTATTGATTATTAAAAGATGCTGAGTATAGATCACTGCTATACAGAAAGTCCTTGTTGGTTATGTTTTATAGACAGTACTGCTGCTGCTGCTGCTGCTAAGTCGCTTCAGTCGTGTCCGACTCTGTGCGACCCCATAGACGGCAGCCCACCAGGCTCCCCCGTCCCTGGGATTCTCCAGGCAGGAACACTGGAGTGGGTTGCCATTTCCTTCTCCCATGCATGAGAGTGAAAAGTGAAAGTGAAGTCACTCAGTCGTGTCCGACTCTTAGCGACCCCATGAACTGCAGCCTACCAGGCTCCTCCATCCATGGGATTTTCCAGGCAAGAGCACTGGAGTGGGGTGCCATTACCTTCTCCATATACACAGTACTATGTATACTCAAATTCCTCAATTATCCCTCCCTCCTTCCCATACCACCAGCTCTTCTTGCTGTACTTGTCTTATTAACGGGGTGGAGGTGAGATGGAGAAAAATGGCCAGTTCTTGTGTAGTGATGTCCTTTAACAAGTGCTGCAGGGGAATGGCTGCCCTCTTCACTCTGACTTCAGTACACAGTGTAACTTCCAGGTTCTTCTTCAGCTGTGGACTTCAGCCATGATTCTGGGATGACAAGGATAGCCTCTTGGGTACCAAGCATCATCCAGATTCTTTATGTAGACTGTCCTCAGCAAATTAATCCTGACATTCTGAACCAGTCATGTCACCTTCACTAGAAAAATGTCACGGCTTGGGAAGGTAGCATTCTATAGTGTCTATACTCTAATGGTTAAATGAACAGAACAGTGTCAGGGCTTCAAGCTGTAGGCTCAGTAGATTGTAACTGCTTAGTACATCTCAGAGACAGATGCAGGTTTGGGGTCTACCCTCTGCTCCTTTTCTATGCACCGATTCTTACCCTTAGCTTCTCTACTTCTCTCCAGTCCTACCTCTTAACTGAAGCTTCCTCACATAAACCCTGCCGCTTCCAGAGATTCTGTTAATATCCCAGATCTAAGCCTTTGCTTATGTTGACTTCCCTTTAAACTTCTTTCTTCCCTCTTCATCCAACACTCCCAGAAGAAAAGCAACCATCAAATTATTAAGCATGGATTCATCTAATGAGTTCATTTATCAGTTAGGATAAGCTGGATTTTGCTTCAGTGACAAACAAGCCCGAAATGTAAGTGGCTGATAACAACACAGATTATTTCTGACTCATATAACATGTGTATTAGAATCAGCTGCTGGCTCTGCTCCATGGCTTCCTCACTCAGGAGCAGTCCCCAGCATCTCTAGCAGCTCTGTCCCAACAGATCTCTATGTGGTGAAGGAGATGGTCTGTATATGTACTGCCCAAAATGGTACCCACTAGTTACAGGTGGTACTTGAGTACTTGAAACGTGGCTGATGTGACTGACAAACTGAGTTTTTACTTTTATTTAATTTTAACTATTTTCATTTCAGCGGCCACAATTGATTAATAGCCACTGTCTTATAGCGTGTAGGTCCAAATCATCATATGTTTTTAGGGGAGAGCAAAAACATGGATGCTTACACACTGGTCCTTAAAAGCGTCTACTCAGAAGTAATGATTGCCATACCCTCTGCCATTTAATGCACTAAAGTCCCATGTCCACCTAGAGCTTCTGGGGGTGAGACAGACCTATCTCATCTTGTCCTTGGAGGAGAAAAAAAATGTATCAGTGAGGTGCACTGGTGAATGTCCTGATTGTTCTGACACCACCGCTGATCAGTGTTGTGAAAATTCAGTGTGAAATGAAATAGTCATGTGCCTGGCCCTCATGGAACTTAGAGTTTAATAGAGGAAGGAGGATGAAGTGATCGTTTAAAATACACACCCTCCTTAATCAAGCTTCAAATATGAGTGAGATACTGGGCTCTTGAGGCAGACACACTTAAGTTCAAAGTGTGTGGTTCGGTCTTAGTTAAAATGGGAGTGATTACACATCTTTGGGACAGAATAAGTAGCTTCTAAATAAAGGCTTGTAATTTAGCTAGTGTGGCAGGAAAGTATGAAGTAGCTCACAGTGAGGTAAAGAGTGTTTCAGACCAAGGGAAGAGCCAGTGCAGAGTCTCTGGATTTGGAAAGTATGTGGTGGCGCCTTTTAGGAAGTGAGGGCAGGCCTGGGAGGTTGGAGCGGAGGCCCAGGGGGAACGGCCTTGTAAGGTGCATGTCATACATGACATTGTAAGCTGTGGTGGGAGTTGAGACTTGACTCTCATCAAGGGGAGGCCATTAAAGAGTTTTAAGTAAGGAGAGACCTGATTTCCTGTACCATTTTGAAAACTTATCCTGGTTGCTGCTTGGACAATGGATTTGAAGAGGGACAAGAGAAGGGAGAAACGTATTTGATTTTATGTGTCAACATGACTAGGCTAAGAGATGGCTCAGCTGGTAAAATATTCTTTCCAGTTGCCCTCTGTGAGGATGTTTCCAGAACACTTGAGCCAGTAGACTGGATAAAGGTGACTGTCAGTCTTGTGGGTAGGCATCATCCAACCCATTTGAGGACACGAACAGAACGAAAAGGTAGAGGAAGGGCAAACTTCCTCTCTGTTCCAGTTGAAACATTTATCCCTGCCTGCCCTAGGACTTCAGCCTTCCTGGTTCTTGAGACCTCAGATCCAGACTGCATTATACCATCAACTTGCCTGGTTCTCTGGCTTTTATGACACAGATTGTCAGCCATCCTCTGAGGCCTCTTGGTTAGTACACCCCTCTGTTTGTTATCTGTTGCTTCATAGCAAAAAGGATGTAAATACGGTGATTGTAAACAACCCTCATTTATGATGTTACAGTTTGTATGGCCCAGGGCTTGCCAATGCAGGAGATGCGAGTTCAATCCCAGGATTGGGAAGATCTCCAGTATTCCTGCCTGGGAAATTCCATGGACAGAGAAGCCTGGCAGGATACGGTCCATGGGGTCACAAAGTCAGACACGACTTGGCCACTGAGCACACACACGTGGCTCAGGAGTCCCCGTATGTCTTACCTGAGTCATCTGCTTAGCGTCTCACCAAGATGTAATTCAGGTGCTGGTAGAGCTACATTTCTTATGAGTTGATTTGATTGTTACCAAAATTCAATACCTTGTGATTTTAGGACTGAGGTCCCTACCCTGTTCTTTTAATAGATGTCAGCTGGACTTCATTCTTAGTACCTGCAGTTCCTTGCTGTGTTGGCCTTCTCACAATATGCCAGCATGCTTCTTCAAGGCCAGCAAGAGAATCGATCTTTTCAGAACAGGCCAGCATCTCTTTTAAGGTCTTTGACCTGATTATGTGAGGCCTACCTAGGATAATCTCCCTTTTGTTAAACTTATAAACCAATGGAATTAGGGGCCTTAATTACATCTCTAAAATCTCTTCACTTTGACACATAGTCTAATAACAGGAATGATATATCATTATTTTCACTGGTCTTGTTCACAGGCAAAGGGCAAAGATTACATAGGGTCTGTGTACCAGAGACAAGAATCTCAGCTGGGACCTGAGGTGCCATCTCAGAATTCTGCTCACTGTGACTTTCGTGGTCTTTTGAGTTCACACAGTATTTAGCCTCTGAGAACCTCCCACAGAAGTTATTATCTGTATTTGAGGGAAAAGAGAACCAAAAGTAGGCAGCTCTTGACCTCTAAAAACTAGTTTACGCGTGTGAGTCATAAGAAGCCACAATCTGCCATTTTTTGGCAGTTTAATTTGCTCATCTGTTTAGCTCTGAGAGCCCAATGTAGGCTACCCAGGCTCACGAGAGGCTAATCAATAAGAAAGACATTACTATCTTTTTTAAGTTAATTTTTTAAATACATTTATTTGTAATTGAGGATAATTGCTTTACAGTGTTGTGTTGGTTTCTGCCGTACATCAACGTGAAGCAGCTACAGGGTATACACAGGACCCCTCCCTCCCAGCTCCCTCCACATTCCACCCCTCTAGGTTGTCACAGAGCACCAGGCTGAGATCCTTGCACCATCCAGCAACTTCCCATTTGCTATCCATTTTACATACGGTAATGTATATGGTTCAATGCTACTCTCTCAGTTCGTCCCACCCTCTCCTTCCCCACTGTGTCCGTTAGTCTTTTCTCTATGTTTGAGTTTCTATTACTGCCCTGCAAATAAGTTCATTAGTACCATTTGTTCTAAATTCCATATATACGCATTAATATATGATATATTTTTTTTCTCTTTCTGACTTACTTAGGTCTTTGTAACAGATCCTAGGTTCATCCACGTCACTAGAACTGACTCAGATCTGTTCCTTTTACAGCTGAGTAATATGCCATTGTTTGGGTTGTTTGTTTTTCTGACGGTGTATATTTTGGAGATTAACCTTTTGTCAGTTGCTTCATTTACAATTATCCTCCCCCATTCTGAGGGTTGTCTTTTCATCTTGTTTATGGTTGCCTTTGCTGTTCAAAGGCTTTTAATTTTAATTAGGTCCCACTTGTTTATTTTTCCTTTCATTTTCATTACTCTAAGAGGTGAGTCATGAAGGATTTTGCTATGATTTATTTTTTTAAACTATTTTTCCAAAGGCACAGGTTTTTGGGGTTTTTTTTTTAAATTTTCTTTATTGTGTTGGTTTTGCCATACATTAACATGAAACTGCCATGGGTTTACATATGCTCCCCCTCCAGAACCCCCCTCCCTCCTCCCTCCTGATTCCCTCCCCCTGGGTCATCTCGGTGCACCAGCCCCGAGCATCAGCCCTGGGCTGGCGATTGATTTCACATATGACAATCAACATGTTTCAATGTCATTCTCCCATATCATCCCACCCTTGCCCTCTTCCACAGAGTCCACGAGTCTGTTCTATACATCTGCATTCCTTTTGCTGTCTCGCATGCAGAGTTCTCGTTACCATCTTTCTAAATTCCATATATATGCGTTAGTATACTGTATTGTTGTTTTTCCTTCTGGCTTACTTCACTCTGGATAATAGGCTTCAGTTCCGTCCACCTGAGTAGAACTGCTTCAAATGATTTTTTTTTTAATGCTGAGTAATACTCCATTGTGTATATGTACCACAGCTTTCTTATCCATTCGTCAGTTGATGGGCATCTAGGTTGCTTCCATGCCCTGGCTATTGTAAACAATGTGGGATTTTGCTATGATTTAGATCAAAAAATGTTCTTCCTAAGTTTTCCTCTAAAAGTTGTATACTTTCTGGTCTTAAATTTAGGTCTTTCATCCATTTTGAGTTTACCTTTCTGTATGATATTAGAAAGTGTTCTAATTTCATTCTTTTACTTGTAGCTGTCCAATTATCCCAGAACCACTTACTGAAGAGACTGTCTTTTCTCCATTACATAGTTTTGCCTCCTTCGTCAAAGATAAGGTGCCCATAGGTGTGTGGGTTTATTTCTGGGCTTTCTGTCTTGTTCCATTGATCTACATTTCTATTTTTGTGCCAGTACCATACTGTCTTGATGTCTTTTGCTTTGTAGTATAGTCTGAAATCAGGAAGGTGGTTCCTCTAGGTCCATTCTTCTTTCTTGAGATTTCTTTGGCTGTGTGGGGTCTTTTGTGTTTCCGTATGAATCATAAATTTTTTTTTTCTAGTTCTGTGTAAAATGCCATTGGAATCCACATTGGAAAAGAATGAAAACTGTCACTACTTACAGATAATATGATACGATAAATAGAAAATCCTAAAGGTGAAAGTCATTCAGTCATGTCCAACTCTGCAACCCCATGGACTATACAGTCTATGAAATTATCTAGGCCAGAATACTGGAGTGGGTAGCCTTTCTAGGTACTATTAGAAAATTACTAGAGCTAATCAGTGGATTTAGTAAAGTTGCAGAATATAAAATCAATACATAGAAACCTCTTGCATTCCTATACACTAACAGTGAAAAATCAGAAAGAGAAATTAAAGCATCAATCCCATTCACCATTGTAACAAAAAGAATAAAATACCTAAGAATAAACCTATCTAAGGAGACAAAAGAGCTGTGTACAGAAAACAAGGCACTGATGAAAGAAATCAAAGACAACATAAACAGATGGAGAGATATACCATGTTCTTGGATTGGAAGAATCAATATTGTGAAAATGACTATACTACCCACAGTAATCTATAGATTCAATGCAATCTCTATCAAGTTAATTAATTTTCTTGGATTATGGGCTTCCCTGATAGCTCAGTTGGTAAAGAATCCACCTGCAATGCAGGATACCTGAGTTCGATCCTTGGGTTGGGAAGATACCCTGGAGAAGGGAAAGTCTACCTACTGCTGTATTCTGGCCTGGAAAATTCCATGGACTGTATATGTATAGTCCATGGGGTCACAAAGTGTTGGATACAACTGAACAACTTTCACTTTCACTTCACTTTCATCTGAGTTTCTCTTATAGGTCAGTCAGTAAAGAATCTGCCTGCAGTCCAGGAGACCCGGGCTCAATCCCTGATCAGGAAGATGCCTCTGGAGAAGGAAATGGCAACCCACCCCAGTACTCTTGCCTGGAGAATCCCATGGACAGAGGGGCCTGGCAGGCTGCAGTCCCTGGGGTTGCAAGAGTATTGCTCCCCTTGTGGCTCAGCTGGTAAAGAAGCCCCCTGCATTGCAGGAGACCTGGGTTCAATCCCTGGGTTGGAAAGATCCCCTGGAGAAGGGAAAGGCTACCCACGCCAGTATTCCGGCCTGGAGAATTCCATGGACTGTATAGTCCATGGGGTCGCAAAGAGTCGGACACGACTAGGCGACTTTCACCTTTCACTTGGAGTATAATTGACTTACAATGTTGTGTTAGTTTCTGCTGTGCAGGAAAGTAAGTCAGTTTTACATATACATATATCCACCTTTTTTAGATTTTATTCCCATAGAGGTTATTACAGAGTATTGAATAGAGTTCCCTGTGCTATTCAGTAGGTTCTCATTAGTTGTCTATTCTATGTATCAGTTCAGTTCAGTCCCTCAGTCATGTCCAACTCTTTGCGACCCTGTGGACTGCGACATGCCAGGCCTCCCTGCCAATCCCCAACCCCCAGAGTTGACTCATGCTCATGTCCGTTGAGTTGGTGATGCCAGTACCATCTCATCCTCTGTCGTCCCCTTCTCCCACCTTCAGTCTTACTCAGCAGCAGGGTCTTCCCTAAGGAGTCAGTTCTTTGCATCAGTTGGCCAAAATATTGGAGTTTCAGCTCCAACATATCAGTCCTTCCAATGAACACTCAGGACTGATTTCCTTTAGGATGGACTGGTTGGATCTCCTTGCAGTCCAAGGGACTCTTAAGAGTCTTCTCCAACACCACAGTTCAAAAGCATCAATTCTTTGGTGCTCAGCTCTCTTTATAGTCCAGCTCTCACATCCATACATGACTACTGGAGAAACCACAACTTTGACTAGATGGACCTTTGTTGGCAAAGTAATGTCTCTGCTTTTTAATATGCTGTCTAGGTTGGTCATAACTTTCCTTCCAAGGAGTAAGCATCTTTTAATTTCATGGCTGTAGCCACCATCTGCAGTGATTTTGGAGCCCCAAAGAATAAAGTCTGTCACTATTTCCACTGTTTCCCCATCTACTGGCCATGAAGTGATGGGACCAGATGCCATGGTCTCAGTTTTCTGAATGTTGAGCTTTAAGCCAACTTTTTCACTCTCCTCTTTCACTTTCATCAAGAGGCTCTTTAGTTCTTCTTTGCTTTCAGCCATAAGGGTCATGTCATCTGCATATCTGAGGGTATTGATATTTTTCTTGGCAATTTTTTCTTGATTCCAGCTTGTGCTTCCTCCAGCCCAGCCTTTCTCATGATGTACTCTGCATATAAGTTAAATAAGCAGGGTGACAATATACAGCCTTGAAATACTCGTTTCCCAATTTGGAACCAATCTGTTGTTCCATGTCCAGTTCTAACTGTTGCTTCTTGACCTGCATACTGATTTCTCAGGAGACAGGTCAGGTGGTCTGGTATTCCCATCTCTTGAAGAATTTTCTAGTTTGTTGTGATCCACACAGCCAAAGGCTTTGGCATACTCAATAAAGCAGCAGCAGATGTTTTTCTGGAACTCTCTTGCTTTTTTGATGATCAAACAAATGTTGGCAACTTGATCTCTGGTTCCTCTGCCTTTTCTAAAACCAGCTTGAACATCTGGAAGTTCACGGTTCACATACTGTTGAAGCCTGGCATGGAGAATTTTAAGCATGACTTTGCTAGCATGTGAGATGAGTGCAATTGTGGGGTAGTTTGTTGGAACCCTGCATTCAAATGGTTATATCTTTCCTTTTCTCCTTTGCCTTTCACTTCTCTTCTTTTCACAGCTATTTGAATGGCCTCTTCAGACAACCATTTTACCTTTTTGCATTTCTTTTTCTTGGGGATGGTCTTGATCACTGCCTCCTGTACAGTGTCATGAACCTCTGTCCATAGTTCTTCAGGCACTCTATCAGATCTAATCCCTTGAATCTGTTTGTCACTTCCAGTGTATAATTGTAAGGGATTTGATTTAGGTCATCCCTGGGCGGTCTAGTGGTTTTCCCTACTTTGTTCAATTTAAGTATGAATTTGGCAATAAGGAGTTCATGAACTGAGCCACAGTCAGGTCCTGGTCTTGTTTTTGACTGACTGTATAGGGCTTCTCAATCTTTGGCTGCAAAGAATATAATCAGTCTGATTTTGGTATTGACCATCTGGTGATGTCCATGTGTAGAGTCTTCTCTTGTGTTGTTGGAAGAGCATGTTTGCTATGACCCGTGCCTTCTCTTGGCAAAGTTCTATATATAGTAGTGTGTGTATATGAACCCCAATCTCCCAATTTATCCCTCCCCCATCATTTCCCCTCTAGAAACCACAAATTTGTTTTCTACATCTGTGACTCAACTTCTGTTTTACAAATAGGTTTATTTGTGCCATTTTTTTGTATTCCACGTATAAGCAGTATCATATGATATCTGTCTTTCTCTTCCTGACTCAGTATGAGAATCTCTAGGTCCATCCATGTCACTGCAGATGGCATCATTTCATTCTTTTTTATGGCTGAGCAATATTCCATCATATATACGCACCACATCTTCTTTATCCATTCCTCTTTCAGTGGACATTTAGCTTACTTCCATGTCCTGCGTATTGTAAATAGTGCTGCAGTGAACATAGGGGTGCGTATGTTGGTTCAAATTATGGTTTCCTCTGGATATATGCCCAGGAGTGGCTTTGCTGGATCATATGGTAGCTCTGTTTCTAGTTTAAGGAATCGCCATAGCATTACACTTCTGTATTTAAAATGGATAACCAACAAGGACCTACTGAATAGCACTTGGAACCCTGTCCAGTGTTATGTGGCATCGTGGCTGGGAGGGGAGTTTAGGGGAGCATGTACACTTGTATATGTATGACTGAGTCCTTTCATTGTTCACCTAAAACTATCACAACATTGTTAATCAGCTATACCCCAATACAAAATAAAAGTTAAAAAAAAAGAAAGAAGTCTCCGTATTGTTCTCCGTAATTGCTGTACCAGTTTACATTACCACCAACATTGCAAGAGGGTTCCCTTTTGTCCATACCCTTTCGGGATTTATTGTTTGGAGACTTTTTGATGATGGCCATTGCAGCTGGTGTGAGGTGATACCTCATTGTAGCCTTGATTTGCCTTTCTCTAATAATTAGAGATGTTGAGCATATTTTCATGAACCTCTTGGCTATGTCTATGTCTTCTTTGGGGAAATGTCTATTTAGATCTTATGCCCATTTTTTGATTGGGTTGTTGGTTTTTTGATACTGAGCTGCCTGAGCTGTGTGCATACTTTAGAGATTAATCTCTTGTTAGTCACTTCATATGCAAATCTTTTCTCCAATTCTGTGGGTTTGCTTTTCATTTTGCTGATGGCTTCCTTTGCTGTGCAAAAGCTTTTAAGTTTAATTAGGTCACATTTGTTTGTTTTTATTTTCATTAATCTCAGAGGTGGATCAAAAAGAAGTCTTGCTGCAGTTTATGTCAGAGAGTGTTCTGCTTACATTTTCCTCCAAGGGTTTTATAGTATCCGGTCTTACATTTAGGTCTTTAATCCATTTTGAGTTTATTTTTGTGTACAGTGTTAGAGAATGTTCTAATTTCAAGGAATGACATCACTGTCTTTTGGCACAAGATAACACTGCCAGGGAGACTAAAACAATTGTGCTGGCCAGGAAAACCGCAGAAAGTGTTTTCAAAAGTTTTGGAATCAGAGAGAATATGCAACACCTTCAAGTCCTTTTATCTTTAAAATGGGGATCATTTTAATCACAGTGCAGTATTATCTGTGAGAAAACAATGAGGTAACATCCATCAAACCCCTAACCCAGGGCCTAGCATCAGAGGAGCACTAGCTGGCAGCTGCTGCTCTCCTCCTTATCCTCATCACCAGGCACAGCCAGAGAAAGACAAATACCTGTTGCCCTAACACAGGGAAAGGCAGGCAGTCTGGGAAGCTGCCAGGTTTTGTCCCAGGAGGAGTTACAGAGCTGAAACGAACAAGCCTACCGGTGTGTCACTGAGCCACTGTGGGCCATCATTTCCAACTCTGTCAAGAAGAGAGAACCTCTCCCAACTCCTCCTTTGGTTGAGGAGGTATGCGGCAGCTGATCGACGTTTGGAGAAGAAGCATGTCATGGGATAATTATATGGTGATAAATACCTTGCTTCCAGGTCTCTTGTTTCCTCCCCAGAGTATAAAGGTATTCTTGCAGCTCTGACTAACATGGCTCAGTAACAGAACCTTCCTGGGCAATCTATCATCCCATTACTTTGTAGCTGGAATTTGAGTCTTTAGTCATTTGGACTCTGCTGCAGACTGCTGAACAGCACGTAATCACTTAGCGCTCACTTTCCCTGTTGTCACACCTGTATGTTGCAATGGACACTTTTGAGACCTCAGGAGTATTCTTGAAGTCTTGAAGACTCAGTACTGGGCAGCTCTTTTCTGACACGTAGTTTCATGCATTCTCAGCTAAATATGATGCTTCTTAGGATGCTCTTTTGTAAATGATTTGCAGGCATCTGTTGTGAAAGCAGATGTGACTCATTCAAATCCACACATAAGGATGTCTTGGTTTGAAATGAGAATATTATGTTTTCCCAGACTCATTATGTGTCAAATGTCAATATGCGAGTTTCCAGGAGTGTAGACGTGGCCGGCAACAAAAATAGAAGTGTATTTGAAGCACATCCCCATTTAAGAGCTGGAGACCTTGTAGAAAGAAGCATTGTTCTTGTAAATAAACTCATCATGAATTGGTAGATTAGAAACTCTGTGATTCAGCAAAGTTTAGAAAATCAAATTACTTGTTGGAATTATGCAGAGGAAATATCCCCAAAGAACACAGAGGATGATGCTGATAAAAGAACACGGTTAATAAATCACACTGCCAAAAACCATTTATCAGACCAGGGAGTGGTAAATATGGCCCAGCCCACTGCCTGTGTTTATAAATAAAGTTTTGCTGTAACATAATCACACTTATTTGCTTTCATGTTATCTACAGCTGTTTTGTCACTACAACTGTAGAGCTGAGTAGTTTTGACAGAGGCCATATGGCTTGCAGAACCTAAAACATTACTTTGTCCTTTACTGAGAAAGTTTGGAGGCCCCTGGTCTAGAACACTTGTTATTAACTTATCTTTGTAAAGACCGTTATATACAAAATTCATTTAGACTATTTCTTTATCCATTTAACCCACAACAGAGTCAATTATGATACCAAGTGTGTCAAGAGAAGACAGTGCACCTAACAATGTATTCCCCAAATATGTGAAGCAAAAACTGACAGAGTAAGAAATATGCCATATGTTCAATAATGATAGTTAGAGACTTCAGTATTCTATACTTTCAATGACGGAGAGAACAACTACACAAAAGTTGAATAAGGAAATAGAAGACTGGAACAACACTTTGAACTAAATAAGCTAAGAAACATCTATAGAACACTTTCTCCAACAACGCTAGCTTACTCCTTTTTCTCAAGTGCAGATGAAAACTTCCATGTTATAAACCATATGTTTGGCAATAAAGTAAACCTTAAAATTTTTTTTAAAGAACTGAAATCATACAAAGTATATTCTTCAACCACAATGGAATGAAATTGGGGCTGATTAATAGAAGGGGAATCAGAGACTTCATAAATACATGGATAGTGTACTGCATACTCCTAAATAACTAAGAGGTCAAAGAAGATGTCACAAAAGAAGCTGGAAAATACTTTAAGATGAAGGAAAACAAAAGCACGGTGTGCCAAAACTTAGGGGATGGAACTCATATGGTGTTTGGAAGGAAATGTATCGCTGTAAATACCTATGTTAGAAAAGAAAAAATCTCCAGTCAATAGCATAATCTTACATGAGGATATGGAGAAAAGGGGAACTTTGGGCAGGAATATAAATTTATGCAGTCAGTGGGGGAAACAGTATGGAGCTCTCTCAAAAAACTGAAACTTGACCTGCCATATGACCCAGCAATCTAATCCTGGGTATGTACCTTAAAAAAATCCACTAATTTGAAAACATACTTGCACCTCAGTGTCCATGGCAGCATTATTTACAATTGTCAAGTTATGGAAGCAACCTCAGTGTCCATCAATAGATGAATGGATAAGAGGTGATGTGTGTGTGTGAAAGTATGTGTTTATATGCATACACACACACACACACACACACACACACAGTGGAATACTAGTCAGCCATGAAAATGAAATTTTGCCATTTTTAGCAACATGAATGGACTTGGAGGGTATTATAATAAATAAAATAAGTTAGATCAAGATAAAAATGTATGCTTTCACATATATAGAATCTAAAAATAGAACAAACTAGTGAATATAACAGCAGAGAAACAGACTCACAGATACAGAACAAACTCTTGGTTACCAATAGAGAGAGGGAAATGGGGGAAGGGGCAAGGAATTAAGAGGCACAGACTATTACGTATAATATAAAATGAAGTACAGGGATATACTGGGGAACATAGCCAGTGTCTTAGAATAACTGTAAATGGAGTATAAACTTTAAAAATTGTGAGTCCCTATGCTGTACACCTGTAACTTATAAAATATTATACAGCAACTGTAGTTCAATTAAAAGTTAAAAATATTTTTAAATATGCAAAGTGTTTGAATTGATATTTCTCCAAAAAAATATGTTCTGAATTAAATAGTGGTGGTTGCTAAGGAACTCTGGATATACTAAAAATTCACTGAATTACATACTTTAAAATAGTAAATTTTATGGTATATGAACTATATGTCAGTAGAAAAAGAAAAAAAAAGGGGCAGATGGAACAGGTGTTTTATCACTAGACGCAAAGCCTCACATTTGTTTATGTCTAAGACAGAATAGTTCTGTAGATTTGCCATTTTTTCCTTCTCTCCTAAACACATTTCTTTTTAGATATCCATCAGATTAAAATTCTGTGGGAAACTTCCACTTCTGGAAAGAGGTCCTTATTTCTCCCCAAAAGTACAAATAAAAACTCTAGGAAAATATAGCAGACATCTAAAAAGTGGAAAGAAGAAGACAGATGAACTAAGGAGTTTGGGATCCAGGGAACATGGTAGTGAGTTTCCTGTCTCCTCTCTCTGCCTCAGGTATATCTCAGGCTGGGTGTTGGGTGAAACCAGCAACCTGGAAACACCCGGGGATATCTCAAGACCCACATGGTTTCACTAGACAAGTCTACCAAATTTTTAAAGGACTAATTCCAGCTTTAAAAAGTCTCTGACAGAAAACAGAAGGGAACACATCTCAATTTATTTTATAAAACTAGTATTGTTCTAAATCCAGACCAACCAAAGGCAATACAAAGAAAAAGGGAAACTACACACTAGCATCTCTTATGGACATAGACGCAATAGTCCTTAACAAAGTATTTACAAATAGAATTGAATAATTTATGAAGACAACTATATACTGTGGCCGACTGGGTTTTATTCTGGGGCTGCAAGGTTGTCAAAGTATTCAGATTTCAATTGATATAGCTCACCCCATTAATATACAAAAGAATAAACAGGATAAGATCATGTCAGTCAATGCAGTGGTGGGGAGGGGGGAAAGCGTTTGACAACATTCAGTACCTATTTGTGATTGTAAAAATCTCTCAGAGAAATAGGAATGGAGTTGAAAGCCCTCACGCTGATAAAGAGAATCCACCAAAAAAAAAACATAATATGGTTAATATTATACTTTATGGTAAAAGACTGAATGCTTGCCTCCTAAAATTATAAACCAAGCAAGGATGATTGATTTCACCACTCTTATTGTCTGTGGTACCACAACTTTTATCCTGGGTGATAAGGAAAGAAAAGGCACCCATACCAAAAAGGAAGAAATAAAACTGCTTTTCTTTCTTGCAGATGGTGTGCTATTTAATAGAAATATTCCAAAGAAAGTACCAAAAAAAAAAAGTCCCCTAGAATAATGAGTTCAGTGAGGCGTCAAGAAATATCATTGATAGACAAAAATCAGTTGTATTTCTATATACTACCAAAGAACACATGGAAAATGAAATTCAAAATACAATATGACTTATAATTGCTCCAAAAATATGAAGTGGCTTCTGTATAAATCTGTCAAACTCTGTAAAGGAATTGTATGCTGAAAACCTGACCATGCCACAAAAGAAATCAAAGAGAATCTAAATGAATGAAGAGAGATTCCATGTTCATGGGCTGGAAGAGTCTCATTAGTAAAAACTAGTTCTCCAAAATTAATACACAGATTTTAAAACAATCATACTTTTGTAGATATAGAAAATACTACTCTAAAATTTACATGGAAAGGCAACAGAGCTAGAATAACTAAAAATAATTCTGAAAAATAAAAAGAAAATGGAAGGAAGTACTCCATCACTTTGCAGATTATATAGTAATCTTGATTTATGTTTGGAGGGACAGACACACAGATAAATGGAACCGAATAGAAAATCCAGAGGTAGAGTCACTAAGTATGGCCAGCTGATTTTTTCCTCTTTTTTATTTTAGTTTTATATGGGAGTGTAGTTGATTCACAGTGTTGTATTAGTGTACAGCTAAGTGATTCAGTTTTACACATCTAGGTGATTCAAACAGTAAAGCATCCGCCTGCAATGCAGAAAACCCAGGTTTGATCCCTGGATTGGAAAGATCCCCTGGAGACAGGAATGGCTACCCACTCCAGGATTCTTGCCTGGAAAATTCCATGGACAGAGGAGCCTCAGGGGCTACAGTCCATGGGTTGCAGAGAGTTGGATATGACTAAAGGACTTTCACTGAATCTAGATATCCATTCCTTTTTCAGATTCTTTTCCCATATAGGTTACTACAGAATATTGAGTAGATTTCCCTGTGCTATATATTGGTCCTTGTTGATTATCTGTTTTATATATACTAGTGTCTATGTATTAATCCCAACTCCCTAATTTATCCTCCACATCTTTCCCCTTTGGTAAACATAAATTTGTTTTTTAGTCTGTGAGTCTGTATGAGTTTTGTGAGTTAGTTCATTTGTATCCATGTTTAGATTTCACATATAAATGATATCATATGCTATTTTTCCTCTGACTTCTCTTTGTATGATCATCACTAGGTCCATCCACATTGCTGCAAATGGCTGTATTCCATTATTTTTTATGGCTGAGTAATATTCCATTGTGTGTCTATACCACAACTTCTTTATCCATTCTTTTGCTGATGGACATTTTGGTTACTTCCATGTCTTGGCTATTTAAATAGTGGTGTGGTGAGTTACCCAGGAAGTGCTAGCAGTAAAGATCCTACCTGCCAATGCAAGAAACGTAAGAGACACGAGTTTGGTCCCTGGGTCGGGAAGATCCTCCGGAGAAGGGTATGGCAACCCACTCCAGTACTGTTGCTTGGAGAATCCCATGGACAGAGGAGCCTGGTGGTGTATCGTCCATCGAGTCACAGAGTCGGACATGACTGAAGCAGCTTAGCACACATGCTGTGAATCACCAGATGCATTATCTTTTCTAATCATGATTTTCTGAGAATATACACCCAGGAGTGGGGTTGCTGGATCATATGGGGTCAGCAGAGGTTGAAATGGTTAGATAGCATCACCAACATAACAGACATGAATTTGAGCAAACTCTGGGAGATAGCGGAAAACAGAAGCCTGGCCTGCTGCAGTCCATGGGATTGCAAAAACATGACTGAGCAACGGACCGATGGTAGCTCTATTTTTCAATTTTAAAGGAATCCCCATACTATTCTGCACAGTGGCTGTGCCAGTTTACATTCCCCTCAAGCATGTAGGAGGGTTCTCTTTTCTCCACGTTCTTTTCAGCATTTATTACTGGTAGACTTTTTGATTATGGCCGTTGTGAGTGGTGTGAGGTGATACCCTGCTGTAGTTTTGATTTGCCTTTCTCTAATAAATAGCCACATTGAGCAGGTTTTTCAATTGTGTGCAAAAAATGTACCTGTCTAAATTGACTTCTTGAAGAAGGTCTGCCCTGTTTGGATTTCTTTTTCAGTTACATAGTCCAGGACATTTCTTGAGGGCAGTTATGTTTTACAGCCCCTCAGACCTTGTGAATATGATGAAGTGTCTATCTGAAGAAGGAATTCATAGGGCCCGATCTCCATTTCAGGCCTGTTCATGCTGATCATGCTCGGGCACCTCTCTGAACTCTGTGCTTAGTGCCTGTGGAAATTACAATGGAGGGATTAGACCCCTCCCTCTAGACAGGAGAATCTGGAAGGTTAGATCCAGGATACTCAACACCTAGGTGATAACATGCACTAATCACCCCTGGCTCCTGACAGGTCATAAGCTTTCTGATAGTAACCTTGGGCTTATCGACTATTAACCATTTGGAGTGTAACCTCGGGCTTATTGATTATCGACTGTTCTAACACATGATACTTGAATGATGGCATTATTGTGATTGTATTTACTTTTCCTTTGTTGATGGTGGGTTTAGACACGTACACATAGGTATAAAAGATCCTCACAAATGCTGGTCAGGGTCTTTGGCTAAGAGGAGACTCTGCCTTGGGCCCGCCGGTGTAATAAACTGCACTTCACTGTCTGCATTGTCCTTCTGAGTGAGTTTGCTTCCCAGAGCGGGTGGCTACAACATATTCAGTTCAGTTCAGTCGCTCAGTAGTGTCTGACTCTGCGACCACATGTTCTGCAGCACGCCAGGCCCCCCTGTCCATCACCACCTCTCGGAGTTTACTCAAAGTCATGTCCATTAAGTGAAGTGAAGTCACTCAGTCGTGTCCACTCTTTGCAACCCCATGGACTGTAGCCTACCAGGCTCCTCCCATGAGATTTTCCAGGCAAGAGTACTGGAGTGGGTTGCCATTTCCTTCTCCAGAGGATCTTCCCCACCCAGGGATCGAACCCTGGTCTCCCGTATTGTAGGCAGACGCTTAACCGTCTGAGCCACCAGGGAAGTCTTTTCCATTGAGTAGGTGATGCCATCCAATCATCTCATATAAGCCCTGGTTTTCAAGTTGTAGTTATGGGGAATGGACACAAGGCGGCAGCATTTCCTCATGCCCCACCAGAGTTACTGGGGCAACCAGAGCCATACGAAATTAGTGTTGCTGGGTTGTAAATTAGAGTACAGTGTGCCAGAACAGACACCCAAAGGTTTGTGTCTCATACTTCTTCCCTCTTACCCTGCATCCCCACAGACTAATCTCAGCCCCTGCAATAGATAGTTCCCTTGCACTTGTGTGGGTGGGACAATTGTGAGGCATGAGGCTGGAGGCAGGAACTCCAACACCAGGAGACTTGGAGACCAGGGGGATTTTCAAAGCTCTCCCAGCCTGGAGGGTCCTCCCTCCTTTGTGTGCAGTAGGTTTGGTTCATCTGGAGGAGGACCCACCTGGATCTGGAGATCGGGGTCCCATCCACAGGGGACCTGGCACTCTGCATCCAACGGGGCTCCTTTGCTGGCGCACCCTCCCCAGCTCCCTCAGCTTGACCCAAGGCTGCTCAGGCTCCAAGGCTGTGACACCAGCCCAAACATATATGTACCTATACAGACAGACATGCATATATATACTTTTTTGAGGTTCCTTTCCCATACAGGGCCTGCCAGTGGTGAGTAGCATTCCTGTGCCCTCCAGTAGGTCCTTGTGGATCATCTGTTGTATCTATGTCATTGTGTACACGTGAGTGCCGTCCTCCTAAGGTATCCCTCTCCCCATTTTCCCCTCTGGGAGCCATCAGTTTGGTTTTTTTAATCAGTTCATGTGTATGCATTTTTAGATTCCACATTTAAGTGATAACCGTATGACATTTGTTCTCTGTCTGACTTCATATTATCGTCATTAGGCCCATCCATGTTGCTGCACATGCCATCATTTCATTCTTTTTTGGGGCTGAGTAGTATTCCCATCGTGTGTATATACAGCATATTCTTTATTCCTCTGTTGATGGCTGTTCTGCTTGTTTTGGTGTCTTGGCTATTGTCCATAGTGGTACATTGAGCCACAAGGTGCCTGTAGCTTTTTGAATTAGTTTTCTGAAGACATATGCCCAGGAGTGGGATTGCTGGATCAAATGGTAGCTCTATTTTTTCATTTTTTAAGGAACTTCCATACTGTTCATCTGCTCTAATGTGTCATTTAAGGCCTGTGTTTCCTTACTGATCTTCTTTCTGGATGATCTGTTCATTGATGAAAGCGGGGTGTTAAAGTCTCCCACTATTGTGTTAGTGTCACATTTTATGACTGTTAGCATTCACCTTATATAATGAGGTGCCCCTGGGTCAGGTTTGCATATATTTACACTTGTTAGACTTCCTCTCGGATTGCTCCCTTGATCATTATGTAGGATCCTGTCTCTTGCAACAGTCTCCAAAGTCTATTTTGTTTGATATCAGCATTGCTACTCCAGCTGTGTTTTGATTTCCATTTGCACGGAGTGCCTTTTTCGATCCTCTCCCCTCCAGTCTGTATGGGTCCCTACATCTAAAGTGGGTTTCTTGCACACAGCATACGTGTGGGTCTTGTTTTTGTATCCATTCAGTCAGTCAGTCTTTTGGTTGGAGCATTTAATCTAGTTCCATTTAAGGTGAGTATTGATATGTATGTTCTTATGGCCATTTTGTTCATTGTTTTGGATTCAGTTCTGTAGGTTCTTTTTCTTCCCTTCCTCCTCTGTTCTTCTGTGACTTGATGACTCTTGTTTGTGTTGTGGTTGGATTGCTTTTTCTTTTTAGTGCGTGTGTTATGGCCCTTTAATGGACTGGGGCTTGGGGGTACAGAGTCCACGATAGGAAAATAAAGGAAGAGAGAAAGGAGAGAAAGAGAGAAATGAAGAGAGACATGGGGACCAAGACTCTGATGGAGTAAAGGCGTTTATTCAGCATAATGTGGACATATATATACTGTCTTACAAGATAGCCTTTTCAGCAAAGATAAAAATCTTGCAACTTATCCAGGAAACATAGGGCTAGAATCCATCTCAAAGAGAGGGGGTTGTAAAAACTCACTTTCCATATCAGAGAGAGAAGAAGGCTGTAAATGGTTACTTTACTTTAAGAATGTATGCATTTCTTTTGTCCCTGGGAAAGGTGTGCCTCTCCACTCATCTCTGAATATTCAGGGATTGATAAGGAACATCAGAAAACAGCACACAGGAAGCCTCCTGCCAAATGTTCCCTGACAGTTCCCCCTATTTTATTATATTTGTAAAAAAGATCCTGACCATTTGAGTTTGTTTAGTATAAACCAATCTTATAGAAAGGCGATGATAATCAACAACAAAATTCCACCAAAGTTACAGTTCCAGATCCGATGCTGTGAATCAACCTCATGGGCCTAGCTCACATAATTGAAGAGCTATTTGTACAGCTAAAGTTTCTAAATTAGTGGACGAAGGCAGATATTTAGAAAAGATATCAAAGATATCCTTTTGAAGTAATCGTACATTCAGAGAGGCATTATCATGTATGTTTCATAAATACAATTTGATTTGTTTCAGTTATAGGCACCATGATTAAATTGAACAGGAGTAACACAATATTGAGTTGAATTCCAATCACAATCAAAAGGGAATCATTTCTTAAGACAAGTATATAGTTTGCAATTAATACAAGTTACAGAACGTAAGTTTCTTATGGTTATAACAAAAGGAAGTGGAGCACAGGCCTGTGTACAATAGGATTGATTATAGCGAAGGAAATAGCTACTGGTTTCTGTAAAATGTCCAGTCCAACTCCCAAGTTTTTCGGTGTTCGCAGCAAGTTTACAGATGTCCCATTGTTCATGCCCAATCTGTTTATCCAGGACGATGGGGAGATTCCTCGTCAAGCAGCCCAAGAAGTCCTTTGTCATGATAATGTTCCAGCATAGTGTCAGTAATATCAGCATAGTGTTGGTAACCTACGACTTGAGTGCTGTTAATATCATCCGAGCAGTTACATAACCATACACCATGGAGTCCCCAATCGACAATTGTATGATTAGCCACAAATATTAATTTTCCCGACATGGTTTGACATTTATCCCAATGAACAGAAGTATATGTCTTACTTCTTTCCCTAACTCTTTCCCTAAAGTCTCCATAGAACAAACATGGTTCACAGACAAAGAAAAGGCTGTAAACAAACCAAGCAGCATCCAAAAGTTCTTTACATGAGGCAGGGTGAAAGCCCAGGTTTGTCAGCTAAAGTTTATGTATAATGTTTCAGGGCTTTAGCACAAAAGGAGGACTTCAGAACCTAGAGAAATGTTAATTAGTTTTTCTTCTACTATGGGGTGTGAGGGCTCTTTAATGCTCCAGGGAGAAGGCGTATGTATAGAGTCGTTAGCTGAAGCAATCGGTCCTTTCTCTGTCCATTTTACCACCTGTTGTAAAAAAAGGGGGTGGGAGGTGGGTAAGAAAGCTCAGTAAGCGTGGATTAAGAGTTTGGCTCAGGCAGGTGGGAGGCGCAGGCCAAGCAGACTGAGCATTGTCAGGTAAATGTATTCAGGATTCTGCAGCATTTCCTGTTGAAAGATCAAATTTTCAGCTTGATTAGTAAGGATTTTTATTTGTCCCCAAGTGAGGAGATCATAAGGTTGATGTCGCCTGGTCCATATAGGACTTCTTCCTGGGGTTTTTGTTGTTTCGTCCACGTGAGTTCCTTGGATCTATCTGAGGAAATACAAGCATACCCTTTTCCCTGTAAGATTAGTTTCCCAGCTCTCTATAGTTTCGTTAACCTGTCTTGCTACCAAATGGGCAAAGGAAAAGAAGTGTCCTTCAATTCCTCAAAATGTTTGTCTGCTCTTGTTAAAATATCTCCCTGTGGTAAATTTAAAAAATTTAAAACAAATAAGGCTGTGTTAACAACAGTTATAGGTTTAGAAAATATCTTATGTTGGAATCTAGTAAAGTGTGCTTTAGATAAAGAAGACAGTAGTGTTCCTATGTATTCCCCCTTTTTAAATTTTTTTATTTGCAATTTAGTGTGCGATGTGTTTGTTTAACTATGTCTTGTGTCTGTGGATAATAAAGAATACCTGTAATATGTTTAATAGAAAATGATTGTCAAAATTGTTTAAAGTGTCTAGAAATATAGGCAGGACCATTATCTGTTTTAATGGAACTAGGAGTTTTCATTACAGCAAAACAAGCTAGTAAGTGAGTTATAAAGTATTGTGTGGCTTCACCACAAAGAGGTGTGGCCCAAATAAAGGAAGGATTGCTATCAATACAGACATGTAAGAAAGAAGAGGGAGAAAGTTTAGGGCAATGAGTCACATCTATTTGTCATAGTTTATTAGGTTTTAAACCACGAGGATTGATCCCTTGTGTGATGGATCGAAGATGTAGGGGTCTACAAGTGGGGCATTTATTAATAATTTTTTAGCCTGGTGGTATGGGATCTCTTATAGCTGATGTAGGGAGCCAGCAATGTTACGTAACAGAGCGTGCTGTTTCTCCGGATTAGCAAATGAAACGAGTTTGTCTGCTTTTAAGTTACCAAGAGTCATAGGGTCGGGAAGAGAGGAGTGTGTTTGAATATGGGTAATATAAAGGGGGGAAGTGTGGTTTTTAATGATTGATTGTAGTTGTAAAAAAAAAGTTGTTGAATAATAGGTTGATTGGAGTTTATGGTGGAGGTTTTTATATTTTTTAATACAAAAACTGAGTATAAGGAGTCAGAGACTATATTAATGGGGTAAGTATGTAGGCAAATGACTTGAATAAGAGCATAAAATTTATTTTGTTGAGCAGAACGAAATTTAGTATAAAAGACTTTATATTTCTTAAGAGACCAGAATGAGGCTTTGGCGTTTTTAGTCCCATCTATGTAAAAAACCTCAGCTTGTGGTATAGGCTGTGAGCTGATAACACGGAAAATAATAAATTCAGTGTTTTTGAAGAAATTTCAAAGTTTACCAGAAGGATAATGAAATGGAATTTTTCCAAAATATTTCAGAAAAGCTACTTGAAAATCGGTAGAGGTTTATAATGCGTTCTCAAGTTGAGATTTATTAATTGGTACTACAATTTTATGAGGATCAGAGCCAATTAGAGTTTTAGTCCTATTTCTTTTATTGATAACGATTAAAGCAATTAAATCAAGGTAGGGTGTAAGTGATTTTATTTCCCTAAAACGGGTATAGATCCATTCTATTGGGTGTTCTTGTTGGGCAAGAAGTCCTGTGGGAGAATGAAGAGAGGGAAGTATAAATAATTTTAGAGAGAAATCTAGTCTGATGTGAGTGAGAAACTGTTATTGTAAATTATTTTGTACTAAATAGAATTTCTCTCGAGCCTCTTGAGAAAGTGCCTCTTGAGAAAGTGAATGAGGGCTATTTAAATCAGGATCTCCTTTTAAAGTATCAAATAGGTTATTCAGTTGATAATTAGCAATGCCTAAAGAAGGCCTAATCCAGTTTATATCACCTAAGAGCTTTTGAAAGTCATTTAAGGTTGATAATTTATCAGTACGGATTTGAGTCAATTGCGGAGTAATACGTTGTCTATTAAGGATAAATCCCAAGTAATGGTAAGGTGTAGAGGTTTGAATTTTTTCAGGGGCAATAATTAATCTATAGTTTTTTAAGCATAATTGGGCTATGTCAAACATATGTTGAGTTTTTAAGATAGATGGAGCTGAAAACAATATATCATCCATATAGTGAATAACAAAAAAGTTAGGAAATTGTTTTCTCACAGGCTCAGGGGCTTTGGCTACATAATACTGACACATGGTGGGAGAATTTATCATCTCTTGTGACAGTACAGTCCATTGGTACCGTTTATGAGGCCCGATATGATTAGGATAAGGGAGAGAGAAGGCGAATCTCTTTCTGTCTAAAGGGTGTAGAGGTATATTAAAAAAGCAATCTTGTAAATCAATAATAATAATATACCAGTCTTGAGGAATGGCGGTAGGTGAGGGGATTCCTGGCTGTAATGCACCCATAGGTTTCATAGATGCATTAACTTTCTTAAGATCTGTTAGGAGACGTCATTTGTCAGATTTTTTTTTATAACAAAAATAGAGTTCTAACGAGAAAATGATTTTTCAATATGCCTTAATTCCAGTTGTGCATCTATAAGTTCTTTAGCCGCCTGTAATGTTTCTTTAGTGAGGGGCCATAAATGTTTGGAAATAACAGTAATATCAGATCTAGTATCAAGGAGACTAGAAAAATTTTTACCATTAATTTTGATATTTATATTCGGTCGGGCAACTTTAGAGATTAATGAGGTCCATAAGGATTGTTTTTGATCTGTACTGCCGAATCCGCCCGTCCGCACAGTATTAGAGGAGTTAATAGAAATGTAAGGTAAAAGAAGTATTTGAGCAGTTTTGTCCCTCTTTTTGAATTGCCATAAAATCTGAGATGACATCATAATTTGAATTTTTTCTCTATAATCTGAGTCAATTATTTTAGGATGAATAGTAATTTCTTTAGAAGTCAAACTAGATCGGCCAAGTAAAAGACCAAAAGTTGGTGGGGGCAGGGGTCTAAAAAGCCTGGTAGGTATTCTAGAGGGGCTGCTTGAGGGTAAAGGAGAAAGTCATTTAGGGCTGGTATATTGACGCCAGCACGGCCGGATGTTGGGTGTTTGAAGGTAAAAGATGGAATTTGCCCCTGGTTTTTGTTGATGGGGACCTGGGGGGTCCCCTGCTAGGAGTCTCCCAAAATGGGTTTTTCTTCAATATCAAGTTTAGATTTACAGTCTTTGGCCCAATGTATTCCTTTACGGCAGCGAGGGCAGATTTTGGGAGGTTTTTTATTAGGCTTTATAAGGAAATCCTTTTTTGAATGGTTTTTGTCTCTACATGTAAAACATCCTTCATTTCCCTTTTTAAAGGCAGCAACCATTGCTTGAGCTAGCACATGCATCTTTTGAGTTTCTGACCTTAAATTGCAGCAAGCCTTCAGATAATCAATAATAATTCCTGTCTCCGGAATAGGAGCTGTGGCCTTAATTTTAATGTCAAAAGGCCTCCTAGAGGAATCTTTGCCAGAGTCATTAGGTTTTAGCAAAGGGGAGACTTTTGGATTCGCATCTGCTGGCAAAGGAGGAGCGCTTGGAACAATCGGGGAAGGGTTTGTAAATATATCGTGTTGTTCTAATTGGGCCTTTTGTAAGGCTTCATCTTTTAATTTACGTTCATGTAATAAGTGTTCTGCCTGTTGCTGAATATCATGAGGGCCAGGATTACTTTGAGTGGCAGAATCACAGTACTAATAAGAGCCCACGAAGGCCAGAAATCTTTAGATAAGTGATAAAGTAAAGTAGAAAAGTGATGGGGCTTTCCCACCGCTATATCCATGTCTCATAGTACTTACCAGCTTCAATAAGCTCCGTGTCACTCTGCCCAGATCCGGCCACGATTTTTTCTTTTCTTCTTTCCCAAGCCCCTGTTCGGGCGCCACTTGTTATGGCCCTTTAATGGGCCGGGGCTTGAGGGTACAGAGTCGACGATAAGAAAATAAAGGAAGAGAGAAAGGAGAGAAAGAGAGAAATGAAGAGAGACATGGGGACCAAGACTCTGATGGAGTAAAGGCGTTTATTCAGCATAATGTGGGCATATATATACTGTCTTACAAGATAGCCTTTTCAGCAAAAATAAAAATCTTGCAACTTATCCAGGAAACATAGGGCTAGAATCCATCTCAACAGAGAGGGTTGTAAAAACTCACTTTCCATATCAGAGAGGGAAGAAGGCTGTAAATGGTTACTTTACTTTAAGAATGTATGCATTTCTTTTGTCCCCAGGAAAGGTGTGCCTCTCCACTCATCTCTGAATATTCAGGGATTGATAAGGGACATCAGAAAACAGCACACAGGAAGCCTCCTGCCAAATGTTCCCTGACATGTGTGTATCTGTTGTAGATTTTTGGTTTGTGGTTACCTTGAGGTCTTAATGTAGCAGTCTGTATATAAACAAGATTGTTTTAAGTTGGTGGTCACTTAGTTTCTATACATGTCCAGTATCCTGCATTTTTACTCTCCTCTCTTCATGAAGGCTGGTTTTGATGTTTGTGTGTGGATGATTTTCTTCCTTTGCTGTATGTTTGCCTTCACTGGTGAGCTTTCCCATTTGTAATTTTCTTGTTTCTGTTTGTAACTTTTCCTTTCCCACCTAGAGAATTACCTTTCGCATTTTTTATAAAGCTGATTTGGTGGTGCTGAATTTTCTTAGCTTTTGCTTGTCTGTAAAGATTTTGATTCTCCATCAAATCTGAAAGAGAACCTCACTGGGTAGAGTATTCTTCCTTGTAGGTTTTACCTTTCATCACCTCAGATAAGTTGTCCTACTTCCTTCGTGGCCAATTGATTTTTGACAGTGGTGCAAAAGCAACTCATTGGAGAAGTTTAGCCTTTTTAGCACATGCTGGAGCAATTGAACATCCATAGGCAAAAAATGAATCTTGACTTAAATTTCATGTATTATAGAAAAATTAGCTCAAAATGGATTATAGATTAAAATGTGAAACTATAAAACTTTAGAAGACAGCATGGAAGAAAATCTTAAGGACCTACCAAGGTTTGTTGAAATGTTGTTAAACATGACACAAGAAGCATGATCAAAGAGAAAAATTGATAAATTCTACTTCATCAAAATTTTAAAGTTTTACTCTGTGTAAGACTCAGTTAAAAGACAAGCTATAGAATAGGAGAAAATATTTGCAAACTACAATCCTGTCAAAGGATTCATATCTATAATGTGTCAAGAACATTTAAAACTCAACATGCAAAGTGGTGGAAAAAAAAATCTCATTTTCTTGTTAAAAAAAAATTACACGTACAATTACCATTTGACCCAGCAATTGCACTCCTGGGCATTTTTTCCAGAGAAATGAAAGTCTAATGTTCACCCAAAAACTTACCCATAGTTGTCCATAGAAAACATATTTATAATAGCTAGAAACTGGAAACAATCCATATATGCCTTAATAGGACAGTAGACTAAACAAACTGTGGTTTGTCCCTACCATGGAATACTACTCAGCACTTAAAAATAAACTATTGACATAAGGTAAATTTCAAGGGCATCAGGCTGAATGTTTATAGAGATAGAATTCAACGTTAGTAGTTATCAAGGATCAGGAATGGTGGGTCACAGGGGAGTTTAACTAAAAAGGGCGCTATGAATGAGATCTGGGGTAATCGAATAGGTTTCTATCTAACATTGTGTGGCACACACACACACATGGTATCAATGTGAAATTCCTGCTTTTGGCATGGTGCTAGGACTGTGTAAGATGGAACCAGTGGATGATCTGGGAGAAAGGTACAAGGGACCCATCTGTCTGCTGTCTCTGTAACTTCTGTAATTATTTCAAAATAAAAACTTGACAAACCCAAAGGAAAACCATTCACACTGGAGGGGCAGGATTGTCAACCTGCTATTTTCCTAACGACTGTCTCCATTGTTTAAAGTGTCAAGTTCCCTGAGATTAATCTGCCTACCCTTCAAAACCTCTCAGATTCTGACGGGCAAATTGAGTACATGTGTCCTGACAGTGTCTTGGTGCTGTCTGGACAACTACATTTCACATACAAGTGGAAGGTGATAACTGCAGGAACACTGAAGCTGAAGTATTCTAGGATCTTAATCTCTCTTAGAGGAGCACAGAATTATTCGCAATGATTAAATCAATGTACCTGTTGAATGCATGTCACAGGGAAAGGAATCTCTAGCAATTGATGTGTACCACACCACAGATGTACCAGAGATCAGAAGAAAACAAAAGGAAACTTTTCTTTCTTTATTGACTCGTCCTGTTTTTTAACTGTGAAACCAGGGAATTACTATTGCTTCCCCGTGTCCGTTGAAATACTAAAAGAGAGTTCAAACATGACATGTGATCAAATGTCTAAATATATCATTAGGAACTTTTACCTACAAAGGGTTTAACTCTGATTCATTAAATCAACCTTCTCTAGGGGTCCTCCCTGGGGATACTGTAAAACAGAGCTCAGTTTTGTAATTTGTCCTTTTGAATACCTATATTTCTTTTCAAATGCAGTCATCAGAACTGACTTGATATCAGCCATGATAATAAAAAAAAAGTATCTATTTGAGGGGAACTTTTCAGATAAAAAGATGAAAGAAATTCTCCTTTTGTTAGGCAAAGATTTTGAAAAAGTAGAATGATGTTTATTTAAAAATAATCATGGCTTCATGGGAGAAAAAAAGAAAATACATCTCTTTTTCTCTTATGGTTTTATTTTGTCATTGTTTCTCTGGCTTCCCTTGTGGCTCAGATGGTAAAGAATCTGCCTGACAGCACAGGAGACCCTGGTTCGATCCCTGAGACGATCCCCTGAAGAAGGGGGGATCCTGGGTTGGGAATATTCCCTGGAGAAAGGCTTGGCAACCCAATCCAGTATTCTTGCCTGGAAAATTCCACGGACAGAGGAGCCTGGGGGGCTACAGTCCATGGAGTCAAAAGAGTCGGACACAACTTTGAGCCAATAACAGTTTCACTTTCACCCTGGATCAGTGCTTGGAGTAGTGGCCCAGCTAGAAGGGAGAGCTTTCTCTAACTGAAATGTTCGCCTGACCAAGAGGATCTTGAGTTTGATGTTCAGAGCACAGAGTAGGTGGTCAGCCCTTGCATAGCTGCAAAACCATAAGAGATCTTTTTTCTCCAGGCCCTGCTTGCTCCTCCTCTGAGCCATGAAAAACAACCTCCTTCTAGCTAATTACACCCTGTTGGCTCCTATTTTCTGCTGAAACAGAGTCTCACCAATTGAGAGGCTGTTCCATTAAACTCTTTCTCATTTCAGCAGTCTTGCTGACAATACTTCATATAATGTCTCTTTACTAAAGTCATTAGTGTCTTATCAAATTTTTAGTTAAGCAGTTCTCATTTAAATTTACTTACTTTCTAAGAGCTCACATTCCCAATTCTGGATAGTCTTTTATGTAATTACAAAATTAATTATAGCATTAGGCTCCAAATCTCTCTCCTTTTGACTTCTATTATCACCACCCTGGTGTGGCTTTGTTTTTTTACAATGCCTTCTCTGAGAGGAGTTGGATTTGCTAAAGCCTTAAGTCCCTAAAAGTGACTTGAGGTCCTGATGTTACTACTTACTAACATTTACTGTCAAATTGCAAACCTCTATGAAAGACTAGGGGCTTCAGACGGTAAAGAATCTGCCTACAGTGTGGGAGACCTGGGTTGGATTCCTGGGTTGGGAATATCCCCTGGAGAAGGGCATGACAACCCACTCCAGTAGTCTTGCCTGGAAAATCCCACGGACAGAGGAGCCTGGAGGGCTACAGTCCATGGGGTCTCAAAGAGATGGACATGACTGTGATTTATCCCTAACACTTTCACTTTGAAGAAAGACTAGGTAGGAAAATGACAAAAGGTGTGAATCTTAGCTCAAACACTTCTGTTCTCATTCTTTCTGTCAGTCTTTTCACCTGGAAAATACTGGAGAGCAACGATGTTGCAACTTACACATCCTTGTTATCTGGTAAATATCAATTCTCTTTTTCTCTCTAGCTATTTTTGTACACTGGAGCCAAAGATGTTTTAGGCTTGCATCGAAATCTAAAATGTGAGGGATCAGATAGAGAGGTAATATATGAATTCTGATGGCTATACAAATCTCTCTCCACACATTCTGACACATGACATCTCTGGATTGGTGAGACTCACATTTGAGAGACCAAGTTGAAAGAGTGATTGTCTTGGGGAGTTTCAATAGTCAATAGAAGGTTATTTCTAGCTATCTGGAAATTGTCCTCCCTGACATGGAATAATAACTCAGTTTAAGTTAGAATGACCTGGTAAACCCAGAGAGTATCTAAAGGGAGATCAGTTAGAGATTAAATATATCAATGAATCTGTCTCAAAAAAAAATTGTGTAAAGAAGGAATCTAAAACCACCCATCCTCCTTTCCCTTAATATTTTATATATGAGATCTCTGCCTGTATTTTAATAAAAGGGATTATACCTGATAGTTCAGTATAAATCAATACCATTTTAATAGTTCTATAAAATTTATTGCTTGGAAGTGCTATAACATATTTAGCCACCTCTTCTTCATAATAACTTCATTTTGAAACCTTCATTTGACTCACAGAAAGTTACCAGAAAAACATAGTAGAATGTATGTGTACGTTTTAACCAGATTCTCCTTATAATAATATCTTACTTAACTATAATACCATGTCAAAACCAGAAAAATGATGGCAGTAGAATCAGTCCTCATTATTCATGGATTCTGAATAATGAGGTGCTCAAATTTGTGAACTTGTCGACTGACCAGAGCTCATTTCAGCTCTCATTCTATAAATAAGTGCCTTTTATACAGTCTGTTTAGCCCCATGTTTTCTTGCATTTTTGTGCTTTATGTCAGCAAATTCACTGTTAAGATTGCCTCCCGGCTAGTGCTTCTACATACAGGAAGGCTGTGTGCCTTACGGAGAAAATATGTGTATTAAGAAAACTTCATTGCAACACAAGGTATAGTGCTGTTGGTCATGAGTCCAGTGTTAATCGCTCAACATGAACACATTACATGTGGTGTCCTTAAACAGAAACATCCACTGAAAAAGGTAACGTACTGATATTAATAAGTTGATGAAATGTTGTCCCTGGAAGCCCATAGAAATACAGGCCTGTGTTTCCCATAGGAGCAATGATTCAGCATTCATTCATTCAGTGTTCCTACAGTGATGCTGTAGACCATAACCACCATGAGTAATCAGAATCACCAGTACAAAGCTGGTGAGGCGGTAGAGGAAGTAGATCGGTCTCTTGCACACTGCAGGTGGAGATGTAGGATGGTACCACAACTCTGTAAAAGTTTGGAAGCTTATAAAGTTAAACATACATTTACCATGCAACCTAGTAATTGTACCTCCTGGGTATTAATCCCAGAAAAACAAAAACTTACATTCACATATGTACCTTGGAATTTGTAAGTTTATGTCTTTTGCCAAATTGAGGACATGTTCAGCCATTTTTTAAAACATTTTTGGCCATATTCTTTCTCCTCTGCCTGTGGGTCTCCAAGGACATGAATGTTAGATCTCCTGTTATTGTATCATGTGCTTCTAAGGCTCATTTTATTTTATTTCAATCAATTTCCTCTCTGTTTTTCAGATTAGATGATTTCTATTAGCCTATCTTCAAATTCAATGAGTCTTTCATTATTTCAGTTCTGCAATGAAACCCATCCAGTGAAATTTTCAAAAAATTTTCTGTTGTATTTTTCAATTCTAAAAGTTTAATTTGTTTCTTCTTCGTGTCTTCTGTTTTATTGTTGAGATAAGCCTTTTTTAAATTTGCTCAGGAGTGTTCATAGTTGCCTGTTGCAGCATTTTTGTGACAGCTGCTTGAAAAACATTGTTAGAAAAGTGCAAAATCTGTGTCTTTTCGGTGTTGGAATCCATTGCTCACATTTTCTCACTAGAGTCTAGATTTTTCCTTTGACTTGATATGATGAGTAATTTTGGACTGCATCCTAGGTTTCTGAATATTTCACTATTAGGATTTGGTTCCTATTTAAATCTTCTCATCAACCTATTCTAAATACATATCCTGGTTCACTCCTGTGGTTCATGGTTCAAATATTAGTTTAGTTTATAAAGCCTCCACGGTGCTGGTTTCTTCCCTCAACTTGCATATTACTTAGATGATAGGAGTCGACACTATAGTGTCCTCAGTGGGGGCTGGAGGTGGGAAGGGGAGAGACACCTCATCTCTGCAGGATGGGGAGAGTGCAGAGTCTTCTGCAGTGATAGACCTAGGGCAGGAGGGGCCAGCTTGTTTGGGCAGAGAAGGTTGAATCAGAATCTTAGCACAGGCTCCAGAGAACCAAGGTGTCCCCTCATCATCATTGTGGTGGAGTGGGGGTATACGTCAGAGTTCTGCCCACAAGAGAGGAAAGTTGCCTTATTATTCAGAGTGGACATCATGGAATTCCGGTTTTTGCAGCAGGCTTAATAGGAAAGGAGAGCTATCTGATTACAGGGATGTGGCAGGCAGGGGTCTGACCAAAGCCTGCATAGGAATAGGACACACCTCCATGCCCCTGCAGGAAAGTGGAGAAAGTCTTAGTTCATCCCCTATCCCTGCAGGGGAGGGACATGCACTTGGCCTTCTTGTATTTCTTCTTTTGTGAATTATTACACCTTTTATTTGCTTTTGTATTGAGGTGCTCGTCTTCTGCTTACTGGTTTGTATAAGTTTTGCATATATGGATATACTTTGTTGGCCTATATAAGCTGCAAATACTTGTCCTAATGTGACTTTCAGTTGAGTTTCTGTGGTTTGGCCATGCCTAAGATTTTGCTTTTTATGGAGTCAAATGTATCACTTTTTACAAATCTTTTCTTGCTGAGGAGATTGGCCTTCCAAGTCCTACTGAGTCTGAAGAGATCCCTTTTCCCCTTTTGACCCCTTTTTACATTTGAAATGTCAGAGTGGGGAAGAGAAAGTGATACAGCTCTCTTTAAAGTGCAGGAAGATGAGTGGAGTGACAAATGGGAAGACTTTCTCCAGTAGGTTTCTGTCTAATCAGAAGTGAAATAAGAGCTGTCCAAAACCACACTCAAACCCACTTTCTGCTTGACTCCGTCTGACCACAGCCCAGGTGCCTACATCACCACATCAGAGCCATCGGAACTGATTTTCTACAGGAAAGACCCTTTCCCGTGAGAACATTACATATGGTGTCTTGTAAAGATCCCCTCCCCTATCCGCTCATCATCTGGGCTTTAGTAGTGAACCAGGAGAGACAATGATTGAAACAGCATATGGCATCATCAGATAGCGGTTTTTCTGACTCTGACAGTTTTAAGAGTTGTCACTGACTTTTTTCTCCAGCTGAGGCTTAGTGGCTTTCCTTTCCTCTTCACTGTGGCATTAAGGATCTGTTTCAGTCCTCTGTCAGATATGTTGAGCTCATACATATTTAAATGTTTCAAAGTGTTGTCCTGATTCCTATTTCAACCCATGCCTCCACCTAGCTCACCTCAGCAGTCCACCCTATTGATTTGTGTGTGAAGAGAGACTGTATGGATTTTTTTTTTATGTTTTCTTTCCAGTTATTGCAGTGCTAAAGTAATAAGGGCATGATTAAATTTTCTATGATGTCTGTGAATAGGCGATAAAGCACCGAATATTGAACTTAATATATGTAACAAAAAGCAAGAGTGAAGAACATGCAATTCAAAAAGAGGGCAGGCCAGTTCAGAGATGCAAACTTAACTCCTGATAGTAGGATTTTAGACTTGGAATAGAGGACCCAAGTTCATCTGCTTGCTTCCATTCCTGGGTTGTTAATTACAGTTTTCAATTAATAATTCAGTGTCCTGAACTATTTTGATAACTCCTCATTAAGAGAATCAAAGCTGATAATTAAACAATGGGTCACAGACCCTATCCACAGAGAGCAAAGGCCCAGGTGAACAATATGAAAGAAGTTCCATCGCACATTCCTCTCATGGGAGCCCACAATGAATATGGAAGGCACCAAAGAGAAGGGGAAAAAACTCAAGCATGAGCTTGCAGTGCCCTGCCTTGTTCACAGACCCAAATCAATAGTACAAAGACTGCCCAACATGCTTCAGTAACCAGTCATCAATGATTTACCTGCCTCTTTTGTTCAGAGTTGCTGTTTACAAGATTACTTTGTAACTAGAAATGGTTGCTTCCTTTCATGCTGCTGCTGGCTAGGGGCTTGAGTTTTTTACAAGATGAACCTGAAAGAATGGTGTTTGTGTGTATGTCCTACATCTCTCAACTCAGACTGCAAATTCAAATCAGCATCACTGTGTAGTGCATCTTCCCACTGGTGCTCAGAATTCCACCAGATAGGTATTACAGACTCAAGACTGACATCTCCATGTAGAAAGCGTAGCATCTTCAGTATCTGCCAAAGGTCAGTGAAAGTCAGGGGGAAGCCTCTTGAGTTGTTTGCAGAGTTTGTCCTTACCCAGCTTCCTCAAGAGATTTAATTGACTAAAAAAACCAAGAGAGAACACATTAAAGTCTAGTCTTGTTGTTGTTCAGACGCTAGGTCCTGTCTGACTCTTTGAGACCCCCTGGACTGTAGCACGCCAGGCTTCCCTGTCCCTCACTATCTCCCAGAATTTGCTCAGACTCATGTCCATTGAGTCAGTGATGCCATCCAACTATCTCATCCTCTGTTGTCCCCTTCTCCTCCTGCTCAATCTTCTCCAGCATCTGGGTCTTTTCCAGTGAGTCAACTCTTCACTTCAGGTGGCCAAAGTATTGGAGCTTCAGCTTCCACATCAGTCCTTCCAGTGAGTATTCAGGGTTGATCTCTTTTAGGATGGACTGCTTTGATCTCCTTGAAATCCCGTGGACTCTCAGGAGTCTTCTCCAGCACCACAACTTAAAAGAGCCATTCTTTGGCGCTCAGTCTTCCTTATGGTCCAGCTCTCACATCCGTACATGACTGCTGGAAAACCACTGTTTTGATTACATGAATCTTCGTCGGCAAAGTGATATCTCTGCTTTTTAAAACCTTGTCTAAGTTTGCCAGTGCTTTCCTTCCAAGGAGCAGGCTTCTAATTTCATGGCTGCAGTCACCGTCCACTGTGATTTTGGAGCCCAAGAAGAGAAAATCTGCCACTGTTTCCACTTTTCCCCCATCTATTTGCCGTGAAGTGATGGGACCAGATGCCATGATCTTAGGTTTTTCTTTTAATACTGAGTTTAAAGCCAGCTTTTTCACTTTCCTCTTTCATCCTCATCAAGAGGCTCTATAGTTCCTCTTCACTTTCTGCCATTAGAGTGGTATCATCTGCATATCTAAGGTTGTTGATATTTCTCCCAGTAATCTTGATTCCAGCTTGTCACTCATCCAAGCTGGTATTTCACATGATGTACTCTGCATATAAGTCAAATAAACAGGGTGACAATATACAGCCTTGTCGTACTCTTTTCCCTGTTTTGAACCATTCATTGTTCCATGTCTGGTTCTAACTGTTGCTTCTTGACCTGCATACAGGTTTCTGAAGAGAGAGGTAAGATGGCCTGGTATCCTGATTTCTTTCCGAATTTTCCAATTTGTTGTGATACACACAATCAAATGATTTAGTATAGTCAGTGAAGCGGAAGTAGATGGGTGTTTTTGGAATTCTCATGCTATCTCTATGATTGACCGAATGTTAGAAATTTGACCTCTGTTTCCTCTGCCTTTTCTAAATCCAGGTTGTGCATCTGGAAGTTCTCGATTCAAGTAGTGTTGAAACCTAGCTTGAAGGAATTGGGGTATAACCTTACTAGCATGGGAAGTTAGCAAAATTATCTGATAGTTTGACCATTCTTTAGCACTGCCCTTCTTTGGAATTTGGATGAAGAGTGACATTTTCCAGTCCTGTGGCCACTGGTGAGTTTTCCAAATTCACTGACATACTGAGTGCAGTACTTTCACAGCATCATCTTTTAGGATTTGAAATAGCTCAGCTGGAATTCCACCACCTCCATTAGCTTTATTTGTCGCAACACTTCCTAAGGTCCACTTGACTTCACACTCCAGAATGTCTGGCTCTAGGTGAGTGACCACACCATCGTGGTTATCCTGGTCATTAAGACTTTTTTTGTGCAGTTCTGTGTACTCTTGCCACCTCTTCTTAATCTCTTCTGCCTCTGTTAGGTCTTTACCATTTCTGTTGTTTATCACACCCATCCTTGCATGAAATGTTCCTTTGATATCTCCAGTTTTCTTGAAGAGATCTCTAATCTTTCCCATTCTATTGTTTTCCTGTATTTTCCCCCCCATTGCTCATTAAAGAAGGCTTTCTTATCTCTCCTTGCTATTCTTTGGAGCTCTGCATTCACTTGGGTATATCGTTCCCTTTCTCCAGCATCTTTTACTTCCGTTCTTTCTTCAGCTACTTGTAAAGCTTCCTGAGACAACCACTTGGCCTTTCTGCATTTATTTTTCGTGAGGATGGTTTTTGCCACTGCCTCCCATACAGTATTATGAACCTGAATCCATAGTTCTTCAGGCACTCTGTTTGCTAGGTCTAATCCCTTGAATCTGTTCATCACCTCCACTGTAGAACCATAGGGATTTGATTTAGGTCATACCTGAATGACCAGTGGTTTTCCCCACTTTCTTTAGTTTAAGCCTATAATGTTAGATTTTTGCTATATGAATCTTGCTATAAGGAGGTGATGATCTGAGCCACAATCAGCTCCTGGTCTTGTTTTTGCTAACTTTATAGAGCTTCTCCATCTTTGGCTGCAAAGAATGTAATCAATCTGATTTCGATACTGACCATCTAGTGATGTACATGTGTAGAGTTGTCTCTTATGTTGTCGGAAAATTGTGTTTGCTATGACCAGTGTATTCTCTTGGCAGAATTCTGTTAGCCTTTGCCTGATTCATTTTGTACCCCAAGGCCAAACTTACCTGTTAAGCCAATTATCTCTTGACGCCCTACTTTTGCATTCCAGTCCCCTATAATGAATAGCACATCTCTTTTTTGGTTTTATAGTTTGGTTTTTTAGTTATATAAGGTCTTATAGGTCTTCACAGAACTGATCAACTTCAGCTTCTTCAGCATCAGTGGTTGAATGATTCGCCTTAGAAACCATTTTTCTGTCATTTTTGAGTTTGCACCCAAGTACTGCATTCTGGACTCTTGTTGATTATGAGGGCTTCTCCATTTCTTCTAAGAGATTCTTGCCCACAGTAGTAGATATAAAACAGTCATCTGAATTAAAATCGCCCGTTCCCATCCAGTTTAGTTCACTGATCCCTAAGATGTTGATGTTCACGCTTGCCATCTCCTACTTGACCATGTCTAATTTACCATAATCTATGGACCTAACATCCCAGGTTCCTATGCAGTACTGTTCTTTACAGCATTGGATTTTACTTTCTACCACCAGCAACATCCACAACTGTGCGTTGTTTCTGCTTTGGCCCAGCTGCTGCTTTCTTTCTGGAGCTATTACCAGTTGTCCTCCACTCTTCCCCAGTAGCATATTGGAGAAATTCCGACCTGGGAGGCTCATCTTTCAGTGTCATGTCTTTTTGCCTTTTCATACTCTTCATGGGGTCCTCATAGAAAGACTGCTGGAATGGTTCGCCATTCCCTCCTCCAGTGGACCACATTTCATCAGAACTCTTCACGATGACCTGTCCGTCTTGGATGGGCCTGCGTGGCATGGCTCAGAGCTTCATTGAGTTACACAAGCCCCTTCACCACAACAATGCAGTCGTCCATGAAAGGGGAGGTCCAATCTTAGCGGACCCCAATTTCCATCAGTTGCATCCACTTAAAAAACTTACACCCCACTTTTGAGCCCAGGACCTGCTGTTCGCTTTGTCGTTTCTTCCCCACTGCACTAGGGCTTCATACTGTGAGGGTTTTTGCTCTAGTTGTGGTGAGCAGGGGCTACTCTAGTCGTGCTGCATGCACCTCTCATTGTGGCAGCTTCTCTCGTTGCAGAGCACAGGCTCCAGTAGTCGTGGCACACGGGCTTCATCGTCCCACGGCCTGTGGGGTCTTCCTAGACCAGGGATCAAACCCACGTCCCCTGCATTGGCAGGCAGAGTCCTATCCACTGGAGCGCCAGTCCTTAGCTTTTTGTGTCAGAGGTGACTACTTGGATTATGCGTTGCTCATAACAGAGGCACAGCTTTTACAAGAGTTTATTATTTGCTCACCACCATGCTAAGAGTTGGCTGATATAAAATTCTTATCAAAAAGCTCCTTTGGGCTGTATACATCATCATCCCCGTGTCCCCATTCTATTCCGAAACTGCAGTTGATGGAGTAGAAGCCTTTGAAAGATGAGTAGCAGAGCCTACAGTCAAACTTTGATTTTTCTGACTCCAACACCTCAGCTCTCTGCCACTGTGTTGCAGTGCTTCAGTGAACTCAAAAGAGAATATTATGTTCTTCCATTGTACAGAACACAAATCGGCCAACTTCTCTGCAGAGTAAATATTGTAGAATTTGTGGGACATGCGGGCTCTGTCACTGCTAGCCTGCTCTGCAGTTGTAGTGCAAAGCTTAAGGTGCTCCACAAATACTCAGTATGGCTGTGTTCTAATATACCTTTACTACAAACCCAGGTTGACTGGATTTGACCAGTTTGCCAATCCCTAATATAGAAGAGGGCTTCCCTTGTAGCACAGCTAGTAAAATAATCCACCTGCAGTGTGGAAGACCTGGGTTTGATCCCTGGATTGGGAAAATCCCCTGGAGGAGGGCATGGCTACCCACTCCAGTATTCTTGGAGAATTCTTCCAGGATTCTGGAGAATCCCTATGGACAGAGGAGCCTAGCAAGCTGCAGTCCATGGGGTCGCAAAGAGATGGACGTGACTGAGTGACTAAGCACACAGTATAGGAGAACCCAGGTAGAACTTTAATTTTAGGTACAACTCTTAATAACGCTTTGCCTAGTTCAGAGAGACCAGCTCAGCAGTGGGTTAATCCTTGGTCAGTGAGTCCCTAATTGCCCATCACTAAGAATTTTGTGCAGAAACATGCTCCAGTCTTGGAGAAATTGCCTATTCACATGACACAAGCATGACGGACAGGGATGCCTGGCGTGCTGCGGTTCATGGGGTCTCAAAGAGTCGGACGTGACTGAGCGACTGAACTGAACTGAATGATGCCCGCGTCTCGATGAGGTTGTTTCCACAGACATTGATAGAAGTCAGCTCTCGATTTTGTGTACCAACCAGTTCTTTGCAAGATACCATACTAGGAGCAAATATTCAAGTGAGGGTTGCCAGCCGAGTGGGCATGGCATTGGGCTGGGATGGGTAAGGGGTGGTATTATGAATTGAAGGGGCTGCTATCTCCACTCTAGCTAATGACACTGACATGGAAAAACATGGGCTCAGTGTCACTGCATCTTCAAAACGCCTTAGAAATCCATGGAGCAAATATTTGAGATCCATCAGCACTTACACAACCTTTGATTGCAACTTAGGTAGAGAAGGGCTGGTGTGCTGCCAGGGTATACAGTGGTCTAGAGAACCTTAAGTTGCTCATAGTATATAAGTCATACTAACAGCAGCTCAGTTAAGTTTTCATATTATACCAGACCAATAGTATTTTTTTTAATTATTCTTTGGGGTTGATTTTTTTTTTTTGCTTTCTATTTAAAATTTTATTGGAATATAGTGGATTTAAAATACTGTCTTAGTTTTGGGTGTGATGTAGTTCTAATGGAAATATATTCATTCTTTTAGATTTTTCTCTCAAATAGGTTACCACAGAGTACTGAGTAGCATTTACTGCGCTGTATAATAGGTCCTTGCTGGACCTTATCTGTCTTAGGCATAGTAGTGCGTATATGTCCATCCCAAGCTCCTGGTTTACTCCTCCCCCACACCCTTCCCCTTCGGTCACTATCAGATTGTTTTCGGCAACTGTCAGTCTGTTTCTGTTTTGCAAACAAGTTCATTTGTCTCATTTTTTTAAAAATTTCACCTATAAATATTAGCATATGGAATTTCTGATGTACGTCATTTAGAATGATAATATCTAGGTGCATCTGTGTTGCTGCAAATGACATCACTTTATTTTCTTTATGCCTGAGTAGTAGTCCATTATTTGTATACATATACATATATGACTTCTTTATCCAATCATCTCTCAGTAGACATTTAGGTTCAATCATGTCTTGGCTATTGTAAACAGTCCTGGAGTTAACACTGGGTACATGTGTCTTTTCAAAGTATGGTTTCCTCTGGATTTATGCCCAGGAATGGGATTGCTGGATCAGATGGGAGTGCTAGTGTTAGTTTTTTGTTTCTTGGTTTTTTTTTAATAATTATTTGTCTGTGCTTGGTTCTCGTTGCCGTATGCACCATCTTCAGTCACCGTTGTGGCATGCAGCTATCTTTACTTTCGGAATGGGGATCCTCTTTATTTATTTCTTTATTTGTAACTAGCGGCAGCATGCAGGAACTTCAGTGATGCATGTGGGATATTTCATCCATGGCCTGAAAACTCTTACTTGTGACATCTGGGATCTCATTGCCTGACCGGGGACTGAAACTGGCCCGTGAATTGGGAGCACCAAGTCTTAAAACTGAACCATCAGTAAAGTACCTATGTGACTTTTTTTTTTTAATGAAAATCCATACAGTTCTGCATACTGACTGTACCAGTTTACGTTCCCCTGAACAGTTCACTTCTCTCCACAACCGCTTCACCGTTAATTGTTTACAGACTTTATGATGATGGTCATTGTGGTCCGTGTGACGCGACACCTCATTGTGGGTTTTTTTTGTCCTTATAAGGTCCATGTATTTATTATTGATGTTTGGCCACACTGGGTCTTTGTTGCTGGCTTTCTCTAGTTGCAGTGCGAGGGCTTCTCAGTGTGCTGGCTTGCCTTACTACAGGGTATGGGCTCTAGGGCACACAGGTTTCTGTAACTGCGGCTGGCAGGGCCCAGGGTGTGGGCTCAGTAGCTATAACACAGGCTTAACAACTCCCCAGCATGTGGAATCTCCCCAAGGCGGTGATAAAACCCGCGTCCCATGCATTGGCAGGCAGACTCAACCCCTGGACCACCAGACAGACCTGATTCTTCATGCCAGTGTTCATTTCAGTTCCCTAATAGTAAGGCTGTGGAACATATATTCATGTGCTTTAAAAAAATAGCTATAAACCTACGGTATGCTTTAAATATACCCTTGAGACTGGCTTCTTAAAGATTCACTGTGTTTTCCGTTGTTATTCAATTAGGCACGCAGTACATCCTTAAGGGCAAATGTGCTTTTTACCCCTCAGGCCTTTTGAGTGTGTGGGATCCAGAAGCGCCAGGGTTACCGTTGTTGTTCCAGAAAATGGCCACAAGGCGGCAGCATTTCCTGATTTCCCCACCTCGCCCCCGGCCCGTCCCCCACTCAGGTGGCTCAGGCAAGGAAAGCTAAAGAGAACTTTCTGCTACTGAGTCACAGATCATAGATTAGAATGGAATATCCCAGAAGAAACCATCCAGAGCTCCTGTCTCACTACTTCTAACACCTTACAATCCAAGCTCCAGACAAGTCCCAAGCCCTGTCTACGCGGCTCTGCAGAGGGAGCGGCCACACCCCGGCAACAGCAGACTCGGAGAGCAGGGGGCTTTTCAAAGGTTTTCCGGCTGAGAGGGTTCACGTCACCGCAGTGCTCGGGGCTTGGCTGAGCTGTAGGGGGGCCCGTGTGGGTCTGGAGATGTGGGGTCCTCACAGGGAACCAGGCGCTCGGTTCGCAGTGGGGCTTTCGTGCCGGCGCTGCCTCCGTACCGCCTCGGCTCCACCCTGTCCGGCCTTGGCATCAGGGCTGTTCCAGTTCCAGAAATGTGTCACCAGGCCAGGTGCCTGAGGCCTGAGGGAAGTATCGTTGGCATTTTTTTTCTTTCTAAATTAATTTTTATTTTCTATCGGACCATAGATGATTTTCCATGCATTTCTTTTTCGGTGTAAACCAACGTGATTCAGTTGCCCCTACACATATATCATTTCTTGTTTAATTCTTTTATCATACATGGTGTTACAGTGTGTTGAGTGGCGTTCCCTATGCTATACAGTCGGTGTTTGTCGATTATTTAAATATATTACTGTGTATCTGTTAATCCCAACCTCCTAGTTTATCCCTCCCTTCCCACTTTCCTTTTTGGGAATGACACAGTCGTTTTTGAATTGTGGGCGTCTGTCTGTTGTAAATGAGTTACTTTCTGTCTATTTTGAGGTTGCAGGCACAAGTGGTATCAGTGTCATTTTGTGCTCGGTCTAAGCTCCGTCACTTAGTATTATCATGTTTAGCTCCACCCATGTTGCTCGAAAAGGCATTATTTTACTCTTCTGAGTGGCTGAGGAATAGTCCATTGTATTTATGTACCGTGACTTCTTTAACCGTGTCAGTCTCAATGGCCATCTTCCTTGCTTCGTCTCTTGCCTATTGTCAGGGGTGCCGCAGTGAACATTTGTTCCAATTCTGCTTTTTACTTGTATCTGACCCAAGAGTGGGAATATGAATCATGTGGTACCTCTTGTTCATTTATTAAGGAATTTCCGTACTATTCTCCATCGTGGCTGTTACCAATTTTCATCCCCCCAAAAAGGGGTATAGAGGGTTCCCTTTTCTCCATACTCTTTCTTGCATTCACTAACTGTAGATTTTTGGTGACAGCCATTCTGTTGGGTGGGAGATGATACTTCATTGTACTTTTCATTCAGTTCCCTAAATAATGAGCGATGTGGAGCATCTTTTCATGAGTTTAAAATGAATGAAAAAAGCCACCCACAGTGTACTTTAAATGTACTCTGAGATTGGCTTCTTCAAGGTCCACTGTGTTTGCAAGTCTTCTTTGATTTCTTCCTTGGGACATTCTTTAAGGGCAAGTGCTTTTTTTAAGCCCCTCAAGTGTGCTGAGTAGGTGGTGCCGGAAACACCCGGTTTCAAGTTGTTGTTACAGGAATGTCCACAAGGTGGCAATATTTCTGAATGCCCCGCTAGGGTTGCTGGGGCAAGGAGAGCTAAAGAGAAAGTTCTGTTCCTGGGTTATAGATTAGAATGGAATGTGCCAGAAGAAACAGTCCAGGGCTCCAGTCTCATCACTGCATCCCCCTTACGTTTCAACCCCCAGACAAATCCCAAGCCTCGCCTACACCACTATGCTGAGGGCGGTGTCATATAGGAGAGGCAACTCCCAGGAAAGCGGCTGCCCCTGAAATCCCGGCCAGCAGGAGACTCGGAGAGCAGGGGTCTTTTCAAAGGTTTTCCAGCTGAGAGGGTCCACGTCACCGCAGTGCTCTGGGCTTGGCTGAGCTGTAGGAGGGCCCGTGTGGGTCTGGGGATGTGGGTACTCCACAAGGAGGTTTGCAGTGGGGTTTACATGCTGGTGCTGCCTCCCCTACTGCCTCCACTCCACCCTGTCCGGCCTTGGCACCAGGGCTGTTCAAGCTCCAGAAATGTGTCACCAAACCAGGTGCCTGAGGCCTGAGGGAAATAACGTTGGCATTTTGTTTTTCCTTTTATTTTGTCTTTTCTATGGGAATATAGATGATTTTCCATGTGTTGCTTTTCAGTATCGACCAACCTGATTCCTTTATACATATGTATATATCCATTGTTTATCAGATTCTTTTCCCATACATGTTACAACAGTGTGTTGCGGAGAAACCCTGTGCTATACATTCTGTGCTTGATCTGATTTAAATATGTAGCTGTGTATATGTTAACTTAAACCTCCTAGTTTGTCCTTGCTTTCTGACCTTTGTTTTCTGGTAACAGCACATTCCTTTTTGATCCGTGGGTGTCTGTCTTATTAGTGAGTTCATCTCTATGCATTTTGTGGTTGTAAGCATAAGTGAGATCAGTAGCACTTTGTTTTTCTGTCTGACTTCCATCACTCATTATGTTTAGGTCCACTGATGTTGCTGGAAAAGGTCTTCTTTTATTCTTCTTTTATGACCGAGGTGTATTCCATTGTGTGTGTGCACATCATCTTAATCAAAACCATGTCTGGATAGACATTTTCTTTTCTTCATCTCTTGGCTGTGGTTTGTCTTCACACCCAGGTCCAGGAATGAGGTGGCTGGATCATGTGGTACCTCTTTTGTTCATTAAGGAAGCTCCATACTGCTCTCCATCGTGGCTGTTACCAATTTCCATCTCCCCAAAAGGCCATAGGAGGGTTCCCTTTTCTCCATGCCTTCTCCTGCATTTACTGTTTATAAGTTTTTGGTGATGGCCATTCTGTTTGGTGGGACATGATACATCTTTGTAGTTTTCATTTCCTTTCCCTGAAAATGAGCCATGTTGGAGCATCTTTTAGGGAGTTTAAAAACTTAAAAAACAAAACACCCATGTTGTGCTTTAAATATATGCCTGAGATTGGCTTCTTCAAGGCCTACACTGTTTTGAATTCTTTTTCAATTACCTCCCAAACACATTCCTTAAGGCAAAGTGTTACTTTTTAACAACCCTGCAGGCCTTGTGAATTGGAGAAGGGAACAGCTACCCACTCCAGTATCCTGGCCTGGGAGATTGCATGGACAGAGGAGCCTGGCGAGCTAAGGTCTATGGGGTTGCAAAGAGTTGGACATGACTAAGCAACACACTTGTAGATTAGAATGGAATGTGCCAGAAGTAAGAGTCCAGAGCTCCTGTCTCATTACTTCTTCGAACTTAGAATTCAAGCTCCAGACAAGTCCCAAGCCCTGCCTACACCACTAAGCAGAGGAAGCAGTTACACATAGGAGAGGCGACTCCAGGAAGGAGGTTACCCCTGGGCCCCCCCAACAGGAGACTCGGAGAGCAGGGGTTTTTTCAAAGGTTTTCCAGCCCAAAGGGCCCACGTCACTGCAGTGCTCGGGGCTTGGCTGAGCTGTAGGGGGGCCCGTGTGGGTCTGGAGATGTGGGGTCCTCACAGGGAACCAGGCGCTCGGTTCGCAGTGGGGCTTTCGTGCCGGCGCTGCCTCCCCCACCGCCTCGGCTCCACCCTGTCCGGCCCCAGAACTCAAGGCTGTTCAGTCTCCAGAAACGTGTCACCAGGCCAGGTGCCTGAGACCTCAGAGAAATATTGTTGGCATTTTTTTTCTTTCTAAATTAATTTTTATTTTCTGTGGAAACGCAGATGATTTTCCATATGTTTCTTTTTCAGCATACACCCACCTGATTTGGTTATAAATATGCATATATTTGAGGGGGGTTCCCTGTGCTGTGCAGTGGGTCCATTTTGATTACCCAGTTTAAATATATCACTGTATATAGGTTAATCCTAACTTCCTAGTGTATCCATGTCTTACCTTTCCTTTTTAATAGCCCCAACTTTCTTCTTCACCTCTGCGGGTCTCTCCATTCTGTAAAGAGTTCATTCGTGTCCATCTTGAGACTGCAGGCCTCAGTGCTGCCGTTGCCTCTCTGTCGTTGTCTTAGTACAGTCGGGCGATAAGCTTCAGGGCCATTCATTCTTCTGCCAACGGCAGTATTGCATTCATTCTCTTAATTCCTGTGTATACATGAACTATGACTTCTTTGTCCATTCCTCTGTGAGTTTAGCTTGCTATTATCTTTTAGCTGTAGTCAGTAGCGGTGCAATGACCATTGAGGTGTATGTATCCTTTCAAATTCTTGTGTGTTCTGGCCACTGCTCAGCAATGGGATTGTTGGATAATATGGTACTTATAGTTTTAGTTTTTTAAGAAATTTCCAACTAACAGGAGGTATTCCTTTCTCTGTACACTCTGTCCAGGAGTTTAGTTTTTGGTGATGGCCATTCTGAAGTGAGAGCCGATGTTGTGATTTGCATTGCCTCCCTTATTAGTGCTGTTTAGCATCTCTTCATGTGGTTTTGTCCATCTGTACGTGTTCTTATGAGAAATCTGTACTTAGATCTTCTGCACATTGTCTGGATTTTTTTATTTGTGTGACATATGGCTGCACGAGCTCTTTGAATAGTTTGGAGATTAATCCCCTGTTGGTGCCACATTTCTAAATTTTTCCTTGCATTTTGTGGTTGCTTGTGTTTTATTTATGGTTTCCTTTGGTGTGCAAAAGGTTTTAGGTTTAATTAGGTCCCATTTGTTTATTTTTGTGGGGTTTTTTTTCATTATTTTATGAGGTGGTTCAAAAAAGATATTGCTGCAATTTATTTTAAAGAGTGTTCCGCCTACATTTTCCTCTAAGAGTTTTATAGTGTCCCACCTTATATTTTAGTCTTTGGTCCATTTTGGATTTATTTTGTGCATGGTGTTCGAGAATGTTCTAGTGTCATTCATTTACATGCCGCTGTAAAACAGCGTACTTTTGTCTTCTTAGGTAGGTTTATTCCTAGGTATTTTATTTGTCTTGTTGCAATGGTAAATGGGATCGTTTCCTTTATTTTTATTTCTGATCTTTTCCTGTTAGCGTATAGGAATGCTGGTGTCATCTGTGTATTAATTTTACACAGATGTATTTTACACAGATTAATTATTAATTAATTCATTCCATCTTTACTGAATTCATTGATGAGCTCTCATAATTTCCTGGTAGCATCTTTATGATTTTCTGTGTGTAGTATCATGTTATCTGCAAACAGGGACAGGTTTACTTCTTTTCCAATTTGGATTCCTTTCATTTCTGACCACCTTGGCTAGGTCTTCTAAAACTATGTTGAGTAGAAATGGTGACAGTGGACACCCAGGTGTTTTTCCTGATACTAGAGGGAATGCTTTCAGTTTTTCACTGTCAAGAATGATGTTAACTGTGAGTTTCCAACTGTTTTTTTTTTTAATACATAAAGAATATAGTTTTTCTTGTACACTCATGTTGAAGTTCAGTACTGAATATTTTTCCCAATCGTTTTTAATGTTGGAAGTGTGACATTTTTCTGTGGCAAAGAGTACAGTGGACAAAGGGTTAGAGAGATTTATGTGTGTGTAAAGGATGAAAAGTCTCCCCTGGAACTCTGAGGGGTCTTGGGAAGGCTCACGGAGCGCTGCTGAACTCACTGTGCCAGCAGAATGCCACTCTCCCCGTGGCCCTGCCCCAGGGCTCTCTGTGGTTCAGAGCAGCACATGGAACCTGAGGGCACGCTCCAAAGCTGCGGCGGCGGCTGCCTCCCGAGGAGAGGCCCTGTCTGAGTCCCCAGGCCTGGAGGCAGCCGCAAGTCCGAAGGCGGAAGAATCGACCCTCTCAGTGTGGAGACCACCTGCGCCACCATCAGAGAGCCAGAGGTGGACGTGACCGATACCTCCTTTGGTGTCTTTTCTGGGTTTTTACAGAATTCAAAGCAAAGACTCCTAGCTACTTCCCTACCGGAAAAAAATAGGAATGGTAACACTAAAATGCTTCTCAAATACCCATTTCAGAGCTAACTTGCGAGCTAGGTATAAAGAACACTTTGAAGCAATAATGGATGAAATGGCAGCTTCGATACCTGCCATTTTCCCAAATGGACTGTTTACTCCCTGGAAGTAGTTTATATCCTGGAATGAACTTCAAGGTGAAGCGATATCATTTTTACTTGATCTTGTCTGGGGTAAAAGATCAGATGTGTGGCTGAAAAACTAAGACACTGTCTCATGTTCCATAAAATTTCATGTTAACTCGCTTTTTTACAGTGGAACATCTTATACTAAAGGCAGCAGAGTGCATGTAAAACATTATGAATGTGCCTCAACTTAATGAAATCGTCCTACATTTTAAATTCTCCTTACTGCTACATAGGTTTGGGAGAAGAAACAAAGCAGTGATCTATATATAAATTGCCATATAGTAACATTAAGCTTTGTGACGGTTTCACATTTATAATAAAAATTTGCAAGCCTAAGGATGTTAACACCAAGTCTTAGGGAATAAAACAGTCACAAAAATGTGTCCACCAAACACCATCAGGGAAACAACTTTTTAACTTATTAATATGAGAATAACAGATAGCTGGCAAGCATCTAGTCAATCAGATTCAAACAAAATTCAGCAACCAAGTAGCTATCACCTTTCTCCATTCCTTCTGCAAGAAGAAAATCAAAGAGACGTAACTGTTACTGTTACAAACAATACGATAATATTATTTTCTCCCATAATTGTGATAGGACAGGGATAATCAGCAGTGCAGAAAGTATGTTTTTGGCATTTCTTAACATATAAAATGTATCCTATATTATTACAGTGGTATCTATTTAATAGCATTATGCATTTAAAATCTGGGTCACTTGTTGTCTGGAGTACGTTTCTGCATGGCAGCGTCTGAGACTGTGTGGAGACACAGCTGCTGCCAAGTCATTTAACCAAGGAAAAAAATGATGCAGATTTTACTCACATTTAGAACATAAGGTAACTAACAAATAAGGAGGGGAGGCATAGGGCTAACTCAGTCACAGTCTGAAAATTCTGCTGTTAATGACTTTTGTCTCGGAGTTAGCAAAACAGTTTGATTGACATCAACTGAATCTAAGAAAGCATCCTTGATCTAAACAGAAAGTGTTCTGTATTTTCAATGATTTACCTCTCTGCCTACACTTAAGCCATAGAAATCCCAGCAGGTTTCCTTTCTGTTGTGCATCTGTCATGAGAGGGCTTTGGTTATAAACTGTTGGGGTTGATACACCTCCTTAGCATTCGGTGAAACGGCACGCAGAAGTTACAATGCAAGCATTTTATTTCTGCTGACCTGCCACAAGACCTTACAATGCAGAGAATTTAAAAGCAATGAAGCAAATGCACACACAGTAACCCCAACGTAGGTCCTTCTGTTCCTCAAGGTTTATAAAATAAATTTTCATCACCAGTGAATCAGAGTTCATCAGTCTACATCTGCAAAAAACAAAAATGTTCTGCCAGAATGTTTTGTTGTTTGGACCCTTTCAAATGACCAACACAGGGCTGAAGGAAAAGTTCACAGGAGAAACAGAAAGAGGGTCCTCAGAAACAGGTCCGTGCTCCTGTGTCAGTGCAGAAAGAAGCTGCAGGCCTAGTCTTCATTCAGTGAGGATCCCTTTTTCCAACTTCCAGTTTGTTGGTCCAGAGTCCTTTGGAGGTATGTTCCTTAGGAATCCAGGCAGGAAGTCTGCTGTGTGTGTGGCAGCCCACAGTTGTAACTCACTGTGGTCAAGTCATGAGGCAGTGAGGGCTGGAACAGGTAAGTAAACACCACCATTCACAGCACACATACGCCAGCGTGACGCGGGTAAAATCTAAGACAGCTGCCCGCAGAGTCCAGGACCGCAGTCCAAGCGGAGAGTGCTGCAGCCCGTCCCTCCTCCAGCGTGGAGGCACTTCGCTCTTTGCTACCGTGTTACCTGAAATGAATTTAAAAGTTAGCATTCAGCACCCTAGACCCACCAAAGGTAATCCTTCCTCCTAACAGACCCAGAAGTCCCTGTCTGGGCCAGAGGTGTACAATTTTTAATAGTCAGGCCCCTTTATCTGTAAGCAACCTCTCCCAATCAGCTATTGACATCAAATTCTTCTTTATATTTGGCGTCCTTTTAGGTTACAGAGGAAAACACACCCGAAACATTCCACAACATGGTATTAGGCCCTAGTTCTGTATCTTGTGGGGTTTATAAAACATCCCAGCAGATTAGGTACATTCATTGCTCATCAAGGTAACTCACGTATGCTAAGACATGCTTTTATTAATGGGACTAACCTTTTGTCAGATGCGTGCTGATGTAAATCAGTGCATGTCAGGATCAGAATACTGCCTTTGTTATATTTTTAAGGAGCCACTAAGCACAAGGTAGTTAACTTTTGTTTTCAAAAATAGATTATTTTATAAAACTACAGTATTTTCTGAAAATGTGGTGGTTTAGACACTAAGTGATGTCTGACTTTTTGCGACCCCGTGAACTGTAGCCTGCCAGGCTCCTCTGTCCATGGGATTTTCCAGGCAAGAATACTGGAGTGGGGTGCCATGCCCACCTCCAGGGGATCTTCCTGATTTAGGAATCGAATCCGGGTCTCCTAATTGCAGGCAGATTCTTTACCAACTGAGCTATGAGGGAAACCCTTTCTGAAAACCTACATCCATTAAAAAAAAAGTGTGGTTTCTTCCATTTTTAAGCACCCAGGATCACCATTACTTGGAATCTAAAAAAACAGGTCTGCAGTTTCTATAGTTTGATTTCATCATGTAATAAATTGTACAGGTTAGATAATCAATACACCAACTAGGAATACAATAGAAGCATAATATGTTAACCTGTCTACACCGTCTGCATACTTTTAAAGTAAATTATATTCTCTGATCACATAGTCCTCATCCAATCAGGTATGTATTCAAACCTCAGATATGCATTTAACTGACATAGTCCTTCATGTAGTCTACAACTGCTATTTCGTTTGCTATATAGTATTCTCAGCACAAACAGTATTAAAAACCTTTCCTCATGGAACTTAGCTAAAATAGGGGTAGATAAAGTTTCTCTGTAAAACACCAAACAGTAGAATATGTCCAGTTTTGCAGGCCACACAGTCACTGTTGTATCTATTGCTGTCCGTCTTTAGACCATGAAAGCAGCTATAGGCAAAGCATAAACCACCAGGCGTTGCTAGGACCCAGTAATCTTGATTTGTGGATGTTCAAGTTGAAATCCACAAAATTTTTCTGTTAAGAAATACATACTCCTTTTGCTTTTTTCCCCAACCATTTAAAAACAGTACAACTTGTTCTTTCTCTACTGTTTTAATGACCTGTGAGCTAAGGGCTAGATTTGGCTTGTAGGGCATAGCTTGCCGATTGCTAGTCTAGAGGAAAAGGGCTGGACAAATAGGTAAATTAGAAGCCTATCACAAGGTGATATGGTCTGAGGAGCCCAGGACTGGGGCAGGGAAGGGAGAAGCCTGCTATTTCACAGAGGCTTCTCAGGGAAGGAGGTACCTACAGAGAAACTTGTCAGAATGGAGCCCTGACTACCTGAGGGACGACCTGTCCAGGGAGAGGGATGTGCAAGGACTTCGGCCTTTTTCTGAGGGAGGCACATGAGACAAGGAATGTGGCTCCAGGCTGTGAACTCAGAGAGACCACTTAGGCTGAAGTGATAAGAGAGGGAGCCAGCAGGACTCGTGACAAATACAGGATGTGCGAGAAAGGCGTCAAGGGCAACTCTCAGGTCTGAGACTTGTGCAGCCAGAAGAGGAAGCTAGTCATTTTCTGAGCAGGGAGGACACACTCTCTCAGCCTCAAGGTCCTCATCTGCTAAATGAGAAACAGTAGCATCTACCCGCCTCAAGGTGCCGCGAGCAGGGAATGAACCACACGGAGGGTGTGCCCGCCGCCTGCCGTGGGGTCGGTGCTTGGGGAACAGTGACTGTCAGCACGGTAGCTCTTCTGGATCTTTCTCCCATGCATCTGTTTCAAACCCAACCATCTTTATAGTCAGCCAAGTAGCAGTCTCCATCTAGGATGTAATTCTCCAAAGCATCTTATTTGAGGAAGCTCATTTTCCACATTCAACTCGTTTGGGAACCTTTCTGCACTGGAGGTTATATAAAGTACTTTCCGAATTAGTTGCTTTGAACATTTTTGTCTTGCTGATTATAGGTGGAAGGTGCACTGTTATCTTGGTGGATAAAAGGCTGCTATCCTGTCGATATTAGCTCCACTCTCATGTGGAGAGTACCCCGAAGAGTTCAGGCTCTCGCTCTAGGGATCAGAGGAGCTAAGACTTGGGGCAAAAGAGTCACCCCCACTCAGCCTTGAAAGACAAGCAGACTTGAGAAGTGGGAGGGGATGGAGAGGAAGGTGTGGACACACAGGCCTGTCTGGTGAGCGGCCGTGAAGACCCATCCCAAGATGCTTATATTCTGTATTTTCTAGCAGTTACCAAAGGGGATCCATCGATGGTTCCAAGAAGGAATGTGGGCAGGGACTTCACCCTGGTGGCACAGAAAGCCAAGTCGAAGGTAGGAGCAGAGAGCAGGTAAGGAGCTCGACAACTGAGGGTATACTGTTAGCTCATCAGAATCACCCTAAGAATGACTGTTTTTAAAGTATGGTTTTTCTAAACTCCATCCCAGAACATCCTAGAAGGAGGCTCAAGATAGTTGTGTTTTTACCAAGTTCCCATGATGACTGTTCTCCAGCCACTGGTATCATTAAACAGTTATTACATGGTGGTAGAGAGGATAAAGATGACCCGTTGCAGTAGACCAAGAGCCAGAGGGAAAGGTATCAATTAGGGACCAGTGAGGAAGGTACCAGAGGAGTCGGTCACCTTAGATCCTGAGGGACAGGGAGGTATGGAAGAGACTGTCTTACCTCCTACTTCTACCTTTTCCAGTGTGAAATATTGCAAACGCTTGGACACTTACTAGAAACTCTGAAGAACAAAAGGAAGCAAGATAATCAGGGAGGATGCTTACACACACAGTTACCGAAAGAACTACCCTATTGTCTGAAGTCGTCTTTTCTCCAGCTTTAGCACTACTATACAACTCTGTCGTGGGGACGGCCCTGTGCATTTCAGGATGTGGAGCCGCAGCTCTGGCCTCTAATCACAGAAGCCCACAGCAGCCCCCTCCCCAGTGTGTGACAACTAAAAACGTCCTCAGACATTCCCAAACCTCTCCTTGAGGGCAAAACTGTCCCTTGGTGGGAATCACCACTCTCAACGCATACTTCTTTACTCTTAGAGGTCTTAAAATTAGGAACATGTAAAAACCTAAAACTTCTCAAACTTCCAACATGATTGGCTTGTATTTGCAAATAATAAAAAAAAGCCCTTCAGACCATGGGTGGCAGTTCAAAACCTTTGGTGCTAAGGAGTCACTGCACACTTGTAAGGAGCCTTAATACCAACAACTCAAATAGGGAGAAATGATTTAGCACATTTAGCGATGCAGGAGACCCTGGTTTGATTCCTGGGTCGGGAAGTCCCACTAGAGGAGGCATAGGCTACCCACTCCAGGATTCTGGCCTGGAGAACGCCATGGACTGTGTAGTCCATGGGGTTGCAAAGAGATGGACACAACTGAGCAACTTACACTTTTCACTTTCAGGTAATAAAACTCAATTTAATTACGGAAGATCAAGGCAGGATGTCAGAGAAGTTAGATTTCCCCCAGCAAAGCAGTACCTTCTCCTCCCTGGGGATATTGAAAACAATACAAGCAGAATCAACTCAGTGTCTGCCTTCCTGGTTAGGGAGTTGTCCACGCTCACATTCCTATCTTCGTCTAAGACTATTCATAGCTCAGGTTGACTGCTAACTTTGTTACCTTCGCATTTCAGGGGACCTAGATGCCTGACAATAGCTAATCTTTTTCTTTTAGCCTTTCTGTGTTTTGATGCTGCCATGCACGGACTGTTAATGAAAATGGAAGCTATTTTGCTATGTAGTTAATGATACCCCCCGAGAGAGGTAAGTGTTCTACCTTTATGTGCCTGTGGTCTCACCTAGGGTGTGAGGTCCAGTGTCGATTTTAAGACACAGCTTTTGTGAGCTCAAAGCCAGTCACCACTCCACAAATGAATTTACTCCATGTGCATAAGCTCCATAAAAGACATAAAATGTTTTATATAGTTCAAGTCACACTGACTTGGATTACTAAAGGAAACAAAGTTTTATGACTCCAAGATTATTCTCCAGTGCTGTATCACAAAAAAAGAAAAAAAAAAGTAGCTATGTATCATGAGGGCTGGGGGAACTGTATTATGCTTCTGCAGCTTTTCACTGTGCTAAATGAAATGTCACCACCATTGAGGATTCGCCAGAGCAAACTCCTAGTCCCAGCACACAGAGCTACAACACCCCTCTGGGCCCACTTCCTGCCAATACCCTTGCTAACTGTATGGAACAGCAGGGAGCTGCTCAAGCAAGGGGCTCCTTAGACACATTCTAAGAACACGTGTCCCAGAACACAGCTGACTGGCGCTCAGTGTCTTATATTTCTGTGTAAGAGTCAATACAAGTATAATCTTGCAAAATGTTATTTCTTAGTCCACCAGAAACATGAAGAAAGGAAAGGTTTATGGTTGATGGATATAAGATCCCAGCTCTTTGGCCACTGCAAGATTTGGATTTCGGAAGGAGGTAAGGGAAGAGAGGCTGATGGGGGCCCACGGAAAGGACAGTGGAATTATCTTAAGGCAGGATTTGCTTAACAGGCACACTTGGGTTTACCCAGATCGAATGTTTATGGGAGTGGGTTAGAAGAGGAGCTGATAGAAATGATGGCAGTGTTGGAAACGGTGCTGCAGGGACTACTGGGTGCATGTGTCTTTGGGGATTACGGCTTTCTTAGGGTGTAACATATATGCACTATCCTGTGTAAAATACACAGCTAGTAGAAAGCTGCTGTGGACCACGGGGAGCGCGGCTTGGTGCTCTGTGAGGACCTAGATGGGTCGGGGGTGGGAAAGAGGTGATAGGTGTATGCATATGACTGATTCCCTTCGTTGTACAGCAGAAAATAACACAACACTGTAAAGCAGTTATACTCCAATTTTTTTAAATGATGGGGGAGTATTAACTTCCTTACCAACAACTTCCATGAACTTCTACTGCCCTGGATAAAAAAGCATAGATCAGGTCATTTAGCCTAGTGATCATGATGTCACTAACAAGGACAGCTTAGCTGATCATTGGAACTGATGCTAAAATGATCTTGATTTTGAAATTATTTTACCTAGATAATAAAGAATAAATCAAACCACTTACTAGACTATTGATAATCTGAGATATTATACCTCCTCGGGATGATCAAAGCTGACACAGCAACCAAGACTAAACAGTCATTCCATTCCGTGTAGCTCATTAGAATCCTAGACTGACCTGTTTTATTATTTTTTGTACAAGAAACAGTGTGGAGATATTCAGCCAGCTCTGGGACTATTGGGTGAGCGACCCAGCAAGGGGCCCTGACTTCACCGCTCTCCTCCCAGACAGGAGGCTGACAGTATGAAGCAAGTAAGTAGAGCAACGCGTGTGAACTTAAACCGTATTACATGAGGCGCTCAGAGATACAGGGAATGTGAATCCTATCAGTGAAGGATTCCCTGAATACTGGTTTCTTTCTAGAGAAGAATGGCAGAAAGAGCACTCCTTTGCAGCTGGAAAAGCACCGCAGGAAGGACTAACCAAGGCCGAGATGGTTGGAGCAGAAAGAACCAAGGTAGGTGCTCTGCAGAGTTATTTGGTGAGGGCCACATAAGCAGAGGTGAGCTAAGGAACACAGAGAGGCCACTTAGAGATTTGGGGGTGGACCAGCTTAGCGGAGCTGCAATTCGCAAAAATGATTCTAGTCATTCTATGGAGAACGGGCAGGAAGGGGAGCAAGAGTTGATATGAGGAAGCAACCTCGTCCTCCAGACACAGCAGAGACCGCCTGGGGATGGTAACTATGGTGATGCAGAAAGGGGGCGGGGGTACCAGGCCCTAAGACAAAACAAGAGAGTGGACAGCAGGAGAGGAGAAAGGTCAGTTTCTGCCTCGAGAACTGGGTAGAAAACAGAGTGTTTCAGAGGCACAACTAGAACGGGGATGAATGGGAAAGAAACACGACTTACAAGGCTTGACTTGGAGTCTTCAGCCAATTCAGCCAGACTAAATCTCCTCCTAGGTGGCAGGTACTCTATTTCAGTGAGTCACCAGGATGTGGGGTCTGGCCACGCTGGTTTGACGCACGGGACTGTCAACTCTGAAACCTTGACTTTAGATCGGCCCATGAAGGAGCTGAAATGAATTCAGTAGCCCTGCTTAAGATAAGACATTCCTCCACCAGTCACGACTCCATCAATCAGGAACGGAGGGTGATACTGAGAAACAGCCTTTTCACAGGGCCCGAGTCGTAGAGGACATTGCCCACGGAGCTTTACCAGCGTAACCTAACTCTCCCTCCGGGCAACAGGATGAAATGAAGGGGGCAGGTTCCAGGCTGCGGAAGCTTTCAAGAACAGCTGTGTTCTGTCTATACTTGCCTTGGTCGTTTTGACTTTGTTGCCACTGCTACAGGACCAGCCAGAGTAATCGGGCAGCACTCGGCAGTCCTCCCCTTCCAAACAAGGATCCATGTGACACCACCATTTCTGAATCACAATGGAAGCTGGAAGACAAAAGGCCACGTAACATCTGTGACGCTGTTTCTTCCCTCCAAAGACAGGCAACGTAAAACTCCATGCAGGTTCGTGCACTGGCTTCCAAGGCTGCGTATGGGTGTCACCGTAAGTAAAGAACCCACCCACCCATATACCTAACAGAAAAGCCTTCTTTTTTATGAAGTTGGCTAACTGATTATGATGTAGGTAGTAAGATCTCAGACTGTGCTGCCTTCTTTGAAGGAGCTCGGACAAGCTCCAGACCCCACATCCTGGTGACTCACTTTACTCTCAGCTTCAGTCTCTTCACCTGTACGATGGGGAGAAAAATAGAGCCTCCCCAAAGGATGGCATGAGGATACAGCGGATGCATGTAAAAGCCCTGGCTGACTTTGCACCAGTCACGGTGCTGTCAGGAAACATTAGCTGTTGTTGTGTCCCCGTCTCTGGGTGAAGGTGACAGCAGTGGACGCTGATACCGTGGTTTTCCGTGCTGTTGCCAACAGAGCGTCAGGACTGGGGACAGACAATATTTTCATCCCAGAAGGTGAGTAACCACCTGAGTTAACTGGGGCCCAAGTTAAGAGGGGAGAAACTGACACCCCTTCACAAGCCCACATTCTCGACCAGTTAGCTGGCTTACCTGTGACCTCCCTGCACCTCACCGTCCCCCAGCAGTCTGCCAATACAGTGATTCATGTTGGAAACCCATGAATCAGCAACTGGCACCCCAGTTCTCTGAGTTTGCAGGTAAAGATGAGAAATTAAGGGGAAAAAACCATCAGCTTGACTAGTTATTCCATAGCTTTCAAAGGACAAAAAAGATTGTGATAGGTTTTTTTAAGGGGACCCCCCCCCCACAGTAGGTTGGTAGAGGACAAAGCTCCAAAGCTGGGGGTGATGTGTATGGATTGGGGGCAGAAGTAGATTAACCTTTCATTGTTTAAACAGTAACAGGTTGCTTTTTTAAAAAATACCCCAATGGATTCTACCACTGCCTCAGAACTCTGAAAGTCAAGTTCAAGTAAATGCAGGCATTACACAAACCTACCTTGGAGGAATCCAGACCACCACCGTAAAGTAAGAGACAAAACTTTATGACTTCCCAGTGCATGTAAAAGTTAGGTTTACACCACCCTGTAGTCTATTAAGGGGGCAATGGCACTGTATCTATTCAAAACAACAAACCCTCAATGTATATATACCTTAATTAAAAAATATTATACTGCTCAAAATTGCTAAGCATCATCTGAGCCTTTAGTGAATCATATTCTTTTTGCTGATAGAGGATTTGAAGTATTGCAAAAATTGCCAAACTGTGACACAAATACACAAAGGGAGCAAAGGCGGTTGGAAAAATGGTGCTGATAGACTCACTCAGTGCGGGGTTGCCTCAAACCTTCAATTTGTCAAAACACAGTATCTGTAAAGTACAATAAAATGAGGCATGACTAAATCCTAACAGTTACTTTGTTGTGAATGGAGGATGCCTTAAAAATGAAGGGAAGACACTTTCTAAGGTTAACAGTGGTTATTTTTTTCCTGCATTTTATAGAAAACTGAAGTCCGGTGGTATTAAGCAACCTGCCCAAAGTCACAGTTTTTGCCAGTAGCCAAATGGCATTTGAACAGAGGTGTCCGAGTACGACACAGTACTTCCCTCCTCCCCGGCAGAGGTCTCTACTGAAGCAGCACCAACAGCAGGTCATCGAGCAGACGCGCCGTGGCAGGACAACGGAAAAGAATGGTTCCCTTACTGGCTGACCTGACGACGTACTGAACCTTCCCTGCCTGCAGCCACCATCCCAGGTTCTGACCCAACACTGAGGTGTTGCCCGGTAAGTCCCCTCCAAACCAGGAGCAGTGCCTGAGGAAGGCCGATTTGTGATCTAGAATAACCCACCGCTGTTGAAATCAGGCGGTGCCAACGCTGAGAGCGGCATAGCACTCAATGGGTTATTTATGGTGTCAGAGTCTGAACTTTGTATTTTTTTCAGCCCCAACATCACAACAGTTTCACCTTAAAACTGCCCAGAGCTGTGTCATTTTGAAAGCACTTATGTACTGTTCTCCTGGTGACTGTCCCCAGCACCTTCGGAAGCAAGAAAAGGAGGCAAGTGGTTCCAGACAAAACACCAGAGCTTTCCACCCCGTGAGTAGTATCTCAATCTAGTCTCTGCGTCCACCAGAGTTTACAGTGATAGTTGATACCAGTAAGTGCTACCCTGAGCTGACCACATTCATCGAGCTAACTAGTCGTTCCTTATTTTCTGAATACCTTAGTCTGGTCCCAAACAGGTAGAAAGATAAGTAACAGGGGGTTCCCAACCTTCAATTTAAAATACCATCTTCAGGGCAGAAAAGTTATATAAATACTGACAGACTTGGTTCTATTTTAACAGAGAGTTAAAACTGAATTTTAAAGGTTTTTTGGGATAGTATTTCAAACTGCTCCACAGACAAACTTTCTTCCACTCAGCAGTGGAGACCTGTACTCCTGACAGGTATCAGAGCTACATGGATGATTCGGAAGAAGCTTTGACAGGTGGCAGAGATCTACGCTAAGGTAAGACGGACAGCGAAGGGCGAGCAGGAGGCCACATGGCTGAAGGGAGGAGTCAGCAAGGAAGCCACGGACATCCAGCTGAGAAGGGTGGTCAGGGAAACAAGCTTCAGGGGCTGTCAAGGACAAGTGAACACTGGGGTTCTCTCAGCAGTGGGAAGCTCTGGAAAGTTTGTGAGTGAGGCAGTGCCCTCAGCCAGGAAACCTGTGTCCCTAGAAGATGAGAGAATGTACAGAGAAAAGACCAGCTGAGGTGGAGTGAGGAAATGAATGGAGTCCAATTATCTCACCTTCAGAGCAGAGAAGTGCTAGTATCTCCTCACTGGACCACGGGGATCCAAGACAATGCTGATGACAAATCTAGAAAAGAGTCTTGAGGGGGAAAGATGATGGATTCAGGTATCCATCACAGACAAAAAGGCCAAATTACTGAATTGCCTAGTATTTTGTTTAAAGATTGAAGTGTAATTTATTTTAATAAATAAATGAAGCATATATTGATACCATCAATACCTCAGGAAATCATTTACCACCATCCTTTCATTTAATTGGAAAACACAGAGTGGTATTTCTAAAGCCAGATTCACAACTGACTCCTAAAAATAGCAAGCTGTCCTGAAATGTAAAACACCGCTACTTGTAAAAAAGAAACCCTGTTCATACTGGATAGAAAACGGAGAGGGAGGGGGTTCCATAAGTACATACTGTAGCCAGGATAAAGGGTTTTGTGAAAGACTTAATCCCCAAAGTTCTTTCAAAAGAGAGATAGTAAGAGCCACCCCAGTAGCCAAAATACAAGTTTCAAATTCCTTTAGGAGTTAAGGAATGAGGGAAGAACTCACAGTGAAGGTGAAAATCAAGTGGGGGTTTGACCTAACAGAGCAGAGAGTGACTGAACAGCCTGCAGGTGTCAGCCAGGACTGCGCACCAAGTAGGGCTGTGAGCTGAGACAAAGGGCTCAGAAAGAGGATTCTATTAAAATCGCTCTTGAGAACATCTGCCCACTTATCTGAGTCTTGTCTCCACAGGAAAATAAGTTTGTAGGAGGAATACATTTTTTTCCCCGTTACCAAGTACCATAATATACTTGAAATGAGAAAGTTATCTTGTCACTTCTATTTTTAAAATGAAATTCTTTAAAAAGCCCCATGCCTTCCTGACTTAGGAAAACAGAAAATATCCCTATCTCCAAGCTGCCGAGCTGTAACAAATTTCTGGTTTTATGCAGGAAAGGAAATTTTTAAAAGACAGTGATGCTCCCATTTTATGGTAGCGGCTAGTACTTCCTATATGTTCTCTTTTGGGGGACAAGGTGCCTAAGTAGGTAAGTAAAGCTGATGCACTTTGTTTTTCTCTCTGTTGTATAAAATAGATGGATGTTTTTTGTTTCTTGCCCTTGTTCCAAATAAATATTACTCTAAATGCATACTCTGTTTTCTTTAATACTTATTTAGATAATCCCACCTTCAAATAAGACTAAGAGGCTCACTTCTCTATAGCTGGTCTCTCCTTTTATTTTGATTGTCTTTACAAATAGTCAAGGCTTTTCTAAAGAAAAGTGTGTTTCTACACTGACACTATGGACAGAAAGATTTAAGAATACATCTCCCCCAGGATATGTGTCCTCTGAAAAAATGGAAAGAGTCACAAGAACATCAAAACAAGAAGAGGTTTTGATGTGGTTCATCTTTAGCTATGTTGCTCTTACCTCTGTTATTTCAAGACACCTGACATATTCCTTAAATATTAAGCGACTGATTAACTTTTGAGAGAGAGAGGTGGAAAACCTTGCCCACAGATATTGCTTGGTATTCAAGAAAGGAAGCCATTAGAAGCTGACCCAGGTAACATGCCTAAAAGCAGCAGTGGGAGGACTATGATTTTCTTTTTAAAGGAATCTTTTACTTGTTCACACCTTTCACCTATGACCCAGAATTGTTATTTCCACAGAGTACGGAGCAAGGCTGTGGATGAAGATGCACACACTCCTCTGTGATCTAAGTCGCATACAAGTGCCACCTCACACAAGCACATCCACACACAGCAGAAACCTTGAAGGCCGGGCTGCTCAACCTCGGCACTCCTGACATTTGGAGCCATGTAATTCTCCACTTCAGGGGTACACCTGTGCATGTTAAGATAGTCTGCAGCAGGATCGTCTCCCCCAGCATAAAGACCAAAAGCATCTCCAGACATTGTCACATGTTCCCAAGCTGGAGAAAACCACCCGGGGTTGAGCAACAATGGTCTCCGGTCACCTACAGTTAGTTATGATCCAGATGTCCTCAGCCCAGAATAAGAGGCTTTGCTAGTGCATCAAAGCTTTGCCGGGTGAAGATACAACTCACTCTAAGTAAATACCATGTCACCGCTAGTCCTGGTCTCCTGTCTCCCCTCCACTGAAGGTAATTCCACAAGCCTAACGTCTGCATGTTTCTCTGTCCGCCACAGACACACAAATCCTGGGCTCACCACGACACCTATGCTGACAATCCATCTGACCTGTCAAACTCAGAGAGCACATTCAGAGTCTGCTTCATCCACTCTCCTTGAATAGAAATTCCCAAACGGCAGGCAGTAAGTCTGAAAATTTGATTTGCTCTCAGACCTTTACTAGCACAGGCTCTGGGTACACCTCCAGGTTTGTCTTCTACTATTTCTGAGCCAGACAAGCTGCTTCCACTTCCCAAGGTTGCTCCCGCCTCTCCTCCTATGTAGTAAAGTCAGACCCATGGCTTCCCATGGGTACCACCCTTGACCCTTTCTCTACTGTCTCCCAGAGTCCTTCATTTACTAGACTTTAATTATCTATCTTGCTTATTATTAGCAAACTCTGGGTTGAAAACAGGACCTCCAGCATCTAGGACTTGCCAGGCACAAAAGAGCTAAATCAAAACTAGATAAATGCCCACACATATCCTTCCAACTTTCAAAGTGCTTTAGCAAAAGATGCTTCATTGTCCCTTAGCTGACCAACACCAAGAATAACTCAGAAAACTGCTTCATTGTTCGGATGGCACACAGAACACAGCTCGCAACAAAACCTTGTGAACTCACACCTTAAAGACAGACCCCACATCCTCACCACACAATCCACAAAAGACGTCTTCCGGACACACAGTAACTCTAATCCTTAACTAAGTGAAGTCTGACATCTTAGAAAAGGCATTAGGACATCACTGAAAGAAAGAAAAACCCTTTGACAAGGAACTGTCTTCTAGTCCTGGGCTTTTGTCTTATTAAGCTTTTATAAACCTGATGTTTAGAGAGCATTCAGTTTGACAAAATAAATTAAGCTTCATTATACTACACATTTATCTCATTTTATCATAAAACAATCCAGCATTATCTCTATAGGGCTGTATTTTGATAAATGTGTAGAATACAGTTCCTACCACAAAACAGCCTTGTCTATGCCAGTAGAAGATGCAAAAGGAAGAATGCTTAACAGCTAAATAGTTTCTGTTTCAGGATCCAAGTAGTCATAGCTTCAATCAAATAATTGCTCATCCCTTCTCCCAAATCCCAAATGTGTATTACAGACACATTTCAATAAGTCAGGGGGATTTTCTAAGTTAATTATAACAAAAAAAGCTTGATGGGAAGAAAAGAGAGGTATTTTTGACTACTAAAAGCTAAGATTTCCCATAAAAGCAACAAAAAACACTAGATAAGTATCTGTGGTATGGATTAACAAAAATGCATAAAGACAGTCCAATGTCTGTACCAAAATTAATGCCCCTCTTCTTGCCTTTAATTTAAATGTAAATTCAAGTAAATTTTATATTTTAGATCCTCTCTATCCTTATTGACAAATAAGATAAAAGGAAGGTATCAGCAGACATTAGGTCTCCCCACATGCCAGTTAGCAGCATGATACTGCATAATTATTATAGGATAAAGATTAAGCAGGTAAAGCTAAAAAGCCCGACTCAAAACATATTCAAATAAGGAACAGAAGATCAGAGACATATGAGAACAGACATACATCCTAACTAGAGCCTGAAGTACAACTCTGAACACCGCCTCCGTGACTTTGAGCCAAGGCACACGAGCTGCCAGGCAGCGCTCATGCAGGGGACGCAGGCATGAAGACACACAACCCTGTCTGTCTCAGGGTTTGGGGATGCCCTGGCCACCGAGGTACACTAAACTTACACAATGGCATGAAGCTTATCCTGCAGTGCCCCAAACAGCAGCTTCAGGTCCCACGCTCCCACTTCAGCGCACACTCGCCGCATCTGGACTGTGCAGGCGGCGCACATGCTGAGCGGCTCCCAATCGCACTGGACGCACGTAATCTTGCCACTCAGAGATGAAGACGTAAAGAAAGAACACTTGCACCCTCACAGAAAGTCCTACTGTGCAGATTCTGCTCGGAGACCAGACAGCTGGTCTCCACCACTCACTGGTCCTCCCCACCAAGGCGCTCATGGAGCCTGTGAGCATGTTTCCTTTGCCACAGACGGAGCCAAAATGCCTTCCAGTAGAAGAACAGCTACATAAATTACAACCCGTCCATAGGAAAGAATGCTGTGGAGCAATGAAAAAGAAACCAGGTCAACAGGTACTAGCGCAAAAAGATCTCCACAACCCAGTATTCACAGGAATAATGCACCCTGGGTTAGGAAATAGCCACGGGGCTGTCCATTTGTGTGACACACGTTCATACCAAGATCTACCACATTTTCTACAGACCCGCTGTAAATACACAAGTATATATACTGACCAAACAGAAATGGAGTTACCCGGAGAGTAGAGGCCAAAAAGGATTTTCCCACATAGCAAATGTAAAACAAGCTAGTTTATGGTAAGGTATTAGCATTTCCTTCACCAAGAGACAGATGCTAATGGGAACTACTACCTTATCTGTGCTCTCCAGGCCCCAATAAAAGTGCTTTCTGAATTGTAACACATGATTTAGACATATAAGACTTTTATATTCAAATATTCCAAACCAGACAGACTATGAACATAGTTTATGTAATCATTCATGACTTCTTGTAGAAGTGTAAAATCTACAGAGGTCACATTTGGTCTGGATAAAACGGCAGAGCAGGAAGAACTTGAGTTCATCTCCTTCCCTGGAGACACCACAATCACAAGCAGATACGGAACAACAATTTCTGAGAATGACCTAAGGCTGGGAGAACAGGTTTTCTCCAAGTAAGTCTATAAAGAGCACGTCACGTCCAAACAGATCGGAGGGGCACAGGCGCAATCCAGTCAGCACCACACCCCTGGGGCGGGACCCAGGGCAGGAGGGACGTCAGGACCGGGAGGGCCCGAGCCCCACGTCGGGTGGCCCAGCCCAGGGGTCCTGCACCAGGAAGGTGAGCCCTTGAAAACCAGCGACTCACGGCGAGGAGAGCTGGGGGAACGCAGACACCTGACGTTCCGCTCTAGGAAGAGTCACGCACAAACTCACCTGCTCCAAATTCCAGGACAGAGGCAGCAGCTTGGAAAGTGCCCCTGTTACACAGGAAGGAAATTCAGGGACTACGCTTAGGACCTGGACCAGAGAGGCAAGCATCTGGTATAACCTCCAGGGACAGAAGTGCTCAGAGGGAGCATTTTCTTTAACCTTCCTTTTCCCTAGCTGGCCCAGCGCTGCGGTGCGGCATTTCTGCAGCTCCGTCTGCCGCGCCCACACTGTGCCCCTCCCCGCTGGGGTCAGTCCCTCCCAAGGAGAGCCACCCCTCCCTGGTGGGCCACCCCGGCTCCCAGATGCCCCTGCAAGCCAGCTCCCATCGGGGGAACTCTGCACAACCGCCCTCTCCCAAGAGTCGTGATCAGGCCTCACAGCCAGTTGTCCCAGTTCTTTACATCAGGACGTCAGCCCTGCCCACCAGCGTGTCTGCAGCGGTAGAGACTCAGCCCTAGGAAAGGGCACGCAGCCCACGCCGGTGATTCCGGTGTCTGGGGGGTGCAAGGTAGGGGGGAAGACATAATGGGACCTGAGCCCTGGCACAGTCCTCTCTAATTGACAAGCCAGGAACGACGCGACTTTTCTCCAGGGCTCTGGTTGCCAGAAGAACCCGGGTGGGGCATGGAGAAGTGCTGCCGCCTTGTGGCTATTTCCTGTATTAACACCCTCAAAGCCAGTGTTTCTGGCACTTCGTATTGACAAGGTTTGTGGGGCTGTAAAGCACGCCCGCTCTCAAGAAATGTCCTGGGGTAGGTAATCGGAAAAGAATTCAACACGTGGAAGACTTTCACTAAGGCAATTTCAAGAGGTAAATTTATCAGTTTACACACATGAAAAGATGCTCCACGTGGCTCATTATTACAGAGCTGAAATCAAAACTACAAGGTATCACCTCCCACTAGTCAGAATGACCAACATCAAAAATCTACAAATAATAACCACCACAGAAAGCATGGAGAAAAGGGAATCCTCCTATGCACTCATTCTGGGAATGAACATTGGTAACAGCCACGACGGAGAACAGTATGGAGGTTCCTTCATAAACTAACGAAAAAAGTACCCCATGACCACTCCTAGGCCCATATGGAAACAAATCCTAACTGGAATTGGCACATGCACGCCAATGTTCCCTGCAGCACCACTGCCAAACCCAAGGGATGGAAGTAGTGAGAATCTCCATCCAGAGAGGAACAGACAAGCAAGATGTGGTACATATGTACAGTGGAATATTCCTCAGGAATAAAGCAGAATGAAAAAATGCCTATTCCAGCAACAAGGGTAGATCTGGATATAATCATCCTAAGTGACAGAAGTCAGACCGAGAATGACAAAATAGCAATGGTATCACTGATGCCTGCCACCTCAAAATCGATACACATGCACTCATTTGCAAAACAGAAACAGACTCGTAGACTTAAAAGACAAAGGGGCAAGGTGGGGTGGGAGGAAAGCATAAATTAGGAGGTTGAAATTAACATATAGATAGTAATATTTGTAAACTAGAAAATCAATGACCCAGAGGAATAGAACTGGGAGGGAGGTGGGAGGGGGCTTCTGGAAGGGTAACACATGTATACCTATGGCGGATTCATGTCGATGCATGACAAAACCAACACAATATTGTAAAGAAAAAAGTCTTTCTTGAATTTGCTACAATTAAAAAAAAAAGAGAAAATCAACCAGGACCTACTGTATAGCAGACAGAACTCCACTCAACACACTGCAGTAAGATGTATGGGGAAAGAATCTGAAGAAGAATTGATATATGCATATGTATAACTGAATCAGGTTGATGTATACTGAAAAGAAACACAACATTGTATATTAATGTTATTCTGACATAAAACAAAAATTAAAAAGATAAACGTCAAGTATATAGACTTTGGACCCCTGGCCTGCTGTCACATCCTTGGAGCGTGAGGCACCCTGGGTCCCAAGGCTGGACTGGGTTGGAGCTGGGGAGGACGTGCCAGTAAATAAGCCCCCTTAAACATGAAGTGCCTGGTCCCTGTGGATGGGACCCCGATACCCATATCCAGATGCACCCTCCTACAGCTCAAGCAAACCCAGCGCTCTCAAACGATGGTGACTCTTTGGGCTGGGATCTTAAAGAAGTCCCCTGTCCTCCAACAATCCCAGTGGCAGGGTTCCCACCAGCAGCCTCCTTCCTGGCAATATTCCCACGTAAGTACCACAGCACACTCAGCATCACTGTTAGGGGAGGGCTTGAGACTTGGGTGCGGAGTGCAGGGTAAGGGGGAAGAAGTCAGGAGACAACTCTGGAACAGATTTTCTCTGGGGCTCTGGTTGCCTGAGGAACCCAAGTCGGGCCAGAGAAAGTGCTGCCGCCTTGTGGACTTTTCCTGTAACAACAACTTGAAAACCAGGACTTAGGACACTTCAAATTCACTATTTGCGATGTAAAGGGCACCTGCCCTCAAGTAACGTCCTGGAGTAGGTAATTGAAAAATAATTCACAAGGCAGACCTTCAAGAAGCCAATTTCAAGAGGTCAATTTAACATACCTTTTTTTAAGCACACGAAAAGATGCTCCACATGGCTCATCATTAGAGAACTGCAAATCAAAACCACAATGAGGTTATCACCCCTTACCCGTCACAATGGCCATCATCATAAAGTCTACAAACAATAAATGCCAGAGAGGGCATGGAGAAAGGGAACCTCCCCACGGTGTCTTTTTGGAGTGTACATTGGTAACAGTCACAATGGAAGACAGTATGGAGGTTCCTTAAAAAACTAAAAACAGAGCTACCACACCATCTAGTAATTCCACTCCTGGGCCTATAGGCAGAGAAAAACTGGAAAAGATGCTTGCACCCCAACATTCACTGCAGCACTATTTACAATAGCCATGACAGGGAGGCAGCCAGTATGTCCATGGACAGATGGATGACAAAGAAGATGCGGCACAAAGTTACAATGGAATATGACTTGGCCATAAAAAAGGATGAAATAAGACCACTGTCAGCTACATAGATGGATCTAGAGATGACCGTACTAAGCGAAGGAAGTCAAAGAACAGCAAATAGCCCACATGTTCACTTATGGGTGGAATCTAAAAGTCAACGCAAATGAACTCATTTGCAAAGCAAAAGCAGTGATCAACACCTTAGAAAACAAATTTAGTGTTACCAAACAGAAAAGAGGGAGGGATAAATTAGGAGGCTGGGATGAACATATATCCATTAATGTATATAGAAAAGTTAATCGACAAGGACCTACCATATCCTACAGGGAACTCGACTGAACATTATAATAACCTAAATAGGAAAACAATCCAAAGAGGAATAGATACACAGGTATGTATCACTGAATCAAGTTGCTGTACACTCCCACACAAGATTATAAATCAGCTATATTCCAATAGAAAGTAGAAATTAAAAAGATTTTTTAAATGCCACCAAAATTCCCCTCAGGCCTTGGGTACCTGGCCTGGTGTCACATCCCTGAAGCCTGAGCTGCCTTGGGTCCCAAGGCTGGAGTCGGGTGGAGCTGAGGGAGCTGGGGAGGATGTACCAGCAAATGAGCCCTCCTTAAACCTAGCATGCCTAGTCCCCTGTGGAAAGTGAACACATCAGGTGCTCAGTCGTCTCTGACTCTTTGCCACCCCCATGGACTGCAGCCTGCCAGGCTCCTCCGTCCATGGTATTCTCCAGGCAAGAATACTGGAGTGGGTTGCCATGTCCTCCTCCAGGGGATCTTCCAAACCCAGGGATCCAACCCAGGTCTCCAGCACTGCAGGCAGATTCTTTACCATCTTAGCCACCAGGGAAGCCCTGTGGGTGGGACCCCGATCTCCACATCCAGGCAGGCTCTCCTACAACTCAACCAAACCTAGTACACCCAAAAAGCAATGGACGCTCTGGGCTGGACAAGCTCTAAAAAGTCGCCTGGTTTCCAAGTCTCCTGGTGCTGGGGTTCCCACCAGCCATCTCCTTCCTCAGAGTCCCCCATCTAACAAGGACAGCAGTCTCAGCATCACAGTTCTGAAAGGGCTGAGGATTTGTCTGGGTGGTGAAGGAGAGCTGGGGGAGAAGTCTTGAGACAGGAGCCCCGGCACAGCATCCTCCATATAATCTACAGGCCGGGAACACAACTTTCTCTAGGGTTCTGTCTGCCCAAGGAACCCGACTGGAGCATCAGGAAGTGCTGCTAAGAATTCCTCTGGGAATTGCTAGCAGCTAGCAATCCGCCTGCCGATGCAGCAGACACGAGTTTGATCCCTGGTCGGGGAAGATTCCACACGTCGTCGTGGAGCAAATGGGCCCGAGCGCCACAGCTACTGGGCCTGCACCCTAGAGCCTGTGCTCTGCCACGAGAAGCCACCGCAATGAGAAACCCAAACACCACAAACCAGAGTCCTACCCACTCTCTGCAACGAGAGAAGAGCAGGTGCAGCAACAAAGACCCAGCATAGCCAAAACTAAATAAATTAATATTAAAAAAGTTCTGCCGCCTTGTGGACATTTCCCGTAACAACAACTTTAAAATCGCTGCTATGGGCCCCTCATATTCACAAGGCCTGCGGGGCTGTAAAGGACATCTCGCCTCAAGAAATGTCCTGGGGTAGGTGGGTAACTGAAATCAAGAATTCTAAACAGGTCAGACCATAAGGAAGCCAATTTAAAGAGGGCAATTTAATGCACGCTTATTTTAAAGCACACGAAAAGATGTTCCACATGGCTCATTATTAATCATCTGAAAATCAAAACGAGGTGTCACCTTGCACTAGTCAGAGGGGCCATCATCAAAAAGCCCACAAAGAATAAATGCTGGGGAGGTTGTGGAAGAAAGAGAACCCTCTTCCTACACTCTTAGTGAGGATGTAAACTGGTATAGCCACTATGGAGAACAGTATAAAGTCTCCTTAAAAAACTAAAAGCTGAGCCAGCATATGAGCTAGCACTCCCACCCCTGGGCATATATCCATCAAAAATTTACAAATATAAATGCACCCCGAGTTTCACTCCAGCACTGTTTACATTAGCCAAAACATGGAAGCAATCTAAATGGCTATCAATAGATGGATGGATAACAAAGATAATGTATGTAGACACAATGGAATATGACTCAGCCATTAAAAAGAAAAATAATGCTATTTACAGCAACATGGATGGTACTGGAGATTATCAAAAAAAGCCAGAAAGAGAAAAACAAGTATCATGTAATATTGCCTCTATGTGGAATCTTTTTTAAAAATGATAATTTATTTATTTATTAACTTATTAGAGGAAGAACTTAATGGTTCCGGGGTGAAGGTATAGTTTGGTAGTCTGGGATTCACACGTACACACTGCAATATTTTTCTTTTATCTGTAAATGTATTTGTTACAAGCCTATGTCCCAAACCATGAGGTCATTTAAAAATGATTAAATATATATACATATGTGTGATAGTTAATATATAAAAACATGTTATATATATAAGTTCAGAACATTTTTATTGAGGCAAAACTGAAAATTCCACACTGCTGTATTATCTATTTTATACAAGGACCTGTTATACATCAGCATGGAGCTCTGGTCAGTGTGCTATAATCATCTAAATAGGAAAAGACTTTGAAAAAGAGCAGATACATGTATATGTATATGTATAACTGAAGCACTTTGCCGTCCACCTGAAACACAACACTGTTAACTATACTCCAATAAAACTAATTTACAAAAACAACAGAAAAAGCACATACATTTCAAATGTCATGGAACATTTTCCAGGATATATCACATTATTGCCATCAAACAAGTCTCAAAAAATTTAAGATGATGGAAATCAAACATCTTTACCAACAACAAAAGTATGAAACAAGAAATCAAATCACAAGAAGACACCTGGAAAAAACACAAAGATGAGGCGACTGAATAACATGCTACTAAAAAAGGAAACAATGAGTCAATGAAGAAATCAAAGAGGAAATCAGAAAATAGCTCAACAATAAAAATAAAATATAGTTTTCCAAAATCTATAGGATGCAGGAAATGTAGTTCTAAGAGAGAAGTCCTAGGGATACATGCCTGCCTCAAGAAGCAAGAAAATCGGGAACAACCTAACTTACCATCTAGAGAAATTAGCAGAACAAACACAGTCCAAAGTCAGCCTGAGAAAGAAATATTACTCAAGGCTGGTGCACCAGGATGACCCAGAGGGATGGAATCAGGAAGTAGGTGAGAGCAGAGATCTGGAAGGGGAACACATGTATATCCATGGCAGATTCATGTCAATGTATGGCAAAACCAACACAATATTGTAAAGAAAATAAAAAAGGCTTTCTTGAATTTGTTACAATAAAAAAAAAGACATATTAAAACAGAAACAAATGAAATAGAGACTAAAAAGAAAACAGACAAGATCAATGAAACTAAGCTGGTTCTTTGAAAATATAAACAAAATTAATTAACCTTTAGCCAGACTCATCAAGCTAAAAAAGAGAAAGGGCCCAAATAAATAAAATCAGAAATGAAACAGAAATTACAACCGACACCATGGAAATACAAAAACTAGTAAGAAATTAGTACACATAATTATATACCAACAAACTAAACAACCTCAAAGAAATCTAGAAACACATCCTTCCAAAACAATCAAGACATAGAAAAAGTGAATAAATTGATTACTAGCATTGAAATTGAATCAGTAATCAAAAAAGTCACAACAAAGTCCAGGACCAGAGGGCTTCACAGATGAATTCCATAAAACACTTAAAGAAGAGTTAATGCCTATTCTTTTCATATTATTCCAAAAATTTAAAGAGGAAAGAATGCTTCCAAACTCATTATCCTCATATTAAAACGACAGACCAAAACTTTAGACCAAGACTCTACCAAAAAAAATTTACTGACCACTGTATGCAGTGAATACAGATGCAAAAAATCTCAACAAAATATTAGCACACCTACTTCAACAACATACATTAAAAGGACCACGGCAGTGGTTCAGTCACTCAGTCATGTCCAACCCTCTGGGGCCCCACGGACTGTAGGGAGCCCGCCAGGCTCCCCTGTCCACGGGATTCTCCAGGGAGGAACACTGGAGTACGCTGCCATTTCCTTCTCCAGAGGAGCTTCCTGACCTGGGGACCGAACCGGGCTCTCCTGCATTGGCAGGCAGATTCTTTACCAACTGAGCCACCAGGGAAACCCTAAAAGGACCATATGCCATGATTAAGTGGGATATATTTCAGGAATTCTAGGGTGATTCAATATCTGCAAATCAATCAATGTGATACACCACAGTTAGAAAATAAAGGAGAAAACTGCATGATCATCTCAACAGGTAAAGAAACAGCACTTGACAGAATTCAACATCCAGTTGCTTAAAAGCTCACAACAAAGTGAGTACAGAGGAATGCACCTCACAGAATAAAAGCCACATACAAGAGACCACAGGTAGCATCGCACTCAAAGGTGAAAAGCTGAGCGCTTTTCCTCTAAGACCAGGTACAAGACAAGGATCCCTACTATCACCACTTTTATTCAGCACAGTATTGAAGTCCTACTACTACGAAAAAGAAATAAAAGTTATCCAGATTAGAAACAAAGAAGTAAAACTGTCACTGTTTGCAGATGTTACAATAGTATATATTTTAAAAAACCTTAAAGACGCCACAAAAAACTGTTAAAATGGATCAATGGACTTAAGACGCCACCAAAAAACTGTTAAAATGGATCAATGGACTTAGTAAAGGTGCAGGATACAAAAATCAATATACATAAGTATATTATTTTTCTATAAACTAGTAACAAACCATCAGAAAGAAAAATTCAGAAAATGACCCCACATGGGATAAGTCCACCTCATACACCACTGGTGGGAATTTAAATTAGCACAGCCAATTTTCCATGCAAAACAGTATCGCAATTTCTCAAAACACTAATAATAGAACTACCATATGATCCAGCTATCCCATTGCTGGCTATTCATCCAAAGAACACAAAAACACTAACTGGAAAGGAAATATGCACCCCTATGTTCATTGCAGCATTATTTACCATAGCCAATATAAAGAAGATGTGAGGTGCGTGTGTGTGTATATATATATATATATTTGTGTGTATGTGCGTGCTCAGTCGTGTCCAGCTCTTTGAGACCCCATGGACTGCAGCCCGCCAGGCTCCTCTGTCTGTGGGATTATCCCAGCAAGAATACTGGAGTGGGCTGCCATGCCCTCCTCCAGGGGAGCTTCCTGACCCAGGGATTGAACCCGTGTCTCCTGCATTGGCAGGCCAATTCTTTACCTCTGAGCCATGTGGGAAGTCCCTAAACACACACACACACATATATACACACACACGGAATATTACTCAGCCATAGAAAGAATGAAATTCTGTCATTTGCAACAACATGAATGTATCTAAATGGTATTATGCTAAGTGAAGTATGTCAGATAGAGAAAAAAATACGATTTCATTTGTATGTGAAATCTAGAAAACAAAATAAATGAACAAACAAAACAGAAAAAAATTCAAAGATACAGGCAAAAAAAAAAAACCTGGTGGTCTCCAGAGGGGAGAAGTGTGGGAGGCTGGACAAAACAGGTAAAGAGAATTAAGAGGTACAAGCTTCCAGTAATAAATGAAGCCATGGGGATATACTATGCAGTGTGGGGAATACAATCAGTAATACTGTAATAACTTTGTATGGCAACAGAAGGTTACTAGACTTACCGTGGTGATCACTGCGTAATGTATGTCAATATTGAATCACTACGTTGACCACTTAAAACCATCATAATACTGTCAATTATAATTCAACAAAAACAATAAAAATCTAGACAATTTTCATTAAAAATTTAACCTACAGAGGCAAGCAAACACTGTTGTTACTTTTCGAAATGAATCTGTGATTAGTGAAGATGAAATGATGCTCTGCTATGCTAAAACTCACCAAGCATCAGCCACTGCAGAGAGATGCAAATAAAAGATCCCATTCCCATCCTCAAGCAACTTGCAGACTAATGGGAAGACAAGCATTCAGCAAGGTTTTCCAACAAAATGAGATCCGTGTCAGGAACTGGAAGTATGGCGAGATACAGAACATAGGGATTTGAAAGAACAGCCATCAACTGGACACGTGTGTTTTGAGGGGACGAAGGCAAAGATTCAGGTAGTGGACACAGACGGGAGAAGTGCAGAGATGAAAGAGCACCGAGAAAACTCCAGTGGGGCTAGGGTACAGTGTTGAAAGAAAAAAAAAAAGACAAAACCAGATTACGCAGGGTTTCATCAGCCACACCAGGGTAAGGACTTTAGATTTCATTTTAAAGATGGCAGAACGTCACTGAAATAAGGTTTTACTAATAAATATGAGAGTGATGTAATGAGTTCTGTTTCTGTGGAAAGATCATTCTGGCTACAGAGTGAATGTTGGAACACTAAGATAGTAAGCTCAGCAAAATATAATGAGGCCCTTAGACTGTGGAGGTGACAGCAGAATACAGAAAAGCAAACTGATCTGAGAGAGAACAAGGAGACAGAGTATGATTTGGGCTCAATAATGGAGAAAAAACATACATTACAATGTTTGCAACATTGTACAGGAGGTGGTGAGCAAAACTGCTAGACTCCATATGCCAGCAAATTTGGAAAACTCAGCAGTGGCCACAGGACTGGAAAAGGCCAGTTTTCATTCCAATCTCAAAGAAAGGCAATGCCAGAGAACGTCCAAACTACTGCACAGTTGTACTCATCTCACAGGCTAGCAAAGCAATGCTCAAAATTCTCCAAGCCAGGCTTCAACAGCACATGAAACGAGAACTTTCAGATGTTCAAGCTGGATTTAGAAAGGCAGAGGAACCAGAGATCAAATTGCCAACATCCACTGGATCATAGGACACCCAAAAGAATTCTAGAAAAACATCTGCTTCATTGGCTACACTAAAGCCTTTGACTGTGTGGATCACAACAAATTGTGGAAAACTGTTAAAGCGATGGGAATACCAGACCACCTTAGCTGCTTCCTGAGAAGCCTGTATGTAGGTCAAGAAGCAACAGTCAGAATTGGACATGGAACAACGAACTCGTTCTAAATCAAAAAAGGGGTATGTCAAGGCTATATATTGTCACCCTGCTTATTTAACTTATATGCAGAACACATCATGCAAAATGCCAGGCTGGATGAAGCACAGCTGGAATGAAATCAAGATTGCTGGGAGAAATATCAATAATCTCAGACACACAGATGATACCACACTTATGGCAGAAAGGGAAGAATGAAAGAGCCTCTTGAAAGTAAAAGAGGAGATTGTAAAAGATGGCTTAAAACTCAACATTCAAACAACGAAGATCATGGCATCCAGCCCCAGCACTTCATGGCAAATAGATGGGGAAACAATGGAAACAGTGAGAGACTTTATTTCCTTGGGCTCCAAAATCACTGCAGATGGCAACTACAGCCAAGAAATTAAAATATGCTTGCTCCTTGGAAGAAAAGCTATAATTAACCTAAACAGTGTATTGAAAAGCAGAGACATTACTTTGCTGACAAAGGTCCATATAGTCAAAGCTCTGGTTTTTCCAGTAGTCATGTATGGATGTGAAAGTTGGTCCATAAAGAAGACTGGGCACCAAAGAATTGATGCTTTCCAACTATGGTGCTGGAGAAGACTCTTGAGAGTCCCTTGGACTGCAAGAAGATCAAACCAGTCCATCCCAAAGGAGATCAGTCCTGAGTGTTCACTGGAAGGACTGATGCTGAAGCTGAAGCTCCAATACTTTGCCCACCTGAGGCAAAGAACTGACTCATTGGAAAAGACCCTGATGCTGGGAAAGACTGAAGGCAAGAGGAGAAGGAGACGGCAGAGGATGAGATGGTTGGATGGCATCACCAGCTCGATGGACATGAGTTTGAGCAAGCTCCAGGAGTTGGTGATGGACAGGGAAGCCTGGCGTGCTGTAGTCCATGGGGTCTCAAGGAGTCAGACACAACTGAGCAACAACAATGACAACAACAAACTATTCCAGCTGGAGAGCCAAAATTAAGAATTTTTTTTAAATGTTAAAGCTCATTTTTTTTTTACATAGGTCTACAACCCTTCATCTTTAATCCCCAAATCCAAAAAGCTCTGAAAATGGCAAGAATTTCTTTAGGATGGTAGCCATACCTGCCTTGAATTAACATGAGGCTATTCATCTTGCCTGATCCCATCCTGCATGAATATTCATATATTTTGCTGTATAAGTATTAGTATCTGTGATTATGGGGTGCAACTGGAGAAGACTTCAGGACTGTTAGCTAATAGATGGTATATGTACTTTTTTACCTTGAGAAAATCTGATGAAATCTGCATTCGGTGACTCACCTGACCTCCAGGGTTTCTGTTGAGGAATTGTAGTCAGGAAACGTTCCACGTTCACCTTCCAGCTTGAAAGGTGGCTAAGATCGTGCCGATACAGACCATGAACATGTATACCATACAAGTACGCTGTACAACCTATAAATCTCTGCCTGCCTTTGGTAGGGGAGTTGGCACGTGTAAGTCAGCTATTATTGTCAACCGCATAATTCCAGAGATAAGAATGAATGTGTGTGTTTTAACCACTTACCTTTAGAGATGCATCCAGTAAGACAGGAAGTGTTCATTTTCACAGAGGTTCCACGCCGCTGCAGAGAAACAGCTACAAGACTTACCTCATGTGTGTGTTCCCCTGGGGACTGACACTTGTGTCTAACAAGGTGTCTGCTAGAAGGAGCCAGGGGCATCAGAAGGAATCAGTCCCAGGTCTCCATCTACAGCCATCAGCCCTCTTTCATTTTTCTAAACTACTGGCACAGTACTCAGCTAGGGGATGTGGAAACAACAAATAAATGATACATGATCCCAGACTATTCTCAGGGAACCTGCTCCAAAGATGTCTCACAAATAGTAAAGTAGAAAAAAAAAGAGTATTAGTCTGTAACATTACAGAGGAGGTGAGAAAACCAGTTGCTAAATTTTTTGAGCGGCATTTGAGAGCAGAGAGAAGAGCGTGTCTGGGGAGGTGACTGCTCCATTGGATGATATTTGAAGAGACATCCGTGTAAGAAGAAATCAAAGCATATCTTCCTAATTGTCCAGTAAGAGAACTCCTCGTTAGTACCTTTTGAGAGACATCATTAATGCCTTACTCATCAAGAAATGTGTGGGGTTATATTTAAGCTCGTTTTTATTTAATTTGATTTTTCGCCGCACTGGGTCTGCACTGCTACCCCCAGGCTTTCTCTGGTTGCAATGCACACCAGCTTCTTGTGGGGCACGCATTCCAGAGCACAGGCTCAGGAGCTGGTGGCATACGGGCTTAGCTCGGGGGTTCCTAGGGAGTCCTCCCAGGCCAGGAATCAGCCCTGTGACCCCTGCTCTGGCAGGTGGATTCTTTACCACTGTACCACCAGGGAAGTCCCTTTATGTTCCTTTGCAAAATGACACTGATGTAGTTGACCTAGGCACAGCCTACTTTAGAGCTGCAAAGACAATAAAGCAAGAAGGTTCTTATGGTGTGCGGTCCCTTTGCAACATTAGGGAAACTGCCGATAAAGGTCTTACCTTCAACACAAGAGGGCTGAGCCCGAGTCGTGCCAGCGACCTGTCCTGGGAAGCAAGAACATTTGACCGTCTGCGATCGCTCCTCTATGCGGTTCTTGTTACAGCATCTGTGCACTGCGACCACCTCACAGGTCCCTTGCTTGATTTGGTGGTGACCTGGTGGAAACAGGGGAACAAAACAGATGCAGTACTGTTAGGAAGAAATGGAACTACCGGGATGATCAATGATGCCACGACTACAGTTTTCCAATTCCATGTACTATATTTATGAATTTATGTAACTTTTTGTTTGGATGTAATCTTAAGCTTATATCAAAGTAACAAGAATAGTGGCATAGAACTCCTATGAACCTGCAGTAGACAGAAATTTGGCTTCTGGGACCTTTAGTCCCCTGGTATCATACCCCTGGATATGTTATGTTATTTACGTAGTAGGGAGATCTTGCAGCTGTAATTAAGATTATTAATTGGTTGAGTTTCAGAGAAGGAGATTATCCTTGATTACCTACGTAGTGCTAATGTCATCATGTGAGCCCTTCAAAGCAGAGAAAGAGAATCAGAAGGGGAAGTCAGGTTGAAAACATGAGAAGGGTTCAAAAGCACCATTGCTGGCTTGAAGACAGAGGGGCCAAGAGTCAAGGAAATGGAGACTTCAGTCCTACAACTACAAGGAACTGAATTCTGCCAAAAACATGGATGTGCTTGGAACAGAGTCTTCCTTAGCGACCCCATAAAGGAATGCTGCCCTGCTGACACCTTGAATTCAACCCAGAGAAACCAGCCAAACTGTGCCAGTCTTCGCACAGAAACAAGCCACTAAATTTATGGTAATTTGTCACAGGAGCAAAAGCAAACTGATATGAGACCTTTCACCAAGACACCCTAATCATTAACATGTGACCCCATTTGCTTCATCATTCACTTTCTTTCATATGTTTTTTCTTAGCCATTTAAGAGTAAGTTGAAGACATGACATTCCTTCACCCCTAAATACTGTGTATTTCCAAAGAATAATTAATTCTCTGACATAATTAACAAATTCAGGACACTGAACATTAACATAAAGCTATAATTGACAATCCTCAGTTCAGTTCAGTTGCTCAGTCGTGTCTGACTCTTTGTGACCCCGTGGACTGCAGCACGCCAGGCTTCCCTGTCCATCACCAACTCCTGGAGCTTGCTCAGACTCATGTCCATTGAGTCAGTGATGCCATCCAACCATCTCATCCTCTGTTGTCCCCTTCTCCTCCCACCTTCAATCATTGCCAGCATCAGGGTCTTTTCCAATGAGTCAGCTCTCCCCATCAGGTGGCCAAAGTAACTTCCCAAAGATGTCCTTAAGAGCGCTATCTTCCTTCTCCCTCGGGATCTAATGCAAGCTCCTGCATTATATTCAATTCACTTTTCTCTAGTCTTCTTTTGTCAGAACTATTCCTCAGACTTTATCTTTCACAACTTTGACATTTTTAAAGAATACACGTCAGTTATTTTGTAGAATGTTCCTCACTTTGGACTTGTCTGATGTTTCCTCCTGATGAGAGTCAGGCAATGCACTTCTGGCAGATTACCCCAGAAGTGACACCGTGCTCTTCTCAGCGCATCCCATCAGGAGGCTCTTAATGCCCAGGTACCCCACTGCTGGTGCTATAACTGTTAATTACATGCTTAACGTGGTGTCTACCCTGTTTCTCCATCTCTAAAGGTATTATTTTGCCCTTCGTGATTAATAAGCATTTTAAGAGGAGATATATTGAAATGATGGCAACACCCCATTCTTCATCAAACGTTCACCCACTATTTTTAGCATCCCTCGATGACTTCCATCTGAACCAGTTATTAACATGATGGTTGCATAACTGATTCTATATTAATGTTCAAATCATCTCAGATCTAGACAGGAGGAGACCCTTCACACTGGCAGCTCTGTCATTTTGACATATCCCCATTGCTCTTTGAGTTCTTACTAACTTTTTGGCTCAAATGCAGACTCAAAGATGTGCCAGACTCACCCTTTATCTTCCCTGCCATCATCATTATTCTCAAAGGAGACCTGATTGTTTTTAGTGGGGCATCAGATTTAGAAACCAAGGTCTTGGCACAAAGGTTTATTCGCTGCTACCAGGGAGTGATATGGGGCTGAAAGGATAGATAGATCTAACAGTGTGTGCGCGTGTGTGGGCACAGCATAAGTTCACGCCAATGTCTCCAATTCCAACCTAGCAACACAGGTTCTCACTCCTCTGTCCACAACTCCCTGTTTGTGTCTCCTGACACCAACAATGAGAAACCTGACTTCCCTAGTCCTGTCACAAACAAAAAGGAGTTTAATTTACTTTGGAGTCCATTTTATCAGTTAGAACTCTTCTGTTACAACAACGGAAACTGATGTGAGCTTACTTAATTCAAAGAGGATTTACTGGAAGGGCATCAGAAGAGAGCAGAGCAAAGAGAGAACTTAGGTTAATGATGTGTGTACGCTGCGTCCCTCGGCTGTGTCTGACTCTTTGCGACCCCGGGGACTGTAGCCCACCAGGCTTCTCTGTCCATGGGATTTCCCCCAGGCAAGAATACTGGAGTGGGTTTCCATGCCCTCCTCCAGGGGATCTTCTCAATCCAGGCATCGGACCTAGGTCTCCTGCGCTGCAGGCGGATTCTTTACCATCCGAGCCACGAGGGACGCACAGGCTAATAGTCGTTGAATCTATTTCCATGAGTGACCCTGAGGGAATGGTTCTACTCAGGGACGCTGCCATTCTGTGCAAGGTCATGTCAGCTGTGGCAACCACCACCTAGGGCGATCCCGTCAGCCCTGCCTCCTGCAGTCCCACGCTGGTGTAGTCCCTTCCCACATGGTGCAGGGTGGCTCTGGGTGACCAACAGCCTGCTCTGGTAACACGGCACTGCCCAGACTAGCCGAGCACTCTTGCTGTGCCCTGTGGATCACTCCCTCTAGGGAAACCATGGCATAAGAAACTCAAGTCTCTTGCCACTACCCCCTGTAAGTGAGCGTCTAGGTATATTTGCTCTGACGCGGCACCTGGTCTGTGCCCATACCAACAGCAGACACCAGAAGCAGTGGTTTGAGGAAACCATGCCCCGTGCAGCTCCGTGGAGACGGTCTTGTGGCCACGAGTTACAGTCTGTTGCCACCAGTCACAGGAGTGAGTAAAATAATATACAGTTGACCTGTGAACAATGCAGGAGTTAGAAGCACCCATTCTCACACACAATCGAAAATCTGAGTATAACTTACGGTTGGCGCTCCTAACCTATAGTTACACATCCACGAATTCAACCAACCACAGGTCATGTGGCATTATAGTGCATATTTATTAAAGAAAATCAAGAGTACTGTGGCCCTGCACAGTACAAGTCTGTGTTGTTCAAAGGTCAACTGCACATTGTTTCAAGCATCTAAGATCAGGACTAATTTGTTACACAGCAATAGATAACTAATACACTAACTCTGGTTATAACGAGGATGGAAACACTTAGCTTTGTTCTGATTAAAAAAAACAATATATACAAGATTGCAGAGGCAGTGTTCAGAAATTATTAATGAAAGGCAAGTGTTTTGAGCACCCTCAGAGCACCTACCTCATGGTGTTCACAGATTCCATTTACATATAAATTGTTCTGTGAATTACAAGAAATCTCATCTACTCATTAAAACAGGTTTCCCCAAGGAGTCCCATGGGTTAATGCCTTGCTTGGTCTCTGTTTGGTGTATGTGCTTCGAATAACAAAACTCATTTAAAAAATTCCGTATTTCAGATTTTCAGTCCATAAAGATAAGCCTTCTACAAACTAATCTCTGTATCATGCCGAATGACGTTCTGGCCCTTCCCTGTCATACCATCTTAAACAGTGAAAAACAAAATCTAAATAATGGTGAGAACAAGCACTAAGGCAGAGTTTCATTTATAAAATACATAAAAGTGGAACCAGTACCCAGAGAGTCAAATGCCAACATGAGAGAGGGCTTTCAATCAACAACACAAGAACACATAAACATGAAACGCATAATTAAAACTATAAACCTAGTTAAATGTTCACAAGAAGAGTGTTTATTTCCCTTAGGTAGTTGTATATGATGGTAAAAAAAAAAGTACATAAATAAAAAATAATGAGTAATTCCAGTGTCAGTAAAGTAGCATGGGACTTGAGCACCACGTGAGCAGAGAACGTGTGCAGAGGACGGGGAAGAGTTGACAGAGAGAGTCTTCTCTAGTCTCCAATCGCACACGAGCACCTTCGGGTCAAACAACCCCAGACAGGCAACGGCTGGGGGCCGTGGGGAGAGGGGTGGCCAGGCCCCTCTCGGCGACCACCCTCCCCACCAGCTGCCACGACAAACTAACACAGACTGGGTGGCCTCAAAACCAGCCATGTGTGTCTCAGAGTTCTGCAAGCTAGAAAGCCAAGAACAAAGTGCTGGCCAATTCAATTCCTGGTGAGAGTGCTTTCCCTGCCTTTGGACAGCCTGTTTAAAAACGAAAAAGTGAATTTACTTAGTTTTTTGGCTACACAGCGTGTGGGTAAGCTGTTAGTTCACCTGACCAGGGATCAAACCTGCACCCCCCAAATTGGAAGATCAGAGTCCTAGCCACTGAACTGCAGGTAAGCCCCCTCCTTCTTACCATGTCCTCACATGGCAGAGACAGCGTGCTCTTGCATTGCTTCCTCTTTTCTCTAAGGACACCAGCCCTGTTAAATTAGGGTCCGCCCTATGACTTCATTTAACTTTTATCGCCTCCTCACAGACCCTGTTTCCAAATACAGTCACATTTGGGGTTCAGGGCTTCAACATATAAATTTGGTGGGGGAAGTCTATAACAGCCATCATGCCTTAATTAGATTTTAAATGGCCACAGAGAGTCTGTAATGAAAGCAGCTCTAAACCTCATTAAGAAAATAAAAGAAATATGCTTTAGTAACTTCCCAGACTAGCCAAGAAATGATGTGAACATCCATTAATATCATAGTTTGCCAAGAATTTTGTTGCTATTTAGATAACCATCCACAAATGCAAATAGATTTTTTTCTATTCAGTCTTGTCTCTGAATAATCAGCTTGCCTGGTGTAGATTTTATTCATTTATATAGCACCAACTCTGGTACTTTACTGATTTTAAGAAACCTTTTTTTCCCATCTTTTAACATGTCAGGAGATGTCACAACTGATAGCATCGTACCATTATAATTGGCATTGCTTTCCCTTCTTTGAAATACACAGAATAGCAGTGTATTTCACAACTGACAACATCTCTGACTTGATAAACTATGGCAGGTTGCAAGCACTTTTCTAAGCTTCCTATAAATAATGTCCCACATAGTCTTTAAAAATGCTATGATGTAGGTACTATTTTCATTTCTATTTTACATTTAACAAAATCTTCAGAAATTAATTTGCCCACATTAACACAACTAGAGAATGGAAAGAGGAGAGATTCAAACCTACATGATGTCTATGATGCCACAGGATGGTGGAAAACGTAGTAGCTAAGGTAGCTAATATTTGACCATGTGTGTGCTCTGCTGCTCAGTTGTGTGTGACTTTTTGTGACCCCATGGACTGTAGCTGGCCAGGCTCCTCTGCCCCTGAGATTTTCCAGGCAAGAACACTGCAGTGGGTTCCCATTTCCTCCTCCAGGGGAGCTTCGCAACGCAGGATATGAACCCACATTGCCTGCATCTCCTGCACTGGCAGGCAGATTCTTTACCACTGAACCACCTGGGAAGCCCAATATTTCACACCGAGTACAAGCAAAATAGTGTGCCCACCTCAGCAAGTCACAGACACGGCTCAGTTCCCCCACATAAACATCTTTTCTACCTGCGGTCAGTGTTTGTATGGCTCCACTTAGTTTCTAGAAATGTACATACTGTTGACATTCAATAATAATCTTTGGATAAGGATGTGCCTGGCTTCTTCATCATCTTTGTTCCTGGCACTGGAGACGTGTACTCAGAAAAAGGTACTTAATCCAGCTAAAGGAGTGACGACAGAAGATGAGGATCCAGGGTGGGTGAATTCGCTGATTATACATGCTTGAGCAGCTCATGTTTTAACCCTGTATTAGTCAGGGCTCTCCAGAGAAAGGGAACCAATAGGGTATGTGTGTGTATATACACAGAAAGAGATTTATCCTAAGGAACTGGATCAAGTGATTATGGAAGCTGGCAGTTCCCAAGATCTACAGGGTGAGTCAGCAAGCCGGAGAAGCAGGAGAGCCGGGTTGTCATTCTAGTCCAAAGGTGGATAGACTCAAGACCCAGGAAGTGCTTATGTTTGAGTCAGAGTCTACAAAGGAAAGGTTGGAAGAAATCTCTTATTCAAGAGGAACATACAGCTTTTTGCTCTAATAGGCCTTCAACTGATTGGATGAAGCCCACTCATTTTGGGGAGGTCAACGAATGTCTACAGATTAACCTATAAATTCAAATGATCATCTTATCCAAAACACCCTCACAGAAACACCTAGAATAATGTTTGACCAGGCACCCCGCCAGTCAAGCTGACATACAAATGTAACTATCATAAACATCATGCATCTATCTATGAAGTATAGTGTTGCTAGACAGGAAAACAATGAGAGTAGAAGACAGACAAGAAACTAGTGGCTTGCTGCTGCTAAGTCACTTCAGTCGTGTCCAACTCTGTGCAACCCCATAGACAGCAGCCCCCCAGGCTCCCCTGTCCCTGTGAGTCTCCAGGCAAGGACACTGGAGTGGGTTGCCATTTCCTTCTCCAATGCATGAAAGTGAAAAGTGAAAGGGAAGTCGCTCAGTCGTGTCCGACTCATAGTGACCCCATGGACTGCAGCCTACCAGGCTCCTCCGTCCATGGGATTTTCCAGGCAAGAGTACTGGAGTGGGCTGCCATAGCTCTCTATAAAGACATACAAGAGGGATGCCTTGTTCAATAAACTTAGTACCAAGAATTGGCCACTTCAGATAAATTCACTTAAGACAAAGATGCATTTTCTCTCTTAAACAGCAAGGAACATTTTGGTCGGGAAGCTGTCTTGAAAACTGTAGCTACCTACATTTAATAATATAAGTGCTATGCAGTAAGTAAGAAGTTGTGCTGCCATTTCTCATGTGAGGTTTCCTTTAGAGCTTCAGGGTATAGAGTAGAGGATGGAGAATGAGTTATCCAGAAGTGGGAGAAACTGGCCAAAGAAGGGAGAAGAAAAGAAAATCACTATCCTCTTTACGTCATTAATCCTTGTCAGTTTCTGGGCCATTTCCCTTCCAGGTTTCTCTAGATAGGTGGATGGAAGTGTATTTCTTTCTATTTATTTAACCAACACTTCCATACAGTGTACTATGTGCCAGACACTATTCTCAGTGCTCTTAGAGGCATATTTTTAAACTGGGGAAACTTGAAACATTATTTATTTTTAATTTTACTTTTTTTAAAATTGGAGGGTAATTACTTTGCAATATTGTGATAGTTTCTGCCACGTATCAACACGAGTCAGCCATAGGTATACATATGTCCCCTCCTTCTAAAACCTCCCACCCCATCCCACCCCTCTAGGTTGTAACAGCACAGGCTTCGGGCTCCTTGTGTTACACAGCAAATTCCCACAGGCTATATATTTTACGTATGGTAATATATACATTTCAGTGCTACTCTCTCAAATCATCTCACCTTCTTATTCCTTTCGACACTTCTGAATTTGCAATCAGGTTGTATATGCTCTTTTCCAAAAAGGTGACATAACATACTGGCAGAATTGTAAAATCTAATATGCCTGGCTTCTCACTCACCTGAATAATTTATGTATATACCATTAAAAGAGTTATGACAAAAATTCATTGCTTTGGGATTGCTACAGAGGATAGATTAATGTTATCTGCTTAAATACGTATCTGATTTTCTTATTAAAGATGTTTTTAAGAAAAGTTGACAGCAGGGTAAATAAATATATATTTGTCCCAGTGCAGTCAGGGTCTTCCCAGGATAAAAGGGATAAAACACAAAACCTCATTTGCAATAAAAGTTCTACTTTGATTGGCTGAAGCTACTTGAAAGCTGATGGAGAGACAGAAGGCATCCGATTAGGGTGAGTTTCTTGATGCTATTATTTATTTCCCTCGCATCCTTTTGCTTTTATTTAAATCCTTTCCCGCTTTCTCCTCCAGCCCAGCACAGGAAAATACATCCTCAGAGGAAGCCCCATACTCCAGTGATCTTAGCAAGTGTTTATTTGATTTGAGCAGGGTTGTCTCTACAGTATTGTCAGCCTCCCCCTCCATGGGAGCAGGACACAGCAAACAGAAGGCTGAAAACAAGACTTCATGAAATGATCGCAGAGAATGAGGCCGTGGCTCGCCAGCCTGTGGGAATCAAGCCCACTATGCCTAGCTGTGCTTCCCATCTAAATTCTCAACTTTCTTCCCGTCCTGGCCCCAACTTCGCTCTATGTCAAAATGAGAGACATGACACTATGGGCATTAAGACTATGGTAGCCATGGGTTTACAACAGCCAGGACATAGAAGCAACCTAGATGCCCATCAACTGACGAATGGGTAAGAAAGCTGTGGTACATATACACAATGGAATATTACTCAGCATTTAAAAAAAAATTCATTTGAATCAGTTCTACTCAGGTGGACGGAACTGGAGCCTATTATCCAGAGTGAAGTAAGCCAGAAGGAAAAACAACAATACAGTATACTAACACATATATATAGAATTTAGAAAGAAAGTAATGAGAACCCTGCATGCGAGACAGCAAAAGAAACACAGATGTACAGAACAGTCTCATGGACTTTGTGGAAGAGGGCAAGGGTGGGATGATATGGGAGAATGGCATTGAAACATGTTAATTATCATATGTGAAATCAATCGCCAGCCCAGGTTTGATGCTCGGGGCTGGTGCACCGAGATGACCCAGGGGGAGGGAATCGGGAGGGAGGAGGGAGGGGGGTTCTGGAGGGGGAGCATATGTAAACCCATGGCAGTTTCATGTCATTGTATGGCAAAACCAACACAATAAAGTAAAGAAAATTTAAAAAAAAAGACTATGGGACCATCAGCTGGACAAAAGTCATAATTTAGTTATGCAGACAAATATCCTCTGGGCCCCTGTTATGCTCCAGGCCCTCTGCTGGGGTTGAGGAGACAGTAGTAAAGAAGAGAGATGCTTCTGGCCTCAACAAGTAGAGATAATGAATGGCAGTGTCTGACGATTCTCCCAAGGTGTAAACGGACTTCTTCCCTGAAGGCAACCAAGGAGAGAACACTGGACTGGAGTCAGAATTACTGAGCTGGGACTCTAGCTTCCAGACTTGGGGAATTCAATCCAGTAATTCAACCTCATTTTTCTGAATACATAGCTGTCTATTGTCTATCACACACGATAGTTCTGAAGCTTCAGTTAAAGTGCTTAATTAATGATATCATGAACTACTTCAAACACCATAGATGTTGAAAAAATTACTCTGGGTTTTTGTTTACATATTTATTCAATAACTATTTGTTGAGCACTTGCTCTCTGCCAGACACACGGAAACAGAACTCTGCCCAAGACAGGACAAAGAACTCTCTTCCTCAAGGACCTCTCCTATTCTGGTGATGAAAGAAACACAAAGCAGCAAAGATGGAATTTAAAATAGGGAGGGCCCAAGAACCTAACATGTCAGCGTAACATCAGCGTAGCTGAGAGGCAAACACTTGCAGATATCTGAGGGCAAGAGGCCCTGACGCCTGGTGCTGTGTGAGAGAAGCGAGGATTCAGAGGCAGTGATGCCGGAAAGATAATGCAGGGTGAGTGGGCAGCTTCCCCAGCGCCTCGTGGGTCGCCGTGGGGACTCGGGCTTTGCTTACACTATGACTCAGAGCCCCGGGAAGGCGAACTTAGAGTGACCTGCTATGACAAACATCTGAAAAGGATCTACTGTGACGCTGCTGCTGCTAAGTCGCTTCAGTCGTGCCCGGCTCTGTGCGACCCCATACACGGCAGCCCACCAGGCTCCACCATCCCTGGGATTCTCCAGGCAAGAACACTGGAGTGGGCTGCCATTGCCTTCTTCAATGCGTGAAAGTTAAGTCGCTCACTCGTGTCCGACTCTTCACGACCCCACGGACTGCAGCCCACCAGGCTCCTCCGTCCATGGGATTTTCCAGGTAAGAGTACTGGAGTGGGGTGCCATTGCCTTCTCCATCTATTGCGATGAGCACAGACTAAAGAGGAACAAGGATGGAAGCAGGGACACAGCTCCTGTCACCATAATCCAGGGAGAGGTGGTGATGGACTGGAGCAGGTGGTAGCAGTGGTGATATAAGGAAAGGTGGGGCTCTGGACATACTGAGAAGGTAGAGGTGACGGGATGTGCTGAGGGGTTACATGGACGGTGTGGGCGCAAGAGAGGAGTCAAGGCAGACTCTGAGGCTGCTGCCTTGAACGAGAAGGGTGGGGCTGATCCTCCAAGAAATGAGAGCAAACTCGGAGCTCACTGGGTTTCAGGCGCTGGTTAGATACCTACTGAGGAACATCAACTAGGTGGTTAGGTGTGAGACTTGATTAAGAGAGAAGGTTGGTTTAGGTCTGTTCATCATTAGAATATGTGGGTGGTATTTAAAGCCATTGGGCTGGGTCAAATCCCCAAGGAAGTAACTGGACCTCGAGATTTTTTTTTTTAAAGGCACATTTTAATGGTACAAATCTGGAAGAAAAGGAGTGACCAGCGGCCTAAAAGGAGAACCAAGGATGAATGAGGGGGGTTCTGGCGGTCCAGGAGACAAAGGTGCACATGCGCACAGAACAAGCCGTGTGAGGACACGTGAGAAGAGGGGAGTCTGCAGGTCACCGGAAGATGAGTGCGCTAACACCTTGGTCTTGGACTTCTCAAGAACTATGAGAAAATAAATTTCTGTTGTTTAAAGCACCCAGTCTGTGCTAATCTGTTATGGCAGCCTGAGATGACTCACATTGTCACTTACTCATTCTCACTTCATGGACTGCAAGAAGGCGATGAGCTTCACATCAAGGGGTATCACAGCGGTAACACGACTGGGCAAAATACATCGTTTGGGATCATTTGTGTTTCTGGAAAAGTGTCTGTGTCTCTGTGTGTGTGTGTCTGTGTCTGTGTGTGTGTGTCTGTGTCTGTGTGTGTGTGTCTGTGTGGTAAATTGTATTTTTAAGCCCAATTCATTATCTGCTTTAGTTTATAGTCTCATAGTTCGCTATAGTAGCAAATTGTTTTGGAGAATGGTCTTATTCTTAGAAAATGTATGCAGTTTGCCACTTACTCTCAAACATTTAAAAAAAAAAAGGAACAGCTACACAGGCACAGGAGTGTGTAACTGGCAGTTCTAATATGATAGGGGGGCTTCCGTGGTGGCTCAGATGGTAAACAATCTGCCTGCAATGCCTCGTAAGGGATATGAAGATACACTTTTCTTTCAACCTTTCTCTACATTTGAGGAGTTTCCAAATAATCAGTTGGGGGTGGGAGAAGCTAACATTGCAAGAAAGAACTCAGAGTCATTCTAGCCTTTAAAGACTCCAGGTACCTCTGTTTCAATAGCTAGCTTGCCACCTCGCTACTTCTGGGACGTTTTCAAGTGACTTCATTCCTCTGCCTCTGTTTCCATGTCTGCAAAATAATGAACCGTCAGAGGGTGGGTTGAGGATAAACAGTGATACAGGTGAAGTGGTAAGAATGGTGCCTGATACTGTAAGTGCTCAACACACACGGGAAGTATGAGATGCAAACCAGTTTACTCAGGATGGATATAACGACAAGGTCCTACTGTCTACAGGGAACTGTATTCAACATCCTGTGATAAATTACATGGAAAGGAATATGAAAAAGAATATGTATATGGATAGCTGAGCCGCTTTTCTATACAGCAGAAGCTAACACAACATTGTTCAACATTCAACCTCAATAAAAGTTTTACTGCTAATAACAGTAAGTATGGTAGTAACCTTGCCTGAGAATCCCACGGACAGAGGAGCCTGGCGGGCTCCAGCGCATGGGGTCGCAAAGGGTCGGACACGACTGAGCGACTCACACACCCACCCACACACACAACAGTAACATCACTGCTGTGATCACGACAGACTACTTAAATAACTGTTAAACTGGGAAGATCTGGGAAGAAATGCCAAGGGCTGAATTCAAATCATTTTTTTTAAATTATACTTCTCAGAATCAGGACAAACTAAATGCCTTCTATTAGCAAAACATCCCCCTAATAACGCTCCCCTCACTCAACTGATACTTATTAAAGATTGGAAATAGCATCCTCTGTTTTTACTTTTTCCCACCTGGTGTGTGGTGGTGGTCTAGTTGCTCAGTCATGTCCGACTCTTGCGAGTCCATGGACTAGAGCCTGCCAGGCTCCTGTGTCCATGGGATTTCCCAGGCAAGAAGACTGGAATGGGTTGCCATTTTCTTCTCCAGGGGATATTCCCAACCCAGGGATAAAACCCAGGTCTCTAGCACTGCAGGCAGATTCTTTATCAGCTGAGCCACCAGGGAAGCCCTCACCTGGTGTATTACTGTCTTTATTTCCTAAGAAATATTCCTTCAGTGCTTCCTCAAACCCTTAACTCTCCCATTAGAAGCCAGCTGCTGCCAGATTTAGGGCATCTCCAACCGTGAGGGTCACGACTCCTGTCCCCACTGCATGGATTTTATACTGGGCGCTCCAGTTTCTGTCTCTCTGGTTCGTGGTTTCATCACTGCCTAGCACCTTCAAAGGTTTTAAATTCAGCAGGCCCACTGGAGGACAGGAAATCAAATGAAGTGGCTCCCCATGCTCAGATGATCAGATTGAGCCGTTTTCTTCTGAAAGGGGAACGTGATTGCCGAGACATGGAAAAGACTACAAAACGCCTCTCCCATAGCGGTAGCTGATGAAGTAGAGAACTGCCATCAGCATTTACTGGCACCTTCCCTCCCAGCCCCAGACACTCTTAGCACTCCCACAAATCAGGAGTAAGAGCAAGAAAGAAAAAAAATAAGTTTAACTGCTGAGTTCAGTTTCAAAGAACCTGTTAAACAACGTGTGTGTGTGTGTGTGTGTGTGTGTGTGTGTGTGTGTGTGTGTTAATGTCAGAATAAAGCCAGAGAGTTAAAAGATAAAAACAAACAAAAGGACTTGTTTTAGTCCCTGCAAGTCCCTTCAATATCTGTATCTGTGATTTCAACAACATTTCCTGCACAGTTGGATAGATTTCTTAATCGTTCTTCTACTAAATTTATATGCAGAACCATCTCAGTAGACAAAAATAAATAAATCTATATGCATGTACAAACTGGTGATAAGCTTCCACTTGTACGTTTCAAACATAAAAAATATGATTTTTTCACATTTTCTCTTAGACAATTTTGTTCCCTTTTACTTCTAGCTAAAATAGACTAGAACAGAAATACTACATGATTTTTTTTAACAAAACCTAAACAATTTTTAGTTGTTAAACTCTCTTATAAGCATTATTTTTGTTGTCAAATTATACATGTCACTAAGTAGCTAAGCCCAGAAATAAACTAGCATTCTGAACCTGACATGTCACCATGAACCTTCTCTTAACAGCAACTTAGCAGAACCAGTTTTCAATAAATGTTTTAACTTTTTAAATTCCAGTTGAAGATGGTAAATTAACCACTTAGGACAGTGTTTTCCCCTTCCTGAGATGCAACCAATACTATAGTTGAGGGAGACAAACTCACAAGAACAAAAAATAAAAGTTAACACATCAAACAAGTGAGAAACATTTCATTGTGTTTTGGGAGATGGAAAGCAGGTAGATTAGAAGTGACTGATTGGGACAGGAGAAGTAAGAGATTGCAACCACGTCACTTGCGAGGACCTCAATAGGTCTGTCAAGGCATGGCACTCAAAGGAGGAGGCCTGACCACCCATACACTCAAAACCCAAGTCCACTGATCACCAAGTCCTATACATACTCAGAGATTCCACTGTTCTGTAAGGAGGTACAACAGTGACAGAAAGTCTCCGACAAGAAAATGAATAAAATAAACAAACAGAAAAAATAAAACTAGAGGACAGATTTAACACAAGGAACAGACAAAGACCTAAGAGTACTAATAGTAGTAGTATGACCTCAAAAGAAAAGAGAGAGGAGGAAGGGGGGATTTTCATCCCCTTCTCTCAACAACTATTAGAATAACAGGGTGAAGTCAACAGTGACACAGAAAATCAATATAGCACTACGAACCAATCTGACAAGATTTAAAGAACACTCTGCTTAACAACAGGAAATACATTATTTTGGACACATATGGTAAGTTGACCAGAAAAGACCATACTATGTGCCCTATAATATGTCTCAATTAACTTAGAACTATTCAGTTTAGTCACTTGGTCGTGTCCAACTCTGAGATCCCATGGACTGCAGCACACCAGGCTTCCCTGTCCATCACCAACTCACAGAGTTTACTCAAACTCATGTCCATTGAGTCAGTGATGCCATCCAACCATCTCACTCTCTGTCGTCCCCTTATCCTCCTGCCTTCAATCTTTCCCAGCATCAGTGTCTTTTCAAAGAAGTCAGTTCTTTGCATCAGGTGGCCAAAGTATTGGAGTTTCAGCTTCAACATCAGTCCTTCCAATGAACACCCAGGACTTATCTCCTTTAGGATGGACTGGTTGGATCTCCTTGCAGTCCAAGGGATTCTCAAGAGTCTTCTCCAACACCATAGTTCAAAAGCATCAATTCTTCAGTGCTCAGCTTTTTTTAACAGTCCAACTCTCACATCCAGACATGACTACTGGAAAAACCATAGCCTTGACTAGACAGATCTTTGTTGACAAAGTAATGGCTCTGCTTTTTACTATGCTGTCTAGGTTGGTCATAACTTTTCTTCCAAGGAGCCTTTTAATTTCATAGGTGAGTAACCATCTGTAGTGATTTTGGAGCCCAAGAAAATAATGTCAGCCACTGTTTCCCCATCTATTTGCCATGAAGTGATGGGACCAGATGCCATGATCTTAGTTTTCTGAATGTTGAGCTTTAAGCCAACATTTTCACTCTCCTTGTTCACTTTCATCAAGAGGCACTTTAGTTCTTCTTTGCTTTCTGCCATAAGGGTGGTGTCATCTGCATATCTGAGGTCATTGATATTTCTCCCAGAAATCTTGATTTCAGTTTGTGCTTCATCCAGCCCAGCCTTTCTCATGATGTACTCTGCATATAACTTAATTAAGCAGGGTGACAATATACAGCCTTGACGTACTCCTTTCACAATTTGGAACCAGTCTGTTGTTCCATGTCCAGTTCTAACTGTTGCTTCCTGACATGGATACAGGTTTCTCAGAAGGCAGCTCAGGTGGTCTGGTATTCCCACCTCTTGAAGAATTTTCCACAGTTTATTGTGGTCCACACAGTCAAAGGCTTTGGCATAGTCAATAAAGCAGAAATAGATGTTTTTCTGGAACTCTCTTGCTTTCTCGATGATCCAGCGGATATTGGCAATTTGATCTCTGGTTCCTCTGCCTTTTCTAAAACCAGCTTGAACATCTGGAAGTTCATGGTTCACGTATTGCTGAAGCCTGGTGTGTAGGATTTTGAGCATTACTTTACTAGCGTGTGAGATGAGTGTAATTGTGTGGTAGTTTGAGCATTCTTTGGCATTGCCTTTCTTTGGGATTGGAATGAAGACTGACCTTTTCCAGTCCTGTGGCCACTGCTGAGTTTTCCAAATTTGCTGACATATTGAGTGCAGTGCTTTCACAGCATTTAAAATCAAATAAATCAATAAGAGCTAAAACCAAAACTTTTATAAGATAACATAGGAGTAAGCCTTCATAAGCTTGGATTTAGCAGTGGATTCTTAGATACATATCTAACACCAAAATAACAAGCCAGGAACCACAAAAAGATAAAAGGAACTTCATGATAATTTTAAAAGTATTAATTCATCCAAAGACATTTAAGATTTAAATTATAAGATACACACTGGGAAATATAATTTGGAAAACATATCTAATACATGTCTGTAATCTCGAATATAAAAAGAATTCTTCCAACTCAATAAGAAAATAAACACCTTCTCTCACCAAAAAACAGGCACAGCATGAAAGAGATATTTCATCAAAGACAATTTATGCATAGACAATTAAGCATATGTAAGTACTCACAACCCCAACAGAGATGGTTTCACAAATTCAAACTACGTAAGATACTGCTAAGTATCTACTAAAATGGCTAGTCATAAAAGTGACAGAACCTACTGCTGGTTACAATGAGGACCAACTAGAAATCTCATACATTATTGATGGGAATGCAAAATGGTATAGTCACTATGGGAAGCGAGTTCACAGTTGACCACAAAGGTAAGCATGCAATTACCATACAACTCAGCAATCTAATTCCTCAGTAGAGGAATGAAAACATAGTTTTATACAAAGACTTATATCTGAATGGTGATAGCAGCTTTCTTTGATAATAGTCAAAAAGTCTAAACATCCCAAATGTCTATCAGCTGGTGAATAGATAAGCAAACTGTGGTATATCCATATAATGCAATACTATTACTGAACAATAAAGATGAATAAATCACTGACACTCAACAACATGGATGAATCCTAGGTGCATTATGTGAGTGAAAGAAGCCAACTCAGAAGTCTATATACTGTATGATTCTATCTATATATCAACCTAAAAATAGGAAAATTATAGAGACAGAAATCAGAGCTGGGTGTCAAGGAGGGGGTAGACTGCTTAAGTGTCTGAGGATACTTTTGGGGGTGGTGGAAATTTTCTGTATCTGTGATTATGATGATTAAACTTTATATATATATATAATATATATATACATACATATATATGTCTATCAAAGCTCACCAAACTGTACATTGGAAAGGGTAACTGTGTATATGTAAATTATGTCTTAATAAATCTAACTTCTAAAAAAAAAGTGAGCTCAGAAGCAGAGTGATCCTGAAGTTTAATAATTATGCCCACTAATTACAAACTAAAACAAAGATAGTCTCAGAATCAGACAAACAAATATGGACAAAGGAGCGCCATCCAGTTTGGGAACTTCAGCAATGTGAGCAAAAGGTAAACAGAGCAACCCTTTACACTCTCCCAAGAGAAACAAGAGAAGGATCCTTGTAAGCACTGAGGATTTTCCTCCCTAAAGAAAATAGGAAAAGGGAGGTGATACACACTAGTTAAGGGATTTGCTTCAGAGCTTACCACCTAGCTTTCTGACCTCTGCGTGGCTACAGAAACTGCAAGCTAAAACAAACTTTGAAAAACAATTACCACACACACACATATGAGAAAAAGACTAGAAGATGTTACAACAAAATGACAAAAGTGGTTGTCACTAAATGACGGAATTATGCTGCGTTTTATTTTCTTCTTTGTGCTTTCCAGATTTTACCAACTGTAACTTTACCATGGCCATGTTCACTGTTGTGATCAAAGGTGGGTCTTTAACTTTAAAAAGGGTCAAAACAGAAATGACAAAGGGGGGGAAATATTTGCAGCAGGACAGATATGTTCTTCAATACACAGAGTTCTTAGAATCATTAAGACGAAAAAAAAAAACATGAATAACAGAGATCAGGAAATGAAATACAAATTGCCAATAATTCTATGAAAAGATGACCAATCTCACTAATTAAAGAAATGCAGATTAAAACAGACTGTCAATTTTAAAAAAGTTTATGATTTAGGGTATTAGACTAGTTGGTTTCCCTGGTAGCTCAGCAATAAGAGACCCGGCTTCAATCTCTGAGCCGGGAAGATTCTCTGGAGAAGGAAATGGCAACCCACTCCAGTATTCGTGCCTGGAAAATCCCATGGACAGAGAAGCCTGGCGGGCTACAATCCATAGGGTTGCAAGAGTTGGACATGACTTAGCAACTAAGCAACAACAACACAGTGAAGGCATAATTTTTCATGAAAACTGATTTACTGTGTAAATATTGTTAAGGATGTATTAAGACACTTTTAGAAACATGCATCAAAATTTTAAACACATCTACCTGACAACCGACCAATTCTACTCCTAGTAATTTGCCTATTTGTCTAGGAACAGGCATCTGAAATATAGCTTGAATGGTCCCAATAAAGTGGAAACAACCTAGATGTCCATCCATAGGGGACTGGTTAAATAAACTCTGCTAAGGCCCTACAAGGTAACAGGGATAGCTGCAGGACCTATGATCATACATATTCACTTTTCATCCACCCAAGTATATAAACGAAGTTGCAAAACTATGGAGAACATTATCCTCTTTGTGTTTAAAAAAGAAAGCAGACATGAGTTAGAACATGCATAGAAAACTGGAAAACTACAGGAAGACACATAAGAAAATGATTAAGTATGGTTCTCTCTTGGTAGGGAAACTTCTCTGCATCCTCTGTACTGTTTCCAATTTTACCGTTTACCTGTATTAGCGTTTATAAGCATTTAACCTTGACCAACAATCTTGGATTTCTACTTTGTAAAATGGTAATATGGTAAAATGGTAATACTTGTCTAGTTATCTTCAGATGGTATTTGGAATACTGAATGAGAAAATGCAGGCACACTGAAAGAGATTTAGCAGCTTTACATAGTAATGCATAGAAAGTGAAAGCCGCTTAGTCGTGTCCAACTCATTGCCACCCATGGACTGTAAAGTCCCTGGAATTCTCCAGGCCAGAATACTGGAGTGGGTAGCCTTTCCCTACTCCAGGGGATCTTTCCAACTCAGGGATCAAACCCAGGTCTCCCGCATTGCAGGCAGATTTTTTATCAGCTGAGCCACCAGAAAAGCCCAAGAATACTGGGGTGGGTAGCCTATCCCTTCTCCAGCGGATCTTCCTGACCCAGGAATTGAACCAAGGTCTCCAGCACTGCAGGCAGATTCTTTACCAGCTGAGCCACTAGGGAAGTGTGTAATGCACAGAAATTAGGTATTATTGCTAATGATGATTTTTTAGCTACAGGAAATCATTTTATAACCCAGGATTTACAATGGCTAAGTATGGTGAAAATTTTTAGGGAAAGGGATGAACAAAAAAGGCTAAGAACTCCGCCACAAAATATGAGTGGAGAGAGGCTTTGGTCCTGTTTGCCTTTAAGGTCAGAATAGAAAAGTAAAAAGGGGCAAAAAAATATATACAAATGCTCATGCAAACTTAAAAAAAAAACTGCTAAATAAAAACAGGCGTATAGAACATTTTCAAGGTCCTTAAAAATGAAGATAAAAACCTCGTGTGAGGTAGCACAGGAGACTTATAATTAAAGGAGAGTCAGTGGAGGCCAAGGTGATGGAAAGAGAAATATGTTCCCTCCATGCTGAGTGCATTTTAAACAGGTGTTTGCAGGTATCAATAAAGCTAACGTTACAGAGAAACAGAAAAACAACGAGACCTCAGAGTATTCTGCGGAGACTGAAACTGCAACAAACTCACCCCCTACACTTACTATTAAAAGCTCATTAACTCCCAGCTGTTCATCCATTAGGCGGAGAGGAAGGAAAAATGCTTGCCCTCACCACCACATATTTATACCAGAGGTTTTCATCTCATAAAAGGGAGAGAGGGGAAAGATAAGGAGAAGATAACAGTCTGTAATTTTATCACCGGGCTGTGGAGAAGCTGTGCTAAGTATAATGAACCTCTCGGGCAATAAGGTCAGATGACTGTCCATATCTGCTGAGTTAGGAGGACGGAAGGGCAGAGTGGACACCCAGTAACATCGGGGGACTCGTCCTCGTGCCACGTACACACCAGAGCCCCAGCAAGCACCCCGCTGGGTCACGTCTAAGCTATACCACAAGCAGCCATACCCGCAAGGAAATATGTATTTCACCAAGTTATTCCCTGTGGTACCCAGTGGTACCCAGTCCCTGGGCTACCCAGGTGGCTCAGTGGGTAAAGAATCAACCTGCCAATGAAGGAGACGTGTTCGATTCCTAGGTCAGGAAGATCCATGGGATCCTGGAGAATCCCATGGACAGAGTGGCCTGGCGGGCTACAGTCTATGGGGTCGCCAAGAGTTGGACACAAGCGAAGGGACCGAGCATGCGCACACGACATTAAGCAAAAGAGGACCTCGGACGCAAATCAAGACTCAAAACTATCTGAGCACAAATCACTGTTTTCCTTAGAGCGATGGAAAGGAGCTGCTCGCGGGCTGATAAAGCTTCCAGACCAGCACTCATATAAGAGCAATTCGCAGCCCCATTCTAATCCATGGGTGTCATGTTGGCTCAGAGCTCCAAAACTTCTCTCATTTTTCAGTGGTCAATATTTAAAAGTTAAGAGAAGTCCCTGAACAGTCTATCTCTAGCTTGTTTGGCAAAACTGGAAGATTGCAATGCTAGGCCCACACTTGCCTATTTCAAGAGGAGATAAGACTAGTCTTAGGTATTTGAGCTTTTTTACCCTTATTATGGCCCCAGAAGAGTAAATTATTATAAACAACAGACACCACTCCAGCTGTCTCTCCGGAGGAGAAATGGTTCTTAACATCCTCCAACACAGTGCTTGGCACGAAATGAGCCATTACTAGCATAAATGTTATTTTTACTGAGGTGATTAACACCAACAGTCTCTTTGATGGACAATGCATAACAAGCTGGGGCAGACCTAAGGTGTAGTTGCATGTAACTGCATAATAGTTTAGTGACAAATGTATTTAAATTAAGTATATGAGTTTTGTTCTAACTTTATGTTGTTGCAAGAATAAACTGAGATTAATAAAGCTTGTACTAAAAAATAAACAAAAATAACAGTTTTCCATACATCAGTCTCATGCGGTGTAGCAGGTGGCTGGTCGTCTTACCTCTTTTGCATGGCACCATCTCTACGGCCACATCTTCCCCTATCTGACCCTACTCCTGCTGCCTCCCCGTCCTTTGCCCTCACCACCCAGCCACACTGGGCTCCGCGCTCCTCCGCACCCTTGCTGGTCACTGTCTGTCTCAGGCCATCCCCACTTGCTGTTCCCTCACCTGGAACATTCTTCCCCCAGGTATCATCAGGGCCGGTTCCCTCATCTGAGTCTTTGTGCTCATATTTCCTTCTCAGAGCGGTCACCTTTTTGACCACCCTTTTTAAAAGTCCATCTGTCGGGACTTCCCTGGCGGTCCAGTGGCTAGGACTCCACACTTCCAATGCAGGGGGCTCAGGTTGAAACTCTGGTCGGGAAACTAGGTCCCACATCCTGCAACTAAAAGTTTGCATGCCACAACTAAAGATCCTGTGAGCTGCAACTAAGACCCAGTGCAGAAAAAAAAAGAAAATTAAAAGCAAATAAATAAAATTTCATCTCTGACCCCTGTTTTACTTTTTCCCTAGAATTCATGACATATGGTACACTACGCTTTGTTCTTCCTTATTTGTTGTCAATCTCCCTCCACACATGATGTAATAAGGCTCAAGAGAGCAAAGGATCTATATATTACATTTTGCTCAGGGTGTCAAAATGTTAACTCTAAAGTGACTGGCCAAGATTAACATGTACCTTCTAAGCCCAAGAGCAAGCTCTAAAAACAAAAAAGAGCTATATCCAAAAGGCCAGTAGACAAATTGATATAATATAAAACATTAAAAATTATTCAAATGACCCAAAAGAAGGCAAGAAGGGGAACATGAAACAAAAAACAGAAGTTACAAACTTCTGTTTGTAACAAAGTACAAAATGGTAGGCCCATTTCCATTTATTTCAAGGTATTTTTTTTTAATTTCTTTTGATTTCTTCTTTGATCCACTGGTTGTTCAACAGCATATGGTTTAATTTCCACATGCTTCTGAATTTTCTAGTTTTCTTTTGAAACTGATTTCTGGTATTATATCACTGTGGTTGGCCAAGATGCTCGATATGATTTCACTCTTAAATGTATTATGAGTTGTTTGGTGGCCTAACGTATGAGCTATCCTGGAAAGTGTTCCATCTGCACTGTTGTTTTTGGATGGAATATTTTGTATAAATCTGTTAAGTCTATCTAATGTAACAAAGATATGCTACTATTTTGTTCAAAACTAGAGATTAGGATTTTGATATTCCCACAATTAAACACTGCAGACTGAACACAGCTCATACTCGGGCTGAACGTGTCCCACAAGCCACCAGCTGAAAATATCTCCTTGTAATCACATCCCTGCACCTCAAGGCAGAGATTCACAAGATCAGCAGAAAAGTCACATCACCTACAAAATTTCACAATCTACCGATGGATTTTATGAGATGTCTAGAGTTTCCCAAGTATTAAATACTCTTAGTTGTTCTTAGAAACATACCTTCATCATCCATCCTTGCACGCTTTTTATTTTTTAATCCTTATTGGATTTGTTACAGCACTGTTTCTATTTTGTGTGTGCCTCTGTGTGTTGGCTTCTTGGCTGCAAGGCACATGGCTTCCGGCTCCATGACCGGGGATGGAACCCACACTCCCACATTGGAAGGTGAAGCCCTCAATGCTAGACCATCAGAGAGGTCCCAGCAAGCGCCTTCTACTTTTTCAGAAAATGAAATGTTGGGCTGATACATTATTAAATAGTACTTAAACAGTACTTATCAAAGACAAAGCTGACTGGACAAAAAATAATCCTTAACTCATCATCATTAGTAGAGGGAAAATACCAAATATAATCTTATTCCTATGTTTGGTTGGGAACATTAGCTACAACTACACATGTGGACTGATCCATGCACAATAATTTTCTTCCTCTACAAGCCATGGAAATTTTTTAGAAGAGACAGAAATAAAATTTCAAATTCAGGGGCACACATCCTCAATTCATGGTCTGGGATATGGCCTAGGTATCAGGATTTTTAAGTTTCCCTGATGATTTTAGCATGCAGCAAAGTTTGCAAACTTCTAAAACAGACAGTAGAATGAAGGGCATCGCTAACATTCTCTGAGATGTTAGAGGTAACATTCTCTATTTAAAATTCAAAATATGATATGCACTCATACCCCAAAGATAATCCCTTCAAAGCTTTCAAAGTTTTAGGGGGTAAAAAACAATTGATTTCTGCCATCTCTTGCTCTGATTTTTGGTTAATGAAAATCTTCTAGTTTCCTCAAATTCTCTAAAGATGCCCATGTCATTTTATCATCATTGTTATTCATGCAGCAGTAATTTTCATCTAAAATGTTTTCAAATTAACTAGATTAAAAGAAATGCCACTTATTATGAACAAAATGTGTTCTGAAGACAGATACAACTGTGCTTCCATTTCTAATGAAACTCAGACCTTTCATCTTAAATTCAAGCAGAATCTCAAACGCTAAAATGAAATGAGTTTGATACTTTTATATTTCTATCAAATTGATGGCCATCTACACACCAGTAAAAAGCCTCCTCATTCTCTTCATTATCCTTGTACAGCTGTGCTACTGCTTCTGTGAGATCAACGGGTTATATCATCTCTTAATAGTGGGATTATGTTTTTCCTGTGTTTCTGTTTTCGTTATTTTTAACTTCGCAAAGCATCTCAACTTTGGCAAGCAAATACAGACAGTTAATCGCTCTGTGGGGTCAGGGAAGTAGAAGCTGACTTATCCAAATCTCCCTCTGGGACACAGATTTTCAACTGAGATCCTTTAGAAAAATTCAGAAAAAAGAAGATGGTGCATGAACACAACCCCAGAATTTACTAAACAGAAAAAGAGACTGGACCTTTGGTGGCACTAGTGGTAAAGAACCCACCTGCCAAAGTGGGAAACTTAAGAGATGTGGGTTCGATCCCCGAGTTGGGAAGATGCCCTGGAGGAGGAAATGGCAACTCACCCAGTATTCTTGCCTGGAGAACCCCCATGGACAGAGGAGCCTGGCAAGCTATGGTTCATAGGGTTGCAAAAAGTTGAACGCAACTGAAGTGACTTAGCAGGCACAAGCAGATTTCATCATTAAGAGACTACAGGCCCAATAAGTACATTAAGACGATCACTGCTCTACTGAAGAACACCCTCTGTTTTAATTGCTCGCAATTCGTTGCAGGGTTTGGTTTTGCTTATCTGTTTCAGATAAACAATCCTATTTGGTGGTTCAGAGCTACACAGCCCAGCTCGGAAATTCAACTGCCACTTAGATAATGATTAGTCATAAAGCTAAATGGCAAAAAATGGCATTTTAATTTTGAGCTTACATTTGAGCAGGAGAACATTAAAACACTGAGCATGAACCAATCTCCTCCTGTAACAGCTAGCTGAACTTCAGAGACTAACAGTTAGGATCTTTTGCGCAAAAGCAATGAACAAAACTCGGAGCCAGTTTTTGGTTTTTTGTTATTTTTTAAGGGGTGCTGCCACGTTTACTGCTGTGCTTGAGTCATGGATTTTAGAAAACTGCATCTCGGATGCATGTTTAATTCACTCGGTAATAATGAACCAGGTATAGACACATAACAAGGGATTCCAAATCAGATAAAGTGAAATTCAGAAAATGCCATCCTCACCTGCCAATCTATTTAATCACCCAAGGTGCGGTCTCTCTGTGTTTAATGCAATGATAGCAATAAAAAGACACTGGAATGGCAAAGCTGCTCCACTTACAACCTGTCCCCAGGGACTCATTCAAAAGTGGGCAGGTTGTCACAACCAATGAAACATAAACACCTCTTATTCCCTGAGGATCTGCTAGGATCCCGACCGGTGCAACCCCCACCCCCCCTTTTTTTTTTCCACAATCCTCTCTTTGGAATAAAAGGTGTTTTTCAAAATTCCAAGATCTTAATGAATCCTGGTAGGAATATGCCAATTTATTTTGCCATTGATGAAAATAGAGACTTCACGCTACCAGGAGTGGCTATCCATGAATACGAGCTAAGGAAATGGCACCAGTTACTTTGGGCCATTTTTTTCTCCTCCACTTACCCCTTCCTGGAGAACTCATCACTAACACAGGGAGGTCTGTTTTCTACCCTGGCTGTGTTCCTTTCTTCCCTTGTACTTTGAAAAGCTATAATGTCTATAAAGATCTTCCTATCTGACTTGTGTTAAGTGCATGCTAGACTACTATCAAGTAACACACGGTGACTTCGAAGACCCTCCCTCTCCACGAACTGCAAACAACAGGGACAGCTCTAGCCTTCAGACGACTTTTTCTTCTTCCTCCAACTGGTCACAGGCCTGCTTTTCCATCTCCTTACATTTCCTTATCACTTCCTCCTGTTTTCCATGGTGCCCTCCTTTCTTCACATTTCTTTCAAAATTCCACACCATATACTGATTTCAGTGAATAGCTTAGGCCTACCTGCAGTTAGAAGAGGAACTCAAGGCCAGAAATATGCCTTTGCTAACCATGTGGGATCAATGTGGGGTGTATATATATCACCCCTTTATTGACTGTGGCCCACTGCTTCTGATTCTTTTTATTATGATTTTTAAGGATCATCCACTTAACTCCATTAAGGCAAAGACTAACAGGAATTAACCCCATTAAAAACAAAGAGAAAAAAATATATAGCTACTTGGGCGATGATTTTTACCTCAGCAGTACCAAGTATTGATACAGACGAAAAAACATATGCCTACCAAGAGCTATTATAAAGTCTGAACTAAGCCTGTGCTTTGACTCACATTTATGCTTCAAGAGGGCTATCACAACTAACTTTGAAAAATTAAATTCAGAGTGCTATAAGTGCTTTACTAGCACTTAAAAACATACCTGGATTTTTATTGTGACCTGGACAAGAATAGCATGGTACAGAAAGAATGAGCATACAGAAGTGATTGGCTTCTTTGTAAGCGATTTGCTTAGAGAAGCGATTCTCTGGATGTGGAATTTCCTGAGGAATCAGAGCAAAGAGCAAAGAAGTAGACTTTGAGTGGAACCTGGGTTTCTGATGTGCTTTCACATGTCTTGTTTAGAGAAGAAAGTCAGGGATATGAGTCCACAAACTCATATAGTCCATGAAAGTCCATGAACAGATTCCAAGGGCTTCCTCTATCAATTTGTTAGTGTTTGGTTGCTAAGTCGGTCTGACTCTGCGACCCCATGGACAGTATGCAGCCCGCCCGGTTCCTCTGTCCATGGGACTCTCCAGGCAAGAATACTAGAGCGGGTACCCATTTCCTTCTCGAATACTTAAGTGTTTCAAGGCTACCGTGTATCCAAATTGTGTGAGCATTAGGGCTGCAGCTCTGAAGAGGAAGGATCCCACCCCAGCGAGCATGCAAGCTTCTCTACTTGGCTCACTGGATGAGTCTGAGAGCAACAACAGACGTTACAACACTGTACATTGTTAGGGGAATTACGACCCACTGGACCGACACATACACACACACGGGACCGAGGCTGAGGGGCCAGGTCTAATATACATGATTATCAAACGCATCACAGCAGGAAGAACCAGGATGTGTAGATGCTATTCTTCAGGGAGGACTTTTGGGAACAAGAAAGTCTAGAGTGAGGTTTAACTGTAAGGAAATTAAGAACATGGAATAACAGTCCCTGTGTAGCAAAAGTGGTGCTGTGGGTGGGGAACTAAGATCCCACAAGGCACAGCCAAAAATCAAACTCACAGATAAACGGAAACACAATGGTCAAGGTCGTTAAAGACAAGGAAAGTCTGAGAAACTGTCAGCCAAGAGGAGCCTATGGAGACAGAACGACTAAACGGAACGTGGCATATCAGACGGGATTTCTGGAACAGAAAAAGAACACTGGGTAGAAACCAAGGAAATGTGAATAAAGTATGGCCTTCAGTTAAGAAAAAAAGAGAGAGAGAGACTCTTTTTCTACAATGAACCAGGGTTGGACTTGAGACCTGCTCTGGCCAGCACAACCTCAGCAAACATGTGGAAAGCCCTCGAGGTGGAGACTTGCCTTCTTGCTGCTCTTTATAATTGGCTGCCTCGTGAGGAAGCCCTGGGTAATTCTGCATGACGAGAGACATAGGGTGCCGTCACCCCCCGACCCAGCCAGCAGGCAGCCCTCCCCAAACATGTAAGTGGAACCATGCTGACAAGCCAGTCCCCTGCTGACCTTCCACGTGACCACAGACAAACCTAGTCAAAGCGACAGCCTGTCACAAACCAACAGAACTGTACAGAAGACCTGTGAGCGGAATAAATGCTATTGTTTTTTTTTGTTTGTTTGTTTTGTTTTCTTTGTTTTAAGCATTAAGTTCTGAGGCAAAAGCTCATGTGTCAACTTACTCATCTCTATCCTCTGCTATCATAATTTCTCACCCAGACTATTACATCATCCCAACCACTCTCCACAATGCATCCAGATGGATCTTTGAAATTATACCTCTGTGTACAAGTACATATATATTATATATATACCATATAAATATATGTTGTACATTAAATATATAATGTACAGATTTATATCACGGCATCTGGTCCCATCACTTCATGGCAAATAGATGGGGAAACTCTGGAAACAGTGTCAGACCTTATTTTTTTGGGTTCCAAAATCACTGCAGATGGTGATTGCAGCCTTGATATTAAAAGACGCTTAGTCCTTGGAAGGAAAGTTATGATCAACCTAGACAGCATATGGAAAAGCAGAGACATTACTTTGTCAACAGAAGTCTGTCTAGTCAAGGCTATGGTTTTTCCAGTAGTCATGTATGGATGTGAAAGTTGGACTATAAAGAAAGCTGAGAGCCGAAGAATTGATGCTTTTGAACTGTGGTGTTGGAGAAGACTCTTGAGAGTCCCTTGGACTGCAAGGAGATCCAACCAGTCCATCCTAAAGGAGATCAGTCCTGGGTGTTCATTGGAAGGACTGATGTTGAAGCTGAAACTCCAGTACTTTGGCCACCTGATGTGAAGAGCTGACTCACTGGAAAAGACCCTGATGCTGGGAAGGATTGGGGGCAGGAGATGAAGGGGACGACAGAGGATGAGATGGCTAGATGGCATCACCGACTTGATGGACATGGGTTTGGGTGGACTCTGGAAGTTGGTGATGGACAGGGAGGCCTGGCGTGCTGTGATTCATGAGGTTGCAAAGAGTCAGACACGACTGAGCAACTGAACTGAACTGAAACATACATACATTTGATAAATATACTTAATGATGTATGATAAATATTTAGTAATCCTCACAAGGGCAGGGACAGTCATTTGCGGCATTTGCCAATTTCCACGGTGTAAACAGCCCCTCATGGCTACCAATTATTTTCAAGCTACCAATTGTTTAACCACTTGCTTGCCCAAATTTTGGAAAAAGAACAACCGGCTCTCAGGGACCAGTATGAAACTCACCCTAGCATAACACCCTTCTCTCCTTAAAACTTCCAATGGTTCCCCATTAAACTCAGAATAAAACCTAAACTTTACATGCCAAATCCTAGAAGGTTTGTAGGACCAGATTCTGCTTCTCTTTCCTTCTTAAACTCTATAATCTGATCCTTTTAAAACAATCTCATGAGAAGAACACTAGTTAAAAATTGGACTAACAAATGGGAGGTTAAGATTCCAGGGTACCAATGTAGGAGGTGGGTTTGACCCTTGTTTGGGGAACTAAGATCCCACATGTTGTGCATCATGGCTAATAATAATACATGAGAGATTGGTTTTAAAAATTGGGATAACAAAACATCACCCTAGCAATCTCAAATTAGAACTTCTTGGGCAAAGAATCCAGAGATTACAGATTTTATCTACCTAAACAGATTCAGGATTAGCAGACACTACAAACTAGACAAAGGATCACTTTAGCCAGCAGAATTTTATTTTTCCCATACAGAGTTTAGAAAAATTTAATCCACTGCCAAAATTTTTGAACTGGCAAATGTGAAATAAAAACTCTTCAAACATCAGAAGATCTGGCAACCTGGACTAGAGCTGAGAGGACAAAGCTATTTAAAATAGCCTTTTGACTCACAACCCTGCCAACCTGTATTGTTTTAATGATGGTGGACTTCTTTCAAGTATTCATCCTCCCCCCAGACAGAGGAGTCTGAGATCCTTGATGTATGACAATTTCTGGGCCTTTCTACCTCCTTCCATCTACAACATTCCATTCAGCCTAAACTACCCTCATCTGCATCTCAGTAATTCCAGGATTCACATTAAACAATACCTCCGCATGGAAGCCCTCTCTGATCCCACAGACTAACTGTTCCTTTTAAATTCTCTCACCCCCTTTTTCCTCTTGTAACTTTCATTGCACCTACAATTACCTGTGAAATGCCAGTCACCTCCACTACATTCTAAACCCCTCAGAGGAAACATCAACCTTTCAAATGCTCAGAACACAGATGCCGAAAGATGAGCGTACTTGAGGTATTTATTAAGTAAACAGATAGATTCCATAAATAATCTGGCAGATTCGAGATCACTTTGCACTGGGAACCTTACAGGAAGGACTCCAAGAGGAGGTAAAGTTTTAGCTAGATGTTAAAGAAGAGATGCAGACACTAGTAATAATAGGAAGAGTGGAAAGCATTCAGGAGAGAGCTCCAACAGCTGTTAACTTGGGGCCACTCAGCACCATCCCCTGCCTTCAGTGCTAGTAAGAGCCTGATCTTACTTCAGTAACAGCCCTCCTCATTTCCAGTCTCATGATTCTTCCAGCTCCACTTATCGATTCTATGACCTAGACCCAAATTTCAGTGCCTTGTATTTCCCACAAGTCACAATAATTGGTTTAGTAAACAGTCAGGTCCTCCTGTATAGCACAGGAGAGTAAAATATACTCAGTATCCTGTGATAAACCATAGTGGAAAAGAATATGAAAAACAACACATAGATATGCATCACTGAATTACTCTGCCACACAGTAGAAATTAACACAGCACTGTAAATCAGCTAGACCTCAACAATTTTTTTTTTTAATTATTGCTTTAGTGGTGAGTTCAAGTCCACCTAGATAAAGCTAGCCTGGTCTTATACACTACTAACAAATATATCGCTCTATCCCATGACACTGAAATTCAAAGAACGGAAGGGTGGAACTAATGCTACTATCTTGCTACCACAGGGACCCCAAAAATAAAAATAAAATCTGGACGAAAGCAGAGGCAAAAGACAGAGGAAAACTGAATCTCAGTGCTATTCAAGCTATTATTAGAATAAATTCTGCCCTCACAAGAACCACCATATTTGCCCTCTGCTTGAGACAAAGTGGATGAGTTTCTGACACTTGGAAAGAGACCTAAGTAGAATAAGGAATTATTATTATGAAAGATCCAGAAACTTATGACAGATCCAGACCCTTAGTAAACTACATGTTGGTTGCAGGAGGTCTATAGGTTGGTGACTAGGGCATGGAGCTTATGAAAAATATTTTTTGGCCAATTATAGAGCAGCAAAGGTCTGACTGCAAGGTTCAGCTACCATACTACTTCAACAAAGAATGCAGGGGTACTCCTTAATATTTTGGAAATCTATATACAGAATGGTGATACAGTGATCTATAATAAATATATATTTGACCTTCATTCCTGATTTCTGGCACAGAGCTCCCAAACCTTTGGAATTTCCTAAGTGAAGAGTGATAAAGATGTCTTTTGTCACATCCCTGCCGTCACTTCTGGACAGTACCTAAGACGAGGGTCGGCTGCCAGCGGAGCCAAGCCTGTGATTAGAGGGTTGGAATTGCCAGTCACACCCCCTAATCTCAGGGAGGGGAGAAGGGCTGGGGCTTGAGTTACAGGATCAGTGGCTGATGAGTCAACCTATCTTGCCTGCGGAATGAACCCACCATAAAGACCCAAAATGATGCAGTTCACAAGAGCTTCCCGGTTGCCGAATGCTTGGAGGGGCTGGGAGAGTGGCGGCTGGGCGGGGGCAAGGAAGTTCTGGCCCTTAAAACATACTCTGCTCCACCCATCTCTTGCACCTAGACATTCATGCGTGTCCTCTTTCATTCCTTTTAACAAACTAGTAGGCGTAGGTAAGTGCTTCTGAGTTCTGTGATCTGCTACAGCAACTGAACTGAACTTAGTGAGACGGTTTTTGGACCATCCAATCTACCGCCAGTTGGTCGAAAGCACAGGTGGTAAGCCAGGCTTGCAGCTGATACCTGAGGTTATGCTGGGCCAGTCAGGGGGTCGTCTTGTGAAACTCAGCCCTCAACCTGTGAAGTGTGACCCTATCTCTCTTATTACAGGAATGCCCATCAAAACTACGACAAGAAATCAAATTCCACCAGTCAGAACGGCCATCCTCACAAGTCTACACACGATACATGCAGGAGAGAGCCTGCAGGAAAGGGAACCCACCTACACTGCTGGGGGGACTGTACATCGGCAAGAGCCACTATAAAGGACACTCACCGAACGCCAGAAAAAACTACCAAAGGAGCTAAGCCTAGGATCTGACATGCCCACACCTGGGTCTATATCCCCAGAAAATCCTAACTTAAAAAGACACACGCAGCCCAGCATTCACTGCAGCACTGCTTACAAAAGCCAGAAGACCGAACCAGCAAAGGGTCCGCCGACAGATTAAAGCTTAAAGAAGATGTGGTACATACATAAAATGGACTATTACTCAGCCACAAAAAAACGAATGAAATTATGGCTCCAAGCCACAGGAATGGACCTTGGAGGATCACACGCTAAGTGAAGTCAGGCAGAGAGAGGAAGACAATGGCGTCAGCTGTCCCTTCTTGGCAAAATGGAAAAAGAAATACAAAGGAGCTGATTTAGGAAACAAAGAGAGACTCTCAGAATTCAAACACAGGGTTACATAAAAAGGGGGAAAAAATTGTTGAAGGGCTAGGGATCAGTTAGGAGGTCGGAATTAACATATACACAGAAATCTGCAACCGTACTAGATAAGCCACAAGCAAAGGACTGGCGTTCAGCACAGCAACTTTGCTCAACCTTCTGCAATAACCTCTGTGGCAAACGAGTCCTAAAAAGAACAGACATGTAGGTATGTACAAGTCATAAGTGAAATGGACGACAAGCTAAACATTGCAAATTGACTACACTCCAACATGGCATCAGAATAGAGTTAAAAAACAGAAATGAAAAGCAATGCATTTCTACTCTCTGCCTTCCTTGACTTGGGCCGCTATCACATCCCTAGTGCCTGAGCAGGTTTGGGTCCTGTGGCTGGACTGTGCTGTGGTCGAGACAGGCAAGGGGGTGTCCTTAATTGAGCCCCCTCTTAGACCTCGAGTGTCTGATTTGCTCTGGCTGGAACCAGAGTCCCCAGGGCACCCAAATGATGCTGGCCTGACCCTGTGGCCTTGAAGACCTTGGAAAAATCACTTTGTCCTGGGCTTCCCAGCTTGAGCCTCCTTCCTGAGAGCGCAGCCTTCTAGGCACCATGAACCCTCAGCAGGGTGCTGTGGCTCAGGTTGGGATGAGCCTGGAGACGGCGGGGTGGTGAATTTTAAGGTGGAAGAAGCAGTGAGACACAAGCCTCTGGGTGTTTGCTCAGGCACATTTCACCCTAATTCACAGCCCAGGAAGCCGTCTTTCCTTAAAGCGCGGGCGGCCGAGGAACCGGGAGGGCATGAAAAAGTGCTGCCGCCTTGTGGGCATTTCCTGTAACTACAGCTTGCCCCCTGCCACTTACTGGCACCTCCAATTCACAAGGCCTGGGGACTGTTAATGACAGCTGCCTTCAGCAAGTTTCCTGGGACAGTTATTTCAGAAATCAGTTTCAAACACAACCAATTTTCAAGAAGACAATCGCAACAGGTCAATTTTCCTCACATTCTTGAACGAAAAAAAAACCCACAAAACCACCACAGCACAGGATGCTCAGTTCGGTTCAGTCCCTCAGTCGTGTTTGACTCTTTGCGACCCCGTGGACTGCAGCACGCCAGGCTTCCCTGTGCATCACCAACTCCCGGAGCTTGCTCACACTCATGTCCACTGAGTCGGTGATGCCATCCAACCGTCTCCTCCTCTGTCAGCATCCCTACTTATTACAGGAACGCCAATCAAAAGTACAACGAGGTGTCCCCTCCCACTGGTCACAGAGGCCACCATCATAAAGTCTACCAACAAGAGTGCAGGGGGGAGCGTGGAGGAAAAGGAAACGTCCTGTGCTGTCTGGGGGGATGTAAGTTGGTAACAGCCACAATGGAGAACAGTATGAAGGTTCCTTAGAAAACTAAAATTAGAGCAGCCACAAGATCTGGAAATCCCACTTCTGCGTCTATATGCTGAGAAAAATCATAATTCAAAAAGACACATGTACTCCAATCTTTACGGAAGCAAGCAACATATCCATCATCAGAAGGATGGATAAAGAAAATGTGGTATATGCATACAATGAAATATTCCTCAGCCATTAAGAAGAATGAAATAATGCCTTTTCTAGCAACATGAATGGACGTAGAGATGACCATACCAAGTGAAGGAAGCTGGACATAAACAAATAACCTATGATATCACTTACAGGGAGAATCTAAAAATCGAAGTACATGACCTTATTTACCAAACAAATACAGACTCAACAATTTTGCAAACAAGCTTATGGTTATGAAACACAAGAGGCAGTGCAAAGATAAATTAGGAGGCTTTGATTAACATAAATTCAGTAACATAGGTAAAAGAGTCAATCAACAAGCAACTATTGTAGAGCACAGGGAACTCTACTGAATTCTCTTTTAATAATCTATCTGTAAAACAAGAAGAACAGAATATATGTATAACTGAATCAGGCTGCTGTACACCCAAAACAAACACAACCTTTTTTTTAAGTCAACTAGACTCCAGTATAAAATAAAAATTGAATGCAAAAGAAAAGCAAAGAAATGCCTCAGGGACCTGGGCTGCTGTCGCCTCCCTAGCGTCTGACAGCCCTGGGTCCCAAGGCTGGACGCCGGTGGAGCTGAGGGAACTGGGGAGGATGCGGCACCAAACGAGCCCCTCTTGGAACTGGAGTGCCTGGTTCTCTGTGGAGGGACCCGGAACTCCAGGTCCAGGTAGGCCCTGGCACAGCTCAACCAAGCCTAGTGCAACCCCAAACAATGGGCCCTCTGCACTGAAAGGGCTTTGACATGTTCCTGGTCTCCCAGTCTCCCAGCGGTGGGGTTCCCAGCGGCAGCCTCCTTCCTCAGAGTCCCTCTACCTAACTAGGACAGCACCTTCAGCCTCAGTTTTGGCAAGATTTGGGATTTGTCTGGGGGGCTCAGGAGAAGGGGGAAGAAGTCGTGAGACACGAGCGCTGACACAGCCCACTCTGATCTACAACCCAGGAACACGACTTTCTCTGGGGTTCCAGGTGCCAGAGGAACCCGAGAAGGGCATGGGGGCGTGCTGCCACCTTGTGGCCATTTCCCATAACAACAACTTTACAGCCAGTGCGTGGGGCACTCCGGGACTCCCCAGGTGCCACTGCTGGTAAAGAATCCATCTGCCAACGCAAAAGATGTGGGTTTGATCCGTGGATCAGGAGAGCCCCCGGAGAAGGAAATGGCAACCCACACCAGTATTCTTGCCTGGGAAATCCCATGGACAGAGGAGCCTGGAGGGCTACAGTCCATGAGGTCGCAGAGTCAGACACGACTGAGCACAGCACAGCTGGGGGCACTTCCAAACCACCACGCCTGAGGGGCTGTAAAGGACACCTGCCCTCAACAAATGTCCTGGGGTGGGAAATGGAAAAACAGTTCAAAGCAGGGCAGACCTTCAAGAAGCCAATTCCAAGAGGTCAATTTAATGCACTGTGTGTGGGTTTTTTTTTTAAGCACATGAAAAGATGCTCCACATGGGCCACACCAGAGAACTGAAAATCAAATCTATAAGGAGGTATCACTGCAACAGCCAGAACGTCCGTTAGCAAAAAGACGACTACCAGTAGATGTCGGGGAGGGCATGGAGAAAATGGAAGCCTCCTACAGTATTTGGGGGATGTAAATTGGTAACAGCCACAATGTACAATACTATGGAGGTATTTTACATAAACTAAAAAAAGAACTACCATATGATCTGTAAATTGCAGTCCAAAGTGTACACTCAGAGAAAACCACTCAGGTATACTTTGGTATACAGCTGCAACTAACACAGCATTGTAAATCACCTCAACTCCAGTACAAAATAAAATTTAACAAGAATTCCATTACATTGTAGGACAGCCAGCTGGTGTCTGAGAATTGCTTGATGCAGTGTAAACAGCTCCACACATTTGATGAGCAACAGGGTCGAAGTGAGGCATTCTCTTGAATGAAAGGAAATACACAGGGAAGAAAGACAGAACAGCAAAGAAGTGGGTTTCCCCTAGACAGAGAGATAGAAAAGTGAGTTTTCCGTTTGCCAAAAAATTAAAAAATCATCAACTACTTTTCCAGGAAAGCAGAACTAGTTAAACTAACTTATACAAAATAAAATAGAACCCAGGAAAATAGTGAAGTATGTAAATTCATGGAGAAGGAAATGGCAATCCACTCCACTACTCTTGCCTAGAGAATTCCATGGACAGAGGAGCCTGGCGGGCTACAGTCCATCGGGTTGCAAAGAGTCAGACTTCGCGACTGACTGAGCGACTAACACTTTTGCTGTTTCTTTCGTGCAAATTCAAATTTCCACATGGGTACTACAATTAGGTCTGAACAGGTCACTGGGTTTCCGGATAACCAATTTTACTGCAGTCTTAGTTTTTGTTGTTTTCCAAGAACAACACATCTTGAACAAACTTTACTCTCTGGGCAACAGTAAACCATCAAAGCGTTTTGAACAGAGACATGTTAGGTGGACGTGGTGGACAGTCTGTGGAGACACCTCTCCCCCTTGCCCCACCCAACCCCCAAGATGTCCACATCCTAATCCTCAAAACCTGTGAATGCATTATCTTTCCTGCCAAAGGGACTTTGATAGTGTGACTAAGGCAGCGATCTCAAAGTGGGAAGCTTATGCTGGATTCTTCTGGTGAGCTCAGTGTAACCTCAGGGGTCCTCATAAGAGGCGGGCAGGAGGCTCAGAGTCAGAGAGAAGGCAATATGACAAGGGACGCAGTGGGGGAAGGCGAAATGATGACAGACCACACCCCGAGGGCTGAGGACAGCCTCTAGTGCTGCAAAGGGCAAAGATTCGAATTCTCCCCCAGGGCGGCAGAAGGAACCAGCCCTGTCGAAGTCTGGTTTTAGGAGTTCTCATCTCGGGAACTATAAAATAATAAATTGTGTTGTTTTAGGAAATCAAGTGTGTGGCAGAAAGCCCATTTTGATACAGATACTCTGTCCTAAAGTCAAACTTTTCAAAACAGATGGAAACATGCAGTGGATCTTGTTCAGCTCCACAATTTGACTTATATGAAAAAAAAAAGTAAGCCGTGGTGCCTCCAGGCAACCTGCCAAACTCATAATGTGTGCGTTCTCGGCCTCCAGCTCACTCTTATCTCTGTAACAGGTCTGCTCCACACTTTCTTCAAGCTCTCCGAGCCTGGCACAAGAACACAAAGGCTGTTTTTGAAGAGTGTCATGAAGGCATGTTTGAAAGACTTGCCACAACTTAAAAGAAGAAAGAAAAGCAAGTTCTTCTGCCAGGTGTATATTCCACAAATTTAATGAGAACCCAAGCACGTGAAGAAATAAGTTGGTATCATTACTACCAAATGTGGAATTAAAAATAAGGCTCAGGACGGGACAAAGTCAGATCAAAGTGATGGGACACCAGCTTTGTTAGCAAAGCCATGCGTGTGTGCCAAGCATCGAGGCGAAGGGAGCAGATGGCACCCCTTGTACAGCCGCAAAGCTAATTGGGCTTGCAAGTGGCAAACGGCCACAGCTGCCTGGTAAGAAAGAGCCCCCATTAACTTGGAAGACCGACCCCTCAAGGCCCCAGAGTCTAACAGCCAGATCTGTTTTGGATTTAAGTTCAAGGAACGGTAACTTCCCCCCACCCCCCAACCCCTAAGGTCATGAGTTTTACGAAAACAGTAAATTTAATATACACAATATTCAGTTACTGCTATCGGCATGTAGACTTCTAAGTGAAAACTCACACCATATCCTCACCGGCTGAAATACTAGGAAGCACTGCCATTTTGCTGATGTATCCCTGGATTAATTCTGTCTTTGCCTGATCGACCTTCCCCTTACAGCTCTGAATAAGCTCCAGAATCCCATGGATTTTGTGGCAGCCTTCGGGGGGATTACTGGATCCAGGTTAGGAATCACTCTCATCTCCTTTCCAGTGATGGCTGTTCAGTGGCTTATGTCAAAAAAGTTGGGATTGGGGGAGGGGGAATCGGGAGGGAGGAGGGAGGAGGGTTCTGGAGGGGGAGCATATGTATACCCATGGCGGACTCATGTCAATGTATGGCAAAACCAACACAATAAAGTAAAGAAAATTAAAAAATAAAAATAAAATAAAGCATAAAAAAATAAATAAATAAAATAAAATCTCAGAAGACAAAAAAAAAACAAAAACCTTCTTAGTTTACAAAGGTTCTCCACTCACGGCGCCAACTGCACTGGTGCTTTGCTTACGACAACACTCTGCTGACGACAACATGAATGTAACTCAGAAAGGCCTTTTTTTATTTTATTTTACTACAGAGAAGGAAATGGCTACCCACTCCAGTATCCTTGCTTGGAGGATTCCATGAACAGAGGAGCCCGGCAGGCTACAGTCCATCAGGCCGCAAAGTGGGACATGACTGAGCGACTAATTCTTTTGCTTTCACCTATTTTACCCACTACCTACCTATCACAGCAATGCAATTAAGCAAAGTCTTATCACCATAATCTAGACCAGAGGTTGGCAAACTTTTTCTTAAGAGACCAAACGGTAAACACTCTAGGCTTTGAGAGCCAAAAGGCAAAAAATTAAGGCTATTATATCCATGCCTAAACAATCATTTGAAACATGATCATTTAAAAATGTAAAGAATATTCTTGCTCAAAGATTCTACAGAAAGATGTAGTGGGCTAGCATTAGCAAAAGGGCCATACTTTGCCAACCTCACCTAGCTAAAGGAAGTCAACCCTGAATATTCACTGGAAGGACTGATGCTGAAGCTCCAAGACTTTGGCCACCTGATGCGAAGAGCTGACTCATTTGAAAAGATCCTGATGCTGGGAAAGATTGAAGGTGGGAAGAGAAGGGGACGACAGAGGATGAGATGGTCGGAGGGCATCACCGACTCAATGGACATGGGTTTGAGCAAACTCCGGGAGACAGTAGAGCACAGGGAAGTCTGGTGTGCTGCAGTCTGTGGGGTCACAGAGAGTTGGGCAGGATGCAGCAACTGAGTATCAACAACAAGAATCTAGAAAATTAACAAAGTCTATTCACAGGTCGAGGGGTGGGAACCCTGGGATTTGAATTTTGAACTGTTCCCTTAATCATTCAAATCCTTTATTTTAAATCCCTGCAGTTTGTGTGTGCGAGTGTTTTCCTGGAGCCCGGAAATCAACAGGGTGTATTAGATGCAAAGCAACAGGGTGTATTAGATCCTGGGAGCTTCAGGATTTTCTGCAGGTAAATACAATTAAGGAATATTGATGCATACTTACATCCATGATTTTTTCTCAAAATAATAGGGTGAGGATTACATTAAATTTTTACTCTATTGCAAAACGACGATAGCAGTATTAAACAACACAGAAAGCTCTTCTAATTGATATCACCAGTTAGCTAACTTTTATATGCAGTTTAGCCTCCTCTAATTGACATTTTATAAATGGTAGCTGCTTCTAAGTGTTCCATTTTGATTCATACCAATCTGTTGGCATTACACATGAACTGGAAGAAAATGCGGTGCCTTCTGCTTCAAGTATCCTAATTTACATGCTGAATCAGAAGGTCAGAATGAATCTTTGTCATATTCAGAGCCCCATACGTAGGCCCAGAAATAGAAGGCAGCATGTTGGTTTTGGGTTTTTTTTGTTGTTTTTTTTTTTGATGGAATGAAAGATAATTCCAAAAAACAAAAAAAAAAAAGCTGCAAGTCATAACTCATTGTGAACTCAATGGGAGTTTACAACAACAAAATCTACTGCACTGGAAGATAAATACTATGGGAAGTGCTTTGGCATGAGGAGTACGGCTCTGTTTAAGTTGAAGATTCTTCTTCATTCTGATAGCAGTCGAGCAGCAGATGGCCTGAAGTTATCATAAATATGGAAGCCCCAGAAGTGCTCTGAAGAGCAGCCAAAACACAACATTGTTGAGCAACACACAGCACAGAGAGAAGCGTCTGACACCTACAGAAGAAGGCAAATCCTGCCCCCATACAGTACGGTTTTGAAGCGGAGCTTCTGAGACATCACCTAGCTTTCCCACACAGCAGTAAAGCATAGAGCAGTCCCATTTTTAAAAGCTTCCATGGCAAGGAAGTTAGCCTTTCTTTCAATTAAATTACCACATTTTTGCGACAAAGAACTTGAAATAGAATTTCAAGCGCTTTCTTCTTTGGAAACTGGCTGTCAAAACCGCAGCTTACTAGTAAGATGAAGAGCTGTACGTTGCAAAGGAGAACTCTAATAGGATGGTATGCTTCTGCTTGAGAGTAACTTTCCACCCTTCTCTAGGCACTGTGATTTTCCCGCCTTGTTCCCATCTGCCTAAATGAGTACCTGAGATGCCACCCAAAGAGATCTTTATTGAAAATTCCCTTCACTGATGAATTACCAAAGTAGCTCACTTTATGTCTGCCGCAGCTACAGCCATAATACTTTGTAGTTACCAGGCTTTAATAAACAAACACAGGTGAGATCCATCCATTTGTTAATGCCTATTATGTGCTGTGCGAGATAACAAGAAATACAGGGATGAATAATTTACAGAGAACAATACCCCTCTCCCTGTGTCCCTCCAGAATCGGTTTTGACACTGCAGCCTTCTCACACTCAGTCCCCCTAATGGGAAAAGGAGGGACTGATTTGATTGGTGAAATAATGAGAATCCCAAATCCCTGGTCCACCATTCGATCCTGGGCAAGGCTGACTGATTCACAGTCCCTGTGCTGACGAAGACCAGGATCCACCAAGATGCTGCGCTTGGGTTACTGGATGCCTGTTCTCCCGTATGTGAGTCCCACGGAGGAAACTCAGGGTCAGGAGGGAGGAATCAAGAAGTCCATCTGGGAATTCTCTAGCAATCCAGTGCTTAGGACTCACATTTCCATTGCAGGGGATACAGGTTCAATCCCTGGTGGGGAGCTAAGGGCCCACGTGCAGTGCGGCCAAGTGAAACGGAGAGCTGAAGAGGTCCGCCTGGGCTGGAGGTCTCGGCCTCATTCTTCAACTCTGTTTCATTCTATTAACATCAGAGGTAAAACTGATATTTTGATTTTTCTCTGCCTATGTCTGCTTTTCAAAAGGTTCATTAAGTGGGGACAAAAGATGGATATGACTCCTTACAGCTCTCAAATCCCAACAAATAAGATTCCTGACTTCAAGAAGCTCAAAGCCTTCCAGGATCCTTACTTCTGATTTTTTTTATATACACTATATGTAATTAAACCATAAGTAGAAAAGAAAATCTAGCCCGCTTTTCCATGAAACATGAATTCAATTCAACCCTTTAAAGGAACTACTAGTTTATACACCTATAGACATCTAAGAACAGACTCTGATTAAGTCAATACATAAAGGGCATTAGTTACATATAAAAGATTATATAAGAAGATAAAAACAGAAAATTGAGTACATGGTGTCTTGGATTTAGGTGACTTTAAGTACTCAGTAACATTTTGAACACTGTGGAAAAAAAAAAACAAAACTCATATGCCAGTGACCTGAGCAGTATTTTATTAGAGAGTTTATGACCTGGTAATCAGGGGGCAGAGAAAAAAAGACTTTCACCAGGAATGTGGTGCTTTCCAAGTAAGGAGAAAAAGTGCTTTGCTCAAATTCGACTAGTCCGCAGAAGACATTTTTCTACTGGTTTCCACACATAACTGTCTACTTTTAAAGTTATCAAAAAGATAGAGAAAAGCAAATATTATCACTTATGTATGGAATCTAAAAAAATTATACAAATGAACATATACAAAACAGAAATAAAGAAAATTAATAAGCCCTTAGCCAGACTCATCAAGAAAAGAAGGGAGAGGATTCAAATCAATAAAATTAGAAATGAAAAAGGAGAAGTTACAACAGACACCACAGAAATACAAAGAATCATAAGAGATTGCTACAAGCAAGTATATACCAAGAAAAACAGAAAACCTAGAAAAATGGACAAATTCTTAGAAAGATATAACCTTCCAAGACTGAACCAGGAAGAAATAGGAAGTATGAACAGACCAATTTCAAGTACTACAACTGAAACTCTGACTAACGATCTTCCAACAAACAAAAATCCAGGGCAGATGACCTCACAGACAAAATCTACCAAACACTTAGAGAAGAGTTAACACCTACACTTCTGAAACTGTTTAAAAAATTGCAGAAGAAGGAATACCACCAAGCTCATTCTATGAGACCATCATCACCGTGATACCAAAACCAGACAAAGATATCCCAAGACACACACAAAATTACAGGTCTTTATCCCTGATGAACACAGACGCAAAAATCCTCAACAAAATACTAGCAAACCAAATACAACAACACATTAAAAGGATTATACACCTAGATCAAGTGGAATTTATCCCAGGGATCCAAGGATTCTTCAATATATGCAAACTGATCTATGTGATATATCACATTAACAAACTGAAGAAGAAAAACTGTATGATGGGGTTTCCCTGGTGGTCCAGTGGTTAAGAATCTGCTTTGCAATGCAGGGGACACCGGTTCGACCCCTGGTCCAGGAAGATCCCGCATGCTACAACTACTGAAGCTCATGCACCATACGGCCGATGCTCCATGACTGAAGCCACTGCAGTGCGAAGCCCACACACCACAGCTAGGGAGTAGCATCCCCTCTCCACAACCAGAGAAAGTTCATGCACAGCAATGAAAACCTAACACATCCAAATATACATGTTTTTATAAAATCAATAAAAAATATAAGCTATAAGGATATATTGTACAACATGGGGAATACAGCCAATATTTTACTATAACTATGACTGGAGTATAATCTTTAAAATTTGTAGATCTCTATACTTTACAGCTGTACCTTATATAGTATTAGGTACCAACTATACTTCAATATAGAAAAGATAAAGACAAAAAAAAAAAACAGACCCACAGACACAGGAAACAAACTTATAGTTACCAAAGGGGAAAGGGGGGAAGGATATATTAGGAGCTTTGCATTAACAGATATACACTATTATATATAAAATAAACAGCAAAGGACCTATTTTATAGCACAAGGAACTATATGTAACATTTTGTAATAACATATAAGGGAAACAAATCTGAAAAAGAATATATGTATATATTCTACATAAGATATGCTTGATAACTTATAATAATCTATAATGGAAAATAATGTTTAAAAAGTATATGCATGATCATATATATGGGCTTTCCACATGGCACAGTGGTAACAGTGTAAAGAATCTTCCTGCCAATGCAGGAGATGCAAGAGACGTGGGTCCAGTCCCTGCATAGGGACTTCCTTCTAGAAGAGGAAATGGTAACCTACTCCAATATTCTTGCCTGGGAAACCCCATGGACAGGAGACCCTGGCGGGATACAATCCAGGGGGTCGCAAAGAGTCAGACATGATTCAGTACACCCACACACCATCATATACATATGTATATATAGTGAATCACTTTGTTCTACTCTTGAAATCAATACCGTACTGTAAATCAACAATACTTCAATTAAAAAATATTTAAAAACCTAAAAAAATGTCAAAAGCAACAAACAAGAAAAAACTATTTTAATTCAAGTGACTTCTCTAAAGAAGAAACAATCCCTCATGATTTTGTTTGCCATTCCAGGTTACCTATCTAAACCTCACATTATACATTCTGTGGTTAAGTTTTTGTTACAAAAAGCTTACCATCCAGGACTTGGCCAAGAGTATCCAACACTCTGAAGATATACAAATGTCACCAATATTCCTTCAGGAGTTGTTCACTGAGTGCTAATGTGTATCAGAAATTGTTCTGGAAGCTGGGGATGAGAGAGGGAACCAGCTTTGATCCCGAAGGTTGCTGCTCATCAAGAAAAGAGAACATGGGAAGCCGCAGTAACTTTTAAGCTTTCGCCCAGAAAGTTCACAAGTCACTTCCACTCAGATTTCATTGGCCAAAGAAAACCACATGACCAAACATGATGTCAAGGAGACAGGAAAAAGAGGGGCAACAAATATTTTCAAATAACATTCAAATCAATAGTGACTGAGTCAACTTGCATAGCTGGCGATCTCTTCCTAGGCACACTCTCCAATCTCCAGAGGACTACACAAGTTCCTTGGGCAGCAACAGCCGCTTCTGTGAGGCAGACCTCACTTTATTGCCTTTTGCAGACACTATGTTTGTTACAGACCAAATTTTTGTGGCAATTGTGTATCAAGCAGATCTAGAGGCACTATTTTTCCAATAGCATCTGCTGACTTTGTATCTTTGTTGCATTTTGGTAATTTTTGCAATATTTGAAACTTTTTCATCATTCCTGTTTTCGTTATGGTGATCTGGGGACAGTGATCTTTGATGTGACCACTGCAAAATGATGATGACTCAAAGAGGGCTTAGAGAATGGTTAGCATTTTTTTTAGCAAGTATATATATTTTTAACTTAAGGCATGTATATTATTCCTTTTACACAATGCTATCTACTGCACACTTAACAGACCACAGTACAATGTAAACAAGACTTTTATATGTGTTGGAAAAACAAAAGATTTGTGTGACTTTCGTAATTGCAATCTTTATTGCAGTAGTCTGGAACTAAACCTGTATGATCTTTGAGCTTTGCCTGCATTCTGTTCTATAATGATGATAGCAGTGTATTTTAAAGTATATTTAAAGTGTATATTTTAAAGTATAAACCGAAACCCCCAAAACAAAGTTGATCCGTATGAATAACAGCCAATAGCATATCTTTTGGACTGCCAGTTTGTGAACTCAGTTAATCAATGCAATGACATTCTTGTACAACAAAGTAATTTGGACACAGATTTCAAGTTCACTATTAACAGTATGGCATTTAGAGTTATTTATCTAGAAATATAATTTGTTGCCAACATAATTTGGTTGCTTCCTTTAGGCATTTCTGAAGTATACAACTCTGATATGGTAAGATATAAAATATTATTAAATCTCACTGTATGTACAAACTTAGAAACAACATAAACCCTTCACAGTTAAAGGTAAAGGATTTCATTTCAAAGTTGGTGAGCCATGGAAACTATCAACAGCTTGCACCACACCATATAAAGTTGCGAATACACAGACTTTGTTAACATTGTGGAAACCAATTCTACAAATCACTTTACTGACTATCGTGGCTGTTGTTTTTAACAGTCAATACTTAGATTAAATTTTTTAAAAATCTATAATAATGTCACCCATACATTCACTGATGCTGAACAACATGGCAAAAAATCAATAGCTTTTGAACCACTGCCAACATATACCATGCTGTTAATTTAAGAACTCTGAGCCATTAGAAATAATACTGAGGAAATACATATAGCGTCAAAACAATAAGACATGATGGCTGTAGGTTTATGGTCCATGAAGGCAACCCCATTTGATTTTTTTTTTCAAAAGAAAATAAGGCTCGATGCATTATGCATCATGAATTATGTGATTTCTTTAGGGTACCACTCCTCACAATAAACCCCACTGCCACTCTGAATTTTAAACCTTGCCATACAGAGTGAATCCATGAAGGCGTATTCCCAATAACTATGCTTCATTGGGGTGTTTTACCCCCATGTAACTTTTTATCTGAAAGACAAATGAGAAAATATTGACTGTTTAAACCATGCTAAGTACCTAACAGCTCTCTGTCTTCAATTTCAAGACATGCTTGTCAAATCCATCACTTACAAAGATACTTGCAAGTCCTCCTCCAGTCAATTTGCAATGGAAACTGCCTGCAGAAAAGCTCTACTGTTACTAATTTTGCAATCCTGTTGAGCCTCGTGTTAACAAAATAAAAACGTACGATGCTCGCTCTTGTTACATGGCTTTGTTATGTGGACAGCTTTGAAAAACTACATGTTTCCTTGTGGCTGCCACAGCTGTCTTTTAAGTTATCCAGATAGAATACTGACTTTTCCAAGAGTGTAATCCAAATGGTGAGAAGAGGGTAAAAGTTTCTTGAGTCAAGCCAATTTGACAACCACGAGCACGCCTACTATGGGCAAAGCCATGTGCCAGGTTTAAGCCCAAAACTCTCACAAAACAAGCTATTTAAGGCGCAATCCCATGAGCCCCTCTCTCTGGCTGGAGCCCTCCCCTTCAGTTCTGGTTGAAGCTCACGTGTGGATACTGCTCCGAGACAAAGGTCAGTACCTTTTCCAGACTATCTTGCTTGTTCTTGGTCAAGAATATTTCCCTGACCACTGTTATTTACCCAAAATTTCCTCTACTCATTCCTTTCATTGTGTTTCATGCTTTGCTAATATGGAATTAATTTCACGCTCATCACCCTATCCTACTGCTTATTGATAGGTCTTCTCTCCTGCTAAGTTAGCTTTACAAAAAAACGTTTCAAACCATGAAGCCCAAATAAACTCAGCTAAGCTTACAATGACGGCGTTGGCCTTTTCCAAATGAAACAGAGCAGTCATTTGCTCGTTCTAACAGACCTATCACCCCTTCGATCCTCAAGCATTTACAGAATACACACAGTGAGTCTTGCTAGAAGTACTAAGATCTTGAAAATTCACTCTCCTGCCTTGTGATCTTTCAACACTGTCCTTCCCAGGGATTTTCACCTGAGGTTTTCAGGCCCCAAGGGGTCCACAGAGAGAAATGGAGCTTGGGAGACTTGGCAAATGAACCAGGATGGCGGGAGGGAGAAAGTTACATTCATTCCACTAATCTTGAACTGAAATCTAGCAGTTCCTCCAATGATGGGGCAATGAAACGCAAAAGTATCAGAAGTACCGGAGTTTTTTTTTTTTTTTCATGTCTCTTTATTCATACAGTATGGAAGTTCTGACTCTGGAGCCAGACTACTTGGGTTCAAATTCTAGTTGTACCACTTACTAACTGTATTTTTTTTAATTAATTAATTTATTTTTTGTACCCGAGGTTTTATCACCAAAAGAAATCATGACTATTTTCACCTCACATTTCAGTTTCTGCAGATGTGCTGAAATACCATTTATGCTCATTACTATTTCAAAAGTACAGTAGATATCAGCCCTCACACAAGATCTTTTTCGATGTGTTACTAAGGTTCAAACATCACTTTAATGCAACACTTGAGTTATATATATATATATATTATATTATACATTATATATATTATATTATATATATAGTTATATATATATATTTGATAAGCATGATTCAATATAATGGGTTTTTTGGGTTGCAGTACTGACTTTATGAATTAAAGAAAGAGTTATGAGAATTGTCCACAGGCTTTACATAATGTGCCACCAAAGGGGTGCATGGTTCAGATAAAGAACCAAATGAAGTACAGAACACTGACAGTATCTGAGTACAGGTGAGCACCCAAAGCTTGGAGAGGGTAACTTACTTTAGCAACTTTAAGCTTTAAGTTACTGTAAATTACTCCAGAAATAATAGTAACAACAACAGCAACCACAATACAGATGAATGCTTACTGAATTGGTTTCCTATTACTGCTGTACCACAAATCCTCTCAAATTCAGTGGCTTAAAACAACACAAACATTATATTTCTGGACTGGATCTCTCAGAAATCCAAAACGGGTCTAATGGGTCAAAATTAAAATGTCACCAGCGCTGTGCTTCCTCTGAAGGCTCAAGGGGAGAAGCCGTCTCCCTACCCAGCTTCTATGAGCTGCCCATCTGCTTATATGTGTGTGTGCTTATATGTATGTGTGCGTGTGAGTGCTTAGTTGCTCAGTCATATCTGACTCTGCAACCCCAAGGACTGTATCCTGTCAGGCTCCTCTGTCCACAGGATTTCCCAAGGAAGAATACTGGACTGGGTAGCCATTCTCTTCTCCAGGGGATAGTCCCGACCCAGGGATGGAACCCAGGTCTCCTGCAATGCAGGCGGTGTCTTAACCTGGGAAGGCAGGGAAGCCCTGCCTTCTATATATCAGATGCTTTCCCTTGAACTTGACCCCCATACTTGCTGTCCCATGCGCTCTAAACCAACTCCCACTTACACTTGGATGCAAAATCTATTGCTTCCTTCATGGCTCTCGGATGCATGGTACTTTCATTGGTATGTCCCTGAATTTTATGTTTATTCATTCATTACTAACTTGTATTACTGCACAAACTTCACAGCTGGGGGCAAGCAAGAGCAAAGACTTAGCAGCTTCTTTATCCTTCAATGAACATGGCCCCCATAATTCCTAAGAAAGAAAATGCAACCTTTGAAGGGAATGACTTTGACTATCTAAGGCCTTTTACAGGGAATCTCAGGCCGATTCAATGACCATCTCCCCTACTGGTGCAACACTTCGTCTTGGAATCTATTGGGGACACAGAAGGGCACCCATCACTGCTCACACACTGTTTATAACATAAGGGATGGGAGAGGGAATAAGTAGAAATGAACCAGTGCAAACATGACTCTTCAACAGAGGGGGGACTCAGTCAGTGACAGAGGCTTTAGGTCAGCATCACGACAGGGCTTTTAATAAGCAAACAGATCAAAGCAGTAGGAACTTTAGAACAGGCCCCTGCAGAATGAAGAGGGTTTTGCAGGTGAGTGAAGGCTGTGGGACAGAAATTATTGTGTAGTTCAGTGAGAAGTTTTGTTGGGGCTGAAGCAAGGTGGTGAGTTAGGAACAGAACACTGGCTCTGGAACTGGAAGGCTGACATTTGAGGACCAGTTCCACTACCTGTGGGACCACAAACACTCCATCATCTCAAGTTCTGTCACCACAATAAGGGATAAAAGGAAGGCTATTCAGGGGGTGGTTTGCAAAAATAAAATCACTAAGCCTATGTAGATGCTGACCTGAATTTGAGGGCAGAACCCCAATAGAAGAGTCTCACTGGGAGCAGAGGAGACACAGTCCGGTCTGAAGAAGCTCAAGAGTCAGAAAAACCCATATTTCTTCTGAAGACTCAATACTTTCTACTGCAAATTCTTACTCAATAATATGAGAGCAACAAGGTATGAGAAGAAATAAGAGGTCCTTATTATTTCAGAAGATTACCATTTTAAAGACTTTATCTCTCAAAAGATGATAGAATTGTCACAGATCCAGCCAATGGAACATAGAGATCAGAGTCTAGAATTTTCCACGACTGAGACCTGACTTTGTATGAAATACAGCACCCAGACTTATGGCTGCATGTCTCCCTAAGAAGTCCCAGTAAAAATGCCAATGGCAAGATAATTCTGAATCTTTGAGGCATTCAGGCACTTGGGAATAAAAGTAAGAGTAAAAAGTTTTCCTAAAAATAAGTCCAATGATAATGAACAGTCATAGTCTTTTATGTTTAAATTCCATGTAAATATTCAATGTGTTTTTCCTTAATTCTTTGGTGATGTGAATACAGGTTTCTCTTAAATGACATATACTCTGAACACCCCATTAACGATAACAACAACAAAAAATGTTTTCATGTCTATAGTTTAAAAAATAAAATGATCACCCCTTTGATAGTTTATTTCTTTGGAAAACACAGCAGAGGAATTAAAGATTAGTGTCAAATGTAGCTCCTCCCATTCCAAGCTATATAGTATTAGATAAAGTAACATCTTTAAGCGAGTGCTGCCTCATCTGTAAAATGGTATTAAAGATGTGATGATCACTTGAAACAATAAGTGTCAGGAATCTAACATTCAGTTAGATATGTGTTTCCAACTCCTGATACTCCATTACCTAAGTTAATGCACCCCCTGGCTTCTCCCCCCAAACCTCTGGAGCCCCTCTCTGGAGGAAGAGGAATGACTTACACAGTTGACTTACTGCCAAGTTCAAGAAGGAAATGGACATTCAAAACTCTGTGGTAAGTGTTCATTTAGAATCTGCTTACCTAAGCACAGGCTAACATTCTCATTTGCTCCATACGTCCACACAAGAAGGGATTCATCCCTGAAAATGTCCATCTTGACTATGCCTGGTGGAAAAGCCCACCTGATTCAAAAGTCAAGTATGGACAAGTCCACTTTGCCACAGACTTGAAGCCACATTCTGTAATCCTGCCATTATGAGCAATAAAGTTGAAATTTCAATTGTGTAACTATATAGCTTTTGTTTTCGTGCATCACTTGGTTCTGAATGCAGGCACTTGTGAAAAAGAAGGTTCTTAGTTTTCGTACACTCAAATAAAAGGCACTCAATCCTAATGACTCTTACCAGCATCTTCCAAACCCTCCCTACGATCTTCACCACCACACACCCGGGTGCCTTCCTGACCTCTTCATCTGAGGTCATCAGCATTTCCACTTAACATACCCCAAGTCAAAGTCCTGATTTCCACATTCACCCCCAACCCCTGTTCTTCCCATACACTCCCTCATCTTAGAACCAGCATTATCTCCCTTCTGGTTGCTCAAGCCCAAAATATTTGCCTCATCCTTGCTTCCTCTCTTTCTCTCACCATCTACATCCCACCTGTCAGCAAAACTGTGTTGGCTCCACTGCACCACATTTTCAGAGTTTATTAAATCTCTACCGCTACCACCCTCATCCAAGCTACCCACATTTCTTGCTGGGAATTTATTTCAATAGCCCCCTAAGTGGTCACCCTGTTGCGGTTCTTCCCCTTCTACTCACCAATACAGCACAAGAGTGATGCTTTTCAAGTGCTAGTCAGACCCTGTCGCCCTGCTCAAAAGCCTCCAACATTAGAACAGCCTGGAGGTTCCACAAAAAACTGAAAACAGAGCTACCACATAATCCAGCAATCCCACTCCTGGGCATATACCCAGAGAAAACCGTAATTCAAAAGAGACACGCACGTCAGTGTTCGCTGCAGGACTATTTGTAATAGCCAGGACATGGAAACCACCTGCCTGTCCATCAACAGAAGAAAGGATAAAGAAGATGTGGGACACGCATACAACGGAGTGTTACTCAGCCATAAAAAGGAATGAAACTGTGCCATTTGCAGAGTCATGGATGGATCTAGAGCTGTCGCAGAGAGCAAGTGTCAGAAAGAGAAAAACAGATGTCACCACTAACATATACATGCGGAATCCAGAAAAATGGTATAGACCTTATTTGTAAAGCAGAAATAGAGACAAAGACATAGCGAACAAACTTACGGATACCACGGTAGGAGGGAACACATTGAGAGATGGGGACTGACACATACGCACTACTGATATTATGTATAAAACAGAGAGTAAGGACCTACTGTACAGCAGAGGGAAGTCTACCCAATGCTCTGTGGCGACCTAAATGGGAAGGAAATCCGAAAAGGAGAAGGCATACTTAAACACATTGGTTTCCCTGGTGACTCAGACGGTAAAGAATCTGCCTGCAATGCAGGAGACCTGGGTTTGATCCCTGGGTTGGGAAGATCCCCTGGAGAAGTGAATTCTCCCCTGGAGAATTACAAGGACAGAGGAGCCTGGCAGGCTACAGTCCATAGGGTCTCAAAGAGTCAGATACAACTGAGCGACTAACACTTTCACTTTCACATAAACAAACAGCTGATTCACTTCCCTGTACAGCAGAGACTAACACAGTAAAGCAACGATACTCCAATTAAAAAAAAGACAACTCCAAAATCTTGCATCTCATTCGGGGAGAGGCCAAAGTCTTCACAACAGCCCGTGAGGCCCAATACAGTCGGCATCTCCACCCAGGGGTGGGAAGCGCCGTATTCACTCCACTGAACTCCCAAGTCCCCCACCTCCTTTTTCACAGCCTTCACATTTGCCATGCGCCCCACCTGCAACACAGGCTTTGAGGTATCCTCAGGTCTTTCTCTAAGGGGTACCCCCATCGAAGCCTCCCCCACACCCACCCTGCTCCCCAGATCCCTTGAATCTGGTATTTTTTCTCCTTAGAACTGGTAACCACCTGATGTTTACTTTTGTCTGTCCGTTGACTATCTCTCTTAACGCACTAGGATAAAAACAACTGGAAGGCAGACTTAGCCTAGAATGAGAACGCTATCTGACACTCAGTCAGTATGCAAATATTTGTGGAATAAATCAATTAAAAAATGAATGAACCAAGTCAAGGTATATGACAGAAACAAATATATTTCTTCCTTGCTGGCTGGCTTCTGCAAGGCCTGATGATAATACCACGAAAAAATAAATCCCCAGATTGTACAGTTTCAATTTCTCCATCGAAGGTAGACTAGTCAAGTTAGTTGTTCAAGTGCAGTACGAAGGGAACACTTTTGTGAGAAATCTCATTATGAAGCTTAGACGTCAGAGGGCAGTCTTGCATGGGCACAAAGTTAGCTCAAAGGTGACACCATTAGGTCACCTGAAGCAAGAAGGCTTAGAAAGAGCTCGATACTTCTCCAGTCAGTCTCTTTATAGCTTTAGCAGGGGTACCTTCCCTCTTGCTGCCGTAGGATCAAAACCCTGACTCCCAGCCTTGCAGCCGCATCTCTAGTAAATTCCATCTCAAGCAGTCATTCAGTCTTCTCATACCCTTCTTCAAAAATTATTTGTGATACTTTCAACACACCTGCCAACTGTCCTCCCCTTTGAGTCAGAAGCACCCTGTGCCAATTACAGGGTGTTTTCTAACAATATGCAATACTGTTATTGAGAAACCCATTCTAGCAAGATCTACAGATTTTATTGCAAAAATCTTTAGTGTCCTAAAATGAGAAACCCCAAAGAAGAAAAAAGAAGAGGGCCCCTCTTGTCGGGCCCCTTTTTCTTCTGATTGGCGACATGACTATTGACTACTGATGTTTTGGAGGAACTCCCTGTAACAAGAAGACAGGAGTTTTGTCTGGAATCTCTTGCCCCAAGAATAGTCCTTGACTCCTCCATTCACCAGAAGGTTTGTCAAAACACAATTTTGTTCCCAATGCTGAAAAGGGACTGAAGGCTTAAAATTAAGAGGGGGGTAGTATCTGCTGGAAGCTACAAGGTCATAATTTAGGCCCTTGCAAAATGTCTTTTATCTAACTTTAGTGCACTGCTCAGAATGAAAGAGTCTGAGTGTAGAACAACCTGGTTCCTAGGACTTGCACTCAGGGTCACTAATTGTATAATGGGTTGCATCGCTTTACACAGAAAATCCCTTCCCAGAAAACACTATTATTAGAAGTGGGAAATCACGAAATAGCCATTCATTCAATAAATGTTCACTGAACTTACTGTGTTTCAAGCCCTCCTCCAGGCAGTGAGGATACAGAGAAAACCAAAGGTATAAATTCCTGCCCTCATGAAGTCTCCATTCTATTTGTCCTTCAAAAGCAAAGTTATTTTCAAAGCAAGATTCACTGCTAATGTGGAACCCGCCTTGTACAGTGTAAGAAACACTCACACGGGAGCCCAGAAGTCAGAGCTCAAGTCTCAACTCTCCCATGTGCTAGCTGTGAATGTTCCTTAGTTAACCTTTCAGAACTATTTTTGTGTATGCTACCAGGAAACGAATGAAACCACCCACCAGATGACTTGTCATATGGAAGATGCTCGATAATTCTGAAGAACAGTGATATTAATTGGTATGATTTTCTAACACAGCATTGGCAAATCATAGCCCTCAGACCAAGTCTGACTGGCCGGCAGTTTTTGCAAATAAAGTTTTATTGGGGCATAGCCACACCACCATTCATTTATGTATAATCTATGGCTGCTTTGGCGCTACAGGCAGAGTTGAATAGTCGAGACAGAGGCTTTATGACCCGCAAAACCTAATATTTTTACTTCTTCATCCTTTAGAGGAAAAAATTTTGACAGCCCCTGCTCTAATCCCCTGTTAAACTGAATAAGGTTCAAGAACAGACACCACCACCTGGTAGCTTATTCTAAATGCAGAATCTGAGGTTCCACTTCAGAACTGAATCAGAATCTACACTGTAATAAGATCCCCAAGTGGGATTCCATGACACAGAAGCCTGGGAAACACTGCCATGGAGTGTTTCGTGATGACAGAAATACCCATCCCCTACACTGATGTGGTTAAGTTTCACCCTACCCCTTCCTACCAGTAACAGAATTCAAAACAATGACTTTCCACCTTAGTAAAATCAGAATCACATATGGAGCTGGTAAGAAATATAAAGTCCTGGGACCTCCCTCCAGTGATTCTGATTCAGCATACCTGAGATGGAGTCCAAGACTCCAGAATTTTTAAACAAGTACCCCTGAAGAGAGTCAGACACAAGTGAGCCTGGGACATCGCTCTAGAAACACTGCTTTAAAAGAGTAGACTTTTGAATCTGTAGCCCGCCAGGCTCCTCTGCCCATGGGATTTCCCAGGCAAGGATATTGGAGTGGGTTGCCATTTTCTTCTCCAAGGGATCTTCCTGACCCAGGAATTGAACCCAGGTCTCCTGAATTGGCAGTAACTGATTCTTTACCAATGGAGTCACCAGCAAAGCCCGAGAGACTAAACCACCTGCATCACCGTTGGGGCCAAAATCAAGACACCTCATTTGTGTCCATCGCTATCAGAGTTTTGCTTTGGGACACTTAAAATACCACCAGGAGATCTGAGAGCTACAGTTTCTTGTAAAGTAAAGACTCACAGTGCCTCTGTGGCTTCCTAGGAGTCGGGTGCTGCGACTCTTCAGAGCTATAAAAAGCACTTTACTACAATAACTGTTTTCAGTGACAGGAGTCCAGGCTTAAGTCTTCAGGGCCATATTCAAGACACTATTCAACACCAGATGCCAGTGAGACATCGTTCTAGGAAGACGGAGAGAACAAAACTGGGGGACCCAAATGACAGTCTTTCACGCCTCAAATATGATGAGGGCTGGGTCAACAGCCAGGTGCTGTTCTATGTCAGGAGTCAGCAGATGCTTTCTCTAAAGGGTAGATGGTCGATATTTTAGGCTTTGTGGGCCACATATAGTCTCTGTCTTACATTATTCCTCTGTTTTCTTTGTTATCCCTTCTGCAACCCTTTTTAAAAAATCATTTAAAAACCCTCTTAAAAAATGCAAAAGTCATTCTTGATTCTCCAGCAATCCACAATAACAAGCAATGAGCCAGATGCAGTCTGTGGGCTGTCATTTTTCAATCCCTAGTCTAGGTGACAGGAATGAATGCAGGAGTGAACACGCGTCCCTGCCCTTATGGAGAGTGCGCTCTAGCAGAAGGACACATATAATAAACAAAGACAGTAAAATATGATAGCAATTAAGCTCTATGAAGAAAAAAATACAGAAGAGATTAAAGAATGACAGCAGAAGAGGACGTTCATAGGAGGTGGCCAAGGAAGGTGACATTTAGGCAGAGCTTTGAATCAAGTGGGGAAATGAATACACCTCTTCCAGATATGGCAAGACTCACTCCCATTAAATTATTATCATGAGGGGCTTTCCCGGTGGCTCAGGGGCAAAGAATCCAAATGCTAATTCAGGAGACATGGGTTTGATCCCTGATCTGTGAAGATTCCACGTGTTGTAAGACAATTGAGCCTGTGCACCACAACTATTCAGCCTGTGCTCTAGAAGCCCAGGGAGCAGCAACTGCTGAAGATCGTGCTCGGCAGCAAGAGAAGCTGCTGCAGTGAGAAGCCCGTGATCACAACTCAAGGGTAGCCCCCACTTGATGCAACTAGAGTAAAGTCCTCATAGCAATGAAGACCCAGCACAGACCAAAAAAAAAAATCATTTTAAAAAAGCTTTAAAAAAATTATCATCGTGGAGAATGACGTTAACACCATGTGGGGTAGAAACAATGCCCAAGACACACACACAGAAGCCATGCACTATGAAATGGGCCTCAGGACACAAACACACACCATCACGGTGGAATGCGAAAGTTTTACCACATGATGTAAAAGAAAATGCTTCAGTTGGGCCCTGGAAAAGTTGGTACCAACCAAGCTTCATTAACACCCAGATGTAATTCACAACCTTTTCATATTGAGAAATGTTCCCCTGCCTCTTAGAAAACCATTCTAATTCCCCCTTTCCCTGACACATGGCCTGCCGCTCTGCTTTCCAGCCTCATGGTAATCCATCAGAAGTATTAACTTTGAAGTCTGTGGGTCCTCACCAAAGCAGTTTGTTGTAAAGGAGGTGCCTTGGGAAGTTACAGTTAAGGACGGAAATCTAGAGAGAGCAACTCCTTAAGCTGGTTGTGAGGTCAGGGGTCAGGGGTCAGGGGCCCCCATGAACATGTAGCACTGGCCACAGACTCAATCCACAGTCAGAAAGCTTTGTTAGAGTGTCATCACGTCCTTCCGCTTCCAGGTAAAAGCTGCGAAACAATTCTGTCTTTCCTTCAAAAAAGAAGCTTTTGTTCTCTGAGGCTAAAATCTCAAGAAAAGATGAAGACTGTGGGACAAAAGACCCCATGGCAAGCACGGGCTACATCAGTAAACCTTCCCTTACTAGAATCCAGGTCTCGCCACCTAGTGGTTTTAGGAATACCATTTGTTTGGTACAAATGAACTTCTACACAAAACAGAAACACTCACAGACTTAGAGAAGAAACTTATGGCTACTGGGAGGAAAGGGTAGGGGGAAGGAATAGATTGGGACTTTGGAATTGACTTGTATATATATACTATTATATTTAAAACAGATGAACAAGGACCTACTGTACAACACAAGGAACTTGGCTCAATATTCTATAATAACCTAAATGGGAAAAGAATCTGAAAAAGAATGGATGCTTGTAGGGGTATAAATGAATCACTTTGTGGTACACCTATAATTAAGACACCATTGTGAATCAACTATACTCCAATATGAAATTTAAAAAAATTTTTTTTTTAAATTTAACTTCCAAGAATAAGAAAACGCAATTGTCAGGCTAGGTTAGTAGTCTCTCTAATAAGTGCTGGGGAGATATAATACACATGACTTTTCAAAATTAAAACTAACATTCTGTTTTCTTCAACACACAAAGACAGAAGCTGAGAAGTGGGCAGGTGACATTTACATGTACCCAATACGGTGACAGAAAAGGGAAAATAGAGCCCCAGCCCTTCCCCATGGGGAAAAAATCATCGTTTCACAGTTGGTTTAGCAGCAAACATTCTGCCTGCATGACAAGCGTTTCAGAGTCTGTCCCTCGGTGCCACCATGCCTGCCAAACACCACTTGCCCCCGCTGTGGTGAGAATGACCCTTGCTTTTGTCACCGTTACTTCCTGAAATACTGAACTAAGTGGAGCGTCTTCCTAAGGCTGGATTTGCCCGGTCACCCACTCCCCACGTCTGTTGGCAAGATAACAACACTGCAGTGTGAAAACCTTCCAACACTCCAAGGCTTTCATCCTTCCTTCACAAGGCTAAATTGAAGGTGATCTTAAAAATGCATACACAAATGCAAAAAAAAAAAAAAAAGACTTAACTTGCATTAAATCTCTGTGGTTCCACAACTGACTGCCAGAGTTCTTGCCTTTCTTTCCTGACAGTACAAGGCTCCCAGGACGTGAGCTAAATAGCAAGACACGGCTATCACCCTCCACAATTCCTGTGATGTCACCTCCAACTGATTTACTGGAGGGGTTTCAGAGGAACTGAACTTCTCAAAGGTCACAAGTTCCAGTTTGGTAGATTTGAGCACAGTAAGGTATGAAATCACTTGGTCATGAAATGTACATTAATTTCCCAGGTGTACAACATGTTTTGGAAATATTTACTAACTTTCCTGCTTTGAACGTGTCCTCCAAAGGCCAAGTGAAACACATGCAGAATTCACACATTCAACATTCTCAAGTCCTTTCTTTGTGCCAAGAAGTGATGTCAGAAATTGCTCTAGAAAAGACAGCCCTTAGCAGTAGTGGTGGTTATCATTTTTATAGCTCTCTGCCCACTTTATATACAGTTATGAGTTTTAATCTTCACCCTTCTACCAAAAAAGGAAATGATACTGTTAGCCTCACTTCATAGGTGGGGAAACTGAGGAAAGAAAGATTAAATAACAATCATAGTGTCTACAGCTATCCCACAGCAGCACCGTGATCAGTTCAGTTCAGTTCAGTCACTCAGTCATGTCTGACTCTTTGCGATCCCATGAATCGCAGCACTCCAGGCCTCCCTGTCCATCACCAACTCCCAGAGACCACCCAAACCCATGTCCATTGAGTTGGTGATGCCATCCAGCCATCTCATCCTCTGTTGTCCCCTTCTCCTCCTGCCCCTAATCCTTCCCAGCATTAGAGTCTTTTCCAATGAGTCAACTCTTTGCATGAGGTGGCCAAAGTACTGGAGTTTCAGCTTCAACATCAGTCCTTCCAATGAACACCCAGGACTGATCTCCTTTAGGATGGACTGGTTGGATCTCCTTGCAGTCCAAGGGACTCTCAAGAGTCTTCTCCAACACCACAGCTCAAAAGCATCAATTCTTCGGCGCTCAGCTTTCTTTATAGTCCAACTCTCACATCCATACATGACTACTGGAAAAACCATAGCCTTGACTAGATGGACCTTTGTTGGCAAAGTAATATCTCTGCTTCTCAATATGCTATCTAGATTGATCATAACTTTCCTTCCAAGGAGTAAGCATCTTTTAATTTCATGGCTGCAATCACCATCAGCAGTGACTTTGGAGCCCCCCAAAATAAAGTCTGACACTGTTTCCAGTGTTTCTCCATCTATTTTCCATGAAGTGATGGGACCAGATGCCATGATCTTGGTTTTCTGAATGTTGACCTTTACGCCAACTTTTTCACTCTCTTCTTTCATTTCCAGCAAGAAGCTTTTTAGTTCTTCTTCACTTTCTGCCATAAGGGTGGTGTCATCCGCATATCTGAGGCTATTGATATCTCTCCCGGCAATCTTGATTCTAGCTTGTGCTTCTTACAGCCCAACGTTTCTCATGATGTACTGTGCATAGAACTTAAATAAGGAGGGTGACAAGACACAGCCTTGACATACTCCTTTTCCTATTTGGAACCAGTCTGCTGTTCCATGTCCAGTTCTAACTGTTGCACCGTGAGTGGATCACAAGAAATACGACCTCAGGGCTTATGTTACTAAGCGCTCCCCCACCATACCAGCGCTAAGTGTTGCCCCCCCCATGCCACCTCGTCACATCTGTGGAAATCTGTCTTCTCCATATTTCAATGGAAAAGACACAAAATTAACCAGTCCAGGGTTTTCTGAAGCTCTATACAACTCTGTCTCTAGACATGAGACTAGAGACAATGAATAGGACACTATCCTCTCCTACTCTCAGCCATGTATCAGCAAATATAAATAACGGTCTCCACTTGTATCGTTTAGTTTTTTAGGCACAAGATGTAACTGGCCTTTCCTATGAACCATATAACTTTTCTCTAGGAAGTAGGCAGCCTAAATCAATAAGGTGGAAACTTTCAATAGCCCGTTCATCCTACTGCTCAGCCTTTCCACAGATCATGGGAAGCCAGTGAGCTGGTGGCAATGGTACATACCACAGACTTGGATGAAAGGTAAAAATGGACACACGTATTTAATTGCATTGCTCCTTCCATGCCCTTTGAATATCACCCACACCCAGTGCTGGGGGCTCAGACAATCATTTCTATGGACACCTCCAGAGGAAACAACGTCTACTCTATACCACTCCCAAGCCCAACTCCAACGTCCCTTGCCGCTCTGCCACTTTCTCAGGCATGACTGTTTTAGGATGGGAAAACACACAGTTCATACTACATGGAATGTGACAGACTGTCTCTTCCACCTCATTAGTGCACCACATAAATATCATCTTGACTCATTGGAAGAGTTTGCCAAGAAGAATGCCAACTTACAAAAAGAAAAATACCTAGGAAGAAAAATAAAAACACTCCTAACTCTTTCTGAAATAGATTTCCCACCATTAGCACAAGTTGTTGTTGTTCAGTTACTTAGTCGTGTCTGATTCTTTGTGACCCCATGGACTGCAGCAGGCCAGGCCTCCCTGTTCCTCACCATCTCCCGGAGTTTGCCCAAGTTCATGTTTATTGCATCAGTGATGCTGTCCAGCCATCTCATCCTCTGACATCCTCTTCTCCTACTGCCCTGAATCTTTCCCAGCATCAGAGTCATTTTCAATGATTCAGCTCTTCACATCAAATGGCCAAAGTATTGGAGCTTCAGCCTCAGCACGATTCCTTCCAGTGAATATTCAGGGTTGATCTCCTTTAAGATTGACTGGTTTGATCTCCTTGCTGTCCAAGGGACTTTCAGAAGTCTTCTCCAGCACCACAGTTCAAAAACATCAATTCTTTGGCATTCTGCCTTCTTTACAGTCCCGTACATGACCACTGGGACAAGTTATCCTTCCAGAAAAACGGGTCCAATAGGTTTAAACTACAGCAGATGAATATCATGCACATAGTTTTTCTTCATGTATCTTTCCTTGGCTATTCTAGTAGGATTCTTGCATTTCAACCCCTATTTCCTTCTTCTCATATCTCTTAACTTTCTTCTGGCCAAGAGATGCATCAGAAAGAGCCAGTAACACTGTGACACATTTAAGATGGCTGCAAAGGCTTTGATGTTCCTCTGAGGGAGGGGTGGGATTTCTGCCCCCTCTTTGAAGATGATGTGCTCTGTGACCACTCTAAATAATAGACGGTGGCAGAAATGACACTGCACCAGTTTCTGGGTCTGGGCCTTAAGGGACTGGCAGCTCCCATTCCTTGGCTTTTGGAAAGTTTGTTCTTGAGCCCCCGGCCACTGCTGACAAGTACAATAACCACCACCTCCCAGAGGACAACATGGAGAGGCCCTCAGACTCATGCAAAGAGACCCAGTGCCTCCAACCTTCCAGCTCTCCACCAAAGTGGCATAAACGTGACTGAAGGTACCTGAATCCTTCAAACTAGCCCAGATGTCATCTGAGTATCACCAAGCAACCCAGTCCCTATAGAGAACCACCCTTAACCAAGTTGCCCGGAAGTCCTGATCTGAAATCATGATCCAAGATAAAACATTGCTTTAAGTCACAAATTTGGGAGTCATCTCTTAGGTTACACTAAGCAAGTGGAACACCAGTCCTTTCACAAAACACCAACTTTTGTTCATGTTGCCTCACTTGCCTCTTCCTCCGCTCCTGAACAGCTCACTCACCAGCCCTCACTGGGTTCCTTCCCTCTCCCACTCCTCTGCCTTTCCAGAGGGTGTTTTGTGTGCTGGTTGTCATTTACCATCATGGTCCAAAGTTGTCTCTTTCACTGAGAAACAACCAGATCTAGGTGGTCCTTTTCAAATCTCATCTGATCTGCTAAGGGCTCTTCTATCTTTACATAAATGCAACTCATTGCTACTAAACACTGAGAAGGGTAGGCTTTAGCAACTGGGTTGTGTGTGTGTGCTAAGTTGTTTCAGTCATGTCCAATTTTTTTGTGACCCCATGGACTGTAGCCTGCCAGGCTTCTCTGTCCATGGAATTCTTCAGGCAAGAATACTGGAGTGGGTTGCCAGGCCCTCCTCCAGGGGATCTTCCTGACTGAGGAATCAAACCTCTATCTCTCACATCTCCTGTATTGGCAAGTGGGTTCATTAACACTAGTACCACCAGGGAAGCCCATAAATTGGGTTATATGATTTCAAAACTCACTATATAGTCATAGTAGGTGCATAAAAACCAAAGGAAAGGGAAAGTCTGGCAAGATGTGAGGGGGAAACAACCTAGGTAGGATAAATGAGCCTGGATCCTGGGGCGATATTAGCAGAAATGGAACAGAAGCATTTCAGGAGGCAGTGTTAAGGTCGAACCAGGGTGAGCAAACTTTAGCATGCTTCATAAGGAGCAGATGACCACCTTAAATTCAAACTCCCAGGCTCAGACCAAGAGACTTTGATTCAGTACATCTGAGTGGGATCCCAGGAATGTGTGTTCACAACTTCCTGGTGATTCTGATAGAGTGGCCACAGACCACTCTGAGAATCCCTACTTGAGATCACCTTGATGGGTGACTAAGATGAAAAGAAAAGATGAATCAGTGACTCTTAAGTCTCAAGACTTAGAACCACTAAGACAGAAGTAGGGAGATGAGGAGGGGCTGGTTTTGGGGGAGGTAACTGCTTCATGCCAGATACAATTAGGAGGGACCAGGCATCTGAAGAGGAGCAACTAACTGAAATACTACGTTTTGAAGGATAAACTGAACCCAGTTCCTTCCCTTTCCTACTTTGGGACTTGCATTCCTGCAGGAGACTTGCATTTTGTCAGTTCTGAGTCATCTGAGGGCTATTCCTGTGTCAGGGGCTTCTGCTTGCCCAACCTGCCAGTGACAGGGTAGAGAGGTCCATCAGGCAGAAGCATTAGCAAGCTCCCCTGGCTACAGACATGAAGGCACGTTCTCCAACCGCTTGAACAGTGCCCAAGGCAATGTGCTCATATCATAGCTCTCTCTCAACCAGTTTAGACCCAAAGTAGAGGGTGCAAGTTCCCAGGCCTCTCAAAACTCCAATCACAAGTTTCAAAATGATTTGGTCAAGCTCCAGCGTCTGCAGACAAGTCAATACACAACAGTCATCAATTTCCTTTCAGATTTATTAAGCTTGGATCCTTAGTCACTGAAAGTCATTAACAAAGGTCCCAAACACCATTAGGGTACCCTCAACTTAGCGCTGTCATCGACCAGAAAGAAAGCTAACTAGCAAGACTGAGCTCCTTGGTTCTTGAGGGCCCAGGGTTGGGGGTGTGGGTATAAAACAAGACAAAAAAAAATCCCCTCATCTCATATTCATGATCAGAGTACATAATCCTTTTGAATCTAAAAACCCTACATGTTTCCCAAAAGTGTTCTGAAATAACTCCTCCTTAATAAACTCTTCTCCCTTCAAAGAAAAACTGAGGGTTTTTTTCTTTTTTCTGTGATTCTTAATTTGATATACAATTTTAAAGGTTACAATCCACTTATGGTTACTACAAAATATTGGCTACATTCCCCATGTTGTACAATATATCTCTGAGCCTGTCCAACACCCAATAGTTTGTACCTCCCATTCCCTCACTCCTTTATTCCCCCCCTACACTGGGTATCTGTGATTCTTTTTTGTTATAGTCACTGTAGAATTCTGTTGTACTTCTTAGATTTCACAGAAATGCGAAGGTTCAGCTGCATTTCCCCTGAGTCTTTTGCAAGAACAAGGTATGAGTGTATAAAGCAATGTGATTGCTGTATAAGTAAATTATACTTTAATTTACAATGTCAAATAGATATAAAGTTGGAGTGTCACAATGTTTATACATCTAATAGCCTTAATTATTATCATTATCTACTACAGAGTTAAAGGGGAAAAAAAATTTTCCCTTGCCAGTGTTCTAAAAATAAACCTTGAATTGTTAATAGATATGACTCAGTTGTTTTTAATACAGGAGTGTGTGACTCTGAAACACCCATATTCCTTCTATTACCTTTAAGTCTATTTTAAGTAATGTTTTAAATGCATGGTTTACTGTTTCTATTCATTTCCCCTGGAAAACCACCTCTGCCCCTCTCCACCTACTAAGAGAGACTTATTCTTAAAATCCAGATAAGCCCCATCTCTCCTTCGAGGGAGAGGTTGGGCCACAATCCTTCCTTCCCTGATCCTACCCTAGCTAAATTCTACTCTGCTAATTTATACAGACAATTACTGCCTCTCTACACACACCTTTAGTCTCTTATCATCCATTTTCCATAATATGGCCCTTTATTATTCATTTCGATGCAATAACTATTTACTGAAGGTGTTCTGGAGGCAAAGACACTACAGCGAAGTGGTTAACGGATCACAGAAGGCCCACGCACAAGGATCCTCCACTTACTACCTGTTTGACTTTAGGCTAACTGCTCAACCTCTGTGCCTCGGTTTCCTCCTCTCTACTAAGAGAGCTAACAGTCTGACCTACCTCAAAGAGTCCTCAAATGAATCAACACTTGCGAAGTACACGGAACAGGGCTTGGAGCATAGTAAGCTTCAGTAGACGTTAGCTGTTACTGTTATCGCTACTCCTAATCCTATCTCTGGGCTCAAGAAGTACACAAATAAATAGGGCAAGGTGTCTGTTTCATATTTTAGAACTCATTTACTGATTTAGCTAAGATTTACTGAGCACCTACTATGTACCCAACACTATACAGGGGATGTGAGTGTGAAAATTTTCTTGTTCAATGAGAGAGAAAAATAAGAACCAGGAGAAAAATGAATGACGACATACCAGGATATCAGATAACAATGAGTTCCATACAGAAGGACAATGAGCGGGGAGAGAGATGGAGCAGGAGCATTAATCCCAGAAGAGATGACATTTAAGCAAAGTTCTCAATGAAATGGGATAGTGAACAGGAAAGGGGGTTCAAGGCAGATGGAACTCAAGCTCACGATAAGAATGTTCTGTGAGGACGGGCAAGGGGCTCAGTGTAGTTAGAAAAAGTGAGTAAGAAAGAAAAAGACAGGAGATGATGCCAAGGGTGTAGGCAGAGCCCAGACTGAAGACAGCCTTAGAGGTGACAGGAAGGATGACAGCTTTATTCTAAGAATTGCAGGAAGCTGCCTGAGGGTTACAAGCCAGCTGGGGGGTGGGTGTGTGTGTGTGTGTGACATCACCTGCTATGTGGAGAACATGCTAGAATCACATACATTTTCACTAACTCTCAAAACAATTATATATGTTCACTAGTTGCTCTTGTAAGCACTAAGCTGCTTGCTGGCAAGCACCAAGTCTTAAAATTCTTGGAGTCTCATGTAGTTCACATGGAGCAGGGAACAGATTCATGATGAAAGCCTTATTCACTGAAAGAATGGTCATCGCCTCCCAGTTGACACAGTTGAAAACAAGAAAGGCACCAAGTATCTTCAAGTACGTTTTTCCTCTGTTCTGTTTTTGTGTGTATGTGTGGAGTTGGGGGGTGGGGGGCACAGATTGCCTCTTTTCCTAACCAACTTTCAAAGACAGTTGAACAATTTCACCTTCACTTAAGTCCATTTTCCAACAACCTCAAGCTTCTCAAACAGTCTTGAAAAACAAGAAACAGTCTACTGAGCTCTCCAAGAATCAATCATAATTTCCCAACACACTGTGCCTGTATTTTACTTGTAACCATCTGGACACACTCCAACTCACTCTTGGTTGACATACAATTCCACTCTGGTCCCAAACTCCCAACAGAATAAAAATCGTAACAGGGAACAGTGGAGTCCATAGGGGCCAGAAAACTGATAATTCTATAAAAGGTGATTCTATAAAATCTAGGTAAAGACCTTCCCTGGTGGCTCAGTGGTAAAGAATCTGTCTGCCAATGCAGGAGACACAGGTTTGATCCCTGGTCTGGGAAGATGCCACATGCCTCAGAGCAACTAAGCCCATGCACCACAGCTATTGAGCGTAAGTAAGTTCTAGAGCCCAGGAGCCACAACTACTGAAGCCTGTGTTCCCCAATAAGAGCAACCACCACAATGAGAAGCCCATACACCCCAACTAGAGAAAAGCCCGTGCAGCAACAAAGATCCAGTGCAGTCAAAAATAAATGAAATTAAAAGAAAAAAAGCTCAGTAAGAAAGAAAATCTAAATTACAACAGAACTATGCTGGGTGCTCTCCCCAAACTCCAAACTAGTTATTTCTAAAGTGGCTGACACCAAAGATTTCAATTATGTTTGGTATCTTTTCATTTACAAGAAAGTAAACAGTAAATTATCATCTAGATGGAGTTCTATGCAAAATGGTTAAAATCGGAAAAGTTTTGCTGCATGACAGAAACAGCTTGATTTACTCTTGTATTTTACTCATAATGAGAAGAAAATTTTATTTCTGTAATGAAGCCCAATAAATTACTAAGGTAACAAACTGACAAGTAGGGAAAGTAAGTTGCAGAACAGTATTGAGAGTATATGTCAGTCACATTAAAAAAAGAGAGAGGGACTCTATACATACTTAAACAGATCCATAAATTCTTTGAAAAAGAAAGAATGAATAAGCAGACAGTGATAAATGTCATCTTATCACCCCTTTATCCCATCTTTCTTACTATGACAAACACCATTTTTTTTCCGCAAGTGGTTTGTGACAACATTCTGTCCCTGGTCTCCAGAAAAGTTACTGGTTTCCTAGAAAAAGGACCAGAATCAGCTGCCACGCAACTGTTTCTGTTTGCCCTTTCCTGTTTTTCCTGCCCCAAATGCACACAGGCTAGCCACAACTAGAGCAGCTGTCTTGCCACCATGGAAACAAACGCTGCAAACTAAAGATGGTGAGGCAGAAAGGGAGGAGTCTGGATCTTTGAACAGTTGTGCCTCTCTGGACTATGCACCCCTAGATTCCTTGTTGAGAGGGAACAATAGACTGATCTGTTACATTTAGTTGATTACATGTAGATGACACAATCCTAAGGGATTCATACACCACACTTACAAAAGTGGTTACCCTGAGGAGCAAGCCAGGTAAGGGCACCATGGGAGAAGAGGACTGGGAGACGTAAGGCAGCTTTATCTCTTTAAAGATTTTAAAATAACAATCTGCATCATTTATGTCAGGGCTTCCCAGGTGGCTCAGTGGTAAAGAATCTGCTTGCCAAGCAGGAGACTAGGGTCTGATCCCTGGGTCGGGAAGACCCCTGGAGAAGGGCATGGCAATCCACTCCAGTATCCTTGCCTGGGAAATGCCATGGATGGAGGAGCCTGGGAGGCTACAGTCCAGAGGGTCGCAAAGAGTTGGACACGACAGCGACTAAGCAGCAGCAGCACCGTTATTTACGTCATACTTAATTTAAAAATAGATGCCAGATGGTGACTAGACCTAGCATGGGGATCATTTCTTAATGTATAAAAATATGGAATCACTGTTGTATACCTGAAGCTAATATAGCATTATAAGCCATCATTTTTCAATAAAAGTAAATAATAATAAAATAAAGGATCATTCTGAGAGTCTATGTGTAAAGAGGCACAGAGGCTGCCTCATACACCATCCGTCTCCAAAGTCTGAGATGGTCCCAAGCATGCCTAACTTGTCTCATCCCTCTCAGAACATTCTCCCAGAGTCTATGAAAACTTCTCTTGACCTGTGGCTTCAACCCATTAGGCAACCTCTTGGGGTAACAGACTTTATTGGCTATGGAGCATTACACCTCATGTGATTTTCAAATTAACTCCTAAGAATGGTAGGAAGCTTAAGCTGGAAAACCAGACACAGTTCCGCTCTCACCCCTAACACACATCAGTACCGAGAAAGTCACTCAGCCCACAACGGAGCTGTGAGCATCCCCACGGATGGAATCAATGGTAATTCCACCTCACCCGTTCTCAGGGAGATGCAGGTGAGAACCACAACCCAGAAACCAGACCTATCATTGGTGAAGCACTGGGATATGGAGGGGAGGAGGAAAACCAGTACCATTCCAGCCCCAGGTCCACCACCTACTGGCTGTGTGACGCTGGGCAACTCACTGAACGGGTCTGAGCCTCAGCGCACACGTGAGGAGGTAACACGCTGACCTCCACGACTGAGAGTAAGTCAAATGGGATGCACACGGGGTAGAGGATTTGGCCCAGTATAACAACTAGTTAATAATATCATTCCAGGCATTAATATCAATTAAACTCATTAGTATGTAATAACATTCTTTCTGAATTAAATTTAAATTCCTGAGCATTCTTATTAACAGCTTCCATCTACCTGTTATACATACAAAGTGTGACAATCAGATTCCCATTCACCACGGCATTCAATGATGCTCCGCTCTATGCAAATTGTTAAAATACAGTAACATAACCAGTTCTGAAAACTCAAAAATAATTTGGTGGCACAAGTGTTAAATAACTTAGCACAGCTAAAGGACAAAGTCCCTCTTAATAAAGAAATACCATAACCTGTTCATTCACTGTATGCACACACAGTGTTGGAAGGATGGAAATACCATGCCTATACCCTACGATATGGAACTTCTTGGAAAAAAGGATTAACAAGAAATAATCATAGGTATTAGCTAATTAGGACTCACAGATGGACATCTTTTATCACCCAGATAATGCTCTTAATTACCATCAAATCACTGAAATTAAAAATGACTTTTACAGACTACTAGGGCTTCCCTGGTAGCTCAACTAGTAAAGAATCACCAGCAAATGCGGGAGACCTGGGCTCAATCCCTGGGTTGGGAAAAGCCCCTGGAGAAGGGAAAGGCTACCTACTCCAGTATTCTGGCCTGGAGAATTCCATGGACTGGATAGTCCATGGGGTCGCAAAGAGTCAGACACAACTGAGCAACTTTCACTTCACTTCACGTACTATTATTGCTTTACTAATTTATCATTACCTAAAATACATTATGTAGAAATGAAATGTAAATTCATATATATATATATATGTACAGCATATACACACACACACGTACATGTACTATAGTTATGTGTTACTAATTTTCTTGAGTGTTAAGAGTTCCATGGGCAGGAAAAACACTCAGAAATAGCACTTAGTCTTAACACTAAATAGCTTTAGAAGCCAACATCATCTTTTAAAATAAGAAGCAGGTGGAGACAAGCCATATAAGCTGAAGAAAAACAATATATTAAATTCTGATTCTAGTCAAGAGAGGACATAATGATTAAAGCAGGCCAATTTATCTCCATCTCTTTCCATCATCCAGTAATTTAAATCTGATTTCTGACGTTCCATCTGCGTATCAAACACCAACCACCAGCATGAGACACTGTCTCTGAGACTGATACTGCTTTTCTGCCCGCTGTGGACTGTCAGATCCTGCTCACTTTATCCATCAGCACAGTCATCTCCACCTCCTCAGGTGGATTGTGGAAGCTGTCACTTGGAGCCATCTGATTCATGTATAAGGAACAAGGCTCACATACATAATAAAAACACTTTGTGGAAATGCTTGGCATTCTTTATGTAATGCACCATCTTCTCAAGTCTCACTGCTTGGTAGAATATCAAGAGCAGGAAAATGTCCATCAGCTTTGACAATTTCTTTTTTGTAGTCAAGTTAGAATGGAGTCAATAATACCATCAACCTAGCATACCTGCATTTTAAGAAAAATCACATGAAGCCTGAAAAATATCACTTTTTGCCTTGCTCAACTGATGAGTAATAGAAATTATCCTTTTATTTATCAACTAAATTTTCATTTCAACCAAACTTTACTTAAAAATATAAGATGAGTTAGCATGAACAAGATACTACTCTAAGTGGTGTGTGTGTGTATCTGTGTGATAATGTTGAATGGCTACACACGCACACAGATTCTTGTAGCAATCAGTAGGTGAAACTGCAGTCCAATTTAAACAAGAAAACTAGTATTCAGAGAGGTTAAATAACCCTCTTAAGGTCACACAGCTAAACTGAAAGAAACCAGCCCATGTTTCCATGCAATTTTGATCCCAGAACCCAAACTCTGAACTATTACACTATAAAATAACATAGAGGCTTGAAACCTGAAACACAATCTTCTAGTTATCTTTGTCTTCATTTTGAAACATGGGGGTCAAGGCTCTCAAACTCAATTGCTTATACTTCAGAGGCAAGGGGGTCAACATAAATGAGGGAAGCAGGTGACAAAAGAATGAAAAATGGCCCATCTGCTGAGAGCAGGCAACAGGCAGCTACAGCAAACTGCTACAAAGCAGAGGGAAAACCTAGTGTTGCCCAAAACCTGGATTTATGTGTTGCAAACCCTGTGATTTTCAAACAATACAACTGATTTTGAAGATGCTTTTTAAACATCTGGGCCAAACAAAACACATCCGTGGGCCTAATTTACCTGTGGACTGTCACTCGGAGAACCCTGCTCCAAGCCCTAACAATTATGGTGAGGAAAACAAAAAAAAAATCCATCAAATAGCTGGCAATAAATAATTGGCAATATTCACATTTCATTGCAGGTGTTTATTTGGCATCCATTTGATCGATTTTTCTCTTGTTCTTTAGTATTCTTCCCAGCTATAGAAACTTCTTTAATGTTTAAATATTTATTTGACTATGCCAGGTATGAGTTGCAGCATTTGGGATCTAGTTCCCTGATCAAGGATCAAACCTGGGCCCTGTGCCTTTGGAGTCCAAAGTCTTAGCCACTGGACCACTGGGAAGTCCCCAGCATCTGTTGGATTCTCTTTGATTCTGAAAATCGTGAATCCCTGCCTACCCCACTCGACCCCCCTGAGATGTTTAGCTGGACCTGTTTCTTCATTCATCTCTTCCTGCTGCCAAGTTTACCTTTGGTCAGGTGGAAAATGACCTTGCTGGTTCTATTTATTATTTAACAGAATTCAGTCTCAAAAAATCCCTGTCATACTCTATAATAAAACAGAGAGCAAAACTTAATTGGCTGTAAATGTACTGTAGTTAGCATTCACCGCAAATGCTAATAATACTTCGAGAATGCCATTTCTCTTCCTGGCCTTTTGACCAAGTTAGTTAATGGACTGAGACTTGGGAAATAATGGAAATAATTTAGGCAGAGAACTTTCCAACCATGCATCAACCTTGCATCGTGCTGCATCCGTACAGTGAAAGCTGCGCCAAGTCAGCCCAGCACACAGCTTTGCCAAGAGCTCAACCACCAGCAAGGACTCTTACGACTCTAACAAAAGGTAGAATGGGAAAGACCTAGAGATCTCTTCAAGAAAATTAGAGATACCAAGGGAACATTTCATGCAAAGATGAGCACAATAAAGGACAGAAATGGTATGGACCTAACAAAAGCAAAAGATACTAAGAAGAGGTGGCAAGATTACACATTAGAACTATATAAAGAAGACCTTCATGACCCAGATAACCATGATGGTATGATCACTCACCTAGAGCCAGACATCCTGAAATATGAACTCAAATGGGCCTTAGGAAGCATCACTACAAACAAAGCTAGTGGAGGTGATGGAATTCCATTTGAGCTATTTTAAATCCTAAAAGATGATGCTGTGAAAATGCTGCACTCAATATGCCAGCAAAGCTGGAATACACAGTAGCAGCCACAGGAGTGGAAAAGGTCAGTTTTCATTCAAATCTCAAAGAAAGGCAATGTCAAAGAATGTTCTAACTACTGCACAATTGCGCTCATCTCACACACTGGCAAAGTAATGCTCAAAATTCTCCAAGCCAGCCTTCAACAGTGTGTAAACCGTGAACTTCCAGATGTTCAAGATGGGTTTAGAAAAGACAAAAGAACCAGAGATCAAATTGCCAATATCTGATGAATCATCAAGAAAGCATCTACTTTTGTAGAAAATGTAGTTCCAGAAAAACATCTACTTTTCTTTATTGACTATGCCAAAACCTTTGACTGCGTGGATCACCACAGACTGTGGAAAATTCTGAAAGAGATGGGAATACCAGACCACCTGACCTGCCCCATGAGAAATCTGTATGCAGGTCAAGAAGCAACAGTTAGAACTTGAAACAACAGACTGGTTCCAAATCGGGAAAGGAGTATGTTAAGGCTGTATATTGTCACCATGCTTATTTAACTTATATGCAGAGTACATTATGCAAAATGCCAGGCTGGATTAAGCACAAGTTGGAATCAAGACTGCCAGGAGAAATATCAACAGCCTCAGATATGCAGATAACACCACCCTTATGGCAGAAAACAAGGAAGAACTAACAAGGCTCTTGATGAAAGTGAAAGAGGAGTGAAAAAGTTGGCTTAAAGTTTAACATTCAGAAAACTAAGATCATGCCATTCTGTCCCATCACTTCATGGCAAATAGATGGGGAAACAATGGAAACAGTGACAGACTTTATTTTGGGGGGCTCCAAAATCACTGCAGATAGTGACTGCAGCCATGAAATTGAAAGACGCTTGCTCCTTGGAAGAAAAGTTATGACCAACCTAGACAGCATATTAAAAAGCAGAGACATTACTTTGCTGACAAAGGTCTGTCTAGTCAAAGCTATGGTTTTTCCAGTAGTCATGTATGAATGTGAGAGTTGGATTATAAAGAAAGTTGAGTGCCAAAGAATTGATGTTTTTGAACTGTGGTATTGGATAAGACTCTTGAGAGACCCTTGGACTACAATGGGACCCAACCAGTCCATCCTAAGGGGAATCAGTCCTGAATATTCATTGGAAGGACTGATGCTGAAGCTGAAACTCCAGTACTTTGGCCACCTGATGCGAAAAACTGACTCATTGGAGAAGACCCTGAAGCTGGCAAAGATTGAAGGCAGTAGAAGAAGGGGGCAACAGAGGATAAGATGGTTGGATGGCATCACCAACTCAATGGACATGAGTTTGAGTAAGCTCCAGGAGTTGGTGATGGACAGGGAAGCCTGGCGTGCTGCAGTCCATGGGGTCGCAAGGAGTCAGCCACAACTAAGTGACTGAACTGAACTGAACTATTTCAATCACCAGTGGCCAAAAACCACCTTCCAAGTATTCCCAGCACCAGATTTTCTTACAATACTACATAATTAAAACTGAATGCCTAATATGTATCTGGGCATCCCTGGTGGCTCAGTGGTAAAGAATCCACCAGCAAATGCAGGACACATGGGTTTTCGATCCCTGGGTTGGAAAGTTCCCCTGGAGGAGGAAATGGTAACCTGCTCCCTTATTCTTGCCTGGGAAACCCCATGGACAGAGAGGCCTGGTGGGCTCCAGTTCATGGGGTCGCAAACAGTCACAACTTAGCGACAACCACAAATATTTACATAGAACGCTTGAATCCTTCGATTGTAAAGAATACTCTAAGTCCTGAAGTACTCGTGCAGCACTTAGGTCCCTTTCCCAAAATGCTAATCATGTATACTAATCAACAGGCTAAGACCCTGAAACTCATCAAGCGAGGCACAGATATTATTGTCTACCATCTTTGCCTTCAAATTCCTTCCTTTCAAAGAATGTATCTCACACACAGCTTCAGGGACTGCAAAGGGGAGTGGCTGCTGTGGCCAGCCCATCTGTTTGTGTTTTGTAATATTAAGTATGCACGCTCTTCCCTGGCTACCCAGTAATTCCTCCCACCCGTCCGTATATCCCCCAAATTCCAGAACAGCTTCAGACAGGGACATTCACATGGATTATCCCCAGGGCACTTTCACTGTTGTTTGTTTTCTTTCTATTTTGGGATGGCGGAGAGCAAGAACAATCTAACTGCCTGACTAAGCAAATGAAGAATTCACCTGTGATGGGCATTCACGATGGAATATTCCACAGCACTGAGAAACTTGGTTTGTTCTTCATTCACTCTCAGGAACTAACTCGCGAAAAATCTCTTCCACTTGTATCCCAAAAAGCTAGGATGACCAGCCTTGGGAAATCTTACTTTCAGATAGAAAATATCCTGTTGCATTTGATATTCATTCACTCGGTTAATTTTTTAATCAGAGTGTCAGGTACCTTGTGAAACAAAAGTAAGACCCCTGTGCCTACCCTGCTGGAACTCTTGCCTGGAGAGGGAGACACACACAAATCATGCTCATACACAACGCTGAAGGCTACAAAGTCATGTGTACTGTGTAGGACACACGCTGGAATTTATCAAGGAGGAGAGAGTGCCCGCCTCCCCTCAGCCCAGCTCCACAGACTCAGAGAGGACCCCGCAGCCCTGGAGGTGTTCCAGCGCTCACTTCCCTCCTCTCTCCACGAAGAGAATGGGACAGGAACAGAGTAAAGGGACAAAGGATTAAATACTTAATCCCACTAGGACACTATAAGTTATAAAAAAGTATGGGCGAGAACATGGACATGTTAATGGTTAACAATGGTTAATAAGTTAATGATTAACTTATTAGGACGTGCTCAAGGATGCACATTTGCTTGACCACAAAATCAGGCAGGCTTGCTTAGCAACAAAATTCATAAGCAGAAGCAAGAGACATGCCCCTAAACAGTAAACCAATGGAAGCATGAGACCCACGTGCTGCCCAGCGAGTTCAGTAAGTTAATGATTCCTAGGACATGCTTTCTGCACATGAGAAGGAATGCATTTTGGAAAGGTGACATTTCAAAGTGAAATATCCTCACTGAACAGAGAGACATGAATTAATTTTTCCATAGTGTCGTGACAGTCCTGACTCGACCATGTAAGGACAAGAAAACTCTCCTGCCCAAACTGGTCAAAGAACTGATGACTGAAGTGTGACGTCTATTCAAAAATGAGGAAGAAGGCAGTCTTTCCCTCCTCCCCACTTTTCCTTTGATTATAAAACTGTAGCCCACTAAGTTCGTGAGGCACCCTCTCATCTGCCTGGCTTATAAGCTTCCCAAGCATCCTATTCTAATAAACCACCTCTTATCTACCACTTTGTCTCTCGCTAAATTCTTTCTGTGTTGAGACATAAAGGATGGGAGATTTCCGAGGCCTGTTGAAATGCCACCAAATGGTTTGCAAAGGGTCACAAGGACTCAGCAGAAAACTAAGCCATCTATGACCTGTCATCTGATCTCCCCCACTGGCTAGAAATGCAAATCGACAGGACAGATGTCAGGAATGGAGATTCACTACTGGACACCTGATGCAGGGGTGTGGGGAGGGGACTAGTACGATGACAAGTTTACTGATGCTCCCCCAGAACTAGTCACACATAAGTTCCATGTCCCAACCCTGCCAGATGGTGCAACTGATTTCACTTCTGCCTGCTGCTGTCCCCTTTTCCCACTGGCCCGAGGGGAAGCTCACCTCTCTGGACACCTGACATCATGATAGACCAGCTTCCCACGTGACCAGCAAGTCACTTCCCTGGGGCTGGGGGGGAGGAGTTCTCTGAGGAGGCTGTGAGATGCCTGTGCTGCCTGCTGCCGTTACCCACTTAGAGGACTTGTGAAGGGCAGGGAGGCTAAGATGCGGTTCCCAACGCTCATAGAAATTCCTCATCTTTTTTGTGTCGTGGTGACTCTACAAACTTCCTCTCAGAATATTGTAAATGCATGAAATAAAACTCACAAGAGGACAAAGGAAATCAGTTATATTAAAATATTCTAAGTTAAGAGCCCAAGCGATTTGCAAATACCATGTATGACATGTATGTATATTCAGAGATGTGCTGCTGCTCAGCTGCGCCTGATTCTTTGTGACCCCTTGGACTGCAGCCCGCCAGGCTCCTCTGCCCAGGGAATTCTCCAGTCAAGAATACTGGAATGGGTAGCCTTTCTCTTCTCCAGGGGATCTTCCCTACCCAGGTATCGAACCCAGGTCTCCCACACTGCAGGTGGATTCTTTACCAGCTGAGCCACTACATTCTACTAGTAAGAATAAAGTTTACAATGTACTTCCAATCAGACAGTGGTTGCACTGCTGGTAAATCTTTGATTATGAAAATGTAGGCCTGACATAGCATTAAGAGGAAGTCAAAGCCCTTTTAAATCAATTTCTATTTTTTCCATCAGATGCCATCAATGCATGCTTGAAAAATGAGCTGCACACAGTTGAGGGACATCTATTCAACCTAGTCAGTTACTGGTACTAGGATGAACATAAGGACCCATAAGAATCCAACCCACCTCTAGTGAACAGAACTACACACTGCGAACAGCAAAGATCATCCAACTTCTGTGTATAACAGCTGCAGAAACTGAGGCCAAGAGATTAAACTCATCATGGTCTATACAGCTGGTTACTGCCCAAATCTGGAAGAAGAGCTGGTCTCCTGGCTTCCAGGATGGTAGTCCTCTCACTGTTAGCAGCTTCACAATTGCACTCTGTTTAAAATATTCTTATCTGTAGAGCTGGATTGTTTATATTATTGGAATCATTATTTTAACTCACTAATTCAGGCGAATTAGTGTGGGACTATCAGTCTGGCTTATTAAAATGCCTAAATCTTTCGAGAATAAATCCATGATTTTATTATTTTCAAGTACTCTCGGCAACTTCACCTAGCTAACAGGAGAATTTATAATAAGCAGTATTTTCTTACCTACTCAAAATGCATTCAAGTACATCACCTACAGAAATGAACTCAAAATGAATCACAAAATCTAAAACATTTCATAGAAAGCAAGCTTTGTGACCTTGAGTTAGAAGCAAAAGATATCAAAAGCACGGTCGTTAAAAGAACAAATTGGTAAATGGAATCTCATCAAAACAAAAAACTGCTTTTCAAAAGGCACTGTTAAGAAAATGAACAGACTGAAAGTGTTTGCAGTTCACTTATCTGATAAAGGAACTGTATTGAGAATATATAAAGAGCTCTCAAAATTCAATAGTAAGAAAATAACCCAACTTTCTAAAAAAATGGGCAAATGATTTGAATAGACACTTCACAGATACACAGAAAAGCAAACAAAAAGATGTGTAACGTCACTGGTCATAAGGGAAATGCAAATTAAAACTACTATGTGATATCACTACTCACCTGGTAAATGGGCTAAAATTAAAAAGTACAGATCATGCCAAGTGCTGACAAGAACGTGAAGGAACTAAGACTCTCTTACTCTGCTGTGGGGAGTGTAAGCTGGTACAACCACACTGGAGAACAGTTTGACAGTTTCTTGAAAAGTCAATCATACATCTACCATATGAACCAGCCATTCTGTTCCCTAGGGCCTTCCTTAGGAGGAGTGAAAGCATATGTTCATATAAGCACTTGTAAGAAATGTTCATACTTGTAACAGTCAAAACTGGGAACACCCTCACATGTCCACAAACAGGTGAATGGATAAACAGTGTGTGACACAGGATGGGCCACTATTCAGCAATTAAATGAGCTACTTGGAGAATAAACATATGGACACCAAGCGGGGAAAGAGGGAAGTGATGAACTGGGAGATTAGGATTGCCATGTATACACTACAATGTATAAAACAGATAACTAACGAGAACCTACTGTATAGCTCAGGGAACTCTCTGCAGTGGGCTTCTCTGGTGGCTCAGTGGTACAGAAACCACCTGCCAATGCAGGAGACACAGGTTCGATCCCTGATCCAAGAAGATCCCACATGCCATGCAGCAGCTAAGCCCATGTGCCATAACTACTGAGCCTCTGCTCTAGAGCCCGGGAGCCACAGCTACGAAGCCCAGGTGCCCTACAGCCCTTGCTCCCTAACAAGAGAAGCCGCCACAGGGAGAAGCCCTGCACTGTACTGCGACTGGAGAAAAGACCCCGCTCGCCGGAACTAGACAAAAGCCCGTGCAGGAAGACCCCACACAGCCAAAAATAAATAAATCAAACTATTTTTGTAATGCTCTGTAGTGACCTAAATGGAAAGGAAATCCAAAATAGAGGGGAGGTATATAGAGGTATAGGTGATTCACGTTGCAGGAAAAAACACAGTATCATAAAGCAACTATACTCCAATAAAAATGAAGAAAAGAAATGAGCTACTGATGCATATGACACCCCAGAGAAACCATACAGCAACCATGAAAAAGAAATCAAGCAAAAAAAGAATAGATCCTGTGTGGTTTTACTTAAACATGATTTCAGAAAATGGAAACTCATCTATAATGGCAAAAAAGATCAGCGGTTGCCTGCAATGGTACAGGTAGGGGCAAGAGGGATTGATTACAATGGGCCACAAGAAAACTTTCAGGGGTAATGGGTATATTCACTATTTTGATTATCGAGATTGTTTTCATGGGTATTTGTATGGGGGTGTATCTGTATATATATACATATATATTATGTATGCTAAAAGCTACCAAACTGCACTTATACAACGTTTACTGCATGTCAATTATGCCTCAATAAAGCCGTTTAAAAAAATTAAAAATTACATTATGTTCCCAATGTAATACCCAACTCAGCGCTATTTAATTTAAACCTCATGAAAAAGCTTTAAGATAGAGGGTGCAGTCCCATTTCCATAGAGACTGAATAACTGTTTTTCAATAACTCACACAGCTAGGGCTTCACAGAGCCAAAGCACAAGCATTTTGATTTCCTGTTAAATAAATGCTTTTGAAGCACTTGATATTTTTTAAAGGTAACTTCAACAGCTCCCACTGTTTACACTATTTATTTGCTTAGCAAAATCTTCTTTCATAGACAGACCATGGGTAAATGTCAACCCCATCATTTCAGGATCATCACAAATTCTAAAATTAATAGGGTTCAATTTAAGGTTTCAGTGACTTAGAGAAACAATCCAGGTTCTGATGTGTCAAACAGCCAAGAGTCACCAAGTCAGGCTCATTGGAAACAAACTCAAGATCAGCATGACATACAGGAGAAGAGATAGGCTCCCACCTGGAGAGATCAAACACCATCATTTTTCTTCTGCAGAATAAACACACACACGCAGACCTGGCAACAAAAACGCTGAGCTAGCCACTGTGTGGATGTTTCAAATTTCTAGATGTCCACTAACTAGAAAAATATTTAGTGTTACTTGCCACTGTCTTGCTTTATATACAGTCAATATTTCCTATTGAATAGGATTGACTAGCAATAGCTCAAACACATAGAATCTCTCCAAATACAAGTCACTGGTCTCCACTGATTGGCACTTCGGAAATTGGCTAGGTGACTACAGGACACCTGGGGAAGGTCGGGGAGATAAAACAGCAACAAATCCATGTGTATGTCTCAAATCCAGCCAGGCCTTTCAGTGGTTCTCTTGAAAGAAATGACTTCCTGGACCACCATGCCTTGCAAATGCTTTCCCAACAGCAAAGCTTAGAACTCTGTTTGCCTTAAGGGAAGAAAGCACACACCTTTAATTCTGTGCTAGGTTCAAACTGTTCACGTTCCCCTGCCATACGCATGCCTGGATTGCTGGCATTTACTTCTACCCTTTTAGCAAGCAGTTATGCAAGAGACAGCAACAAACTATCGAAAGATGGCCCACTGGTAGAGTCATTCTTTCATTTTATTTCACGCCCATATTCCTTTTCCCTGAAACAAAGTTTTCTACTCTTTGCCTTTCTGAATCCCTCACTACCTGTTTCACAGCACACTGCAAGTGTGCTCAGCCGTGTCCCACTATTTGTGACCTCATGGAATGCAGCTCTCCAGGCTCCTCTGTGGGATTTTCCAGGCCAGAGTTGGGTGCCATTTCCTCCTCCAGGGGATCTTCCTGACTCAGGGCTTGAATCCACATCTCCTGCATTGCAGGCAGATTCTTAAGCACTAAGGCACCCGGCCACGCCCTTCCAGCCCACTTTAGATTGACTGCAGTTTTTATCTGATTTCAGACATTCCCCAAGACATAGGCACTGACAGCACACGGCATAAGGAGTGGGAAAATTTTTTAACGATTGTACATCCTCTCTTCTCAGAGTGAATTAAAGTTTTAATAGGTCTCTGAACATCCTTTCAATAATATTACTATCACCATATGGGCCAAGTTATTTCCAGCATTCAAGTCACACCTGGAAAAACATAAAACCTCATTTTTCTTCCCATGCCATCTCTACCCTCCTGATTCTTCTTACGAAATGATTTTGCTTTCCTTATACAAAAGATTCTGGCTTCCTTGGATAAAGCAGAATCTTTCTGGTTTCCAACACACAGATGAGATCTTGGGCTTTTTAAACCCCAAAGTGTAGGCTTTGTTTAGGTAAGTTCAAATGTATAGCTTGAAGAAAGAAAAAGGAGTTTATTTCTCAAGGGTAAAGAGAATCCTTTGCCTAACTACCCAGAGAACTCTTCAAAGGCCTTGGGTTGCCTCTTCTGCCTCAAAGGCACAAAAATGCATCAAGAAAAAAAGCCTGCTCTGCCACCTGCGGGGGCTCACAAGCTCATTTAAGGACCTGGGATTCTTTACTGCCCTCTCTCTGTGAAACACCCCTTCCTCCCCACAAAAGAGAAAAAATGTGACGCATGCTCATTTGTCAGGTATATTGCCCAGCTGATCCTTCCTGTGGCACTGGGACTTGAACTTGCAGCTGAGATGAGAAGTCAAATATTAACACCTCATATAACTGGTTCCTTTTTCTTATGAACACTGAGATTAAGATGAGCCCATCAAATGACACTGCACAAAAATAACGAAGGGTCCAAGGGAGGTCAATGGAATCCCTCACGCTACGAGCTTTTAGCATCCAGGAACAGTCAGGCTGGTGCAAAATTACCAAATGGTTTCACAGTCCTTCCAAAGTAGTGGAGATGGAGGGCATCACTACAGGGAGCAAACAGACCTCTCTTCAAGCCTGATCGTGTGTAGTGAGCCTGAAGTGGAGACTCATCACCACTGGAAGCAAACTGTAGCATGACAAGAGCTTGAGTCAAACTTCTGATTTTGTTTTCTTCTGAATGAGTGGTTCTGATACTCACCAGGAAACTATGAAATAATATAGTTGCCTGGGTTCCACTGTGCAAGATTCAGATATAACATAGCTGTCATGGAGCCTCTCTGTTTCTTCATGTAAAAGCTCCCCAGAAAAACCAAGTAAGCATCATCACATGGATACCCTCTTTATTACCAAAACGTGGGCTTTAGGGCCATTCCAGAGTCCTTTTCCGGTTTATTAAATAGAGGATATTCCTGTGGAGTTGCCTACATACAAATAGACCCATACAATTAAAGAAGTAACCATTCACTGGGGGCAGGGCAGGAAGATAAAAACAGTTACAGAAGAAACAGTTTTAAATCTGTATCCCTGGACTTCACTCCAGTGGATAAATACCAGTTATTGGTCAAAATAAATTTCAAGGGTCTAACTTTAAGACTTGATGGCTGAAGCCATCTCTCTCACACACACACACATAGATACACACATATTATCCTGCCATTTTTCTTTCCCTAAAAAATGCACTCTTGCAAGGAATGAATAAATAGGCAGGTCATCAGGAAATGCAGCTATCTTTCCCACACTCTATGAAGTCTACACACCCCACTTACCTGGTACCTAACCTAAATTTAGAAGCAGTCATTCAAGAAAAAAATAAAAAATAAAGAACTAAACTAAAAACTTAAAAAGAAATTAAGTGAACAAAAGGGAGATAAAACACTATGCCCCAGGATTGACCCATGAAAATACAAATAACTCATAATTCTAATCTTTGAGAAAGTAATGCTAAGACTCAGTTCACTCCCCTGCACTAAGCAGATTACACTGGCCTCTGGCTGCATGTAGCTACTGAGTGCTTAGAATGTGGCTTGAGCCACAGGCCGAAATAATCATATTTGGATATATTAGATTAAATAAACTATATTACTGCTTCACGTGTTTCTTTTTACTTTTTAAATGTGGTTATATAGAACATTTAAAATTACGTCCTTGGCTCTCCTATTTCTACTATTCAACGTCTGCATCAGGCTAGAATCCAGCTTCTTCTGTTTAGCTCTTCTAAGGCTTGCCTGCCCCCTCGTGTCAGAACTCAGACAATGCAGACTGATTATGTTTCAAAACTATCTGTGTTATCTTTGAAAGACATGTCTCACGGTAAATGAGGGCTAAAGCAGTCATCCCAATCAAAATCATCAGCAGGATTCCTATAAAATTTCAGCTGTTATAGGGGACAGAAAAATGAGCCCAAACTTAGCTGCGGTTACTTTTCAAACAGTTTAACCAAAGTTGAAAACAACACAAGGCTCCCAAAGTTGAAAACAACTCACACAAGGCATCCAAGTCCAACCTTCATATTCTGCAATTACCCTGTACCACAGAGAAAACAAAATCTAAAATTCCATAAATCTAAACATCACAGAACCTCTATAAAATGGAATGCCCTCATAACGAGAAGGCAGTTTTCAATAAAGATGACCAACATTTACTGAATATTCACAGCACAAACACAATTCTTAGCACTTTCCAGACATTAACTGACTCCTCTTTACAACTCCTTAAGGATGACTTTTACTGTTTATTATCTCCACTTTCCAGAAGAGACTGAGTCCCAAAGAGATTTTGTAACCAACTCAAATCTGAAAGGAGAGCAGTAGCTAACCTGAGCACCTACTGCTCGCTGTGCAGTAAGAAGAAACCCCGTGTCACTGGCCCAGGATCTCCTGCCTTCCACCAGCATCCAGGAAACCGACAGGCCGCCCTGTGACCCTGCAAGGAAGGTTAAGCCTCAGACCCGTCACAATTCTCGACACAGCTCCCCATCAGTGAGGTGCCTCCCTCTACAGAAGACCTGACTGAAGGCTAGAAGGTAAAAGGACTCTCAGCACACCCTGAGGTTGCTCTGTCCCCAACGTGGTGAAATCCTGCTCATTAGAAATTCCTTTTCTGTTTTCTTAAGGTTGAGTGAAATACCAGTCTTTATAAAGACATTCTCTTCATTACAGTCAGCTCTTTAGAACAATGAAAAACAAGCATTTTCTCTTGTATATGATAAAGCTTCAAACTTTATGTCACTGATTATATCCCCCTACCCATATGGAGCCCTCAATTATTCCTTGAAAGTTTCCAGACTCCTGCTCATTCTAAATGCCTCTAAACATGAAGACAGCTACCACTTACTGAGTTTACTATGTACTAATCCTTTCACTTACTTTCTTGTTGAGTCAGTCCAATAATTCCATAAGGTAGGCAAGTACATCATTCTATTTTTACAGATAATGAAGCTAGCTCAGAAAGGTTAAGTGACTTGGACAAGGTCACACAGCCGGGAAGTGGCAAAACCAGGATTATGCTTCACTGAAGATCCCCTTGTGCTTTGCTGTCTCATTCTCAGTTGTGCTCCAGTTTCTCGGGGCCTGAACACCTAGGAAGAATGTATTAAACAGGAGACTTTAAACCAAAACAGAGTGTATCCAACAGCAGCTAGGCACCATGGCATCTGCAGGAATTAAATATGACCAAAGTCGGTCACATTTAAAGCTGTCTGGAGAAATGGGACTATTAAAATGAACTTATAAACCAGCAGCACCCAGGTTTCCAACTCTTTCAGCTATATGGGAAAAGTAGCTATGATTCTGTCTTCAAAGGGGAAATTTAACGTGTCTAAGTATTCATTCCTAGGCTCGCTGGTGAAGGACAGGGGAAGCCCTGCATGCTGCAATCCATCGTGTCGCAAACAGACAGACACGAATGAGCAACTGAACAACAAAATATACCCAGGGATAAATCTCCAGGATGTAGGATATTTTGTGTCCCAAACTCATCTCGTGAACCTCTAATGAAACTGTCACAAAGATCCCTAAATAGTTAATTTCAAATGACTGAAGTCTGTGAAGCTGTCAGCGTTACATGTGCTGCCCTCTTGTGGGGAAATGATGTTACGTACAGTGGCGGGGAAAGGGCGGCAGCGGGTCTGGGGAAAGGGAACAGAAGTACAAACCGCTACTTGAAGAAATAAGACAGTTAACTCTGGCTTCCTTTGAAAAAAAATGCAACCTACCAGTTGGCCCCAGGCACCTTTTGTTCAGGGCTACAGATCCCCACACGGTCTCCTTTGTTGTTCAGTTGTTAAGTCTTGTCTGACTCTTCAAGCCCCAAGGTCTCCTACCCGATCACTGTGTCACGTAGAATTTTAAAAAAACAACAAAGGTGGCTGTTTGTGTTTTCTAATTCCTTAAAAATACTACCTCTGTGCTCTAGCGGAAGATGATCAATGCCTTAAAGAAAGAGTCCCACTCCCTATTCTGTGAAAATTGGGTGCATTTTTGTTTTCTAAAACCTGAACTAAAATGTAACTTCAGCCCACACCTAACAACTGATCTGATCAGCCCAAATCAGGAATGAGGTCCCACCTTCTTCCCCTCTGGCTCTGTCTTAGAGGGATGAGCGGAGAAGGGATTGGAAAATATCTCCTTGTTTATACACAACCTTCAGCAAGTTGTTCTAATCTGAGCCATTAAAAGCATACAATAAACTTCCAACTAGGGTTTCCTAGGGCCACAGTTTCTTTAATTGGCCAGCACAAACCACAAAGCTCTTGAGACAGTGTCAGGAGTCCTCTTGGACACAGTACACTGTCTTCTGCAGTTAACTCTCTACAGCTTGCTCCCTCCCACTCTCAGGCTGTTTCAGATATACCCAAAGCCCTGACCACAGTTTCTCAAGTCTGACCCTTGACTTTGTCATCACATGAGCACAATTCTGGGAAGAAGATCCACGTGGCCACTGCAAGGTCATTAGAGGCATTTACAATACCTGCCTCCCACTCCCATTTCCCTCCCCATCTCTTGCCCTCGCATACACACATTCACACACACAGCCAACTAGGATACACAGCCTCGCTAGAACCATGGGCAAAGAAAAAGCAGGAAGAAACAAGGCAATCACAGTCCAGGTACTCGGTGTCCTCAATTTATGAAGAACTCTCACAAATCGACAAGTGAACAATACAACCAAGACAAAAACAGATAACGGATAGGATAGCACAAGGAAAGCAAATAGTCCCCGAGCACAGTCTGCAGTCAAAGAGCTGCAAGCCAAAATAAACCGACAGTAGTTTTCATTACCATATTCACACATCAGTAAGACCTAATAGCACCCAGAGCTGATGAGAGTGTGGGGAAAAGAGAGTTATCAAACTACTACTGCTGCTCTAAGTGTAAGTCTAGAAGTTTCAGAGCGTGCTTGGCACTACTAAAATTCTTCTTTCTTTTTGGCTGCGCTGCACAGCATGTGGGATCTTAGTTCCCAGACCAGGGATAGACCCCGTGCCCCCTGCAGAAGAAGCTCAGACTCAACCGCTGGACCACCAGGAAACTCCCTGCACTATTAAAATCTTAATGCAGTTGTCAGAGGATACAGGACACTCACCAAAACCCATCATCTCCTCTCGGACCTGGGCCCCCAGCTAGGGTATGTTTCCCAGCAGCCGCTGCAGCAAGGTGTGGCCGTGGGCACTCAGCTGCAGCCAACAGCAAGAGAGGTCAAGGGATGCTGCCAGCTTCTAACCCGGTTCCTCATCACCACAACAACCTTCAAGGGCACAGGCTGAGAACAGTACAGCTTCCACGCACTGTGGTTCCAAAAAGGCTACAGTAGAGGACAGCCAGTTGACATGGTACCCACCCAGCACTCGTGAGCAAGAAATACAACTTCTTTTGTTTAAGCCATTATGTATATTTCTTTGGTCTATGTGTAACAGGAATTAGCCCACTCTCACTAATACATTTGCTGTGTGTATGCTCAGAAGTTTAGTCATGCCCGACTCTCTGGGACCCCATGGAATGAATCCCGACAGGCTTCTCTGTCTGTGGGATTCTCCAGGTAAGGAGTGGGTTGCCATGCCTTCCTCCAGGGGATCTTTCTGACCTAGCGATCAAACCTGTGTCTTCTGCATCTCTGCACTGGCAGGCGGATTCTGCTACCAACAACGCCACCTGGAAAGCCCCACTAATACATTTACCTACACTTTAATTCAACAATTCCACTACTAGAAATTCATCTGAAGTCAGGACATATATTTGGAGAATACAACAGACAAGGTAAATGTCCACCAAAACTGGCAGTGATCAAAAAAATGAGAGCACATCTGTACAACAGAGAGTGGTATAGATCTGCATCCACTCAAACGAACACCCCTTAAACTCTATTGTTAAATGGGGAAAAAAATCAAGCTACGAAACAGTATAGAGTGAGATATCTGTGCACACACACGTACTAGTATACATAGTCCTTTTTCTGGAAGGATAGGTGTGCGCATACATAAAATATGTAAAATGATATAGAAAATATAGATGACTATATAAAACAATATCTAGAAGGATACATGAAATTGTCAACTTGAGTGGGCCAGGGGACACCTAGATAGATATCTTATCTAAACATGACTTCTAAATATGTATGTGAAGGTGTTCCTGGAAGAGGTTAGCATTTGAACTCGGGGGCTGAGTGAAGCCGATGACCCGTTGTGGGTGGGCCTCATCCAAGCACTTGAGGACTTGGAAAGAAGAAAAAAGCAGAAGAAGGTGGAATTTGTTCTTTCCCTGACTGCTGAGCTGGGATATTGACTGTCTCCTGCCCTCTGTGCTCCTGGACCACAGGCCTCTGGAAGGCTGGAAGGTACACTATCTATATGTGGGGTCTCCCTAGTGATTCAGTGGTAAAAGAATCTGGCTGCCAAACAGATGTGGGTTTGATGCCTGGGTTGGGACGATCTCCTGGAGAATGAAATGGCATCCCACCCCAGAATTCCTGCCTGGGAAATCCCATGAACAGAGGAGCATGGTGGGCTACAGTCCGTGGAGTCACAGAGTCAGACACCACTCAACAGCTAAACAACCAGAGTATGTGTATGTATATAGATCTTATTGGTTCTGTTTCTCTGGAGAACCCTAATAATCAACAAAAAGTTAACAGGATACCTTTTCACACATGCCGATTACTGTCTGGAATGTTTAGCACCGACAGAAAATTACATAACTGATTCCATGGTGACAAATGGGTAAAATCGGCCTATTAATAAGTATTTATTTAGCACCCATTATATTCTAGGCATCAAGGATGCAGCTTAAGAAACCTGTGAGGGAATAAGACTTCACAGTAGGATTCAGGAGCCTTCAACTGCGGTTAAACAAAGGGTATGGGCAGATCACAGGGACTTTGCCAGTGTGATTCCAGACCACCGCAAGAAAGTGAATATCGCAATAACTCAAGACACATGAGTATTTCTTCCCCCAGTGCATATAAAAGTTATGTTACTGTAGTCTAGTAAGTGTGCAAAAGCATTATGTCTGCAACAGAATTCACATCCCTTAATTTTAAAATATTTCATTGCTACAAACATTAACCATCATCTGAGCCTTCATCAAGCCATAATCTTTTTGCAATTGGCACATCAAAGATCATGGGTCAGACCGTAACAAATAAATAATGAAAAAGTTTGAAACAGTGTAAGGCTCACCAAACTATGACACAGACCCACAAAGAGAGCAAACGCAGTTGGGAAAAAATGGAGTCGATAGACCTAATGGATGAAGGGTTGCCACAAACATCTGATTTGTAAAAAAAAAAAAAAAAAAAAAGCAGTAAAGTGCAAGAAAGAAACCAACAGCAATAAAACAAAGCCGCCTGTACTTCTGCAAAGATGGTTCTTCATACAGCCTGCGGCCCCGGGGAGAGAACACAGCTCCCCGTGGGCAGGACCATCCTGACTGCTTTGATGGTTACTGAGATGAGGGGTAAGACATATATATGGAATCTAGAAAGATGGCACTGATGCACCTATCTACAGGGCAGCCAAGGCAATACAGACGTGGAGACTTGTGGACACAGTAGGGGAAGGAGAAGGTGGGATGAACTGAGAGTGTAGCATGGAAACATATACACTACCATATGTAAAACAGATAGCCGGTGGTCATTTGTTGTACGACACAAAAAGCTCAGCTCGATGCTTTGTGACAACCTGGAGGGGTGGGATGGAGTGGAAGGTAGGAGGGAGGTTCAAGAAGGAAGGGACGTCGGTATACCTACGGCTGATTCGTGTTGATGTCTGATAGAAACCAACACAACACTGCGAAGCAATTATCCTCCAATTAAAAATAAAAAAATTATTCTTAAAAGATGAGGGATGAGAGGTACTTAAATTCCAAAAGCGAAATCAGGAAGAATCTCCCAAAAGTCAAAGAGAAACCAAAGACAGAGAATCCAAATAACATCACTGAAAGATCCAGGAAGAAAATTTCATTTCTTGAGCAAAACTTTCGAAGGCTTTGCTCAGACTTCTTGCCCTCCCATTACAGTTGAGTCTTGGCTTATGTGGAAAATACTGCATATCTTGTGTTCACGATTCTAATCTTAATTTAGATTTAATTCAGATTTTTTTTTTCGCTCACGTATAACACATTTTATTACCAAACTGCACCTTCACCTTCACGCGGACACTCTATGGTCCCATCTTTTCCAAATTTAAAGGGTTATGGTATGGAGTGAGAATTGCCAAAGAAGATGAAGAATTGAAGGGTCAGTCATGGCCCCTGTTTCCCTCAGGTTTAATTACTGTTGATCACAACCTCAAAACCACTTTTGAGAAGTCTGGAATGTGCTGGTGCTAACTAACCCCACTGAAATGTTCTGCTTCTGTACTACACTGTCTACCTGCAGCCCAAGAAAAGAAATGTGTATTTAAAAGCTCAGACTGATTGACTTCAAATACCCTATCCCTGCGAGCAAGCTCACCCAAAGATACACAGCACAATAATCAACTAGCCCTGGGCACTTTCACAGCAGTCAAATTATCAATTTTACACTCATTTATTAAAATTGCAATCATTATTTTTCTTGTCTTCTTGAAACTGTCACTTAAGGAAAACTGAACTGAGAGAGAGTTTAAAAACTTCAGCCTAAAGTTAAGTCTTAGTCCTAAGTTATCTGAAAAACTAAGGGGAAGCCTTGACCTGCTGAATATCTGAGAATAAGGCCATGTGACCAACACACTTTCTTAGATCCAGCATTTACAATTCTGATACATACATGGATTAGGATTCAAGCTTTACTCTTTCACTAAAAACTCAGAGCATGCCTGGTACTGCCACACCTCCAATTACTGAGGCATAGACAGGAAATTAATTTGTTTAGCAACGAGTTTGCTGACAAATATGAATTATTCAGGAAAACACAATTCACTGGGGAGTTTTCAAATCTGTATCACTTTAAATGTAGATGTAAAAGGGAAAGGTGAACCCAAATACACGATACACAGAGAGATACTTAACTGATTATTTTCATCTGTCTTTAGAAATAAGCAAAGGACAGACATGGGTCTCACTAGAAAGTATCAGAATGCTTCTCTAAGACTTCACGCATGTTCTATTTTAGGTCCTGTACAAAAGTTACCACATTTTTGTTTTTAAATCATTCACCATCTTTTCCTAAAAGAACTCTATTACGTTCAAACTCCCTTCAGTGTTCATTCCAGTTTATCAATAAAGATGTTCTGCCTTCAAAGGAAGCTGGAATATATAAGCACAAAACACTGCTGGGTTTCCAGGATTCTCTTCCTGGACAATTCTCTTTGGAAAAATTGGAAAAATCACTTCCAAAGAATGGAAGTGTACTCAGAAAAGGACAAGGAAAACCTGGAGAAATCTTAAGACACTCAGAACAAGTCTCTTTAAGCAGCAAACCATCAAACTGCCTTACCCTGCTGTATTTCATGCTTCCTCTGGTTATTTACACACCAGCCAAGGCTCCTGTCAATTACCTGTGCCTAAAATGTGGGCTTTGACGTTTGAAAGGGTTTTATTAATTGATCTCAGTGGCGCATGACGAGTTGAAAGGGCTTACCTGTGTGTCCCCGGGGGTGCTGGCTGGAGGCAGACATGAGCTTACAGCACACCATCAACACGCAGGCCAGAAAGAGCCAGTGAGACCGCAAGACGGACCTGGCACAGGCTCTCATCCTGAAGGGAAAGCAGGGTGCAGGTCAGTGATGGATGGGTGGTGAGAGACTCTGAGCCAACATCGTCCTTAGAAGGTACGGAGAGCAGAGGAAGACGCTGGGCAATGCACCTCTACCCACCTCACCAAAGACAGGAGGCCAAGCGAACTTCACATGCACTGTGCATTCACTCAGTTTTCAATACACACCTTTTATAATTAAAAGTTTTTCAAGGTAACTACATGCCTCAGTGAGAAGCCTATTTATGAACCCCTAGAGCGTAGCCTGAGTGGCCCTGATAGAACATGGGGGTTATATACTATTTTATACCAAAAAATTTAAAAAGCAACATACTTTAAGCAGGATTCAAATAAAAGATATATGGTTTCTGCATGTGAAAGAAACCACAGAAATTCACACACCAGGCCTGAGAACTTTCCCCTGGTTTCGCTGACTGCATATTAATGCCCTTTGGCCTAGAATACTGGCTGAATAGTTTATTAATCCAATCTCAGAGTTTGATGAGAACATGGGCAAGTACAGATAAATATATTAACAACTTCATATAGATATCAATAGATAAAGATGAGATATTATTCAGCAATGAGAATGAAGGAAATCTTGCCATAAACAAAATTTTAGATGGACCTTGAGGGCATTATTGCTAAGTGAAATAAGTCAGATCAAGACAAATACTGCATAGTCTCAACTATTATGTAGAATCTAAAAAGGACAAATTCTGAGAAACAGATTAAGTAGCATAGTGGTCACCAAGGGTTGAGGGTGAGGGAAATGGGGAGGTATTAGGCAAAGGTCAAATCTCCCAGTGACATGATTAACAGGTTTGGGGATCGAATGTTCAGCATGGTGATTACAGCTAATCTAATAGCACTGTCCCATATACCTGAACATGGCTAAGAGGGTAGATCTTAAATGTTCTCATCACAAGAAAGACACCGTAACTATTCGACAGTAAGAAAGTGGAGCTGATACTATGGTGGGAATCGTTTTGCAACTGATAAACACATTCAGTTCAGTTCAGTTGCTCAGTCGTGTCCAACTCTTTGTGACCCCATAAACCACAGCACGCCAGGCCTCCCTGTCCATCACCAACTCCTGGAGTCCACCTAAACCCATGGCCATCGAGTCGGTGATGCCATCCAGCCATCTCATCCTCTGTCTTTCCCTTCTCCTCCTGCCCCCAAGCCTTCCCAGCATCAGGGTCTTTTCCAGTGAGTCAACTCTTCGCATGAGGTGGCCGAAGTACTGGAGTTTCAGCTTCAACATCAGTCCTTCCAATGAACACCCAGGACTTATCTCCTTTAGGATGGACTGGTTGGATCCCCTGGTTGCAGTCCAAGGGACTCTCAAGAGTCTTCTCCAACACCACAGTTCAAAAGCATCAATTCTTTGGTGCTCAGCCTTTTTCACTGTCCAACTCTCACATCCATACATGACTACTGGAAAAACCATAGCCTTGACTAGACGGACCTTTGTTGGCAAAGTAATGTCTCTGCTTTTCAATATGCTATCCATGTTGGCCATAACATTCCTTCCAAGGAGTAGGCATCTTTTGATTTCATGGCCGCAATCACCATCTGTAGTGATTTTGGAGCCCAGAAAAATAAAGTCAGCCACTGTTTCCACTGTTTCCCCATCTATCTGCCATGAAGTGATGGGACTGGATGGGATCAATACAAGGCACACCTTAAACATACACAGTGTTATGAATCAACTACATCTCAATAAAAACTGGGAAAAAATACTTCACCTCATATGAATGGACAGTATCCAAACAGTTGCTCAAAGACAATTCAGTTTACAAATGTGACTGTGTGGTCTATTCTAAAACACTACCCTTTCCAAAATGAGTAAATAAAAAGAAAATAGCTAATATGCATTCTACTTCCCTCCCTAACTTTCTACCTTTTTTGATCTCAGATAGCACTAGATTAACTTTTGTTTGCTTTTTTTTTTTTAATTAACTTTTTCAAGTGGAAGTCCAAGCTCTGGGCATTTGAAACTCCAGTAACACTGGGTTCTGCCTAGCTTCAAGGATAATAGGTCCACCACAGAGGATCAAAGGAACTACCTTTTCTTATACAAGATGTATAAACACTCATGGGCAGATGATAAAGACATGCCGGTGGATCTGAGTAACGCTACAGGCAAAGCTTCTGAGGAAATCCTGACGGAAGGGCCTACCAAGCTCATGACTGCCAACCCCGCAGGGTCTCAACCAGAACCCTGACTCCATGCTCAAGAGGAAGCACAGCCTTGGGGACCCAGTGGCCACACCACACTCCCAGAAGCAGGCACTGGTCTCTCACAAAGTAGTCACGTAGATCTTGTTGAAAGATTTTGTATTGCCACTGATTTGAGACTCAGTATGACTCCATAACACCCACGGTAATACAAGATTCTAAGATTATCTTTGAAGACCATGGTGGCAAAAGGGACTTGACTCAAGTCCCTTTTGATGTCAAGCTTTGAAGCTTGCCATCATTTTGCCCTTGGCCTTGGAATTTCCAAGTGCTTGAAACTGACAGAAACACTAGGTGCCTCTGCTTTGAAAGACTTGGGTGCACCTTAATTTTGCAAAGCATGTCCTCCGTCTCCCCCACCTCAGCCTCCATGCATGGTGGGTAGAAATGCTGGAATCAGCTCAAAAGGTGGCAAAGAATATGTGCGAGTCTATGTGAGCTTGAGGGGCTAGTATGTAATTATATTTTCACTTCAGGAAATTGATTATTAATTTATTACTCAACAGGGAAAGCATGGAGGTTCAGAATTCCATATATGCTGAGTGTTTGAATGAGGTGCTCTGCTCCCCCTCCCATGTTTTAAAATTCCAGTTGTTAACTCCAATATCCATTATTGATCTAACTGTTACAAAGGCTTATCCCTCTTACCCAAGGGTCAAAATTTCAAATATCTCCCAATAAAAGTGTGGGCTGGCTGGGCCCAAGGCACTGGAGAGCAGTATGGATGGTAGAGTCCTGTCCAGGGGCAGCTGCTCCAAGGGAACACCAGGAATGACTTTTTAAGAGAAGCTGCTTTCTGATACACTGTCTGCACACTTTGAGTCAGCAAGGGATTCCACTTGTCTTGTTTTAAAAACAGAGTATAGATCAAACAAAACACATATGCAAACTGGATTGGGTACCCTAACTTCTGGTTTGTAGCAATTAGTGGTCCCAAAAAGGAAAATTTTAAGGAATCAGATGAATGGAGTACTAGCTTTCTACTGCTGTGTAATAAAAACTGCCAAACTCTACAGTTTAAAACAATAGGTCTCCAAAGGCCTCTTCACTCTTGTATCCACTTTTTCCTGCTTTGTGGGTTGGCTCCTCTGCCTCTAACCACAATGTTCCATCTGATTTAGAGTCTCCAAATTCAGATGCAGTCTATCAGATGAGCTATAATCTGTCCCATCTAATTTACCAGTGAAGTTCAGTTTCCATGTGTTTATCAGTCGCCGCAAGTCCTAAACCTGTCTGGATGGAGTTAACCAAACTGGGAGAGTATGTCTGAGACAATCTGAGTCCCAAAGGCTGGGTACCCTAGGAAGTCAACTCTAAGATAGAAATTGATAATCAGCAGGTGACTTAAGGAGGGCTCTAGGGAGGGAAAGGGGAGGGACAAGAAGAAGAAAAGACAGAAAGTGGGAAAAGCCTCCTAAAGGAAATCAACCCTGAATATTCAATGGAAGGACTGATGGTGAAGCTGCAGAATACTCTGGCCACCTGATGTGAAGAACTGACTCACTGGAAAAGATCCTGATGCTGGGTAAGACTGAAGGCAAGAGGAGAAGGGGACAACAGAGGATGAGATGGTTTGATGCCATCACGGACTTAATAAACATTAGTCTGAGCAAACTCTGGGAAACGGTGAAGGACAGGGAAGCCTGGTGTGCTGCAGTCCATGTGGTCACAAAGAGTCAGACACGAGTGAGTGACTGAACAAACTACACAGCTGAGATGCCCCATCTCCATGGTCCCAAACTGCAGTGAGGGGTCAGGCCTTTACACCTGAACATCAGGAAAAATCTTTCATCTCAGGCAAGGAGGCTCTTTGGATTGCGGACAAGTCAAAGATGCTGTAGGCCATCTTCTGCAATGCTTCCAACAGTTGAGGGCATGAATCCTTCATTCCTGAAGGGTATGCTGGGCAGGGCAGCATGTTCATTAAAATGTGATGGGAAGAGACTTCAAATATAAACCCTAGACCAGCCTGGGCCTGCTTTGCCCTCAGCATCATTCTTTCCACTTCCACTGGGTGATACCTCTATAACGCATTCCCCAGGCTCCTGAATGATCTGGCTTCTACCTGGCTTTCACCAAGAGGAGACATTGGTTAGGGCCTGCAGAGTGGAAGGGAAAGGCCATGGCATTTTTCCCCACCTTCTCTGTCTTGGCAGGGTCAACGGAGTGGCCATTTCTCCTCCATGGTGTCAATTTCCCCTAGAAGGGCCCACTAGGGCTCCAGCTCCCAAGGAGGGCCCTTCCCCACCAAGGCTACTGGCCAGCAAGGACTGCCTTCCTCTGTCCCACCAGCCTCAGGATAGCAGGAGCTGTTGCTCATCTGATGGCAGAAGCTGTTGCCTTCTGTTGCTCATCTATGGGCTGCCTTTGTGTCTTCTGCTTGACCTCTCTGACTCTCCCATCACACATGTAATCAGTTTCCTGAATTCAATTAGCTGTCCTTCTGTTCCAGGACGGCTTCTGTTCTCCTGGTTGGATTCCAACAACAAACCCCAAATCAACCGTCTCATGGGCCCCTGTTCCAAATCCTGGGTGATCGACCCTAATCTGACTTCTTCTTCATGGAAAATTCTATATATCAGGGTCTGGGGTGAGTTTGAGAACAAGTATTGCCTAGAACAAGTGTTTACTTAACAACACCTATGATTCCCTGGAGAAAGGCCTATCGCTAAGTTGGCAGCTATTTAGCAATGATTCTTCATTCAATAATCCAGAGCCCCAGTAAAAAGGTGTCTCACCTAGTACACGGACTGTGGTGACTCAGACAGTAAAGAATCTGCCTGCAATGCAGGAGACCCGGGTTTGATCCCTGGGTTGGGAAGATCCCCAGGAGAAGGGCATGGCAACCCATTCCAGCATCCTTGCCTAGAGAATTCCACAGACAGAGGAGCCTGGTGGGCTACAGTCCATGGGGTCACAAAGAGTAGGACTCAACTGAGTGAGTAAAACTTTCACTTTTCACTTTCACACCTACTGTGATACTTGAATTTCTCCTACATTGAACATTTTTGTCCAAATGTAAAACAAAATTTGTTTATCTTAAAAATATCACCTTTGGCCCTATTGAATAGCCAAAGTACTGCTTTGTCAACTGAAATAATTTCAAAAATCAAGAGCTAATTTTTTTTAAGTTCTCCAAATTTCCAAAAATTCAACATAGAATAAAGCTTTTATAAAGGGTCATCAATTCTAAGATATTCCATCTGCCTAAATTCTTTATGCTTCATAAAGATACCATCTCTAGGTATGTGCTAAAATCATTTTACCTTGGAGACTTCATAAAATTTGGTTCCAGTCAAACACAGTTATTCCAGGATGGATTTCAGAGTGACTCCAAGTTCCCATTGGTAGCAAGGACCAACCATTTCAACAGTTCCAAAAAATTATCTTAACATCACAGACCTATTTAAAACACAAAAAAGACGGAAAGCCATTAGCATTTTAATGTTGCGATGATACAGGTTTCCAGAAGCAAAAAAAATTTTTTTTACAGCATCTGTGTTTTTAGGCAAGTGGTAGACAGTCAAACACATCCACATCTGTGAAGTGTCCTAATAGATGGGGATGGAGGGAGGGTGGGAAATACAGAATTCTGCACTTATTAATTAGCCACACAGTAGTTAACAGAATACAATCTTAGAGAAGTTCCCTCTGCAGCAAAGGCATGACCAAGTTGACAGAGGGTACCAAACCATTCTTGATGCAAAATTTCACTCTCATCAACCATGGGATGAAAATGAAATTGGAGATACTCTAATCCCAAGAGTTCCACAACCTGCCCAAGTTCACAGAGCAGTGGAAAAGCCAGCATGCAGAACTAAGTTTCAATGTTCTGTGACATAAACCTGATGACGATAAACAATTTGCAAGACACACCACTATGTATAAAATAGACAACCAAGAAGAGCCTAGTGTATAGCACAGGGAATTAGACTCAATATTATATAATAATCTATAAGGGGGGACACATGTGCCACCATGGCTGATTCATGTTGATGTATGCCAAAAATATTGTAAAGTAATTATCCTCCAATTAAAATAATCAATTGCTTTTTAATGAATGGGCTTTGTATGTACAAGCTTCCCTAGTAGATCAGATGGTGAAGAATCCACCTATAATGCAGGAGACCCAGGTTTGATCCCCAGGTTGAAAAGATCCCCTGGAGAAAGGCATGGCTTCCTACTCCAATATTCTTACCTGGATAATTCCACAGATAAAGAAGCCAGGTGTGTCCATGGGGTCGCAGAGTCAGACACGACTGAGCAACTTTCACTCATTCACTAATACAGATATTAAACAATCTCCAAGGATGCTTTTTGAAAAACGCTGATAGGACACAGAAGGCAAAAATTTTTCCAACATAAAACACACAAAAATACAAAAAACACTTTTTAACATCATAACTGAGATTCAACATGCTCCTTTAATGTACAAACCTAAAAAGATGTCTCTACTTAGTGAAAACATTTTTCAAGAAGGATTCAGAGAACTCCAAACCAAAAGACATCTCAAAAGAAAAAAGAACATGAAACTACCCATTTTTAACATTACTGAGTTAAGTACATCCCTCCAAAGGATGAAGATCAAAGAGAAATAATGATGGACAACAACAATAACTATTTAAGCTGCAAATGTGACATACAAATGATCCTCACGGGCTTCCCAGGTGGTTCAGCGATAAGAAAACATCTGCCAATGCAGGAGACACGTGTTTGATCCCAGGTCCGGGATGATTCCCACGTGCCATGGAGCAACTAAGCCTGTGTGCAACAAATATTGAGCCTGTGCTCTAGAGTCCAAGCCCCAGTGAAGTGTGCGCTTCCTAGAGCCTGTGCTCCTCAAGAGAAGCCACTGCAATGAGAATCCTGTGCATCACCATTAACGTGCAGTAGCCCCAACTAGCCCCAACTAGAGAAAAGCCCACGAAGCAATGAAGACCTAGCATAGCCAAAAATAAAATTATTTTTACAAAAGATCCTTGCTCCACAGCCTAATCATTATTGAATCCTGTTGAACCCACTGCAAATGCACCACAAAACACACTGACAGTTTTCTCTTCTTTGGATGCCTTGGATGTCATTACAGATGTCTGTCTAGAGGCCTCTTTAGATGACAGGCTTGAGATCCATCCTTTTGGGGCCACAGGAGACAGAGAGGAGGCCATGAGTGATTAGCTCTATGAGAGAGAAGCAGCTTTGAGTCACTGTATAAATGTAAGATACTTGGAAAAGAAATCACTGGATACTGCTCACCTCCCAGATCCTCCAACTTTATTAAGTATGTTTGTCCTGATAGCCACCCAAGGGCACAACATGACCTTCTGTTATCGGAAAGAAATACGCAGTATAATTTACCAGAACCCATCCTAATGAACTCCCCACATACTGGAAACCAAAATGACCTTTCCTAGCTAATATTTATCTTGTTTTCTTCGCGTAAAGGGAACCACTGGGGATTCTCTCTTCAATTCGTTAAAAAATTTTAAAAAAAGGATCCTTCAGCGAAAACAAATGTGATCCAATAGGTCGCATACCAGACAAAAAGCCAGGAGTTTAATTTTAGGCTGAGCAGTAACTCATTCAGTCAGATTTTCCCGGAGTACATCCTAGGCACTTGCTTAAAAGGATTAACTCTTTCCTGTCACTTCTCAACTTCAGTCCAGTTGAAGTTGAGAAAAAACCACCAGTGCTTTTGTGCACAGTACCTAAGCCTGTGTTTCCAGGCACTCTACCTCCCTCTAGGTTGTTTTCCGCAATGGCACGGTCTTTTCTATCATTCCACTTTAAAAGTCTCTCCTTTTTCTAGCATATAGCAAATGGATAAACAAGGTCCTACTTCTCTGTCCATGGGATTCTCTAGGCAAGAATACTAGAGTGGGTAGTCTATCCCTTTTCCAGGGGATCGTCTCAGCCCAAGGACTAAACCCAGGTCTCCTGAATTGCAGGCGGATTCTTGACCATCTGAGCCAGCAGGGAAGCCCTACTGTACAGCACAGAGAACTATATCCAATATCCTGTGATAAACCATAATGAAGAATCTTAAAAAGAATATATATTCTGTGTGTGTGTAAATATACATACACACATAACTGAATCACTTTATTATACAGCAGAAATTAACACAACATTGTAAATCAACAATACTTCAATAAGTATTATATTATTGCTTATTAATACAATATTATATCATATAATGCTAAAATAAAATTAAAATTTTCAAACTAAAAAAAAGTCATTCATTTTTAAAGAGGCTGGGCATTTATATTGCCATATCTAGACTAAGAATAATTTGAAATGTGTCTGGTCACTGCTGGAATGAGAAAAAGAACAGCATTTGTGTGCTGGGTTACATTTTCCATCTTTCACCCTACACACTGGTCTTATGTGGAGACAGTCAGTCTTCTACAAAAGAGCAGGATGCCTGTTCACGTTCCCTGGTACCAAGAAACTGAGCTTCCCAGGCAGAGGAGACCATTCTTTAGATGTTTAATTTATTTCTGTTGTACCCAAGAAAGAAGTCTGCCTACACCTGATTTCTTATCAAGGGAATAGTGAGGTTCTGCCTTTCTTTTCTCTTGATCTACTTGCCTTCACTACTAGCAGAGTGAATTCCTTAAAAGGATTACTTTGGGGACCCAACATACAAGACAGCAAAAGGAACGCAGATGTATAGAATAGACTCGTGGACTTTGTGGATGAGGGTAAGGGTGGGATGATATGGGAGAAGGGCATTGAAGCATGTTAATTTTCACATGTCTAATCAATCGCCAGCCCAGGATTGATGCTCGGGGCTGGTGCAGCGAGATTTCCCGGGGGGGGGGGGAGGGAAGAGGGAGGGGGGTTCCGGAGGGGAAGCATATGTAAACCCATGGTGATATCATGACAATGTATGGCAAAAACAATTAAAAAATTAAAAAAAAAGAAATCCCCTAAAAAAAAAAAAAAAGGATTACTTTGGGGAATACAGTCATTGACTTGTAGATAAGCGCCCTCAGAATATCTCTTATGTCAGCTCTGCTAAAGCCACCTCACTCCACGGATGTCAATTTATGCAGCATGACGTTCTCATCTTTTCATTCTAAAACTCTACAGTGATGAAATACCACATTCCTTTTAAAATCACAATACACAATGACCTTAAACCTGGACCTAATCACGAGGAAAAATGCCAAACCTTTGACTAACTCAAACATCAGAGACTTTCTGCAACTTTCTGTAATTGCTCCTTAAAAACTGTCAAGGTTATGAAGGACCAAGATAATCTGAGGAGTGTTCCAAATAAAGGAATGATACATGGCAACCAAATGAAATGGTGATCTTATGCGGCATCTTAGATCAGAAAAAATACACATCCATAGTCATTCTCAAATGAACCACGGGCACAATCACACATATACACTCATATATACACACACATTTATCTATAAAGGACATTACTGGGACAAATAACAATTTCTGAATATAGCCTATAGATTACACTATGGTGTCATATCAGTATTAAATTAGCTAAGAGAATGTCCCTGTTATTAAAATGCACCCTAAAATATTTAAGGATAAAGGAGCAACTGTCTCGAACTTACTGTCAAATGATTCTGAGAGGAAAAAGGGAAGAGGAAAGGAAGGCAGGAAAAGCAAATAAATGAATGAACACAAAAACAAATGAACAAAATGTAAGCAACTGATGAATCTAGGAATTCTTTGTACTATTCTTTCAACTTTTCATTACGTCAGAAATTATATCAAAATAAGACAATAGATGTTCACTAAAAAGACCAGTTTATCACATATACTAAAATGATTCAGAACTTATTACCATTCTAAAACCATAAGAGGAATTGATACTTGAAATGTTCTGGCTCATCTGACTGTCTTAATACTCACTGAAGACCCCAGAGGAAGTTCATTTGCTTTTATTTAAAAAGTACTTTCCTAGGAACACCTTCTGTAAACACATTTGAGTGTCTTTTGCTATTCTTTTAAAAATGTCATACTGGTTTACCATTTCTCAACCTGTTAGTCCATACAATATTCTCATGTAATTAAAATATCTTCAAGGACATTTAATAGAATATAACATTCAATAACATTGAAAAACTGTTGCTATTCAATGTGTTCTTTTGGTCAAAATTCTATCAGTTGTATAGCAAGTATAGGAGATTGATACTATGTGCTCCTAACTTCTCTCATTAATTAAAACTGTATTCAATGAGAAAAAATAGCACTTTCATAGTGTCTACTATGGTTCAGTCATTCTGCAAGTACCTTAAAATAATAACTCATTTAAAAGTAGGATCTATTTCTATCCTGCTATGCAGATGAAGACAGTGAGACACAGATGGGTCAAGGGGTTTGCCCGAGGTCACTCAGCTAGCAAGTGGCTAAGCCATGATTCAAATGCAAGCCATCTAGCACCAAGGAATCAACTGTTTCAATTCTTATCAAAATATTTTCAAAGAGTATTAGTTCTTTTCATGCTGTTTTAAATAGACTGAAAGTAATTCTTTCTTCAGGAATTCAAGACAATCGTCATTCAAGACACAGACACAAAAATTTTTGTCTGTGGACCCACATGAGTAGAAGACTGGACTGAATGAGGACCGGACCCTGGCTTGGAGCCTCTGTTACTTTAATTAACTCCTAAATAATTTTTGCCTCATCTCTGAAAAGCTGGTAAATAACAGTGATTCTGAGTTGCTGCAGGGTTCTGCCTTACTACAGGTTTATTCAAGGCTTATTAGGTCACTTTTCAAATTAAGACCAAACATACACGAATTCTGAAGACCTTGAGTACTTAAGCTGCCATTTTTCAAACAGATAGAAAAACAACCACACTTTAGATCAGAACTCCTCAAAGACACTTGGTTGAAAATACAGCAGAGCCAGAACATAAGCCTAAATGACTTCTGTCAATTTCTATGAAGAAATTCAGCAGTGACTCAAAACAAAGTGGAATTCTGTCGGTGCATCCATGCAGACTCATTTCCTGCCAAGAAATCCAGAAGCAATTTTGTGACAATACAGCAAGGTAGAGTCTCGCCTAAAAACCAAACAGACACTCCCGTACCATGGCCCTTGCCTGCTTGCCCGCTCACCTAGGAGGTTTCCAAGCCCCTTCTTGCTTCACCAGCAGAGTGAGGATGCTTGAATAATGAGCTGTTTTCAGATTCACCATTAGTGCAGCTGACCTCTTGGAGTGGGATCTACTGGGATGACCTGGTAACTGTGGTTCTCAGCCCCTTGGGTATCACGGCACAAGTAGGACTAACTTTTCCAGCTAATGATGTAACAAGTGACACCCTTAAACAAGTTTAGACATCGCATTAAATCATTTTTTCACACTAATTTCAAATCAGTCAAGGTAGAAGATGACAGAGGTGAGAAATTTCACCTCTATCCTTAAGAGGTGAAACTAGCAACCTGGGTTTTGAATGTATAAAACAGAGTTTCATAAGTGGAAAGGGGGTGAAAAGATGGTTCCGTTAAGCAAGAATTGTGTCTCATAACCAACGGAAATTTTGAAAGAGAAGTTGTCTCCATGAAATAATTCATCATTTCTTTAGACAGAGAGGAGGAAAGATGTTTCCACTTCTAGTTGTTTATAGAGTACAACCACACTGATTTGTCTTCTAGAAATTTTCAAACCACTTTTCCACAAAAGTATGCAAACCAAGTGCAACCTCTCTCTTGACAAATTTACGCAGGAACAAGACAAGTATTAATGAACATTTTATATTTGAAAGGTTTCTGATGAAAGTAAATGTACTTAATAGGTTATCGACACTTTTATGAATGTATTGCAAGCACTGATATTCAGCTAAAGCCTCAGCTGAGTCACTTATAACTATCACATGATGCGTGGAATTACTTTGCAATTTAGAGCATGCTTACTGTTACACATTCAAGAGGACAGGTTTCCCTGCCAAAATGCAGTATACTCATGGCATTAAGTTGCTTTTCTATTGCTGCCTAAAAATATCAATGAGGAACTTACTTGTTCATCTTCCAACACGCTGTAAACATGTTTAGAACTTAAAAGGTTCTAGGTGAGTCATTAAAGACAATGGCTGTGTCTGGTACAGAATTGTATAATTGTAAAATTGTATAAATTTTACACATGGCATTTTAATTTCAAGTGTTGCCAATACCATCTTGTTTAAATTAGGTTGCAGAGTTCTTCAAAAGGGCCCTTCTGGTCAGAGATGATTTAAACTAATTAAATAGACACACTGTGATCTTATCAGGTTCATACTCTATCACTCTAAGAACTGAGAAATTACTTACAATCACACAGCATCTTTATTTCCATGCAGTGACATGGCCTTTTCTAATCGAAGTATGGCCAGCACCTTTTGTTAATGAAGAAAAACTCTAGCCTACAAGTGACTGTGAACTGTCCAAAAGCGATCATCACTAAGTGAAGATGGCTCACTGAGAGTCAGTCTACACAAAACACAGAAAACAAACCTGAGAGTGACAAAATACAAAACGCACTCACCAAATTCAGGGACACTCAGCACATTTCCACAGCTTGTTGTCCAAGTGAAACTGCCCAGGTCTGGGGCTGAACTAATGTGAGCGGTAATGGCAATTTAGCCATAAATCTCTCAAGGCCCAATTATCCTTATGTCTAAGGGTTTCTTTTAATTGGACCAGTTTTTAATTGGAAATTTTCCTCCCATTTCTCATTTTTCAAAGCATCAAAACAGTGCCTAAGGATTTTATTTATTCAGCATAATAAATAACCAACTTAATATTTTAGAGACTGCTCACAAGTTACCAAACACCTGAACTTTTATTTAAAAAGTTTTTGTGTGATATGATCTAACTTTTACATTATATTATAAAAAAAAAAAAAAGCAAGCTATACATAATGAAAGTGAAGGTTGCTCAGTCACATACAACTCTTTGCCACCCAGGCCAGAGTACTGGATTCTCCAGGCCAGAGTACTGGAGTAGGTAGCCGTTCCCTTCTCCAGGAGATCTTTCCAACCCAGGGATTGAACCCAATACAGGCAGATTCTTTACCAGCTGAGCCACCAGGGAAACCCTAAGCTGTATAAAATAGAATGCAAAAATAGAATTTCGTGACTATTCAACAGTTTCATTGCTCCAGTAGGGGCTGGCCACTTACAAACTAAATGTAACCCTCTTGAGGGGAGGGGATGGTATCTTATTTTGCTTCTATGCTAACCTCTAACTTAATGCTCTGCAAACTGTGGGTGTTAAATACATTTTGTTAAATAAATGAATAAAGTCTCTAGTTTTACTCCCAAATGAATGATCATTTCACTTCTATGCTTCCCTAATTCCTCACCTGTAAACTAATATAGTTCAGTGACACAATTACCAATATATGTTCAACCACCAGCTATGACAATGACTCACAAGAGCACTTCAGGGGAAACATGGTAAGATTCAGCTATTGATAACATATAGCTCATGGATATATACACACAGTAAATTCAACTGCGACAGGATTGCACAGCAAAACAATGCCCATCGCAGGCAACACTGATCATTTTAATCCATTAGTGGGATAAATGTTTCTTAAAAGCTTAATCAGAACCATTATTAAATTTCCAACCTTAAAAATTCATCTTTTGCTTGACAACAGTGCCCTCTTGTGGCAAAAAGGGAAGTCTTCTGAAAGTGCTAACATGTTACCTGACTTATAATGGATCTTTTTATTGTAAGTGCATGTTTTCATTTTTTTAATAAAGGCATTTAAAAACAGTATGAAAACCATCCTTAAGTAAGCATAAGATACTAAATAACTTAAAGAGCAATTTAAATGGCATCACAAAAAAGTCAAAGCAAAATATGGTAAAAAGCTTCTAAATGAAATGGTAATTATTTATACAGAAAACTACACATAATAAACACAAGCCTAATGAGATTCAATATTTATTGGTTCTCTCTGTTGCTTCTATAACACAAATCCATGATATCATCTATCAAAGCTCTCCAAGCTACTTAAAGATACTCTAAACATTCAGCTTATATATACAAAAGCCTACTGGGTTCTGGCTTAATACTAGGACATGCTTAGGGAAATCAAGAATAAGACTATTTCCTGTCTATCCAAAAATTACAAATCAATTTCAAAAGACATACATGGGGCAATCAAGAGAGCAGGTCAATAATATTTGCCATTGTCTTCTGATGGACCTAGAGATTGTCCATACTGAGTGAAGTAAGAGAGAGAAAGAAAATATTGTATGACAACCCTTACATGTGGAATCTAAAAAGAAATTATACAAATGAACTTATTTACAAAACAGAAACAGATACATAGATTTATAGATTGAACTTATGGTTGCCAAGGGAGAATGAGGAGGAAAAGGACAGGGCGTTTGGGATGGACATGTACACACTGCTGCATTTAAAACAGATAACCAACAAGGACCTACTGTATAGTATAACGAATTATAAGGTAGCCTGGATGGGAGGGGAGTTGGGGGCAGAATGGATACATGTATATGTATGGCCGAGTCCCTTTGCTGTTCACCTGAAACTATCACAGCATTGTTAATCAGCTATACTCCAACAAAATAAAAAGTGAAAAAAATTTACTATGATCTTTTGGAATACTGAAAATAAAAGAATAAGATCCCTGAGGACTGCTGCAATCCAGGAAAATTTCCTGGAAGAGACAACACACTGGAGTTAAAAAGGAGTGTTTGGGGAGAAGAGTAAAGAGGTGTTCAGGAATTAAAAAAAAATTGGGTTGGCTGGTTGGCCATTGCTGAGGGGAAAAGATCTGCACATGTGTGTGAGTTTGTTTTGTCTTGTCCTGATTTGATCTGGTGGTGGAGAATAAAGGGCCTCTAAGGGAAACCACACAGAGGAAGAGCGAAGGGAGAGGAGGTAGCTATGATGGGCTGACCCCATGCAGAGGTTATACAGAACAGGTGAGCAGTCTCCAGATCTTATCCCACACTCAGTGGGCCACCTCTTCATGATTCCTTAAACAAATAGTTTTTGATCAATTCTTGGAGCAGGTCTTGTGTTGGGCGCTGGGCACGGAAGATGGATAGGGTCCCAGGTACCCCGAGGTTTGCACTATAGTGTGGGCAGACAGACAGATAGGTAAACAGGTGTGAATAACGGATCTATTGTTGTTGTTCAGTCACTCAGTCGTGTCTGATTCTTTGCGACCCCATGGACTGCAGCTCACCAGGCTTCCCTGTCCTTCACCACCTCCCGGAGCTTGCTCAAACTCAAGTCCATTGAGTCAGGGATGCCATCCAACCATCTCATCCCCTGTCGTCCCCTTCTCTTTCCCACCTTCAGTCTTTTCCAGCATCAGGGTCTTTTCTAATGAGCCTTCTCTTTGCATCATGTGGCCAAAGTATTGGAGGTTCCACTTCAGCATCAGTCCTTCCAATGAACCTTCATTGGAAGGTGACTGTGGGTTCAGATTAAGTATGACAGAGAAAACAATAGTCAATAGCGTAACAGAAACCAGCTGGGTTTGGAAGAAGAGAGGCTCCATGGACTGGGTGCTTAGGGAAGGCCTCTCTGAGAAGGTCATCTTGGCACGATAACAACTCATAGAATGTGACTTCTGGAGGAATAATGTCCTAGGAAGAGAAACAGCTCTGCCTTGTAGGAGTCTAAAGTCAAAACAAGCTGGGTGTGGTCAGAAGCAGAGGGGCTGGAAAATGAGCATGGCAAAGAGGGGTAGGGGAGGACGTCAGGGAGGTCCCAGGAGCAGATCACAAGGGAGCTTGCAGATAACAGCGTGGAGCTGGGATTTGGTCCCAAATGGAATGTGAGAGCTGTAAGCACAAGAGAAATGGGAGATGGTTTAGGTCTGCACAGGAGCCTCAAGCTGCTGGGTAGAGAAGGCCCTCTGGGGAGCAAAAGCAGAAAAATGAGAGACTGCTGCAGACTAAGGTCTCAACCTAGAAGTACAAGAGAATGAATCTGGCCAGATGTCCGGAGAGCAGAGCAATAGCGAAGTCAGGCCTCTTTAGGAACAGTTTTGCTCACATACACTGCTGGGTATCTTAGACATTCCATGTGCAGGCAAACTACTGAATTAACGTGCAAGGTTCAAGTCTCAGGTCCTGATACCAAGAATACTAGTTTTTAGCAACGCAATTGTACATCCTGTTTTCACTCTTCACTTTGGCTCCTAGGAAGCTCAGAGTCAAATTTAGAGTCCACCTTTAGTAAGTGAAGAGGACCGTTCACCAAGCATATCATAGGCTAACCTTCTGCTTAGTTGTCCTCATCTTCCCTTTATGTCCGATTTCATAAAATATTTTTAAAAGGTTTCTCAAATCTGCTTTGATAGGGACAGATACAAATACATGAATATGTAAACAAGACACCATACGCTTTAACAGGTCTGATATGTTCTGTCTCTTCCTGTGATTCCCTTTTTTCTGCCCCTTCTACTTGCCAGACCAAACTCACAATTTCCACCATGGCACGGTTACCTCAGGGAAAAGCATTATTTCCAAATCATAAAATGAATAATGTTACCTAGACTTACACAACATAGAAACTAACAGGAGTAAATCACTCTGGGATTCGCTGATGAATTTCCTGGTAGATTGCGGGGTTTGAGCAAACAGGATGAAGGACATAAGGTTTGGTTTAAGGTGAGTAAGGATATGAGAAACAAGCTTTAGTGCCTGCAGGTCAGAGAAGTGAGTGCAGTCAAGGGACCCAGAAGACGACAAGGTGAAAAAGGATGGGATGGGAAGAGACCCAAGAACACATGTTTAACAAAGATCAGTCCTAGCCAGCAGTGACTCATAGCCAATCACTCCATCTGATATTAAGATCATGGACTTCCCAGGCAGTTCAAATGGTAAAGAATCTGCCTGCAATGCAGGAGACCTGGATTCGATCCCTGAGTTGGGAAGATCCCCTGGAGAAGGGAATAGCTACTCACTCCAGTATTCTTGCATGGAAAATTCCATGGACAGAGGAGCCTAGTGGGCTATTTAGTCCATAGGGTCGCAAAGAGTTGGACATGGCTGAGAGGCTAACATATAATATATAATATAAGAATCCAGAAAAGTGTTCACAGGACCTGTAACACACTAGAAAGTCTTACCTATTTTTGTATCTTAAGTCTAAAAGAGAGAATCAAGGAATCTGACATAGAGATAATAATTTAGTAGCTGGATACGTCAAGCCTAACATTAGAACAGACACCATCATTTCTCATCTCATAGAACCCTCAGAACAACCCACAGGGCAGTTTTACTTCATTTTGTTTTAAATCTCCAACATGGGAGAATATAAGTAATTCTAGTTACCCAAGGGCACAAAGCAAGTAAGTAGTGGACCCAGGGTTCCACACGAAACTGAGAGAGTTCCCGTATGGGAGGAAAAAGGAAGGTAAAATAGAAAAAGGTATGGGAAAGCCAGAGACAGGGCTGGGAGTGGAAAGTAGTTAGCCAAGGCTGTTTCAAGACTGGAATTTTCACAGTACAGAAAGTCCAACCCAGAATGTCTCCCATTTCAATACTGGAGCTGTTAAGAAAGACAGAGTCTTCCTAACAACTGGCCATATTGGAGGAAGGTCACATAATTTTAGTCATGTATCCCCTTTTTCTTATGTAAACACTATGGAATAAATGCAATGCCTAGCAAACATTTCCAGTAAAAATTTACCATCTGACTTAATGTGTACTTTAAGTACAAAAAAACACACAGAATCATAAACATTTGAAACAAAAAAAGAAGCCCCTCATTAGTAAGTTTTAGTATCAATTACTTGTTGAATTGATAGTAACTTAGATATGGTGGGTTAAATAAAATATATTATGAAATTAAAAGCAAAATTCAGGCTTCTAGGTGTCATCACAAGTTGTTATCTACAAGCAATAGATTGGATTATTTGTTTCCTCATTTGGAAAAATCTTTTGCTTTTCAGAGCAGCTATATTCAGCTCCTCCTATGGTTTGACATCCCTGACTCAGAAAAGGTCTGGGAGGCCATTCCTCTTATTCTGGCTCTAAAAATAGACACAGCCCACATGGAGCCAGATGTGAGGCACCGTAGTCAGAACCTGAGTTCTAAGACATTTCTATGTTGCATTTCACATTTCCATATAAGAATTCACTAATCATGCTTCCTTTGGGCATCAGGGAAACATTCTGGCAGCAAGGACACCCATATAATGAAATATTAGGTCATGATCCCATAATTCCAATGCACAAGAGACACAACACACACTTTAGGAGACTTTTAAAGTAGAAAAACACGGGAGGTGAGCAAGAATGATTTCTCTTTCCAGGGTCGAGTTTAGGCCCTTAAGGTATCATATGCACTCTTCACCCTCAGAAGGGAGACATGTGGGTGAAAATAAAGATTACCATCATCTGCTGCTTAACATAAAAATGCACAAAGCTGCAGATCTATCTTTGTGACCTATGGGACCTTCATCCTTTAATTAAAATGACAGAGTTCCCTGAAAACACATCAATTATAGTCAATGTCAAAGTATTTTTGGTAACTGGGGCCAAGGGAACAGAAACAATAGAATTCTAACATGAGCTGAGAGAACTTTCCTGTCCTGGAACTTGGAATGGAGACCGAAAGACAGCTGATCATTCTAGAACAGGCTACTAAAGGAGGGAGATACACATTTGGGGGTTGGGGGTGATCAGGCTTCTCTCATCACATGCAGCAGGGACAAAGAAAGCCCGTGAAATCGGCACAGATGCCAAGAGCAGACATGACCCAGGGAGCATGATCATGACCCTGAAAATCATTCTGTTTTGAGCCTTTCCTTGGCTTGCCTTCATCCCTTCTCCTGGGTTTCTCAAGAATGGCTATAACTTTTCAAAAAACAATAATAGTTTTCAACTTTGTTTGACTTCACTGGAATGCATTTTTAATTGAATCCAAAGAGAACTGTCCCACTTCATAGACAGGGAAACTGAGCCTCTACGAAGTATCTTCTCCAGATGGCAAACCTAATCAGTGACAGAGCTGGGCTCCCCACCCAATATTCTAATGCAAGGGCCACTCTGTCGGCTCTGTCCATTTGCTAACTGCTAGCCACGTGCGGTCACTAAAGTTCAAATAAACTTAAGTCAAATTTACGAACATCCCCACCACTGCAGAAAGTGTCACGGGATGGGGCTGGGTTCCTGAATGAACAATGTTTTTCTTTTTTTAAGATTTTGATTTTTTAAAGTCTTCATTGAATTTGTTACAATACTGCTTCTGTTTTATGTTTTGTTTGGCCGCAAAGCATGTGGGATCTTAGCTCCCCAACCAGGGATCGAACTCACATCCCCTGGGTTGGAAGGCGCACTCTTAACCACTGGACTGCCAGGGAAGTTCCAGGAACAATGTTCTTCATATGTAAAATCGGAAACAAACTGCAAAAGCTTACTTCAGCCGCTCTACTAAAAGCAGTGGGACCCACTGGAAGGTAGACACGTGTCTTGCCATCCCAAACCTTGGGTTCCCATCTGCACCCCTTCATAGCCTTTCAATGGGCAAATCATTCAACCTTTCATAACCTCAGGTTCTTCATCTCAAATCTGGATTTTAAAATAACTTCTCAGGTTACTGGGCGATTCAAGTGAGGCATGCCTTTCCAGTGTCTAAAACCAGACATTCACCCCTCCCTCCCTTTTAACCCCACCATCATTTCTTTCAGTCAGTACCCTATACAACTCACTTTGTGTATGCACATTCCAGTTCTAATCGTGTCTTTGGGGATTTCTCTTGTAATATTCTTCCCTTGTTCTTATATATTTTTATATATGGGTATGAGAAGCTTGGGCTTCCCTCATGGTTCAGCAGTAAAGAATCCATCTGCAATGCAGGAGACGCAGGTCTGATCCCTGGGTTGGGAAGATACCCTGGAGAAGAAGGAAATGCCAACTCACTCCAGTATTCTTGCTTGGGAAATTCCAGGGACAGAGGAGCCTGGCAGGCTATAGTCCATGGGGTTGCAAAAAGTCTGACACAATTTAGCAACTAAACAATAAGGAGAAGTTTATTGGATACAAAAACACAATGTCAAAACAAAAAGTAGAGGATTCTCCAGAGGTCCAGTGGTTGGGACTTCGCACTTTCACTGCAGGGATTATGGTTTGATCCCTGGTTGGGGAACTAGGATCCCACAAATTGTGCAGTACAGCCATAAAAGGAGGGGGTGGTGGAGAAAAGGAAAACAAGATGCAGGCTGGCCTCTTTTCAATGTTCTGCACAGTAGCAATCAGCAGAGAAAACCTGACAAACCAAGTTAGTAAAATCCCTTTCTGAAGTATTTTCCATCTAATAAGTAATTTCAGACACCATTGGTTCCCCCAATCAATGGCCATTTCTATAATAGATGAAAGGAACCAAAATAAAAAAAAAAAAAGGCAGAGACCAAAATCCTGAGAGATAAGAAGCCAGCATCTTGTCCTTAACATTCACCTGACCTGTAACAGCACAGGCGTGGTGCTGGGCGATGTTTTCCTTCAGCCAACACATAAGGCAGATGCTGAAGCAAAAGACCACCACTCACCTGGCAAACAAGAGCTTTGGCACAGGTCTTAAAGCACCTGCCACCCAGAGAGCAGGCCTTTTGAATCAGGGGTCCTTGGAGAGAATTGGGGTCTGTGACCTGAGATGAGGGGGGAAATGACATCTTCATTTTTACTTACTTGTACCTGAGCCTCATTATTCCCTTCAATTATAAATTGAGGGAATAAAAACCAGAGGGGTATTTAGCAGTACCTAGGACTTGATCACAAGCAGAAAAGCTTAGGTATTTTCAAGTCATGCGACGGTCTGTTGCAAATACCTCAAAACGTGTCCATCACACCTCATAATTCTAGGGTTCATGGACCTACCTGGAGATCGTGCTATTGCATGCATTCTTAGAGAAGCATGCCTGCTCTGTTTTTTATGTGTCGATCACTACATTTCTGTAGAACTGACTTCTTCTGCGATCCTATGAACTTTGTTTTCTGTGTTTTAAGACATTTATTTGAAACAGGATCCCCTGGCTTAACCTCTTCTTTGCCTCCCAGGGAACCCACGGCAAAGAAGAGGTTACAGGCTCTCCATCACAGGAGCTGGCAAAACTCTAAGTTCAATGTGCAGTATCACATTTGCCTTGCCGCTTTTCCCCACCACCACCCTACATAAGCCAAACCTTTCAACCAAACCAGTACCATCTTCCGGTACTGCCTCAGAAGTCTGGAAGAAAACTGAAAGATGATGCAATGACTTCCATATAGGACATAAACCCATCATGAAAGCACCAGGTAACAGTTGCAGAATGATCTGGGGAAGGTTAAAAAAATATATATGATTTGCCCTGTATAGACATCATCATCGTTTCAAGCACTTCTTGCAACCACTATCTGTAATGTATTCCAACTTGCCAGTGTAGAAATGGCCTCATTATTCCAGAGGTCCTTCAGAAAGTCTATTTCAAAGCAAGCAACTCAAAAGCTAGCGCATCATCTAAAAGCCAGTGCTATAAATACGCATGGGAAAGCAACAGTGAGCTGGATCTTGTGCTATGTCTTCAGGAAAGGAACCGGGAGAGTTGAGGGGCTAGCAGAGTGAACAACTCTAAGAAAAAGGAGACCAAGTTTCTAGGTTTCTAGGATAATATCTGTGCAGGCTATGACAGAGGGCAGGCAACAAGGAAGCAAAGCTATCAATGTGAATGGGGTCCTCGAGTGGGTTCTTCTTAAAGCAGAGCCTGAGAGGAGGACATAAGGTAAGAGCAGGTGACTGAGGTTACTGAAGGAGTAAGAGCAGCTAGATCCCCCAGGGCCTCCCAAGAAGCCAAGGGAATTGCTCCCAGAATCATTCACCCAAGCGCAGAGAGTGGGGTCTGTGCCCTCCTCCACCTTGTATTCGGAGGGCAGCCATCTGAAACATGAGTATCTCAGATACTGACAGAAAAGAAATGACAGGAGAAAGGACAAGAAGGAGAGGGGAGAGGGCAGAGAGGCTAAGTCAGCAAGGGGAGCCAGGAAATGTTATTCTGACTTAGAGCCTGAAAGATGAGGAATCTACCTTGGGACAGGCAAAGAGCTTCTAAACAGAGGGCAGAGCAGGAGCAAAGGCCCTGAGATGCAAAGAAGCCAGCCAGAGCTCAAGTCAGTGCATGCTTCCACTGGGTGGGTGGAGGAGAGCATTTATTACAGCTATGAGATTTCCTTCCTCTGTCGGAGAGGAAGCCAATTGTTTGCAAAACAAACCTGTTTTCAGATGGTAATGAACTCGAGACAACACACAGGACTCTCCTTAGGCAGACTTCCAACCACACTGAAGTGTTTCTTTTCTCTTTTCCTTTTTTTATTTTTCCTCTCCACCTTTCCATCCACAGATCACTGAACTTGGAGCTTCACAGCATCAACCAGGCTTGAACCCAAGAGAAAGTGCACAAGGACCTATGGTCCCCAGGCATTTGGGAAAGAAAAGAACAAAAGTAAACCATAAAGAAGTACTTTTCCATCTTAGGAACAGGGGATAAAGAGCATTGGGGCTCAGAACCTTGAACTGAAGTAACCTTATCTGAGGTCAGCCAGATAAGGAAGCAGGATGCAGGCTCGATGCACCTCAAAGGATGGATTGTCCTTCCTCACAGTAGCCAAGCCAGCTGTGCATCTCCTTTCCTTTCTCCTGTCCTGCCTGATGATACATTGATGGCCATAACAAAACACCAGGTACTGATTTCACGTGTCCCTCTCTGGGCATTAGAATTCAAGATGATGCCACCTGACTGCCCTCTAACTTCAATTATTTGGAGACTTTTAGTCTTGAAAGATTCAGTATGCAAATCCTAACTGCTGCCATGAGAGAGCTTTTATTTGGCATTAACTATGGGCTTCCCTGGCAGCTCAGTAAAGAGTCTGCATGGAATACAGGGGAGACCTGGGTTCGATCCCTGAGTCAGGAAGATCCCTGGAGAAAAAAATGACAACCCACTCCAGTACTCTTGCCTGGGAAATCCTGTAGACAGAGGAGCCTGGTGGGCTACACCCCATGGGATCAGAGTTGACTTTTTTCATTTGCCAAATACAGTGCTGAAGACTTGTTCTATACATGAACTCATCTGAGTCTCACAACAGTCTTCTGAGATAGGGACCTCCTTGGAAGAAATTCAAATGCAACAAGGTTAATCATTTGACCAGGATCATAAAGACTATTAGGGAAGCTGGGATTTGAACCAGCCAGGGTCTGACTCCAGAGTCCGTCTCCTCCTAACCACGAGCTCTAGGACTTGGTTAACTCCGTGGGCACCTCACAGCTGACTTGCCATGGTGGCAGAATTTCAAAGTCATTGGAAGCCTGCCTAGAAAGAAAACCCCGTGTCTCATGAGAACTCACAGCCATCTGAAAACCACTCCCCACAGTATATTGCACTCACCAGAAAAGGGTCTCAATAAAGTGATTTGAAAGTGAAACTGTTAATTGCTCAGTCATGTCTGACTCTGTGACATCATGGACTGTAGCCCAAAAGGTTTCTCTGTCCATAGAATTATCCAGGCAAGAATACTGGTGTGGGTTACCATTTTCTTCTCCAGGGGATCTTTCCCACCCAGGGATCGAAGATCCATCCGGGTTTCCTGCACTGCAGGCAGATTCTTTTTACTGTCTGAGCCACCAGGGAAGCCCAGTAATTTAATGATATGGGGAAAAAGGGAGGGAAGGGAAAGGTTTAGAGAAACTGATCCTCCACTAATACCCAAAGTGGTTCAAGAAATTAATGCTCATTATTCAAATCGAAGGTGGAGGCAAAGATATGCACCAACTGCCATTCTCAATATAATTGCTTTCTATCCAGCTGGCTCCTTTCAAGTCATCGGCTTTGGAGAATGCCTCGATCCTCAAATGAAAAATCTTCCAGCCTCTGATATGAGTGTCAGGAAGGCAAAAGGCTGGAATGAGCTGAGCCCAGCAGAAAATGTGCAGCACAACAAAAGGGCTATTTTTGTGACACTCAGGGCAAGGAGGACAACACGAAGACATCGGTCTCCTGCATGGAGGGGGTGCCGCAATGCTCATGGTGACGCAGGTGAAATTACCCCACCTCCACTTTGCGCTGGTGTTCTGTCAAGAGGGATGAGATGCTTTCCATAAAGAGTACAGGGGACACTGGTCAGAAGGAATTGAGGTCCAAAACAAGTGCAGCGATTGTCAGACTGCCTGCCCCTTCTCTGAATGAGTCCTTGCTTCCTGGCCCTGATGAATTAAACTCCATGCCACTGATGGCATGAGATGGGAGGTGGCAAAAACATCGCTGGCAAACTCTGAAGAATATCGGAGAAGAGGAAACATGCAAGCGAATGAAAGGGAAGGAAAACAGAGGTTCTGCCAATGATAACTGAGTAAGCATCTGCTAATCTCACAACTGAAATTCTTCAAATACCATTAGTAACATGGGGTGGGGGGGTGGGGGGACAGGGAACAGTGAGGATCACTTGGAATGTGCGTAGATTCACTAAGAATAATTAATACCAGGCAATGCTCATTCCCCTTTGCCATCCTCACAGAAACTGACAATCAAGAGACTTGAGGAAACTTACCAAATAGAAAAGGAAGGGAAAGAGTGATTAATTAGGAGGTGGGGATTAACAGACACACTATAAAAAATAAGTAAACAATAAGGACCTACTATATAGCACAGGGAACTATATTCATTTTCTTGTAATTACCTAAAATGGTAAAGAATTTTAAAAAGAATATATATGTGTAACTGAATCACTTTGCTATACACCTGAAACTAACACAACTCTGTAAATCAACTGTATCTCATTTTATTTTAATTTATAACAAAAAGAGCCTGGTAAGGTCATAAAATTCAGAAATCTGCAAGATACTCTGACCAGGTTTTTCATAAAACCTCAGTGTAAAAATAAAGAATTATAGGCTAGACATAATGAAAGTAAGTGGGCTGAACAGCTCAAAGTTCTCCTCTGTTTAATTATATCTATGTCAATTTAGACTGCAGCCTCTAATGTTATTCCACTGGGCTCCATCCAAAGTCCCCTCCTGTTCATCTTTCTTATCAATAACTTGGATGCCAATGTTGCTGGCATTCCAGTCAAATCTGGGGATGAACTGAAGCCTGGAAGGATAACAACGATTCTGAAATGTTTGAAGCAAAACTGAAAAAAATTTCAATAAATTTGAAATTACAATTCGTTGAAGTCTAACAAAATTAAATTCTCCAGAGGTAAATGCTAAATATGAAGCTTGGGTCTAAAAATAGAAGTAGACAAACTACACTATAAGAAAGAAAAAAAAAAGAAACACTGCTCTCTCATATCACTCGGGAAGAGATTGCTCATAAATGTCTTATGGGTTCTGAATTAAAAATGAGGAATACAAAATGGCTACTAAAATTATTACTTTGATCTTATGTTTCATTAGTAAAAGTATATTACTTACAATCGGAAAAACATATAGTTCAGTTATACTCTTAGTTGTACCAGAACGAAAGACATTATAGTACTCAGTTCAGTGTAAGAATGCCATGGTTCATTCAGCATCTACACTCAGGATGGAGAAGGAATTCTAGCCCAGCCCTGACCCAGACCACTTTCTGCCATGAAGAAATGTTCAATTTGGACTTCCCCAGTGGCTCATATGATAAAGAATCTGCCTGCAATAGAGGAGACCTGGGTTCAATCCATGGGCCAGAAAGATCCCCTGCAGAAGGGAATGGCTACCCACTCCAGTATTCTTACCTGGAGAATGCCATGGACAGAGGAGCCTGGTGGGCTACAGTCCATGGGGTCTCAAAGAGTCAGACATAACTGAGCGACCAACACTTTGACCTTCTCCAGTGCCGTAGTGACTACCCACACGTGGCTTACTGAGCTCTTGATATGTGGCTCATACAGCGTGAGGAACTGAATTTTTTTGAGTTTTACTTAATTCTAATTAATTCAAATTTATGTAGGCACTTATGGCCCCTGGCTACCGCACTAGGCTGCAGAACTTAAAACAGAGCCATATGCCAAATGGTAGAACTGACTGGGAGGTTAGCAACTCTGGAAAAAAGGACTCAGGGGGCCAAAATGACAACTGTGTTTAATCTCTCAAGCGCAGCCTCATGGAAAAAGGATTAGAAATATTCTTTGGAGTCCAGTGGACAAAACTAGGACACAGAGAAATCAGAGTAAGATAAAATTCATGGCTGTGTAGAAATAAGTGCTGAATAATGATGACAACGTCAAAACCTGTGGCCACTGAATTCACCTCCAGCACCTAGCACCCTGCCTGGCACCAAGGAAGCTCTCAGGAAATACTTCTCTTAAGTAAATCAATTGATCAATCAAAATAGAAAGCAATCCTAATGGAATACAAATGCCTCAAAAGACAATTAATTCCCACATTCAGGAGTCCCATGGGAGTTGGCTGACCACCTCCAGGGGCACTGTCCAAGAGCCAGACATCCAGCAAAAGGCAGCTGGACCATATGAGGTCCTTCCAGATCTGCTACGAGCCTCACGTCTACCATCAGATGGCACTGCGTTAAGTCCTGACACTCGCTATTTGTGGGGCTAATCAGATACCTATGGCTGTATAACGGAATTCTACATGTGACTTTTCTTAGTGACTTCAAACAGCACACACTTTTTATCTCATAGTTTCTTCAAGCCATGAGTCTGGGCATGGGTTAGCTGGATGCTTTGCTTAGAGTCTCATGAAGCTTAATCAAGATGTCAACCAGGGCTGGGTTCTCCTCTGGAGGTTCGACTGGGGAAGGACCTTCTTCCCACTCACATAGCTGTCGGCAGCATTCATTCCTCTGTCCTTGTGGTTGCAGGACTGACAGCCTCGGGACTGCCTGCCAGCTCTCAGGCTGAGCACCTTGAGCTCCTTAAGGTCATGTGTATTTCTTTGCCACACTGCTTCCCCAACATTCCATTTATATATCCAAGCCATCAAAGAGAGTGTGTAGAGTAAGCCTGCTAGCAAACAGTTTACATAATGTAACATCATCACAGTGGGTGACACCCCATCACCTCTGCTGGATTCCACTGGTTAGAATCAAGTCCTGCCCACACTCAAGAGTATGCCACTACAGAAAGGTGTGAACACTAGGAGGTGGCAATCCTGTGGGACAACCCTGATGTCTGTGACAATGACCTTGGCAGGTCACTCAGCACACACCAGCTTGTCTTCTATAAAAATGCGGCCCTATGAGCACAATGGAGTCATTGTGTATGTAATAATACAAACTCACTTTAGAATGGAACCAAGGTCAGATTTGTCTCCATGATACTGTTTAAACCTCACAACAACCAATCTAGCAGGACAGATTTAGGTTAAAGAGGCTTAAGATTAGAAGAGAAGCAAGGCAACCCTTTAAGCCAGAGAAATATTTAAGACCTCTCAACCCATCACCCATCTATAGAACTTTGATACTTCTAAGCAGAATTCACTCAACATTCATTTATTCAATAAATTTGAATGCCCAGATTTCCCTATGGAGATGCTCCTCTTGACACAAAAATATCTTATGGGATTTTCAGAGACTAATTCTGACTATCTATGAGTTCTGTTTTACACACTTAATTATGCACCAAATCCCATGTGCAATCAGATTTCATTGCCCAAACCTCATAGGTTTGTCCTCAAAACATCTTTAAAAGGGTAACCTAATGCTTGGTACTTAATTGTTTGGTGAACATCCTCTTACCTCTCATTAAATTACGAAGCATGCAAAAAAGAATTCGATGATAGATTTGGCCTGAAATATTGGCTCAGTTTAATTTCACCTTCCCAAAAAGAGGGTCAAACTCCGTATCTCTCTCCTACACAATTTACATTTCAATAACGGTAACCTCAAAACCCAGTAAGGGCACTGTTCACATTCCTAGCAGCTTGCTGCCGAGACCAAAGAGGCAGATGATGTTCGAGAGATGAGCAATTATGCCAAGCCAATCGATACAATGAACTGCAAAGATTAATCCTCTACAATCCTTTTTCTTTTTTCCTATAGAAGCTTGCATTTGGACATTTCTTGCTGCTTTCACCCACACTTCTATCATTTTCTCTTAAAATAAAGACAAAACATCAACAACTAAGAGCTTGCTGTCCATTAGAACTAAATGTTCCTCTTCCTTTTTTTTTTAAGAAGACATTCCCTGTGGATTTTGGATTGAGAGAGTAAAAAGGAAAGAGGAAGCATCATGTGTGGGACACAGTGCCGGACAAGGTCCCTGTGTGAGGTCATGTGTCCCTCACATTCACCCTAGGTGAGGGAAATGATCAACTCCTTTTTACAGTGGGAGAAACAAGCTGTGAGAGAGGTCACACAGGTTGTGCAGACACACACACTCACACCAAACAGCAACTGGAAGCCAGGCCCTCAGAAGAGGATCCCCTAATATGCAGGACATCTCTAACAGAGGAGAATCCCCCAAACAAATCATCTGCTCCACAAATATTTGAAAGTCTTCTATATGCTGGACACCATCACCCACTGCATGACTTGTAAATAAACCAGAGGACCAATAAAGAGGCGAGACCCAGAAATACCTGTAATCTTGGGGGGTAGCAAGAGGGGGACAGGGAAGGAAGACGGTTTGATGTATACAGTATGTCTAACAAGGTGAAACAGAAAAATAAAATGCTGCAAACCTTCCTGGAGAGGGTGTCTGTAGGTTGGGATGTATGTGTCAGCAGATAGGGCTACCTTGGCTCAAAACCCTTATTAGTAGTAATATGTTTCTTACCCACACGGAGGGCTCTAGCACCCAACTCATCAGCCCAAGCGCCGTGAAATCATTTCAATTCTCTGCACCTCACCTCGGAGGCATCAGTCCCCTCCCGTAAGCTCCCCGGATCAATGTTTCATCTGCTACATTCGGGTGAATCACTGATCCTTCTCCTTCATTCTTTTGGTCCAGGCTCACAGAATATTTCCTGCACCTTTATTCCATTATCACCATTCTATTATTTTCCCCATCGTCTGTTTTCCGCTTTCTGAGACATTAAAGAGAAACTCTCTCCTAAAGGGTTACACAAGCCAATTTCTTTCTCTTCACCTGCCAGGGCCCCTTTAATCATGAAACAGCAGGTAAGACCTACAAACCCAACCCCCCCCCCTTCTACTTTTACCAGTCCTGCGGAATCAAATGTGGGTCTTTTTATTTGCGTGCAGAATAGTACATCAAAAGAACTGGGGCAGGGGGCCTGTGATTAAAAGACCGTAGCAGCACAAGGACACAACCAAAATGTTACATGCCTGACTTAACGACTGGCCACTAATTAAATGCAAAACAGCAGCATCAGTGCAAAATGGGACATCCAATATTATACTGGGTTTTTCTTCTTTTCTGCACAGTGAACACCCCTGGTTTCCCCCACCCTCTTCCCACTGCAGTTTCAAAGTGTTTGGGACCAGAGGAGCAAGCAAGCAGGATGCTGTTAATCAACCTTCCTCATCTGTGTGTGCGCCACTGCATTCAGAGAGAATTAAGAATGGGCTGAGCCGAAACAGGAGGACCAAGGTGCTGCTGGCTCCCGTTCAAGTGCTCTGAGATTCCTGGCTGTCCCTTTAACCCCAAGAGCTCAAAAATCACCTGTTCTTCTGTTAAAACCCTGAAAATTGGAAAGCCCTCTGGGAAACCCTCTCTGGGCTTCAGAAAACCGCTAGGGACTAACAAAATCAAAAGAAAACAGTTCCCAGGTATTTTCCTCTGTGTGAATGTTAAAATGGCTGTTAAACCACTTGTGGAGCTCACTTTGGAGGTTCAAGGTATTTACCCAGGTTCTTAACACAGGCTGGCTGGCTGCTGGCAAAGGCGTGATCGAAGACAGTGGAGGAGGGAACCCTGCCCCCAGATATCTCCCCAACCAGGTTATCCTACATCAACTCTTGGGGTTATTAAGGAATTGTCTCTCCTGGAGGAATTAATATGAGAAGGCTTTCAGCTGCCCAGTCATTCACTGAAACAGCCCTAATGACACACATGTTGAATAACAACAACCAATTTAAATAGTAATAAACACAATAGCTGATTTTATCTAATGAAAACTTCCCGTGTGTCAAACACTGTGCTGTGAGCTGTAGACACATTTCCCACATACTGCTCAGGTGACATTTTCTCCATTTTATGGACAAGGATACCTGAAAGGGTTGTACAGATAGTTACAACTGAAGCCAAGGTTTAAATCCAGGCAAGTGATGCCAGAGCCCAGTTTTCTAAAGACTGTCCAGTTCTGCCCCTGTCACATGTGGTGGCTAGGTGGGTTTGCAAAACAAAGCTGGCCAACCAGGAAGGGAACAAGGGGCCTGCAGGACACAGCATGGCCAGTGGGGGCAGCAACGAGCCCAGGAAGAGAGGGAGAGAGGAGCTGGAAGGGACAGGGAAAAACAGACCAAAATGAAGCTTGTTTTACTTAGCAGAATAATTAAAGGCAGAGCCCTTGGAGCTACACCTGGGTTCCAATTCCAGCTCAAATTGTGAGATGCTAGAGATCAACTTGCTATGCTGTTCCTCCCTTAACCCTGTCTCTGGCACAGGGTCCTACACATGGTAGTTCCTACATTTGGGGGAAAAAAATCAGTGAAAGACTTTCTCAGTGAGAGACAGACTGAGATAGGAAGACCAAGAGAGACAGAAATAAATTCAAGCTCTCTAAGTTACTAGCTGGTGACCCTGGCCAAATACTTCATCACTCTGTGCCCTAGCTTCCTATAAAACGCAGACTACAACCCTACTCACCCCAGCAAGAAGGGCTGATAAAGCCAATGGATTCAGAATAGCATTTCACACAGCATAAGTGCTATTTAAGCACTGCGTGTGCTCAGTCACTAAGTCATGTCCAACTCTTTGTGACCACATGGACTACCAGGCCCCTCTGTCCATGGAATTCTCCAGGCAAGAATACTGAAGTGGGTTGCCATTTACTTCTCCAGGGGATCTTTTCAACCCAGGGATCGAACCCACCTCTCTTGCATTGGGCAGGTAGATTCTTTACCAATAGAGCCACCTGTGAAGCCTGAAAAAGAAAGCTCAGCTCATCGAAAATAAGTCGGTCGTGGGAATGTGATGTCCAACCTGGTGACTAGAGTGAATTATACTGTGTTGCATTTTTGGAAATGCTGAGAGACTCAAACGTCAAAGATCTCATCACAAGAAAGTATCTGTACCTGTGTAGCGAGGAATGCATGGATGGTAAGGAGAATTGTGGGGATCAGTTTACAACATATACAGTACCCATTCATTATGTTATACAACTAAATCTAATGCACTATTATATATTAACTCTACTTAAAAACTTGGTACAGATTAAAGAAAATTTCTGCTATTTAAGTGTTAACTGTGTTTTATAACAATTCTGCCAAGAAACAGCCCTGGTTCAAACAACCAGTCTGAAAAACATGAGTATATGCAACAGAAAGAAGTGTGTATGCCAACCAAAAACACGATGAGAGTTCACAGCAGACTAAGCACAGGCTGGAAGCAGCCTGCATGCTCAGCACTAGAATGGATGAGTAGAGTGATTTGTTCACACAATGAAACACTACCCAGCAATAAAGAACTACCACTACATGTAAAAGCAGACATGAGGCGCACCAAACAACTCAGACAGGGAGGAACAAATGTTGCAAGTTTCCGTTCACACAAAGCTATAAAAGAGAGAAAACTAAGCTCTGCTGGCAGAGGTGAACTGGAAGTCACCCAAGAGGGGCTGGGTATGAGTAGAAAGCTATACAAGGGACCCACTTGGGAGCTGGAATTTTGCAGTCTTTCTGAATAGCGGTTTCATGAGGGTGTATGTACATCATCAGACCACTCAAGATGGCTACTCTCTTGCTCTTTACATTCCCTGCTCAACCAGGTCTTGTTTCATTCACATGACTATCCAACCCTCTGAATTATAGGGCTTAATCAGTAACTGCCTGCATGCTTTTCCCTGCCCCAGCTGCTGGTTTCCCTGGTAACTAGTGAGCTAACCTGACACCAATTCCCTCTATGGTAGCCTCCTCCTCCCTTCAGTAGACCGCTGCCATGCCCTGCCTGCCATCTGCTGTCAACGATGGAGTGTCACTCCAGGACCTTTTGCTTAAGATCCCCTGTCCAATAAGCTCCTGATGTCTCTGTCACTGTCTCCGGGCTCTTTCCTCAGGGGCTGGGCAACTACAAGGCTTGCAGGCATGTAGGGTGCCAACCAGAAGTACATCTGTGCAAATTCACTAAGTTCTAATGGTTAAACTTTGGGTACTTTATTAGAAGCGACACCTCAGTTTTTAAAAATTAAAAAGTACTGAGTCAGTATGGTATGTGATGTGATATTATGTTTCATTTTAGTAATTAATATTCAAACATGGATGCATTTAGACTGTATTTCATTAATATAATTGTTTAGATGAGAATGGACATGTCTGTTTCAATAAAAATATGGGAAAATATGGTAAAACAAGACAAACCGCTCAAAGGCAGTGCGCAAAAGACTAAAATTTGGAAATCACTAAACTATGAGTAGCACACACCTTAGCTAAAGAGGAAAGTCAAAAGAACCTTTATTCTAGTCCAGAATGAAAAAAACAAACTACACCCAGGGACCAAATCCAGCCCACTGCCTGTTTTTTAAAACCCCAAAACTAAGAATGGCTTTTTACATTTTTAAATGGCTGAGGGAAATCTAAAGGATAATATTTCTTGACATGTGAAAATCATATGAAATTCAAATTTCAATGTTCACAAATAGGATGTTGCTGGAACATAGCCTTGCTTACTCATTTACATATTGTCTCTGGCTCTGTTCCTGCAGCAACAGCAGAGTTGAAAAGTTGTAACACAAACCATGTGATCCACAAAGCCTAAAATATTTACTATATGGCCATGTACAGAAAAAGTTGGCGGATTCTGGCTCTAGCAGTTAATTTCCATCTTTGCCACTGATGTTGCCCATAAAGTTACCTACTTTCCTAACCCTCTCTCACTCAGATGCTGTCCTCGAACACCCAATATGATAAGATTCTTGGCACCAAATCCTGACTTTATAAAGCCCACAGTGTTTGTCTAAACACTAAGGTCTGATGCAATGACAACTAGAGTATTATCAGAAGATCCTAGCCACAAAAGACAAAGCAATCTCAACGTATCAGGAGCTAATATTAGAAGTTAGTTTCTTGTGCAAGTGGCCATTTTTTTCCCAGAATGCTTATTTTGCCCTCAGGTTAGTTCTTGCTTAAAAACCAACCAATTCTAGAGTCCTTTTTGTTTTCAAGCCACTAGTGTATCTTCAAAATATAAACATTTAAAGGTGTTGTTGGAAAAGCACCAATAACTGAGGTGCTTTTAGAAAATAACTGAGGTTCTAAGTGGCTGATAAGAAAGAGTAACTGTGAAAGGGTGATGGAACATGAATTTTCCCACCTCTGAACTTTCAAAAGGCCTAATTCTTCCACATGGAATATCCTTCCTTCTAGCTACACTGCAGCTCAATCTCCCTTACTACACTGAAAGCTCACTGAATATGAAATACATGTTAGAATCAAGAATCACACCCGTCACCTTATGCAAAATAAGCATGTGAGAAATACATGGAGAAAGGAAGAAACTTATAAAGCCCTATCCTCATTCATTAAATATTGAATTGATCAAGATACACTGAATGTATCTGTTCATCTCCTTAGATTTTAAGTGACTATCTCTCCATGTGTGAAAGCAGGAACTATTTTATGACAGACAAGTTCAAAATCTACTAGGGTGAATTTGTCCTCTTGGAAACAGGGTAAATACCTTGCGATTGTGAAAAATTCTTTCTTGTGAAATGCTATTATGAAAAGCCATGAGGTTTCTACTGCCTCTGTCTAATGTTAATCATTTATGAAATACTGTGGCTCAGCAACTAGACTCATTTCAGGCAGTAAATACACATTTCCTGTCAAAATGCATCAAATGGGTAAGGCTTCAATTTATTTGAGAATGAGTTGTAACTCACTTCAATATGGGCAATTTGGAGAAGTCTCTGATGGCCTTTAATAGCCTTGGCTGTTTTCTTCACTTCTTGCCCCCAAACCGTAGAGTATCTCTGAGTGACTCTCCTAGAAATTGTGTTCAGGATCAACCTGTGTAGTATTCATTCCTTTGATTCCAAATCTGTTGTACAGTGTAGCCTCCCCTTCAATGGGTTTTCGAGAACCAAAGCTAGGTCTACCCGTAACTTGAAAGGGTATTCTGGATTTGCTGTTGTTGTTCAGTCGCTAAGTCATGTCGGATTCTTTGTGACCCCAGGGACTGTAGCCCACCAGGCTCCTCTGTCCGTGGGGTTCTCCAGGCAGGAATAGTGGAATGGGTTGCCATTTCCTCCTTCAGGGGAGCTTCCCGGATCTGGGAGCAAACCTGCATCTCCTGCACTGCCAGGTGGATTTTCACCCCATAGCCACCAGGGAAGCCCCTATTCTTGACTGACAGACCATAAACGCTTCTACCACATTATGAACTCATCCAGGGAAGTTCTAACCTTTCTTGTCACTGCATTGTACTTGTATCATTTCATCTCACTGCCTGTAACAATGACATAAAAAATACAGGCTTGCTCCTTGACAAACATATAGTCAGATGGTAGGCGGGCCAGGACAGGAAGCTCGGCTCCACACAGCAGGGTCTCAGGCTACTTCCATTTTTCTCTTCAGCCATCTGCCTTGCATTCTCAAGGTCACCTCACAGTCCAAGATGGCTGTTGCAGTATCAACCATAACTTCACCTTCCAGGATTTAAGACATCCAGGAAAGGTTCCCTTCTTGATTTCAGGAAGACACCACAGAAACACCACCCAGCGTTTCTACATTTATCTCACAGCATGAGAGAGGCTGTTAAAATCTGGTCTTGATTCCACACAGCAGATGCCTGGCTAGAAATCAGGGTTCCATTATGAAGAGAGATATAAAGACATAGGCAAGTAGCGTCTCTTCTGTAAGCCTGTATTGTATATGAGCACTTTGTATGGATGACGGCTATCAAGGATCAAATAAATGAAAGAAAGAAAGATTCTCCAACATGCTGCCTTTTGTCACTTCAGAGAACCTCCCAGAAGACTGCATTTCAGCACCCTAGAAGGCAACATTCACCATTATATGTAGTTCTTCTCAGTTTGGTAGTTCTTCTCAGACTGGTCAGTATCACATACTTCCTTACCCTGTTAACACAATAAAAGATTTCAGGCATAAACAGTACCTCAATTGTACTTATCATGAGACCAAAGTATTTTACAGTTTAAACTTTTAGGTATTTGCCTCCTGTGATATTTATAGATAAAACCATATGTATGGGTTGTATCTCATTGAACCCAAGAGTAGAATTAAAGCCCTCTATTGCTGACACATCCCTGTGTATCAATGTGGAAAAAACTAAGAGTTCAGAGAAATGATGGCGTTTACGTAACATGGAATGAGATGGCAGAAACCTAAACTCTGAATTCAACACCTCTGAGTTTTCACTCCAATGCCCAGCCTTATGGAAGATCACTACTTGGCAGAAGGAATGTGGCCTCTGGCAGAACTTCAGGAATAACAACAATGCGTCTTGACACACTGAGCTGCAGCTTTTCAAGGATTTCCACATAGTAACAACTGGAAACTCCCACCACTGCTTTATATAGGGCAGATCACGATTGGTTCAAGTAGGCAAAAGACATAAGTACTCGAGGGAACATTTGAGACTTAAAGGATGAGAAGGAGTCAATCAGGAAAGAAAAGGAAAACAGAGGATGCACATTCTACGGCAGGTACAGAGCCACTGAAAAGTAATAAGTTCATTGCATTCTAGGGAAAAGATGGGTGGCCAGTGTCATCACCGGAAAGCAAGCAAGGGGGCGAGGGCTCAGATGAGATCAGACAGAAAATCAAGACACTGGCAGTCATCATGTTTCACCACTATCTCTAATACAACTTTGGCTTTTCCTGCAAACAAATGCATTTTCAACATGGCAATCTTACCTATAATCTGTCTGTCTCCATCACCCCCACTCAATCTACTTCAAAAACTATCTTCCAAGAGAAGGAAAAGAAGGTATTGTTTTGATGGCAAAGTATGCCTAATTTTAAAATACATAAAAATTTCAGAAGTATAAAACATCAGTTGCTTTAAAACAAGGTTTTCCATAAATCTCCTTTAACACTGGTTTCTGTATTTTTAAAAATAAGACATACATACAAATACACAGTCCTACGTCTCATATTGAGAGTAAGCCTTTAACCCTCTGCAAGAAAAGAGTTCCCAGCCCCTGTTACAGTATTTACATCTAGTAGGCCCTCAGTTTCACTGGTTCCTTTAGCTGTGACATGCAAGGACCACTGCTTCAACCAGTTAGAGGAAAAGGGAAAAAAAATTTTTATATCTTGACATCCATCAACTGACATTTTCAAGGGCAAGAGAGCGGCAGCGCCCAGGGAGCTGTCCGAGGTGCTTAAGGTTAATGGCTGTATTTACATAGCCGTCAATTCACTTTACAAAGAACTGCCCCAATATAACTGCGCAGCTCCCACCAGGCAGCCCAAGCACGTAGGGCATACAAGTCTCTAAACGAGGGGAAACAGTGCCCAATAAATCTTAACAGCAGCATCTTGCTTTCATTAGATCATTTATCTCTTTATTTTCAGTTAACATGTCTTAAGCCTCTTACTGAACAAAACAGACTACCTTTCCACCTCTGCATGAGTCACTTTCTAAAACATTCTGGCACTGAAAAGTAAAACAGTAACTGTACTCCCTGGATGGTGAGTACCTCCCACTTTTAACTGTCTAAAATGTGAGTCTCTAAACAGATGTGGCTATTTCAATTTAAAGTTTAATTCATTAAAATGAAGTAAAATTTAAAATTCAGATTCTTGGTCACAATAGCTCTATTTCAAGTGCTCAGTGGTCACTCAGTGGCTACAAGAGCTGATAGCATGGATTTTAGAACACTCTTCCTCATCACAGAAAGTTCTATTGGAAATTAAAAGACTGTTCATCTAAAAAGTCCAGGGCCTGACTTCTTCTGGAGTTTGTACATCTTGATTCCAAAGGAACACAATAATGAATGGGATGTTCTGCATCCCCACATTTTCCAGATGCATTCTTAAGCAACTTGATGCTCTAAAACATATCGTCTGATCCAGCAATTCTACTTCCACTCCAGAAAAACATGTACACATGGCTACAAAGAGATGTGTAATTATGAGGGGCTTTCAACAGTAGACACTGGGTCTCAGTGTCAGGTATGAATTTGCTCAACAATATTCTCATAATTCTCACTGTTATAGAAAAAAATGGGGAAAATATGAATGCCTGTCTGTAAGAGAATGGCTAAGTAAAATGCAGTAGATTCATAAGTGAACATTAACGGCAGTTAAATAAATGGGCAAGTGGCTTCCCTGGTAGTCCAGTGATTAAGAATCTACCTTGCAATGCCAAGGAATGTCAACTGGATCCCTGTTCCAGGAAGATCCCACATGCCATGGGACAGCTAAGCCCATGAGCCACAACTACAGAGCCCCTAGAGCCCGTGTTCCACAAAAAGACAAGCCACTGCAATGAGAAGCCCATGCACTACAGCTCTCCAGCTGCTCTCTGCAGCTAGAGTGCAGCAATGAGGACCTAGAACAGCCAAATATTAAATTCTAAGAAGTAAATTAAGAAGTGGACAAGCACTATGAGTGTATCAATAGTAAGTGAATAACACAAATCATTATATGTTACTATGTAAGCAAAATTAAAAATAAAAAATCACACACATATTTTTTAAAATACACATAATGTAAAAAACATCAATACAGCAAATTACTATATTTTGATGTTTCTGCATTTTAAACTTTAAATCAAATTAAATGCCAGATAGGCCTCCTACTTCCATCGATCAGTGAGCACTGACAAATCAACTTAAAATGGTTACAGAGAGTCTTCTGAGACGTGATCAGTACATTCTTTCTCTTCACATTTGGATAAAGCATACTAAATATTATAAATATGTACAGAATACATATAAACTCTTTATAAAATTTATACAAACTCTTTATAAAATTTGGGGAGTGAAGAATAGAAGTGGGTTAGAGAGATAATTAAACATGATCTGTTCCTTTCATCCAAATCGGGAAAGAAGTATGTCAAGGCTGTATATGGTCACCCTGCTTATTTAACTTATCTGCAGAGTACATCATGCAAAATGCCAGGCTGGATGAAGAACAAGCTTGAATCAAGACTGGTTATATCAATAACCTCAGAAATGCAGATGACACCACCCTTATGGCAGAAAGCAAAGAAGAATTAAAAAGCCTCTTGATGAAAGTGAAAGAGGAGAGTGAAAAAGCTGGCTCAACATTCAAAAAACTAAGATCATGGCATCCGGTCCCATCACTCCATGGGAAACAGATGGAGAAACAATGAAAACAGTGACAGACTTTATATTCTTGGGCTTCAAAATCACTGCAGATGATGACTGCTGCCATGAAATTAAAAGACATTTGCTCCTTGGAGAAAATGCTATGACCAACCTAGACAGCATATTAAAAAGCAGAGATTACTTTGCCAACAAATGTCTGGCTAGTCAAAACTATGTTTTTCCAGAAGTCATGTATGGATGTGAGAGCTGGACTGTAAAGAAAGCTGAGCACCAAAGAACTGATGCTCCTGAACTGTGGTGTTGGAGAAGACTCTTGAGAGTCCCTTGGACTGCAAGGAGATTCAACCAGTCCATCCTAAAGGAAATCAGTCCTGAATATTCATTGGAAGGACTGATGCTAAATACTCTGGCCACCTGATGCAAAGAACTGACTCATTGGAAAAGACCCTGATGCTGGGAAAGATTGAAGGCAGACAGAGAAGGGGACGACAGAGGATGAGCTGGTTGGATGACATTACGGACCTGATGGACTTGAGTTTGAGCACGCTCCAGGAGTTGGTGATGGACAGGGAAGCCTGGAGCACTGCAGTCCATGGGGTCACAAAGAGTTGGACACGACTGAGCAACTGAACTGAGCTGTACCTCTCATCTTATTCTAATTTTGCTTTTACTGTTTTAGAACTCGTGAGTTAACCAGCAGGATTCCCACAAGGTCGCTATGATCCTGTACTACAGCTGATGTCACCCTTGTCCATGAGATTCAATGCTAGCAGTTGTAATAACACTGACTAGCCATTCTCAGCCAGCAGAGAATACTGTCTACGTGCACCAGGCTCTACAGTAAATCAAATGGCATGTTTCTTTCATAAGTGGATATTTGTTATTTAAAAAAAATCAGGTAATTTTGTTGTTTGGATGCTTCTGCCATTAGTCTTCCATGTAAGCTATATTCTGTTGTGCTCTCAGCTGCCTTTCAACTCGGAAGCCTCATCTTCTAACTGTCTGGAGTTGAGTGCTGGAGGGGACAAAGGGCACAGTGGCAGGCAGCCAGGGAGGAGAGCCATACCATCTTGACAGTTGGGCAGAGATGACCCAAATAAAAACCAGTCAAAAGGACAACAGTGACTGATGGGTCCCAAGAAAGTGTTAGTACAAAGCTAGTCTCATGCAACGTGTCACAGCCTCCAGGAAAGTATCACCACAAACCAGCTCTGCAATTAAAACACAGCTCTGGAGACAGAGGAGATTAAATGCCCTTGATCCAGTCCATGCCCTCTTCTTGGTGGTTGCCAGTTCTTCCCTTCCTGCCAACAGCCACATGTTTCTATAAGTTGAGCTATCTCTGAAAAAAAAACTCATAAAACCCCAATTTAAAAAGAAAAGACTGAAGATTTATTAAAATTCAACCTCTTCTCATTTGTCTTTTATTCAGAAAAGACTTCAGTTTGCAAACTTCACATTTTTTTTAACAGTGCAAGACAAAAGTCAAATCCACCAAAAGCTTTTCACTTCAGCAAACACAGGAGATAATTTATTCCTCCAAGTGGTAGGAGAACACAAGAAGCCAGGCATCTGTGCAAAAACTTTCCATATCCCCTCAAGTCCCATAACCCCATCTACATCTCCATCTTCTGGTCCTGACTTGAAGCTTCAATTATCCCCAGAATGGAAGAAATCTTAAGTCCACATCAGCTTTTAACATCTGCTGAGTCTTAACTACACAGAGACGAAATTCATGTATATCACCTGCCAACAGGATTGCAATTTAAATCAGACTCAAAAGTATATGGACTTAGAAGCCACATTTTCCCTAGTCAATACAGACATCAGTCCAATGACAGAAAGAGGCAATATGCACATTACATGCTCCACACAACAAAGTTTCCTCAACATTCATTTAAACACTGGATTCTTGTGGGGGGGGTGTGTGGTTTAGGGGTTTAGGATGGGGGGACACGTGCACCCATGGCTGATTCGTATCGATGCATGGCTAAAACCACCACAATATTGGAAAGTAACTATTGTCCAATTAAATAAATTAATTTTAAGAAAAGTTCTCAGCCACAGAAAATCCATCTTATGCTCTAAAGGAAACTTACGGACATAATCAACATCAGTTTCTCACCCATAACATTCATCTACTGCTGCTGCCGCTGCTGCCAAGTCGCTTCAGTCGTGTCTGACTCTGTGCGACCCCACAGACGGCAGCCCACCAGGCTCCGCTGTCCCTGGGATTCTCCAGGCAAGAGCACTGGAGTGGGTTGCCATTTCCTTCTCCAATGCAGAGAAGTGAAAAGTGAAAGTCAAGTCGCTCAGTCGTGTCTGACTCTTAGCGACCCCATGGACTGCAGCCCACCAGGCTCCTGCATCCATGGGATTTTCCAGGCAAGAGTGGGGTGCCATCGCCTTCTCCAAACACCCATCTAACCAACATCTAGTTTGTATTTTGGGCCCAGGAATTCAAATTCATCTCCAGAATCATTCTATTTAGACAAACATCAATGTATTACAAAACATAAAACCTACCACCTAATAACATAGTTCTTTTTCTAAAAATTTTCAAGTTAAAAATTTTAAATCAAAAGAGGAGCTGTAAAAAGATGTGTTAAGTCAAGTATGGTCTGAGGGGCTCTATGGGGACTTGTCAGAAGTGAATATTAACAGGCTCCAGCCCAGATGCCCTGAACCAGCAGCCCTGGAGGTGAGGCCTGGGAATCTGTATTTTAACAAAGTCCTCCAGATGATTCTTTGGCCACCTGATGCAAAGAGTTGACTCAAAGAACTGCCATATGATCCAGCAATCCCACTGCTGGGCATACACACAGAGGAAACCAGAACTGAAAGAGACACGTGTACCCCAATGTTCATCACCACATTGTTTACAATAGGCAGGACACGGAAGCAACCTAGATGTCCATCAGCAGACAAATGGATAAGAAAGCTGTGGTACATATACACAATGGAATATTACTTAGCCATTAAAAAGAATACATTTGAATCAGTTCTACTGAGATGGACGAAACTGGAGCCTATTATACAGAGTGAAATAAGCCAGAAGGAAAAACAACAATATAGTATACTAATGCATGTATATGGAATTTAGAAAGATGGTAACAATAACCCTGTATGCAAGACAGCAAAAGAGACACAGATGTGTAGAACAGTCTTTTGGACTCTATGGGAGAGGGCAAGGGTGGGATGATATGGGAGAATGGCATTGAAACATGTAAATTATCATTTGTGAAATGAATCGCCAGCCCAGGTTTGATGCTTGATACAGGGTGCTCAGGGCTGGTGTACCAGGATGACCCAGAGAGATGGAATCGGGAGGGAGGTGGGAGGGGGGTTCTGGAAGGAGAACACATGTATACCCATGGCGGATACATGTCAATGTATGGCAAAACCACCACGATAATGTAAAGAAAAAAAAAGACCCTGATGCCAGGAAAGATTGAAGGCAGGAGGAAAAGGGGACGACGGAGGATGAGATGGTTGGATGGCATCACCAACTCAATGGACATGAGTTTGGGTGGACTCCAGGAGTTGATGATGGTAGGGAGGCCTGGCTTGCTATGGTTCATGGGGTTGCAAACAGTCAAACACAACTGAGTGACTGAACTGAACTGAACTGAACCAGGTGATTCTTACACACTGGTCTACGTGATAATATTAAGAACTGCAATAATACCAGAATGGGGGGTATCATCAAGCAAGAGTGATAATATGAAATAGACTTTTTAAAAATCCAAGATTTGCAGAGGACAAAAAATTTAAAAACTATAATCAGCTTGAACCCAATATTCATCTTCCCTTGTCACTTGTCATCTTCCCTTGTCACTCACTTCTCGTAAATGAAGGCAGTGCAACTCATATACGGATGTAGCCAACTGCTTGTAAGTTCATGTCTATTTATGCTATGGTTCAGAAACATTTGAACTACACACATCTGATTTAGGATTCCAGAAAGATGGAGGCTTATTTCTAGGCCTTTAGAATCAAATCAGAATATCTCTTCAAATACCTATTTGTGCAGACTTTAATTTCAAGTACATTTAAATGTCTTTGCATCTTGCTTTGGCTCATCACATCAAGCCAGGCCGCTGACACTGTGTGATCACAATAATGAATAAACATGGGGTGCTTATAAAGGACACGGGCACCACAAAACTGATCAATTGTTAATTCTCTAAAGTGACTATACATGCCTTCTTTTGCAGTCACTTCATTAAGCTGTGTTTTTGGTGGGGGGGAAAAAAAGGCCCAAGTCCTCTGCCCACTGTCTCTGTAAAGTAAATACATGGTAATCGCTCCGAGGCAGCTTAAGGCTTACCTTGGTCTGGATCACTCCCTTGTACTGTCTCAACCCACAACCACCCCCCGCCTTCAGCAAAGAACTAAACTGGCATGGCGTATTTAAAAACATGGGCCGCATGGTTACTAACTGCCAGAGGGCTGGAGGCAGCACTCCTAGTCACAGCCACAATAACCACAGTGTGTGTTTACTGCCCTCGGGCTACTCTGACCGTAGATTAATTTCTCAGTGAGCATCTGACCCACATCTCAATCAAACTCCTCCGAGTGGGACGGTAAGGACTTTGACAGCTTCTCTTAGGAATTAGCGAGTTTGCTACTCAGTTCTTAGCCGCCGCCTCCCCCTCCAACCCCTGGGCCCTATGGAGGAGGAGTCCACTCCATCTTGCCTCAATTGGAAGAATGGATACTCTAGTGAGGGCACTGGCTCCACTGTCCTGCCTGGGTTCAAATCACGGCTCTTTCACAAACTCCCTGTGTGGCTTCCTGCCGACATGCCTTATTTTCTCACACACAGGATGGGGATGATGATTATGGCTACCTTGGGGGGGCTTGGTGTGTGCGCGGCGGGGGGGACGAGGTAGATGGGAATTAAATGAGAGTGCATCAAAATTCTCAGTGCAGTAAAAGGATACATTCTCCATGGAAAATAGGGTGGCAGTTCTTCAAAAAATGTAGAACAGAATTACTCTATGACCTAGGCATTCCACTTCTGAGTATTTATCTGAAAGAAATGAAAGCCAAGATTCTAACAGGTATGCGTAAAATTCTGACACATACTACAACATGATGAACCTTGAAGACATCATGCTAAGTGAACTGAGGCAGTCACAAAAGGATCAGTACTGTAGGATTCTAGAGCAGCTCCATTTGTAAAGATACAAAACAGAATGGTAACTGCCAGGGGCTGGAGGGAGGGGGAATGCAGAGACGTTGCTTACTGCATACAGAGTTTCAGTTTTCCAAGATGAACAGAGTTCTGAGGATGGGTGGTGGTGACGGGTGTTCAACAATGTGAATGGACTTACACATTTTAAAGCATACAGGTCAATGGTATTAAATAGGTAAATTTCTATTATTTGTATTTTAACACAATTTTTGTAAATGTTTGGTGAAGTAGCCAGCAATATCCTTATTCAACAAATAATAGTCATTGTTGCTACTATCATTTTTTAAAAGGTCAACAAAGAAAATATTTCAAACATACCTTAACGTAAATGTGGCAAATACCAGCAGAAACTGGTGAGACATTTACTATCAAATGTTCAACTCCACGTAAATGTCTCCATGCGTACCCCTTGTGCATCGCTCTTATCCCCATATGCCCTTACTGGGGATGTTTCAATATTAACCTGTTAGTTTCCCAAACTTCCTTAGCTGAGGGTCAGCCCCTAGGCTTTGAGGTGGTGGGAATTCAGCACACATGGAGAATGAGACTGGTACCAGACTCACAGGCATCCTCCAGCTTGGTTAATGGAGCTCTGTGCTCCTGCGCTGACCCAACAGCCTGCAAAGAGCAGGACAGAACACAAAGAAGATAGTTTTATCCTGGGAGGACTGAGCTCATGGTAACCAATTTTATGGCTCTTTTGATTTGAGTCTGTGGATGTGTCCGTGTGAGAGAGAGAGAGAAAAGGAATTAATCCAGGAATACAGATGAAGAAAGCTGTGGGTCTCTGATGTGAAGCCCGGTTGCATAATCAGTTCTGAAAGCAGAGAAAAGGTAACAGATGTTTACATTACAATCTGGCTGCTTCTGGAAGAGATGCCAAATGATTTAAATAGTAACAAAGATGGCAAGATCACCGGGCCCCAGTGACTTGCTGCCCCCACTAATACATTCAGAGAATTCACCCAATAATATTTTTTTTGGATGGCCTCAATCAAACACCTCTTTGGATAATTCTCTTTCTTTTTTGGCTCTCAAGGTACTTTAAATCTCAAACTAGATATATAAAAAAAAGGTAGAACTCAAGGACTTATTCTAACATTAATGTCATGAAACGTGCTGCCTTTGACAAAGAGGAATGCATTTTAAAATGAATTTTTAAATAGAATAAGATACAGCCATGAAAAAGAATGGCATCCATACAGAATCAGGTCTTTTCACTGATTTATCATCCTTCCGAGAATGGCTGCAAAGCACATATGTGTCCCACACGATTGTGTGTAAAACAGTCACAGTGCACAGGTCTCCACTGTTGGGGGCATTTCGCCCGCCACATGGAGGTCAGCCTCCTTCCCCAGCAGTGGATTCACCAAGGGCCCTCCAGGAGCCCTTTGCCAAGTAAACAAACCAGGACACAGTTTATCTAAAGTGATTTGGTCTAAATGTCTGTATATGGAGAAAAGCAGAAGGAGGGAATTGGAAATACATTTACTGCAATATGAAAAGGAACTATTTCAATGGCAGAATTGGGTTCCTTTTTCTTTCCATTTTATACCCTTATACAGAATGTAAATTTTCTACCCCAAACATGTATTATCTTTATAAATGTATTAGAGAGAGACAGAGAGAGAACTGTACAAAACAGAAGCCTAGCGTGATTAAAAGAATCCTGGGTTTGCATTTAGAGATCTAGGTTCCCTGCCAGAAACAGGGAGCTGGGGACACCGGATAAGCCGTTTCAAGATTCTGGGCCCAGAAAATTGCACTTCAGCAGGGTTTTTCAACCTCAGCACTCTTGACATTTCGGGCTGGAGTGTTCTCTGCTGCACAGGCCATGTTGTGCATTATAGGATGTTGAGCCGTATCCATGGCCTCTACTTACTGGAGCCCCACATAACCCCACCCCAACATGGAACACCAAAGATGGCCCCAGACATAGCCAAATGTCCCTGAGGGGGCAAAACTGCCCCCTAGTTGAGAACCACTGCCCTAGATGATTTCAGTTTCTTCCTTGCTGGAAACTTCCCTTGATTATCTCAGAAGCTGTGTCTACAGTCTGAGGTTTTAAGTGACAGACAAGGAAGTACCTTTGTTATAACAAGGACATGCCAATATTTTAATTATTCATTAAAGCACAGGATAATATGAAATTGGATAAAGGAATAAAACCATAAATATTCAGAGGAAACTTTAGGATACACAACACAGATGTAAAACTAAGAGAATTCAAGCAGACATAAGTAATGGTCATCAAAAAACTAATAATAAAAGCAACGCTAGTTTTTGACAGTTCCAATTTTAGGTAAGACAACTGAAATGCCACAGAAATGTTTGACCAGTATCTAGTTTGGAATAAACTTACAGTCCTAAGAAAGCCAACATACACTATTTTTTCTGCAATGTGTATTATTTTAAAAGAATCCCACTGTTTTCTCTTTATAAGAAATATAAACACATCTTCCCATCTTTCTAAAAGGGATTATGCTACTCTTCTGCACTAACAATACTATGAACAATCTCTTAAAATGAAACAAATTAGCCTTATCTTTACTATCTTTCTAAATACACCATATTCCTTTTATTTGGCATTGTATTAAGAATTCCCTAATATCTGACACTATTTATTTCTGAATGAAATTTATGTTCATGCTAATAACTTGCTACTGTACGATCCTGACATCTTTTGAATTAAAAAGAATGCCAAAGAAAGAGTCAATGTGGTTTTACATGAATGACTTTTTGAAAATCAGTAGTTCATCCATACAGAGAAAGGCATTTATTAACCCTATACCTGGTACACACTAAGTGTTCAACAAAGGTAAAAATGTCATAATTAATCAATATTCACCATCATACTTAAAAAAGAGTATTATTCCAAATTATCAGTTTGGCTGCACAGCAACTAGAAAGCACAAAGTATGAAGGAAGAGGTTATCACACAATAAATAAACGTTCTGGGTTCTTGGACCTGAAGTGATGCCTCAGCATTGTTTTATCATCCTTGTCTTCCCCTTTGCTCAGATAGGTCCAAATTGAGTCACCCTACCCACTCCTCCTCCACCATCACCTCTCAGTTCAATGTCTCTTCCATAATTGCAGATACTAATCTATCAGGAAGTGACCAAGCTAACTGCTGCATACACTTATCAAATCTCTGAGTCGGGTTCAACGAACATAATGTTCTAACTAAGACTTAATAATGGAAGAAGTAGATGTGGTCCTCCCTCCACAGAGACAGCTAAAATGTGGTTCCTAGCACATTACCAAAGCCATTCCCTGCAGGTTTTCACCAGAAAGCACAGTGGGCTAGGAGTAAGGATTCGGGGGTTCTAAGCCCACAATGGATCCAAGTCACAACATCTTCTGGAAAATGGAACTCTTAGATACTTTCCAGATTCAAAATTCTGCAAGCCTTTGAATCTCCCCTTAAACCACATTGCACAGTTAAATTTATGTTAAAAACAAAACTCAAGAAGCCTCTTAACTGACTTTATGGAGGAAAGTAGATTTAACTTGAATGGCTACTGCAAAACAGAAAGAGTTACTTTTATTTTTTTCAGTAGATATTAAAAACATGGGAAGCCAAAGTTAATTTTACACTGTGAGCAGCAGGTAGCCAGAGTTCCCAAAGTGAGTTGGCTATTATTGTAAAACCAAACTCCACACACCCATTCAAGCCTATAAGTAAGGGCACCTAGGAAGGATCTGAGCTTTTTCTATTAGTGTTTTCAAAACAAATAATTATGGTCATTAAGGTAGCCAAAATTGTTTCACCAACCCCTTCGTAGACATCTTTTTCTACTGCCTGTCCCCCTACCCTCAATCCTTTTGACAAATTAGAATGAAGAACACTATTTGACCTCCCAGTCATTTACGATTGACTTCAAGATTTGTAGGTACACTGGTAATCCTAGCAGATTCATACCCAATACTTGATGAAAAAGTACACAGGTATGCAAACAAGTGAGTCCATCACCTAGATGTTCCACCTATTTCAAAAAAAAAAAAAATCAAAAGGTTAGTCCATTTACTATGATGTCGCTCCATCAGTAAAGAAAACAGCCAAAATGTAGGGTGAAAATTTTCCAAAGAAGAAAGCAAAAGGGGGAAAATGTACTTATGCAAATTCTAAAGAGATCTATAAAACTGCTATCTGAGAATTTTATTATTAAGCTAAGCCTCTTAGTGTAGAAATCCCCAAAACTCTCCAACTGGGCAGCTAATTGAGAGTTAGGAAGAACCAAAGGACTTCCCTCTTTTTTTGATTCATCACAGGCAATATAAGAAACCCTTGCTGAATATGATAATGTGACTTTTGTCAATGTATGTTCAAATCAGATAGAGGATTGGCTGGTGATGATGTCATACCCAAGGGTTAATCTCCACTGACTGCAGTTTTAATACCATATACACCAACACATCATTTACATAACAAAGTATTATATTAAGTGTACCAACAAATGAACTGTGCAGATAATAAAAGCAGCTATTAGAGAAAGGCTATGTGCCACTGAAAAGTAGGTAAGGGGACAAAGAATCTCTGTGTCTGTGTGTGACTAAATGGAACTAGGTCATCAAACAAAACACATGTCTAAAAGGAGTCAAAAAGTGAATATTGAAATTTGAGTGACTCAGAAAATCCTAGTACCAGATATATGGAAAAGTTGCCTCAAATGAAAAAATATTCAGTAATCAAGTTGAGATATTTGTATGGTTTTTGTGTGCATGCTTGTGGGAGAAGAAAAAAAAATTAGCCATTCAAAAATAAGCGAACTGGCAGCCACTGCTTATCTGGTAAAAGCAATTTTCTTATCTTTTAACAGGGAAAACTGGCCATGTCAAATCATGACTTACAACCTTATAATACATTTTAAAGTGTTAAAGGGGAGTTAAGATGGTACAGAGGGAAGAGAACAAAGTCATCTAAAGCTGAAAAATGAGACAGAAGAACTGAGGGAGAAAATCTTGAAATCCATTTTTCGGACATGAGAATATTGATCAAGAAATGCCTACACAGATAAACAAAGCTTTTTGCACAAATGAGCAATGTCCACTCACACGGTCAGTTTAGGAGGACATAAGTCATCATTAGTCGTAATGATTCTGAAAACTGCTCTCACACCGCCTTATTAAGATCTGTATTTCCAATCCAAAGGCCGTGCTGAGCTTACACAATGATTCACAACCACAAACAGCAGAAATGCTCCTCACTGTAAAACCCACAGTGAGCTATTGAAGAATTCTGCAAATCACACATCTGTCCTCAAATGACTGAGTGCAAAACACAGATTATATCAGGAAATGGATGTTCTTAAATTATTTTAGCCTTTTTCTGTTTGCTTTGAAACCCGAGTCCTGCCTGAACAGCACTCAGACACACAAACTCATTGTCCCTCAGCAAGTGGCCTGGAAGGAGGGCAAGTCGGACCAGGAAACTGAACCATCATCGTAGACCAATTTGGGCATCTGGATCTGCAGGTACGGGCTTCGGGTTGCTGAATCCCCAGACCACAGATATTACAGAAAGAATCAGACCACAGCTTAAAACGTCTCCGTTCCCACGCTCCAGGGTCACTTGTCACATCTCATCACCCTTGACTGTCTCGGAGGGACAGCGGTTGAAAAGTTAAAGAGGAACCGAGTACACGGATACAGACACTTCCTCAAGGGGGTTCCTAAAATCCTGGGCAGGGGATGGGCACAGGGGTAGGTTTCAGCGAGTAACCATGAACTCGTGTGTACACATCTGGCTGAGGAGCTGCTTCATAGCTTAGCTAAGGTTCTCACGCGGGTAGTAGAGCTCCCAAACGTTCAGTGATGCTGACTCAGGAGAAAAACGCACCAGTAGCACCGTGTCTGGCCTGGGTTGTCTCCCCAGGTGCGGGTTATCAGGCTTTCCACTTCACTGTCCCCGAGGAAGAGATCACGGCTTACGGTTAAAGATGCCCTCCCTTCCAGGGGCTGACTGACAGAGCAAAGGAAGCCACAGCGGACGAAACTGAAAGGGACGGGAAGAAATCTAAGCAAGCCGGCTTGGTGGACAAATGCTAGATACCTAATGTGGGAAGGGACGCAACTTCTAGACCCGCTCCACTTCTCCCCTTGCGTGGGAAGTTTCCCGTTCGCAGCTGCAAGTTGCGCCGCGAATCACGCAGCGTCCTCCCAGCAAGAGCCGGGCAAGCAGGAGATCAGCTGTAGGCTAACCCGCTCTCTCTTTCAGGCTCCTATAAAGATACCGGCTCAGACCTAGGGACTTATTCAAAACGAGGACTCCCGGCCACTTCGCCCTCTGCCTCTACATACCAATCCATCAAGTGACCTCTCAGCCATTCACGGAGCACCCTCGGGATCTCTGAGTGATAGACACAAACCCTGAAGTTGGAAGCGTGCCACCCACACCCCGATTCTTAACGCGGCTTCCAACTTCGGGGTGCACAGCAGCTCCCGCAGTCCAGAGCGCCAGGATGAGAGGGAGGAGGCAAGTCGGTATCAGCCCGAGAGGCAGCTGCTTTGCTGCCCAGGAGACAGACCGTGAGCAAAGGGTCCCAAGTCACCCCAACCCCATCTTCCCGCCTCCTGCCCTTTCAATCTTCCTCACTCAGCTAAAGCCGGCAGCCAAGTCTGAAACTGCGCATGCAGAGCGACACACCGATTTCCCTCCGCACCCGAGCCAGAGGACACTCACCGTGCCGCCTCCCCGCTGACATCCCCACAGAGGCCCATCACCTCCGCAGGCTCGCTCTGAAAGGAAACTCCCAAGTCTCTCCGAAGACAAGTCCGAAACTGCATCTGGAGAACAAACGACTGCAGAAGCAGCAGATGCGACTCCACTCCTGGGGTCTGGCAACTGCCCGGGTGCGCCCCGTCCAGGGCGGCGCGCAGCCAGCAGTGCAGCAGAGCCCGGCTAGCAAGCCCGCGGGGAGGGGCAGGGCCGCCGCGGGTCACGGCGATTGGCCAGGCTGGTTGGCTGTCCCCGCCCCCGCCCAGCCTGGTGGTCCACGTGGGTCTGCCCTCTACCCTGCCTGCACCCCCGCTCCGTCCCGGTGCTCCCAGCATCGGACTCCGGGCGCCTCTCCCTAGCGCCTCGCTGTGGCCATCACTCAGCAGGTGCTAGGGAAAGCCCTTCCTTCTGAAGAGCTGAGCGTCTAGTGGAGCCCTGCATCAGAGAGAAATTTAGGGCTCAGCTCCCAGTTCAAACAATCCCCTCACACGGTTTCTCCATCGGAGGACCCAAGGCAGCTGGCTAACAGTTTCCCTTAACCGCCCTGAGCATCCCACATGCATAATTAATCCACCTTCTTTTGTAACTTGCTTGCAAGGAAAAGGAGGGAAATCTGCACAGTGATCACCTGAACACTGTATTTTAAAAAATCATGAAAGTACCACTAAGGCTTCTTTGCCTGGAATTCCACAACAAATCCTCTTCCTTCTCCCGTGCCCAAGTAACAGTCACAATCCGTGCCTTAATACTTACATAGTATTCATTTTACAGAGAATACCTCATCTGATCTTCATTTTATACACCAGAAAACAGAAACATTACATAATTTACTCAAGATCACACAGTCAGTCAGTGGTCACTATGTAATTTCAACCCTGGAAGTCTGGTTGCAGAATCCACGTTCTTTGATATTCAAAGTGCAATCCGGGAGACGCATCCCCTGAGAACTCGTTAAGAATGAAGACTTTCAGACCCCACCCTGAAACAGTGTCTTCATTTTAACAAGATCCCCAGGTGACTGGTATCTGCATAAAGTTTGAGAAGCACTGTTCTATATCACTGTGCTGTTCACTGTCATTGGTTTGCCTTATCATCCTCTGGTCCTTTCATCCTGCAGTGATCATTATATATCATTTTGCCCCAGATGTACACCAGATTATATTTGCCCTTCTCTGAGCCTACTGCTTGTGCCACTACAAGCCTCCTGCCTCTGCTCCCCATGCCTTTGTTCTACGAGACACCCATCATGCCATATTATTTTATGTATCATTTAACCTTTTCAATCCTTTGCTCTTTTACTCTTGGAGTTGAGGCTCTGTAAGCCAAGATTATTACCAAGTTGTCACCAGTCTAAGAGGGAATTCAAGTATCAGGGACAGAAACTTGATCTCTGAGGAGTCCCTCAGCACTGAGATTCTATGAAGGTCAAGGGCAGAGCCAAGGAAAACCTGAAACTACATGCCATGAGATGCCAGAGTTCTCCTGATGGCATTCATTCTGTCAGTCAGTCAATGAAATGGATGGCATACTCTGGGTCTGGTGCTGGTATTTACAGACATAACAGAAGTAAATAAAACAGTCAAAATTCCTGCTCTCATAGAGCTTACCTTCTAGTCGGGGGAGACAGCAATAAACACCATACACAAGTGAAGTACAGAGTATGGTAGAAGATGTACGACAGAGAGAAATAAAGTGCAGAAAGGGAAATGAGCTCTGAGAGGTCATGATTTAAAATATAGGAATCAGGCTAGTTTTCACTGACAAGGTAACATGGGGACAAAGACTTAGAAAAGCTGAGGGTGAAAGTCATTTTGCAGAACTCTACAGCCATTCAATCACCAAATACTGATCAGTCGAGCACTAAGCTAATCACGTGTGCTAAGCATGGTTCTGGCATGGGTCTGTGTGTTTACTTAAGCCCTCATGTATGTCCAAGTTGCCCTGAACTCAAATTTTCTCGTCCTGGTAGAGAAAAACATGTAAGCAAATGTACGTGGCTCAACCCACATCATATTTTTCCATCCTGGATGCTCAGCTTTGTTAGGGGTTTCATACACTAATGTCCTAACCCCCAGTACCCTGGAATGTGACCTTACTTGGAGAAAGTTCTTTACAGAAGTAATCAAGTTAAAATCAGGTGATTAGGCAATACAATGAGACTAGAGTCCTTATAAAAGGGGGAAATTTGGAGACAGATACAAAGAGAAAGCACCAGATGAAGGTGAACACAGAGATGGGATGATGGTTTTACAAGGCAAGCAATGCCAAAGATTGTGGACAAACCTCCAGCAGAAGAGAGAAGCATGGAACAAGTTATTTTGCTTTGAGCCCTCAGAGGGAACCAACTTGACCAACTTCTTGATCTCAAATGACTACCTTCAGAACTGTGAGATAATAAATTTGTATTGTTGGGGCTACCCAATGTAGCACTTTGTTACAGCAGGAGTAGCAAACTAACAAAAGTATGTTTCTAAAGTAGGGCGCTACAGTTTAAGTGACTCATTATAAATTTCCAATGACTGATGACGCCTTTTGTGTAATATAGCAAGAAGCCAAAAAGATCTGAGGTAAGATTTACCAACTAAAGCACCACAAAAAAAGCCAAAGGTGTCCCAATTATTCAATCATTTCTCATCTATTTATCAAACGCCTAGTATATGTCAGGCTGTGAGAGACAGTAACAAATAAGATGGATGTGGTCCCTGCTCTCAGTTGACTCATCATTTTGGAGAGAGCCAAATGGTAAACAAATCAACAAACATATAAACAAGCTAATTTCAGAGCAGAATAAATGCTTAAAAGAAAAGGCAGTAAGGCTAGAGGAATAAAGGGCTGGGGGCATAGGTTTAATTTCCAAAGGCTGCCCAGGGAAGGGCCCCATGAGGGGGTGACACTTGAGACGAAGACTTCCATAACAGAAGACCATCCAAGCAAAGATCTGGCAAAACCAGTTCCAGGCGGAGATAACAACTGCTCGTTTCTTTTTGAATTTTATTTATTTTTATTTTTGGCTGTGTTGGATCTTCATTACTGGGTGTGGGCTTTCTCTAGTTGCAGCAAGCAGGGGCTACTCTCTGGTTGCCATGCACAGACTTCTCATTGCAGTCATTTCTCTTGTTGCAGAGCACAGGCTCTAGAGCACTGGCTCAGTAGCTGTGACACGGGCTTAGTTGCTCTGGGGCATGTGGGATCTTTCTGGAAAAGAATCAAACCCATGTCCCGTGCAGTGGCAGGCAGACTCTTAACCTGTGACCACCAGCAAAGTCCTCAACTCCTCTTCTAAGGAAATATCCTTGCCATCCATTTCTTAACACCCTTCCTTTCTCTCTTTGCTACCCATGCTGCATCCTTTCAGGCTGTACAAAATCAGTGTCTTTCTCATAAAAATGGGGCCAAGTTGTTCATTTTCTTCTGTAAGAACCTGGCGAGGTCATGCCAGCAGGGTTTTAGATGCTCACACACTCTCACAAAACATCCCAGAATGTGCTTCTGTGTTTGCAGGTAGTGACATCACATGACTAGGACGCTGTGTTTATTTTCCTCATTTGTATAGCACCCAGAATACAACTGGGGAATGTTCTAATACTTAATCAATACACTGATGAGTGACTGCGCCTTCAAAATAACATTCCGAGTCTCCAAGGCCTATTTATAAAATCCTCTGATTATCAAGGGAAGCTTCAGTTTTCAGCTTTTGTAATGCTCATGTACTTTGAAGGCAATTTTTACTTAGGAGACTAATAAGAGCAACAGCTAATATTAATCAGAGGCTTGCGTGTGGTTCACTCTGCTAAGTGCATCTCATGGATTATTATCCCTACCACCCTACAAGGGAAATTCTATGACATCCTCTTCACAAATAAGAAAACTGGGGCTCAAAAAAATGAAGTAATAGGCCCAGAGCTGAAACCACTATTAAATGGCAGGCTTAGGGCTCAAGTTGGTCTCTTTCCCTGGAAGGCTTGCACTAGGGTGGGTGAGCAGAAAGCAAAAAGCCTTTGTCTATTCTTTTGCTTTTGTCTTTGAGATTTTCACAGCACTGTTTTCTAACTTTTTTTTTTACACGCCAGCCCTCAAGCTTTCAAGTTCACTTTTCTAACCAGATATTTGCTTTGCTTTCTCCTGCTTCAAACTGGGAACTGCAAGAACTTTGATAAATGAAACAACAGATACACTTTTTGTTTTCAGCCTGTCTGTTTTTCAGCATCCTCTGAGGAAATGGGAGTCAAGCTTCTTAGACATCAGTCTACTTTGACAGACATCCGTATCACACATGCTGACAGCTCCCAAGCACAGAGGGAGTCCCTCCCCTCACTCAGCTCATAGGGAACATAGTGCCTGCCCCCTGCCAAACCCAGTGCTGTGTACAGCTAGCTCTGAGCCTCTTTGCACAGATAGTAACAGATCCTCTTGCCTGAGAGTGAAGACCTAAACATGGCTTCAGCTGGTCTTGGTGAATCGCCTTCCATTCCCAGTCCTGGTCAGTGAGAAAGCCTGGGGAACTTGCAGAGGTGAAGAGATGGGAGGTATACCTCCTTGGATCCTCGATTCCTCTGACACACAAGGAAGCGAGCGGCCGTTCTGGCAGTTGCACGACTTCCTGCCTGGGATGGCATGGTCAGGCTTGCTCTGAACTGCTGGTGCTCAGACAAGCTGTCTGATCATTCATGTTGGAAGGCTCAGGTGGGTCTCCCTATCCTTCCCTTTGCTGACCACAATTGCTTCAATAATTTATGCCCTGGAAAAGCACAGCACTTTGGAGCAAATCAGCATAAGAAGGATTTATGAAACCACAGTGGGAAGGCATTTTGAGAGATCACCCATGAGCTGGTGCATGGAGCACTATGAGCTCGTTGCAAGTAGGACCAGCCTCAGGGAGAATCACCAGAGAAATAAGGCTCCTTCTGGGACCCTTTCTTCTTCTTGTCCCTTCCATCCAGCATCTCCTGGTAGGGTCATACTCCTTCTTGGTCATGCAGAAGACTGCTGCTGTCATTCCTTAATTCATTCTTTCATTGATTCTTGTATTAATTCACATAAAGCTTTGTCAAAGATGTATTTGTTTCTCCGTGTTCACATCTGCATTATGCACAACAGGGAGAAGCAACCCAAGTAAGTGTCCCATGAACGGATAAACAAAACGTAGCACAGATACACCATGTAGTGTCACCCAGCCTTTAAAGGGAAGGAAATTGCTACACATGCTACAAGGATGAACCTTGAGGACAGTACGCTAAGTGACATAAACCACTAACAAAAAGACAAGAGCTGTATAGTGTTTTGTATGTGAGGTACCTAGAGCAGCCAAATTTATAGAAACAGAAAGTAGAATGGGTGGGGAGGTGGCAGAGAGAACAGAGAGTTAGTGTTTAATGTGTACAGAGTTTCAGCTCTGAAAGAAGAGAAGTGTGTGGGGATGGATGGCTGTGATGACTGCGCACCAGTGTGAAGGGAGTTAATGTCACCCAACTATGCCCATAAAAATGGTGGTGAGTAAATTTCACTTTATGTGTATTTAACCACAGTTAAAAACATTTTTCAAGTCTAGTGGAAATTCTCCTAAATCAACCAAAAATGGAAAAAATGAAAAGCTTAAAATGGGATATTTGATTCTATTTGTATCACAACTTAACAGACTTAGACTAAACACACTTGCACGTAACAACAACAAAAAACTGTTTTCATGTTTGCATATGTGCTAGACATTGTACCAGGCACTCAAAAGCTGTTTAAAAGACACCCATAGGACTTATCTGCTGGTCCAGCAGCGAAGACTCCATGCTTCCAATGAAAGGGGCCTGGGACAAAACCCTGGTTGGGGAACTCGATCCCACACACTGCCAGCGAAGAGTTGCCATTTCACAACTAGAGATCTTGCATGCCACAACTAAATAAATCCCACGCAGCCAAATAAATATATTTTTTTTAAGTTACTTCTTCCAAAAAAAAAAGGACATTCAGAATCCCTGACCTCTAAAACCTTGACAAAAGAATACCATGATGACCTGATGGAGTCCATTATTCAGTTTACACTTTCTTTCCCCAACAAATACTTACTGAGTTTCTACTATGTGACAGGCTCTCTGGTACCTGCTCAGATACATCAGTGAACAAAATAGACACAGATTCAGTCCTCACAGGGCTGCCAGTCTAGCAGGAAAGAAAGATAACAAACAAGAAATGATTGTTTCTCTAACTTCCCTGCTCCATCAGAATTTACTGACTCTCAACTGGACTCTCTAACAAGTGTCTTTACGAAGTCTACTAATGATATCGAGGTATAAAGCTTCTGTCATCCCTTCCAAATTTGTAACATATACAGGCAATAGCATTAGAAACAATACAGTAATCCAGTTTTCTTCTAAAATGTGGCTTCCATTCCAAAGATGGTATAATAATACCAATACACAATAATTTTAGCTAAAATATGGAAGGTTTCTTTTAGTATCTGTAACTTATTTTAATATATATTATGAAAATAGACAAATGATAGTATCAAATCTGTGATTTTCATGAAAATTGTTATTTATAATGTTTATAATTTATAAATTATAATTTATAATGAGGTTAAATTATAATGTTTTATAATGAGGTTAAATTAAAAGGTGATTCCAGTTGAAGAAAAGATTATGGTAACAGTAATTTAGGCATCTGGTAAAAATCAAGAAGGTGAGACCCAACAAAACCAGTAAGAGAGCTGACGTCTGTAAAAATAGGAGTGATTCTATTGGCAGAAATGCTTGACCAATGATAGGCTGATGAGAATGATATTATCAGGAAATACAGGTTTTATAGTCATTAGAAAAGATCCTGATGCTGGGGAAGATTGAAGGCAGGAGGAGAAGCGGACAACAGAGGACAAGATGGTTGGATGACATCATCGACTCAACAGAAATGAGTTTGATCAAGCTCGAAGAGATGGTGAAGGGCAGGGAAGCCTGGCATGCTACAGTCCATAGGTTTGCAAAGAGCTGGACACAACTGAGAGACAGAACAACAATAAAGTCACCTTTATGTTCCACCACGAGTTCATGTTCTCCCTTTCTAACTCTGTAACTCTTGGAGGCAGCCATCCCACAATACACTGAGCAATGACATGTTCTAAGAAGCTCTTCCTTCCCCATTTACTAACTTAGCTTCTTCTGAAAAGACTAAATCTAGAGGAGGATGGCGGTGAAGAAAGAAAGATGGTCAGGTATCTCTGGTGCTTAGGTTGGAAGCATGCTGAGTTTGTATCATGCAAATTGTTACTGTAGTAAACTCATAGTGGAAACATCGATTACATTTCCAGTCCTTCTCTGTCCCTTTTACTCTCCTTGAGCTCTAGCTCAAAGTCTGGGGCAAGGCAGGAAAATAAGTATTGGGTTTTATTCCACCTTTCTTTGTATCTGCCCTATTTTAATACATGCAACAAAAACCACATGCCAGTTTACTTTAATTTTTGGACTTGAGATTTTGCCTCTACCTTAAAAGAACATTATTTAGTAAAATGTCATGAATGTTAAAGCAGGATTTAAAGGGCTTCACCTGGACATCTGACATTTGACTCTTGATCAGGGACTTACCCACCAGGGAAGCCTCATCTATCAGACCTCAAATCCCATGGATTTCAAGAAAGTAAAGGACTGGACATTTGCCTGCCTGCCAAACAACCCCTTCGGAGAAACCATACTAGCCAGAACCCTTAATTACAAGTGACAGAAACTCAACACAAACTGACAATAGGCTGAAAGGGGGAAACGCCTCTTTACATAACTAAGACATCACAGAAGCGTTACTGGATACTAGCACTCAAGGGAGGGCACAGTGATAAAGAATCCACCTGCCAATGCAAGAGACACAGGAGACAGGGGTTCAATCTCTGGGCCAGGAAGATTCCCTGGAGGAGGACATGGCTACCTACTCCAGTATTCTTGCCTATAAAATTTCACAGGCAGAAGACATGGCAGGCTACAGTCCATGTGGTCACAACAGATCAGACATGACTGAGAACACACATGCTCACAGAGTGCATGAATTTGATCCTATGTTGTCCCCATTTCTTCACTTTGTCTTTTGTTTGTTTGTTTTTGCATGAATTGACATCATTCTTTCCAACCAAAAAGGGGCTTCTTCCCAAAGGCAGAGACAAAGTCCTTCAACAGTTCTCACCGTATTTTTCCAGCCAAATGACTCTAAATGGAACAAGAATTCTTTTTCAGCTTCTAATTAAAGAAATCTTGTCCCACTCGTTTCATAAGCTCATCTGCATGCCCAGTTTGGGCAGAGAAGACAGCACTCCCACCTTAATCACATTATAAATTCCTCCAGTAGAGGATAATAAAAACTAATGTCCAAGAAGGAATCTGCCCTATCCAATGCCTTAGTGGAGTGGCCCATATAACAACAGCTAATTATTATAGATTAGTCCGAACTCCTAAACCAAGAACTAGCCATCCATCTGACTTGTGTGGCTTGGCTAGAAAAGGAGCATGGGCCTACAGGCTTTTTCCCTGAAATTTGAAAATGGGAGCCCAACAGACTGAGTCTTTAGCTGGGGCAGTTGAACTAAATGACAGGACAGACAATTATAGGCAATGTGCTGTTGAAGTTATAAAGAAGCCAGCCTTCAGAAACTGGAGATCAGGGAGAAACACTGGCCCTGCGGCCACATCACCTCAAAAAGGACACTCAGGGAGATGCATTTCTCAGTTTACTGTGAATGCCAGTGCCTAAAAATTTTGTGGTATGAGGTAAGAACTGGCTAACACACATAGTGGTTTTACTCACTCGATCTCATTTCCTGATTATTAGCAACTTCATTAGAAAGTCTCTATTCTCTCCATTTTAAAGATAGAAACCTGCAGTTCATAGAAACGATTGGATTTTTTTCATGTGATTTGTCAATCTAGAAAGCGTCTGAGTTGAGAATGTTTATCCATGGTCCAAGCTGTTTCAGAACCTTGAGCAGCAGGGAAAGATCTGGCCTGGAGACCTGGATTTGGCAATCATCTACTTGGACTCTGAGTGATGCTTCTGAACTGTGGTGTTGGAGAAGACTCTTGAGAGTCCCTTGGACTGCAAAGAGATCCACCAAGTCCATCCTGAAGGAGATCAGTCCTGGGTGTTCATTGGAAGGACTGATGTTGAAGCTGAAATTCCAATACTTCGGCCACCTCATGCGAAAAGTTGACTCATTGGAAAAGACCTTGATGCAGGGAAGGATTAAGGGTGGAAGAAGAAGGGGACGACAGAGGAAGAGATGGTTGGATGGCATCACCGACTCGATGGACATGGGTTTGGGTGGACTCCCGGAGTTGGTCATGGACAGGGAGGCCTGGCGTGCTGCAGTTCATGGGGTCGCAAAGAGTTGGACACGACTGAGCGACTGAACTGAACTGAACTACTTGGACTCCTAGTGATACTCATGAAAGCCACAGAAGGGGACTTCCCTAGTGGTCCAGTGGTAAAGAATCCGCCTGCCAATGCAGAGGACACAGCTTTGATCCCTGGTCAGGGAAGATCCCAGATGCCATGAGGTAGCTAAGCCCGAGTGCCACAATTATTGAGTCTGTACTCTGGAGCCCGGGAGCTGCAATGACTGAGCCCATGTGCCCTAGGATCCGTGCTCCACAACAAAAGAAGCCACTGAAATGGCAAGCCTATGCACCACAACTAAGACCCAGCACAGTCAAAATAATAATTTCTTAAAAACCATGGAAGGGAGTGAGGCCACCAAGTGAAGGGTCACAGGTAGAGAGTAAGTATATCAGCTCGCCTTGTGAGTACTCCCTGTGCTCCACATTCTGCATGTTCTGTACTTTATTAGAAAAAGAGAAACTAAGGCAGACTTAGGGGAGACAGTAGTGATCTTGCTTTTAGGCACCATAAGATGAAAGGGACTTCAAATAGTTTATTTTTAAGGACTTGGTCATTTTTCCGCCATGCTTAAGTGGCTTCATCCCTCACATTTTGTCCAGTCTGAAAAATTCAAGACAATCTTGCTTTTATCACATGAATTTCTAAATAAATCTTGCAAATTAGCACAGGCCTAAAGGGCCAGAATGGAAGAGAATGAAGCAGAATATCAAGGACTGGGTGTCAGGTTGAATATCGAGAAATCAAGGCCATTCTTCTACCTATCTTGATAAACAAGGTTGCACACCAAGTTGATTTTGCCCCTGGTAAATTTGGGCTATTCTAGCATTTTAATAAGATTTTTTTAAAGAGACACAAAATAAATTATGCTTTGTTGTGTCAGAGCTTTATTTTGTAAGGTTATTAGCACACTGTGACATAAACTTTGAGGAAAAAATTAATGTGCTGAGATGATTTTTAAAATATTCCCCTTGCTTCCTTTTACTCTATGACTCTCCATCCTCACCCATAGCAAATTCAAGCAGCTAGACAATATGCTTACAACCCTAGGGAAAAATATACCAAAGCAAAACTTGGAGAACAAAGAGACAAAACCATAGCTTGTGAGTTTCAAAACATGCCGCTGAAACCCATGCCAGACATAATAGCTTTGAAAGGGTTTCTGAGCCTCCCAATCCAGGGGTTTGAATATCAAAAAGCCACAGCACACTCTGAACAATAGGCTGGGGAAAAAATAGCCTTCCCTCTGGTTTTCAGATGAGGTACAGATTCCATAGGCTGGATGGAAGAGAACATAATTTAAAAAGAAAGTTAGATGCAGGTGAGGGTTACAGAGAGAGACCACTGTGGACAGCTGCCCCTGAGTTGTATGAGGTTGACCAGACGTCTGATCTAGAATAGACATTTACAGGCCTCCTCAATCTTGTTGCTGTTGGCATTTGGCTAGAAAATTCTCTGTTTTGGTGACTACTCCACTGTAGGATGTTGAGCAGGAATCTTGGCGTCCAACTACTAGATGCAGGTAGCACCTCCAAGTTTTGACTGCCAAAAATAAATCCAGACATTGCCAAAACTCTACTAGAGAAGAGGAGAGAAACTGTTCCCAGTTGAGAACCAATGAAGGAGGGAAAGAGAGAGAGTCCACATACATACACATACATATCTTTCTAATTAAAAAAGTCATTTGTTCTTTATACAGAAAATTTTAAGAATACAAAAAAACACCGATCTGCTGGGAAAACTGGACAGCCACTTGTAAAAGAATGAAACTAGATCACTTTCTAACACCATACACAAAGATAAACTCAAAATGGATCAAAGATCTAAGCATAAGACCACAAACTATAAAACTCCTAGAGGATAACATAGGCAAAACACTCTCTGCCATAACCCAAAGTGGGATACTCCATGACCCACCTCCCAGAATACTGGAAATAAAAACACGAATAAACAAATGGGACCTAATTAAAATTAAAAGCTTTTGCACAACAAAGGAAACTATAAGCAAGGTGAAAAGACAGCCTTCAGAATGGGAGAAAATAATAGCCAATGAAGCAACGGACAAACAATTAATCTCAAAAATATACAAGCAACTCCTGCAGCTCCATTCTAGAAAAATAAACAACCCAACTAAAAAGTGGGCCAAAGAACTTAACAGACATTTCTCCAAAGAAGATATAAAAATGGCTAACAAACACATGAAAAGATGTTCAACATCACTCATTATCAGAGAAATGCAAATCAAAACCACAATGAGGTATCACTTTACACCAGTCAGAATGGCTGTATTCCAAAAATCTACAAGTAATAAATGCTGGAGAGGATGTGGAGAAAAGGGAACCCTCTTACACTGTTGGTGGGAATGCAAACTAGTACAGCCACTATGGAAAACAGTGTGCAGGTTCCTTAAAAAGCTGCAAATAGTCCTGCCATATGACCCAGCAATCCCACTGCTGGGCATATACACCGAGGAAACCAGAATTGAAAGAGCCACGTGTACCCCAATGTTCATCGTTGCATTGTTTACAATAGCCAGGACATGGAAGCAATCTAGATGCCCATCAACTGACGAATGGATAAGAAAGCTGTGGTACATATACACAATGGAATATTACTCAGCATTAAAAAAAAATTCATTTGAATCAGTTCTACTCAGGTGGACGGAACTGGAGCCCATTATCCAGAGTGAAGTAAGCCAGAAGCAAAAACAACAATACAGTATATTAACGCATATATATGGAATTTAGAAAGACGGTAACGAGAACCCAGCATGCGAGACAGCAAAAGGAACGCAGATGTATAGAATAGACTCGTGGACTTTGTGGATGAGGGTAAGGGTGGGATGATATGGGAGAAGGGCATTGAAATAAGTTAATTATCATATGTCTAATCAATCGCCAGCCCAGGATTGATGCTC